>JAJEOU010001709.1:14320000-14920000 GCA_021534815.1 Acrocephalus arundinaceus
AATGTAACAATTCTGGAATTATTTCTAATGCTCCACGGTGCTTCCTGAGCTCCAGCAAAGACAAACAGATGTTTCCCCACAACTGGAATTTAATCAGGAGCCTGACAATGAACATTTTGTGGCGTTTCTTTGTGCTTTTAAAGATTTGTACAAAATCTCTCTCCGTTCTGCTGG
The DNA here is from genome assembly GCA_021534815.1 of Acrocephalus arundinaceus. NCBI lineage: Eukaryota > Metazoa > Chordata > Aves > Passeriformes > Sylviidae > Acrocephalus > Acrocephalus arundinaceus. Next base: position 14,320,175 of record JAJEOU010001709.1, read on the forward strand.
CTCCGGTTTTTGCTGCTTTTGCTTTGCTGTACAACCTAAACCACACTCACGGATCTCCAGTTTGGTACCAGTGTTTCCCAGCTCAAACTCCTTTCTCAATCCCATTTTACCCCTTCATGATCCCTGTTCCATAAGGAAATGCCTGAAACCAGCAGCCTGTGAGTTGAGAACCTCCTGCTGTGCTCCCTCGTGGTGTGGGGGCCATAAATCAGGAATATCCTGAATGGAAAGGACCCACAAGGATCATCCATGCCCAACTCCTGGCCCTGCACAGGACAATCCCAAAAATCCCACCCTGTGCCTGAGGGCATTGTCCAAACCCTCCCTGGGCTCCCATTCTCAGTGCAGAACTGCCCATTTATCAATAATCTGATAACCATGAAGTGAATGCACAGCGAGATTTACCTGAAACTCTCTGGAAATATCAAGATAAGAAATCCAGAAACCATCAGGACACCAGGAGCTCTGACCTCACAGCCTGTGCCTGGTGGAACTGCAGTTCCATCACATAATCCATGCCATTCCAAACCTCCTGGCATGACAAAATTAACATTTTTTTGCAAATAACTTCTCAAGCAGCACAGTTTGGGGTTTTGAGGCTGATGATAATGAGAATTATCCATTTCCCCCCCTAGATTGTTCTACTCTTTGCAGCTTAGCAAAAAGATCCTTGGGTTTGTTGTCACCAGTGCTCGACTCTGGGCAAAAACTTTGCAAATCCTTGACACAGCATTAATCACTTCTGCAGGCTTTTCTGCTATCAGAGCAGATGTCTGAGGCACGGAATCCACGCAGGGAGCCCTTAGAAGTTTGTATTGTTTCCACCGCCTGAGGGGCAGATATTTAAATTTCCTTAATATCGAGCCAGCTCCGTTCTTATCACAGTCACACAAAGCCACCACATCATTCAGTAGATGTTGTCTGATCTAATTAATTCCATAAAAAAAGGCAAATTCTATTTAAAAAATATTTAAAAAACCAGATTTAATAGATGGGCAAATGGCTACAAACCACATTAGGCTGAACGGATCCGATCCCATCTGTGATGGGAGGTGTGAGGAATAACCAAGCCTGGATGCAAAGCATATTGAACAGAACAAACCCACCCCAGAGCAGATTTACAGCCCCCAATCCACACAAAAATCTGCTAAAATAGATCAGCTCTATCACATAACACAACTTTCATCTGGTGTCCAGGAGCACTCGGGCTCGTTTGGCAGATCAGCCCCGTTCTGTTCCCGATTTCACACAGGGGTGATTAAGGATGAAAAAAATATCACAGACGGTTGGCAAAAGCAATAAATAGATAAATAAATAAAAAAAGCTTTGCTCCCTTTGGCTTCACCTATTTGCTCTGGAGTTTTAAAACCAACACGACTGAATTAGTCATGGACAGTAATTGTTTTCTGGGGGAAAAAGAAAAGGGAAAGAAGCCCTGTGTGAGAGCTTTGGGGGTTTAGGTTTTAGAAGTATCCAAGACAGGAAAGTAAATTAAGCTTTAAGAGGCTGTGAGGGACCCACTGTCAGGAGATGTCACATCCACACTAAAATTAGTTTCTATTGAGCCTTTTTTCCTCTTTTTTTTTTTTTTTGAGAATGGTCCAAAGCTGAAGTAGAGCAACGGGGAGATGAAGTGCATTAATCAAACAGGATTTGGCACAATTACCTAAGCCACTTAAGGTATTTTTTATATATTCTATTGCAGCCAAAGCACCAGAGATTCTCATCAGATGGAGTAAACAGCTGCTGGGCTGAGGATTATGGACTGTATTTTCTAAATTTACAGCGCTCAGACACCAGTGTGAGTCACCAAGGCTTGACTCTGAGCTTCAATCCAAGCCTCACCTGGCCCCAAAAATGAACCCAGAGCCCCCCAGTGAATGGTGCTGGTGTTAAAGAGCTCCTGTGAAACCCCACAGCAGAGAGAGGCTGGGCAGGGAGGCAAAAAAGCACAGCATCAGGTTTTGTTTGCATTCTGTGTGTTAATGAGCAGCAGAGGGGTTTGCTCTGGATTTTTGGAGCTGGATGTGCCCAGGTGTGAGCAAAGGAAGCTGAGAGTGGGGGAGCATGGAAGGAGCCTGGAGCTGAGGGACAGGGTGAGAGGAAATGGCCTCTGTGGGCCTGATATTTCTGAGTCTCAGAGAATTTTTAGCCTGCTAGCAGCTGTTAACTTCTTTCCCAAGGGAAAACTTCTCAACAAGCTTTTCTTCTCAAAACAACCTTGGAAAATAATTATTTTTTCTCAAAACAATCTTTCTTCAGGTGGTGTTTTGCTGTTTCTCTGGTTTAACCCATGGGATCAGAGAGGTGTCGTTCCTATTCACCAACCATGTTAATTCTGTATCATAACAGCTTATAAATGGTGGTAGGAATTAGACAATAAAGCTTTTATCTTCTTTGCCTTCTGAATTTTCAGAGTCTATCATCATTTTTTGTGTCCTACAGCGACAGGCCTCAAGTTGCACGAGGGGAGGTTTGGGTTTGGGATATTTGGAAAAATCTCTTCACCAGAAGAGATTTTCACCTGAGACAGGGCAGTGGTGGAGTCTCCATCCCTGCAGGGATTTAAAAGCCCTGTGGATGTGGCACTTGGGTGTTGCTGTTGGACATGAAATAAAGACTGAAGGCTCCAAGATTCTCTGAAGGTAAAGAATTAGAAGGTTTAATTTTTTTAATTCTTCCTACTATTCATAAGCTGTTACAATACAAAATGAACATGATTGGTGCATAAGAACACACCTCTCTTATTCCATTATTTAAATTACAGAAGCAGAAAACCAGCAGCTGGGCAAAGTTATGAGAAAAGGAGTATTTACACAAGATTGTTTTGAGAAAGAAAACTTGCTGAGAAGATTTCCTTGGGAAAGAGTTAACAGTTAATAACGGGCTAAAATATTCTCTCAGGCTCAGAAGTCTCAGGCCCACACCTGGGAGAGCTGATGGCAATGAAGTTAATGAAGTGAATGCACAGTGAGATTTACCTGAAACTCTCTGGAAATATCAAGATAAGAATCTAGAAAGCATCAAGACACCAGGAGCTCTGACCTCACAGCCTGTGCCTGGTGGAACTGGGTTCCATCACACAATCCATGCCATTTCAGAGCTCCTGGCATGACAAAATTGGTGGGGAACAGCTGGACTCGACCTTGGGGGGCTTTTCCAGCCTGAATGATCCTGGGATTCTCCTTTGGGTTTGGGACAGGTTTGCTGTGTGACAGCTCCATGGATTCACCCCCAGCTCACACTCCAAACCCTCCCAGTTTCAGGAGCTGGCATCACCCCAGCCCTGATTACAACAACGTGGGATAAAATATTCATCACAGCCCGGGCCCATTGTATCAGAAGTTTCCAGTGTGGAACAAACTGCAATATTTACAAGAGTTCTCAAATCTGGATCTTTGGGATCCTTCTGTCTCGCTCTTTAATCAGAACATTGCAGAGAGGAGAAAATCAGAAGCCTCTGAGGTCTCACGCCTGTGTAGTTTCATTTATTTAAAAATTAATCATAGACTGAAGGAAAGAACAGTAGTCCATTCCCACAAGAACTGACTTCAATTCTGCTGCCTTAAAATTACTTTGTTGCAATCTTGCCTTTTAATAAAATATTCACAGTGATTTAAGTGTGACTGATGGCAGTGAGAGAGATTTATTATTATTATTGTTATTTCATTGTTATCAAATTAAAGGCCATTTTGAGAGAGAAAACTTCTTATGCATCTGTGCTACTGCAGGTTTTCTGTGTTTATTTAGAAAACACAAGCTATAAACTCCGTAACCAGAGTATTTTAATTTATTTAATGTATTTTCTCCATGAACCATAAATAACAAACCCTGTAAACAGGAAAGGCAAGAATCCACTGAACGAAAAAACACTTTTCAACAGCTTTTGTGCACAGGGACATGTTGGTTTTGATGGAAAGCCTTCAGAGATAAAACAAAACAAAAACCCAAAAAGTCCTGCAGAGATGCTGCTCCTGAGTTTGGGAACAGCATTCCATCCTGGATTCACGTCCCTGAGACTCAGAGGGGAACTGATGTGGAAACGTCTCCCCAAATGTGTGCTCTGAGGAGTGCAGTGCCCAAAAATATCTCCTGTGGATGTATTTTGGGTAGGATGGAAGGATGTGCTGCTTTTTCCCCCCCCTCCCCATCAGTTTTCAATTTTTTAAGCCGTCCTAGAGAACATAAACAGCAAGAAATCCTAAAATGACATCAGCTTCACCAAGAAAAAATGAACCTGAAGGATTTCAAACGTCCCCTCCCAGCTCCTCAAGTTTCAGAGACTCATTGAAATCTTTGGTTCCTTAAAAAACTTTCTCCTTTCCATGACTCTGAGGAAAATTGGGAAGACTGTACTGAAAAACAGCTGCAGAGACATGGCTGGATCCTTAAACCAGGAAAATCTCAGAATTATAAATATAAGCCAAATTCTTGAGCCTGACCTGCCGAAAGCTTCAGCTTGGAGAATATCAGGGTACAAGTGGAAGCAAAATGAAGTTTTTTTTCCAGGAGAGATTCAGGCAGAGCAGCTGAACCCTGCTGTGATCCCAAGGAGGAAGAGGAGAGGTCATGGCAAACAAACCCTGGGGTAGCCCCAGAAGGGCCACACTCAGTTCCAGACAGCAAAAATCTGCCTCAAAATTGGAAATATTCGTGGTTTTAAGAAGTAACATCTCGTAATACCTTATAAACTTTTAAATGAAAAGTTTCTTTTTTTTTTTTTCCCAAAGGAACAGCTACACCCCAGCCCAGCATTTTGATAAAAATTCACCCCAGTAGCTTCTTCTGAACTTCTCTACACACGGGGTCGTGAATAGGGCAAATTCCCCCCAGTCTCTTCAGATGGCCTTGTAGTACAAGCTGGAGATTGATGGAAGCTGATTTAAACTGTAACAATTATGTAATTAAATATTGCAATTCATAGCTCTTAATTGCACTTAAAACCAGAGGAGCTGAAATCAGAATTTTCTGCAACATTTCTTCTACAAGTGCCGAGCGTGTTACATTTCATGGGTTTATTTTTCCCACGTCTAGTAAAAATGAGTAGGAAATAACGAGGTTTTCCAAATAACCTAAAATTCCCTGTCCTCCCTAAATAGAGGTGGGAAACGCCCATCCATCAATTGGCTTGAATAACAGGTGAAAGAAAAATCACAATTATATTTTATAGAAATGCTCCACAACTCAAATGTGCCCAGAACCAAAATGAGCACCAGGAATGCTTCCTCACCCAACAGACAATTCAAATATAAAACAGCACGTGATGAGCTCTCAGTGTGGAGTGAAGTGAGTATCTGGAGACATTTCCTAAAGAATAACTTGAGGAACACTTTCATGTGCGAGCAACACGCTGCTGGAAGGAATTATTTATGCAAGCTGGGATGTAAGACTGACATATTATTATTAAACAAAAAGTTGCCGTCAAAATAAATGTATGAAAGCCTCTTGAAATGCAAGAACAGCAGGCACAGATCAGATGGGCCCATAAAACCCATTTATAAATCAGCAGCAAGGGAGGAGTGGGGAATTATATCTTGTTCGAGCAAATTGTGATCAATCCCTGAACGTGCAAACACAACCTGCTTCGAGCCAGGAAGCTGGAATGAATTAGGAGAGTTGGAATAAAAAGCTTCCCTTTATCTTCCCCCATTGTGGAGAAGTGAATTAGGCAGTGATAAGAACAGTCTTGAGAACCAAATAAATTCACGTTGTATCTGCTCCGAGAGTGAAATGAATGTTGCTCCTTCCTCGAATGTCAATTTTTAAACAAAATGTTCAATTATACACCGGGAAGAATTGTAAGACAGAGCTTGAGGTGACCTTACCCTTCCTGATCTATTGAACTGGATAAGAAAAAACCCATTTAAGCAATGTACAATTGCATTAGGAGGAGGTGTGGATAACTGAAATCACAAGGGGTAAATGGCACGTACACAGCTGCAAAATAATTCCAAATAGACCCTTCAATGCCTGGAAAAGCAGCGATCCATGATTTCTGCTGAGGGGTTCATTATTTACCATGGCCCAGCAGTGACTTTGGGGTTATTTGCAGCTGTTGAAGCCAAAGCACAGTTCACTTACACTGGACTTTAAGTGATTCATTGTTTTTAATTCATTTCACTTTGTCAAAAAGGCTGGGCCATGGCTTTAAGCAGTTTTTTATATCTTCTTATATGAAATATCTTCTACTTGTCTTGACTTTCCTTTCCTGTCTTGTTTTCTTTCTGTCATTGGGGATTGTGGGTAGATCCAGGGGGCTTTGAATCCCAATAAAATGTTGCACCTCTAAATCGAAATCCTACTTTATATAGGAAAATATAAACAATTTTGAGGGTTAATTAGTATTTTAGGTGGCTGTGGGTGAAACTCGTGTCAGAAATGAGAAGATAGATTGGATATTAGATGGGACATTGGGAAGGAATATCCCTGGAATTGTGGGGAGGGTTGGGATGAAATTCCCAGAGCAGCTGTGGCTGCCCCTGGATCCCTGGCGGTGTCCCAGGCCAGGTTGGAGCAGCCTGGGACAGTGGGAGGTGTCCCTGCCATGGCAGAGGTGGCATTGGGTGAGCTTTAAAGTTCCTTCCAACCCAAACCCACCCTATGATTCTATGAAAATTCAGTTTTACTACATTTGTTTAAGTTTAGATGATAATTTGATGGTTTTCCCAGTTATTCCTGCATAGGAAGGTTGAAGTTTTCACAAATTCATGGTTAAAATAACCAGTGACAGACTCTTCAAATATTTCCAGCTCCAGAGGAGAACACTAAGGGAGAGGGCAGAAGCTCTGCTGGCATTTGCATTTCAGTCATACCCACAGCACCCTCTTTTCTTTGCCTGTTGGACAAGATCTTCTCTTCCTTCCCCACCCCAAGGGCTCCCTGCCCAACAGGATCCCCCAATTTGGGTTTCCAGGCAGTGATACAGCAACCCCAACCTCCCCAGCCTGAGGATCTCATCTCTCAGCAGCACAGAAAAGAGCAGCTCTGTCTGCATTCATTTTTGTTTGCTCATCCCACCATCTCCTCATTCCAGACTTGTCACCACAACTTGTCACTTCCTTCCCTTCAGTTCCTCGGGACACGACGAGTGACACATGGTAAATTATGGAAAACCCAAACACAAATATTATCCTCCAGCAGCAGAGTATTCAAATTTCCGGAGCTCTCAGGATTTGATTTTTTTTTTTTGAGTTAAAGGTCAATCCTGAACTTAAAGATACATCCCAAGTGGATAAATATGATCTTTAAAAATAAAAAATCATTATTTAATGAGCATAAACCTACATTCAGGAATGCCTAAAACTGCCCAGTGTTAATCTGGCCTTGCTTATAAAATTTCATCATTTATGAAAAGATGTGGCAAAAACCACTTCCTTAACAACAAATTACTCAAGAAACTTTAGCCAATAATCACTTTTGATGATGGGAGTGTTAATTGCAGGTTTTACAGATCCCAGAACTGTTCTGTGAGTGGTGCAAGGAACAAGCAGGGCTGTGCTCATGGAAGTACAGACAACACATAAAAATAGAACCTTCTGCTAATGGAGAAATCCTCACTCTCCCATTTCCCCAGGACGGGAACTTTCCAAATAAACACCCTCAGAACACCAAGATCTACCAAACTCGTCCTCGTAACACTCCTTACTCTGCAAATGCAAAGTCAGTGTATTTAATTATAAATATTTAGCCTACCAGGCTGTTGCTCAACTAAATATTTGAAAAAATTTAAAATATTCAGTTAAAGCTGAACTTGATTTATTCCTCCCTGCATGACGGAATGCATTTTGTAATTACACCACAATTTAATTTTCCTGTGCTTTCCCAGAACACCATTAGGAATTTATCCATGGATATGACACAAGGAATTTTTAATAAAAAATAAAAAAAATCAAACTCCACCAGATTTACTCAGAGAATAAAGGTGATTCTTCAGAGAGTTGGTAAGAAAAAACAAACAAACAATACTTTTGAGTGCCTGTTTCTCAACTTTTCCCTCTTTTTTTTTTTTTATGGAATACACACCCCAGACCTTTCTATCTATGATCCAACTTCATGGTGAGGCTGAGCACAAAAACACTGCCAACAGCCCAGCACAAAAACTTTAACTTTATTTGTGCCATGGGCAGGGATTGTTCCCTTTCATACATCATTCACCACCAGCCAGACTAATCTCACAATATCAACTCCAAAAAAAAAAAAAATTGCCCGAGAATGACGCAAAGAAAAAAGAAAGGGAAAAAAATTTCTGTCTTATGTTTTTGCTTTGAATATTGGCCACGCTGGCGCTAAATTTCATTTTTCTGCCCTACTTTAGAGGCTCCACTGATAGCAAAGGTCACAGACACAGGACAAAAAACAAATAGTATTTTCTGTTGCTTTCTTGGTGTTGAAGTTCTTTTATTGCCTATGAACACAAAGGATGGGAAAGGCCCGGATTATAATGCCTGATTTCTGCTTCAATTAGAATTGTTTGGGTGCTGTTTTAAAAGGCACAAAAGCATTTAAGCATCCAATCTTCCTGGAAATTAACGGGAAGAGGGAACTCCACATATTTTTGTAGCTTTGTTAGAACGTTCCTCATCTGACTTGATTTCTGTCGTGAAACCAAAACCACCCCAGGTGATAAAGGGTGGGGAAAAACTTTATTTGCTGCCAGGCCAAACATTTTTCTTGGGACAAGGACTGTTGGTTAGAAGAGAAAAAAAAATTGTTTTAGGAGAATACAGAGATATCCTAATTTCTAGAACCATAATTAAAGAATCATGGATTCATTAAGGTTGGAAAAGACCTCCAAGATCAGCAAGTCCAACTTTCAGCTGATTGCCCAATGTGATGTAATTAGCAACATTAGTAATTCCAATATAAAAATGGATTATGTGATGGTTTGAACTTGTTTAAATGAGGTGAACAGCCCTTAACATCCACAATCAGACTCCAAATTCCAAAAAAGATTGAATTATTGACGTTTTAATCTTCACTTTGAAAGACGCATTAATGACACTTCCCCCCCAAACTGTAAAAATGCACAAATCCCTCAAATTAGGAATGGAAGTGAAACCCCTCAAAGACCTGCTGGTGAGTTTGGCCTCATTTTCTGAAGTCCCTGTAATCCTGTGCCTCATTTAATGAAGATATTTCAGCCATCAGCAGCCCCAGGAGCACCAATTTCCACCACTTTTCCCTCTGGCAGCCATCCCAAGCGTTTCCCACAGCTCCCAATGGAGAATCAAGGCAGAAAAGGGGTCATGGTTCTTCAACCTTACCTGACCTTTTGTTTCAGCCGGTGACTTTCAGCCTCAATCACCAATTTTCATCATTTCTCACAGGTGGTTCATAATTCTCCAAGGTTTGGTTTGTACCAGTTAGCCTCCATGTCAATTCCTGCTCATGAGAATCCACAAGTCCACTCCAGCCAGGTGCAGATGCATTCCCAAAAATCTCACAGGTCAGAGAAGCTGAAGAAGAGATACAGCTTTTAGTGAAGTTTGTGCTGGTGGCCATCTCACTTCCCCCTCACACTCACCAAACTCTCTTTTAAAAGAAAATATCCTTACAATGACTGCCCTGACCACCTCCTCTAACCCTTTCTATCCTTCACCCACCAATCCCTTCTCAGCAAACCACAAAAGAGAAGAAAAAACACCAGGGCATCCCCCTAAAGATTAAAATCAAGGTATTTTTTCCCTCCTGAATTGCTTTGCATAAAGAATCAACAGCAAAAAAGCTGCAGGTTTGGAGCTCTACCCACGGTGTGCAGGATCACAGCTAAAACTGAAGGGCTTCATCTTTTTCTCAGGGAGTGCTGGAGTGCCCTGAGCTCTCATAGAGGGAGGATGATGCTGAAAATCTTGCAGGTTCAGTTCCCAGCTAGCCGAGCTTTTGGAAGAATGTAAATGTCAGCAAGGGGCAGCATCGTACGCCAGGAAAATAAAGGGGAGAGCAGTGCGGAAATTGAGATTATTTCCTTGTTCACGTTGAAGAAGTGCTTGAAAATTAAATTAGAGGCTCTGAATTGTGCACAAACTGATCAGATCTCTCCTGTCCATGGAGCTGATCTGCCAGGCCAAGGTGCAGAGTTAATCTCAACTGCAAAGGGCTGAGTTCCAGCTCCCTGACGTGGCCATTCCCAGGGAAAGCTCTGCAGGGATGGCAAATATCAAATCCCTTTGGAAAGAGTCAAAAGCAAAGCCTCCTCACCTTGCTGGGTGCTGCTAATTCACCAAAGTGAAATCTTTCAAAGCCAAATCATAAATTGGCAGAACGCGGCAATTTGTTGTCTCATTATCAAAAAGTAATGGCAGGATTAAAAAAAAAATAAAAATCAATTTTGAGAGGGCTCTTTTCTGTGTCTGACTTGCCAGTTTTGCAAAACTGTAATTTCTCTTGTGGAAAATCTATTTTATTGTGAAAATACTACTGTGTGTACTGGCTGCTTTTCCAGGAATTATATCCAGATTTTTGCATAAAATGTTGTCATTTTGCAGAAGCAACGTCTCTAGTGGTGAATCAAATCTGATGCAACCTCTTCCTCTCCATCCTTTAACACCTGAACGCTTTAACAAGTTAATTATTACCATCAATTTTTAAAAATAATGGTGCATTACAGTCCAGTCACTCCTACAGAGAGAGTTTTTACCTAAACCTAAGGATTTTAAGACTTCTAAATAGGTAAATCAACAGCCTGACCCACAAAATCCCTACACTGCCCATAAATGTCTAAACTTTTAAGGCCACTCGAGTTTTCTTTCGAAGCACTTGTCTTTATTTCAGGGTTGCTTTTCTCTGCAGAAGAGGCCTGTGAAGTTCACTTGGAGGAAATCTCTCTCCTGGGGGTGCTCTATAATGAATGACTTGGCTTCTCTCTGCGAGTGCTCGCACTATTTTGAGAAATGGAGATGTATTGGGGTGGTTACCAGCAGCTCCTTTTGTTGTAATTTCTGAAATGAAGCTTCTCATGTTTCAGGGAATAATTGATTTCTTTAAAAATAGCTTTCCTGTAGCTATACAACTCATTTTATTCTGGCATAATTTTCTCCTTTTTTTTGTTGTTGTTGCTCTGTTCCTTTTTTTCTTCCTCTCAGATGCTTAATTATCTTTTGTAAAAGTACACAAAATCAAATTACCCAGCTGTTAGAGAGGTGGTTTCCTGGTATCCATCAGCATTCACAGGAGAAAAGAATGTTTTTTATAATTTTGTCACAGACACTCCAGTCGTCTTTGTTTTCCTCCATTATTTATTATTAAAATTGTGCTTTTCAACTAGGAGTGCTAAAACAATGCAAAAATCTTGTTTTATACAACATAAACCATCAGCTCAGGATTTTGTCTGCGTCACCTCCCTTGGTGACCAGGTCCTTCCCAGGCCTCAGTGCTGCAATGTAGATTAACATAAATAATATTATTTATATTCCTCTGCAGCACAGGAGGCTTTGGAGTGACTTGATAAAACCTCCAGACATCAAACCCATAATTTTGCATCTTCGCTTCAAATCTTCAGGCTGATGTTGATGGATGTTGTTGTACACACCAACGAGCTTTTGGTCTCTAATATACATTTAATGTCAATGCAAAAATGCATTCACCTCCCATTTTTTACAAAGATGCATTCAGCACCTCCCAGAGCTCTTCCCTTTAAATAAAAAGAAGCAAAAAAAAACCCCAAACACAACTTTAAAAAAATACAGGCCTTGTTTTTGCAGGTGTTTTGAGCAAGATGCAGAAGTGGTTATAGAAACCTGCCCATCCTCCTCTCATTCTGAACAGGGAGGGATTTTATCAGCATCATCTGCTGGGGGATTACCAGCGGTTTAAAATGTGACAAACCCTGCAGGGGCTGTCCCTGGATGTCACCAGCGGGGTCACAGGTGCCATGCCTCCCTAAAAAAGCAGAGCCCCAGAAAGGACCATTCCAAAGGAATTTGGGAATTTACACTATAGGCATGGTTAGGACCATTTCCATTTCCATCTCCATTTCCACTTCCATTTCCACTTCCATTTCCATTAATCTTTTCCATTAAGGTTAGAAAAGACCTCTAAGCCCATCGAGTCCAACCAGAATGTCCCCAAGTGCCACCTCCTCATGGCTCTGAGACCCCTCCAGGGCTCTCCACCTGTGCCAACGCCCAGCATCCCTTTCCATGAAAACCTTTTCCCTGATATCCAACCTGAACCTCCCCCAGCTACACGTACAGGATTTCATTCTCAGCAGCCCACACACATCCACAATAACCACACAGGGAAATCTCTGCCACGCTGCTGGGCCTTTAAAACAAAACCCTGGAGCAGAACCTCCCCTGCTGAGCCAAATCCCAAACACGAGGGTGCAGATTGACACAGCCATGCCCCAAACTCTTCAAACAAAAGCACAGTTGATGAGTTAAATCCCCCCGGACTACCAGAGGCAGATTTTGGGTAATATTCCTGCCATCAGCTCTATTGTTTCTCCTTATAATGCACTGACCTAGATCTGTTGGTGAAATTTTTTCAGCTCCTGGTACTGCTAATATTGCTTTTAGACAGTGGTTTCGGGGCCCTTTTGAGACGAGTTCTTCAAAGCTGGAGCTTAATCCATTCTTTATTGGCTCCTGTAAAGTGATTACCTCTTCAGGGCTGGGTGGGAGTGCTTAAAGGGAATGAACATTCCCAAAATTCGCTGTTCCACTTCCAAACATTCGCTGGGATTTCAGCGCCTTGGGCTTGACTGATGGGGACATAAAACAAGAGGGGAGGCGAGCAGAAGAGTTCCACACGGTGAATGTGTTGACACTGTGACATTTTTCCAGGGGTGTGACAGGTGCTCAGGGACTGATGGCCCATGACGGGCGGGCTGGAGGTCACCGCGGCCGTCACTGCCGCTGAGATGTCATTTTTTGTTGTTTGGTTCAAAATGAAAAATCTCTCTCTGCGTGCAGCCTGTGGTGTGAGGAGGGGCTGGGGAAAAGCCACGTCCTGGTTCACCTCCCGCAGCACAGAGGGGAAAAAAGTGGGAGATCCACATTAATGGGGAATTTCTTTTGTGTCCACCCGTCCTGCTAATTCTGTGAAAACTGTGCTTGTTAACATCAGGCTAGGATGGTTTCAAGAAATACTTCTTTAAATAGCTACAAGAACAAGAACTCTCTGTTGTCATGGAGAAGTGGCTGCTCCCAGGGCAAAGCCTGGCTGCCAACCTGACCAACAGCTCTGTCATTTCACACAGCAGATCCAGAATAATAAAGCAAATAGAGGAAAAAAAAAAAAAAAGGAAAAAAATCTAATTAATTTCAGAGCGTTGAAAGCCAAAAATGGGAATAAAACAATGAAACAACTCCTGGATGTGAAATTTTGTAAATATCTGTGTATCAGTCCAAAGCAATGGAGAATTGTGGATGGTTTGGGTTGGGAGGGACCTTAAAAATCATCCAGTGCCACTCCCCTGCCATGGGGACACCTTCCACTGTCCCAGGCTGCTCCAAGCCCATCCAACCTGGCCTTGGACAATTCCAGGGATGGATCAGCCAGAGCTTCTCTGGAAATCTGTGCCAGGGCCTCAGAACAGCAGAAAGCAGAGATTAATAAAAGCAGTTTTAAAGCTGGACAAACTTCTGAACCCATTTATCAAAGCATCCCAAGGTGAGACAATAATAAATAGATAAAAATTTAATTGCCTTCCCAAGCATTTTTAAGGAAAAATCCAGCCAAAATTGTAGAGAATTTTTAAAGGCAAAGTTGGCGTTGGGCAATCACTCTTGCAAAACCTTTCTAATGAATCATTGCAGCCTCCCATTCTTCACTGGAATGGGGAATATCCATGTACAGAGCCAAGACATTCATTTCAATAAAAGAAAATACCAGAGCCACAGGAATGCAGGGAGCTGGGTAAATATATTTTAGGATAAAAACGGGGGACAAACCTGCAGGGGAGCTGACAGCAGCTTTGTGGGGCCAGGGATGTGGGCAGGGTGGCTGGGGCTCACCCCAGGTGGAAGGCAGAGCTCACCAGGGGGATATCTAAAGAAAATATCCCAGAGGAGACTTGCTCAGTTTAACAAACTCTCTGCTCTTGCCCTCTCTGGCTCCAGTTTTGGTTGGCCTGGCTCTAAAATAATAATTTTAATCCCACACAGAAGTACTGTCTAATCTAGCAACTGCAAAACATAACCCAAACATTTTCCACTTCCAATCTGACCAGAAACAATTTAAATTTCTGTGAGAAATTCATTTCACTTCCACAGGCCTCAGTTTGGAACAGCATCACATTTATCCCTAAAATGCCTATTCCCTCTCTGTATCTTCTGCTGAGTATAACAAAAAACCAAAAAAAACCCCCCCAAAAACCCCAAAAAACAACCAAACAAACAAACAAAAAACCACAAAAAACCCCCCAAAAAATCCCCCCAAAAAACCACCAAGGAGAAGGAAATCCTAATTGAGAATCCAGCATTGTTGGTAATTTTTCATGTATTTCCTCTCTTTCGTATTTTGGCAGCAAAGCCAAATAAAGCATTGTTCAATTTTTAATAACGTACTTTATTTTGGGGTAATTTGGGGCAGTTTTATCAGCAGGGAAAACTGACATTACATTCTTACATTCTCTAGCACACAGACTGAACACACCCCTGAACAAGACATGAAGAGGAAAAGAGGGATTTTGCTCCTGCAGAATCCCTGAGGAGGGATGAGGAGCTTCCATCTCAATTAAACTGCATTCCCACCTCCTTCTGTCTCACCAGGAGCCTCACAGTGGAAAACTCGGAAGTTTTCCACACCAGCCACTGAGGGGACAGAAGTGATGGATGGGCTGGATGAGCCCTGGATTTGTTTTCTTTTGGAAGGAAGCTGCACTTGCCGCTGTTCCAGCTTTCCCTCTCTCTCTCCAAAACACTTTGTTCCTCACCAAAGCCCTTGGGGGACTGGAGGCAACATCAATCAAAGCCAGACAATCCTACAACATCCAAAGCCTGGTCAAAATTGATGGAGAAGAGCAGCTTTTGTCTTTGCTAACGTGACAAACGCTGCAGAGGTTCAGTACAAAGCCCTTCACCCCCAGAGCTGTGTCTGCCTCGGCTGCTCAGAGTCGCTGCTCTGGCTCCTGAACATCCATTTGGGTTTGGAATCTGAACCTGAACAATTCCACATCCCTGCCAGGAGATGAGGTTGGCTCCACAGAGATTCCATGCTGGGAGCAAATCTGGTGGAAATAAAACAAGCTCTAAGCAGAGGAGACTTTGTGCTAACAGCAACTTTTTAATCTAAAAATGAAGCAAAAATCAGTGATAATTACCCAGGACTTGCCACGCTGTGCCAGCACGTTCCTTTCCATCTGTCCCAGCTGGATGTGGCTCCATCATGTCAATCCTAACTCCACAAATCCCAGAAAATCTAAAACTTCATTACAGAAGTGGAGACTTCTCTGAGCCCTGTCACAAGTCCTGAGCAACCAGGGAAAGGCAAAGTGCTCACAACATGAGGCAATCCATCCAAGGATGCATTGCCTGCTTAACAAATGCATGGATGTTCTGTTAATATCTGCTTCTGACAATAAAGTTAAGCCTAAAAAATAACATTTTAGATGTGTTTGGTTCACCAGGCTAAAGCCCTTCCTGTGCCAAATCATAAACCCCAAGGTGCAATTTTTTATTGATTGTATCAACCCCATAATAAAACCTAAACCCCACTGCCAGCAAATACCCATGGACAGCAAATTCAACCCCAAACCCAACGTCTGGGAATGGGCTAAGCCAGAAAAGTGGGAGTTTATAGGATCAATGACTGTTCTAAAAGAGACGACACTGGTGAAAATAGATGGTGTTTTCCCTGAAGAATTCCTGTTCAATTTAAAATGGATTAGAGAGCACTCGGGTGTAAGTGCTGGCTTTGGGTGGCAATGATATTTCAGCTTTGTATACAAAATATTCCATTCCATCTCCCCGTGTTTATAAAGGCTCCAGCGCAGCCTCTGCTACCCACACTGTTATTAAAGCTGCTTCTTTTGTAAGACATTAAAGAGTGGAAATGCACTTTTAGGATAATCCTTCATGTGCTCCTTGCCCCTTCAAAGTGCAGACAGAACCAGAGACAGCCGAGAGCTCTGGGAAACAAAAGGGATATGGCTACAGTGGGTATCACCAAAAATTACTGCAAGAATTACATTCAGCGAGTTACTTGAATTATCAGATTCCTGATAATTTGTGAGGCTGTGATTTTGTCATCGTGTGTACCCACATATTCAGCCATTTCTTGCAAAAAATGTCTTTGATTGAACGTGGAGAAAAGAGATATCCCAATGGGCATCCCAGTGGGCATCCCAATGGGCATCCCAATGGAAATCCCAATGAAAACCCTAATGGAGATCCCAATGGGCATCCCAATGGAGATCCCAATAGGCATCCCAATGGATATCGCAATGGGCATCCCAATGGATTCCCCAATGGATATCACAATGGGCATGCCAATGGGCATCCCAATATATATCCCAATGGAGATCCCAATGGGTATCCCAATGGAGATCCCAATGGAGATCCCAACGGATATCCCAATGGTGATCCCCAATGGGAATCCCAATAGGCATCCCAATAGGCATCCCAATGGAGATCCCAATTTATATCCCAATGGGCATCCCAATGGAGATCCCAATGGAGATCCCCAATGGTCATCCCAATATATATCCCAATGGAGATCCCCAATGGTCATCCCAATATATATCCCAATGGAGATCCCAATGGGTATCCCAATGGAGATCCCAATGGAGATCCTCAATGGGCATCCCAATATATATCCCAATATATATCCCAATGGACATCCAAACAGAGATCCCAATGGGCATCCCAATTTCCTCAGTCCCCACCACAGCAGGTTCTGTCCCAGAGCAAATCTTGTCAATCCTTCCAAGGACAGCACTACTGGCTTTGCCACCTAACACATGTGATCCTTAATTCATGGAATCCTGGAATGGTTTGGGTTGGAAGGGACTTAAGGCTCATCCCATTCCACCCCTGCCATGGGCAGGGCCACCTCCCACTGTCCCAGGCTGCTCCAAGCCCTGTCCAACCTGGCCTTGGACACTTCCAGGGATCCAGGGGCAGCCACAGCTTCTCTGGGAATTCTACTCCAGGGCCTCCTCAACCTCACAGGAACAATTCCTTCCCAAATTCATTATCTTTTTCATCACTCTATTAATTTAAAAATGTAGAAACTGAGCTTAAACCAAGTTTTGGACCATCACCCTTGATCTTGATTTATGTTTACTGACTGTTAGAAAGCACCATCTCTTCAGCAGGTCTCCATCAAATAAAATCAAATTCCTGATACTTTATTGCAGCCTAACTGCCAAAAAAAAAAAAAAATAATAAAAGTTTAAAAAAGCAAGTGAGGAAGATAAATGGAAAACTAAATGATACTCTGAAAATAGGACAGTGAGGTTTAGTTTTATTTTAAATTATCAAACTGGGATTGAGGAGATGGAGTGCACGTATTTTAATGGCTTTTGAGTGACAGCTTCCAGGTGGGGAAGCTCCAAGCACCCTGAGAAATAATTCAATGATTCAGTCACTGACTGCTGCAGTCAAGACATCCCTTTAGTGGAGAAAATTTTATGTTAAGTTCTAAAAAAAAAAATCACAGAGCAAAAGGAAAAGTATCATTCTTCAGGAGATTTGTTCAAGCATCCCTCATCTTTTCTGCCTGGGGCAAACCCATTTTTCTCCTGAGATGTTGCCATCTAAAGGACTCCCCAGGAATGCTCAGATGTTGGAATTCCTGTGGTTTGGTTGGGAAAGGTTTGGTGCATGATGCTAACTGGGCCTCTATTGACTGCTTTGGAGGGTGTTTGGGGGGATTTTTATTTTATAAAATGAAAAATCAAACACCAGAAGTGCTTTGATTGCTCCTTTTCCCCCTTTTTAATTTTTATAACTGGAATTAAGAACACTTTTATCTCCTCCATTAAACAGTTTAACCATGGCCACTCATCCGTTTCTCTTCTGTGTTTTCACAGAATCCGATAGGTTGGGAAGGGCCTTGTAAAGTATTTTATTATATTTAGACAATTAACAGTGACTGAAACAAATTTTTCCAAGGAAAGGGGGAAGAGGAATGTCATAAATACTAAAATACAGGTAAGGAAGATGTTTAAAAGTGGATTTGTTAAGAAAATAATCACTTCTTCTAAGCACAAATATCACCATTAGCATGGAAATCACAACCACCAGCATTAAATAATGTCCCCAGTCAATATATTTTACATCCCTTGTCTCTTCCACAGAACAATCTCAAACCCTGACAGCTCCAATCTTTTATTTAATTTGTTCCTGACCTTTCTGATAGCACTGCCTCTTATCTCCTGTGTTTGTTCCATGACTATAACGACAACATTGTCCTGAAAAAATTGCTTCCGACCTTTTGGAGGTGTGAATATTGAATTGAGACAAAACTCATCCAAGGGTTTTCCTAGCAATGATTAGGCTACATTTTCTAGTTACATTCAGGTCCAAAATGGGATTTTCATTGAAAAAAAACAAAGAGTTCTTACAGGTGGATCCCTGCAATCCAGGCTTCCCCAAATCCTCCTCTGCTGGCACCATGAGCATGGCCACGCTCACCCCAACTCTCCTCCCTGGAGGGAACACAGCTCACACTTCCCACAGATCTCAGAACTTTCAATTATATTTCATTTTCATGCTCAAGTCCTCACTAATCTCCTTATTCCATCTCAGCACGCCCCACCTGTAACTCAATTTTCCTTGCCTCCAAAAATTGCTGATGTCTCAAACTCCCGCGTCCAACCTTCAGCTCCGTTTCCACGTCATTTTTAAGCTCACAATTTTATCATTGGAATGATGCCAAACTTCAGCCAGAACATGCATTTCTTACCACTCCTGAGTGGTAAGAAACTCCCACAACTTTTCCCAACCATACTTTTTAAATTCGACTTTTTTTTTTTTAATCACTTTTTACTTCAAACACAGCAAGAAAACAGAACTGAGGGAACATAAATGCCCTGTCCACAGCTGAAGGACACGTTAACATTACAAAACCACATTACATTACAAAAAAAAATCTTTAAATGCAAACATTCCTCTCCTTAATGACTTAGTGGAGCTGATTCTGTTATAATGGCAGAATTTTAACTGCAGTGACTGCAGAGTTAGGCCAGGAAAAAGAAATCTTCCAAGCCCGTGTCATGTTTTAACATCTAGAGTGCTTATATTAAATGTAATAATTCTTATAAGACAAGTCATGGGTCAACCCTCATCCAAAGGGTGCTGCCCTTCCTATTTCCATCAGTTTCGTTCAAGGAACAAAAGGTTTTGTTCCAGATAACCTTGCTGGCTGCTTCACTCTTCAATAATGGTCTTTTCCCTGGCCAGCTTTAATTAAAGTCTTCTACAGACACAAAAGAAGGGTCAGGATTGGCTTAAGAAAGCAGAAATATTCACCTGAAAGGGACTTGAGAATGAGAAATGCATTTAAAAAAGTTGGGCACGAAACATGAAATGGACTTTGTCACTCCTTTCATTCCTCCTCATTCTCCTGAAAGTATTTTATAAAGGTTGATTTTTTCCACTTCTTCTTCAGAAGGTTTCACTAAAGGGTTTGACCACAGACATTTCTAATGGAAAACTAAAGTATTTTCACTTTTCCTGATTTCTTCTGCTGGACTTTATAACTTTTTTATAAAGACATTTCAGGAAGACATTTTAAAAAAAATTAAAAGTTTTCAGAAGTATTTTCTACTGAACTTGTTCAAATAATAAATAAATTATATAAAGAACTGGATTTTTTTTCCAATTTTTTCTTATGCCTCATTACATATTTAGGGGTTTTTTAACTGATAATTTACTGTGGAGAGTGGGATGAAACAATTCAGCTTTTCTCTTCTCTTTAACCTCTTCTCCCCACTCCAGATAAATGTTTGCTCCACCAAGACATCCAGAAATCTCCAGGATATTGGTTGGCATTAGTGGGATCTCCATTAAAGAAACTTTGGGGAGGATGAGGATGCAGAGCAACAAATCCATGGATTTAGAAAAGAAAATTAAACAATTTGGAAAGGATTACCACAATGGACCAGCTGATGAAAAGCCCAGCAGAGCTCTGAAAAGTAAAAACGTGCCTGATTTACATTTATATTGTGCTTTTTCTTTGCAATTGTTTTTGTGTTCCTCCTCATCCATTCCAGGTCTGTGTTTTATTACCCTCTATAAAAATAATAAAATATGGTTACTACTTTATATTAAAAAAAAAGAGAAAGAAATACGTAGAGTCTGGCAACAAAATCTGTTTGCCTAAAGCGGCGAGGAAAATAAATAAAATTTTAAAAGTGAAAATCTCAGCTGGCTTCAAAATCTTGCCAAGTCCTTGCCCAGGCTGGGATTGCAGGAAAACAAAACTGAATTCCAACAGAGTGGGACAAAAGTGGGGTTTATTTTTAAAGAACTCCCCTGGTTCCTTGGGATGCCACATCCTACCACACCTCTGGTTCCTTGGGATGGAGATCTGGACCCTACAATCCAAGGGACACTCCTGGAGGCACTGCCCAGGCAGGAACGAGTTAATATAATTTAATTTAATATTAATAGATTGTTGATTTCACACAACAAAGAAATTCTCGATTTTGGAACTGTGAAATATTCCCAAAACTCTTGTCCCTGTTATCCCTCACCACCATGCTGGATGCCCAGGTGCCTGCAATGGGATATTTCCTGCTGGAATTATTCATGGATGGGGTTAAATCTGCCCCAGAGGAGGCAAGAAAATCTCTCTTATAAGAAATCAACTCACAGGTCCCCCAAATTTGGGGTCATTTTTAAATCCTGCCATGGTGGCAACATCTGTGCTAACACCACTACTATTGCTGAGCAAAGGATGACAGGAAAGAAACCTTCCATGTTTTTAAATTTAATATTTCACAGCTTGTTTTCAAGGTGGAAAGCATCATCTACAAGATGGAGCAAAAATCAGCTTTTCAGGCTTGATTTCTTCTGTCACACTTAAGGGCTTTGCTGGTGTTAAGTATCACAAGGGCTCAAAAAAAACCCCGGCTCCTGCTGCCAGCAGCACATTAAGTGTTCAACCAAGCTGGAATTTACTGCTTTGGAACATATGGCTGTAAAAATAGGAGGGTGAAAAGGGTTTCTAATGTTTAGGAAAAGCAGTTTTATGTCATAACACGGGGAAATATATACAGGCCAAAATTCCTGGAGGAGGAAAAATAACCCAAATGTTTATGGGACTTCTGTGGCTTAGGCAGTTAGATATGCAAAATATCTTTTGTTTTTTAAAGAAAACTAAAATCAAGCCTTCAAACCTGTGGTAAGGCAACTGAATTTTGGTTTTTTGTCACTAAAAGGGCTGAGAAATTCCAATAAAGGAGTTGGGGTCAAAGCCAAGTTGCCCATCCTTTATGATGTATATTTACAATTTTATATATATATATATAAATTCATTAAAAGGTTGTATGTATTTATATATTTATATTTATATATAAAAGAATTTTATTTATATATTTATATAAACAAATAATATATATTATAATCAATCAATAAATATACAATTATAATTATAATTACAATTAATAATATATCATCTATATAATAAATTAATTATAATTCATAATTTATTTATATATTTATATAAATACCTAAGAAAAAGTGGACATTTTAGCACAGCTAAGTATGCCAAGGCTTAGCCACACTTCTGTGGGATGAAATCAGATATTTCAGGGACATTTCCTACTTAGTGACTCCAGTTTATTTCCCAATGTTCTGTCCCAATCTGCACTAAAAAATAAAGGAGCAGCGTTCCAGGCCAGCTTGGACAGGCCTTGGAGCAGCCTGGATAGTGGAAGGTGTCCCTGCCATGGCAGGGGCTGGGATGAGATTTAAGGTCCTGTCCAACCCAAACCTTCTGTGGTTCAAAGCTTGGCCAAAGCTCATCCTTGCTGGCACTTCCTAACGGAGTTTTACATGAGAGACAGCATTTCCTTGGGATGGAATTCCACTACAGCAGAGCTCAGCTCACTGACACAGAGATGTGAGAATTTTAGATGCAAATAGTGCTTTGGAATATCTATTAAATCCATTTCAGAAGGCATTTAGTGAATACCGAACGCTGTGTGTGTTCACCTTTTGTATATTATCAGCATCTGGGACTGCTTGGTGATAGTAAAGAGAAATTGCAAACATCCCGGGACAACAAGGCTGAGAATGCAGATAAAGATGGAGAACGCAGACCTTGGCCAGCATAAACTGAGTATTCCCTCAAAGGATGCCAAAGAGAGCCAGAAGCCGCACAGAAGAGATAAAAGTGAAGAGTTCATTGAAGAAGACTCCGTTTCCTTCATCTCCCAAGACCCGTAGAAGATCATCACAACAAACTGAGCATGCCCAGAGGGGCGTGGAGTTAATTACCAAATAAGGCAAGGATGGGCAGGGCCAGGGAATGAATATGCATGAGGTGGGCTGTGCAATGTTTCCATATGTAAGACCCTGGGGAATAATAAGGGCACAGACCATTGGGTGGGTACGAGTGTCTTTGGTGAAATTATTCCCCACACATCTCGGCCGATTAAATACACACGCTCTAACAACTGTGATTAGTTGTGGGGTTTTATTTCCGCCACGCTTCACTCACAAAATTCCAGGTGAATCCGAGCTAAGCTTGACCTGCCAGGGATTATTCCAGCATCGCATCACTGGGTTGATGTGAGGCTCCCAATTATTAATCCCTGATAATGGCACATTTGGTGTTTATGTCACAGAAGGATTTGAGGGAGGCTGCACGGACAGGCTGGGAAATGCAAATGGCTCTTGGAATGTAATTATTGCAGATGGAGCCCCTCACACCCTGCATTGTTCACAAATTAGCTGCAGTGCCACAACTTTTAATGACCTCTTCACTTGCGTGGGAATAATGTCTGCAGCAGCCCTTTTTAGTTGCTGTAATTAAAGTAATTTAAAAGTTTTAACTAGAAAGTGCACTCAAGGCACAGGAACTGATAAAGGGAAATGTGGCTTCAAGAGCTCTTTTTTCCCCACCCCGTGCAGAGCTCCCACTGTGCTGGAAAATTACAGAATGTCCATCTTTCTGTTTGGCTCCACAACAAAGGGCTTCCACCTACTCGCTCCGTGCTTTTCATATTTTTATTTTTGAATCTGGATGCTTTAATGGGGGAAGAAATGAAATCTATTGCTGTGACCGTGTGCCAGGATTAAATGGGAACAGAGGACTGGAAGAAGGTTTGGAGCACAAGGAAGCCAAGAAACCATAGAGGGCCCTTCCCCTGCTTCAAAACCTGCAGCGTTTTTTGTGTTCCAATGTTATTTTTTTTCCTTTTGAGTCTTGTGCATCTCTAATTAGTTTTTAATGCTGTGTTTGTTAACAGCCCATTCCTGCTGGTAATTTGGATATTGATTGTTTTCCATACGAAGATTATTCCAAGATTCCATGGACGGGCTTCACTGTAACATTTGTTTGACTGGGCCATGGAAAACATGACAAGGGCTAAGTTTTAAAGATACTGGAGCAAATAAAAAAGAGTCAGGAATGATTCTCAAAGTCTAATTCTTTACACACACCATGGGAATGGGATATTCCTGAATCCTGGCACTGGTACAGAAATCACACAGCCTAAATATCCTGACAGATCTGCCCAAAAAACTAAATTTTGATTTTTTTGTGATGCTCCCTGTGGTCACTGGCCACACTCCAAATTACATTCATCAATTCCAACCACAAACCACTCTGAAACACTTTAAAGACAAAAGTTTAACTTCACAAACAAGCAAAACACCAATATCCTAAAGGACTCCTAGAGCTGGGTATGACTATTGAAAAACACAAATTCAAGCTCTTACTAAAATATTTACCAGCATAAATCACCATGAAATAATAAATTCATGACATTCCACTGCAGCCTGCCTAAAATCCAGGGACAGTTTTTGTTCCCAAGGAGAGCAGGAGGTGAGGCTGGGCTGACTTTTTGGCTTTTCAATGTGTGCCTGTGAATAATCCCTCCAGTTTCAGTACTCTGCAGGTGCAGAGGCACCGCCAGCGTCATTTTTAATAAAACATTCCGCTGTAAATCAAGAAACACTCACAGACACGCCATAAACGGGGGGGAAAAAAAAAAGAAGAATAACATTTCCAAAGCCAAAGAGGCCATAAAAACTGGGTTTTACTGCAGGTGGTTGACCCTGGTTCAAGTTTAATTCACTCCAGGGTGGAACTTCTTCGGGAAGCGGCGTTTCACCCTGTTCTGTCCAAACCTTTGCAATTCAGGGGTTGTTCTGTGCTTTAAATAACAATTCCACTGCCTCTCCATACAGACAATTAAAGTGCATTCATTAGGAGATTACTGCCCTATTAAAGCCATCAACCTCTGGCTGATAAATAATCAGTCTAACGACGTGCACTCGCCTCGTGGTTACAATTAAATGAGTTTGCGGTCGGTGGCGCCCATTAAATAAAGTTAATGATGATATTCTTCCCTTGGTTTGAGGCAATAACATATAACAAACATCAGGCAAGAGGGTGTTTGGCCCTCCAATCAGAATTTGGGTAATTTTACCTCTGATGTTAAAAATTTCAGTATTAAGACTTAGCCTAGGTTGGCAGAAATAGAACAGGCAAGACTCCTAGAATTTTTTGGGTTTAAAGGGAGCTTAAAGATGCCACTCCCTGCCAGGGTCAGGGACACTTTCCACCATCCACTTTTTAAATTTGAAAATATCAGACGATTTATCAATCAACAAAAATCGCTGTGCTGACAAAAAGCTGCTGTATTGATCCACAGTCTGTCCTCCAAATCACCTCAAAGAAAATCACGTAATGGGGAGGGAGAGAGAGCTCCTTGTTTTCATGTTGGTTTGAATTTCTAATTTTTGTGTTAAAAATAAAAATTAAAAAACCTCAAGTTAACCTCATGGCTGGGGTTCTATTCCAGCTGGACCACAACCCCACATCCAATAAGAACTAGATATTTTACTCCACTTGTTGTCTGCAGGATTTTTGTCACATCCAGGGGACACCTCTCCCTGTGCACCTACCACAGTAACAACTCCATTTTCCCTTAAACACCTGTTAATAAAACCTGTCAAAAGAAAGCACCTGCATGCAGAAATATGGATTGGTCTGCCAAAAAACACCCAGCCTCAAAATCCTTTTTCTTTCGGATTAAATGGTTTTTTCAAGCTGAACAAAAAGTAACTTTTTTTTTTTGAGCGATATTTCTGTGTTGGGTAATTCTGCCTTTTGATTTTCAATAATATTGATTGAGCCACGGCACAGGAGAAGGTTCTGAAAGCTTTTAATTGCTCCCATTCCCCTTCCATGGATTAAACTGCCTGTCCCACGCCAGGCTTAAATATCTTCTGTATTTCAGAGCACAGTTTATGAGATTTCTCATATTTATTGCTCCAATTACCTCAGCCAGTAAACAGAGATGGTGAAGAACTCTGAAACTTGAAAACTTAGGGAGCCATGGAATTATTAGGCTGGAAAAGACCTTTAAGATCAGGAAGTCCCAGCACAAACTGTGTCCCCAAGGATCACATCCAAACATTTTTTAAATTCCTCCAGGGATGGTGACTCCACCACCACTCTGGGCCTTAACAACATTTTCAAGGAAGAAGTTTTTCCTGAGAAGTCCCCAATATCAATAATTTCACCTCTTTCCAAGGCTGTGATCCCTATTTTCAAAGCTGTTCCCCTGTCACCACCTACAGAGATATTTTAGGGGAAGAACCACACGAGTTTTGATAAGAGCCACCACATGAATCAACACCCAAGCAAAGGAAAACCCAGACCATCAATATTTACAGCTCCTGAAAGGCCACTGTCAGGTTTTTATTTGGGAATTTGATGCATGTTGGAGGAAATAATAAGCAAGAGAGAGCAGCAATAAAGAAAAGATGTGCTTGGAGAGATTAATTCTCAAAGCAAGACAGTGAAGTGGCTGCAACATGAAATTAAAGCGGCAGCAAATCTCTCTGAAATTAGAAAGGAGCCCGGTGGACAGATGGATTGGCCAATCATTTGATAGGAATCGGTTTAGGACAAGATAAAATAGAAAAGAAGAAAAGGAAAAGGGATGTTTGGTGTCTGACAAGAGCAGGTGTAGGGACAGGGAGGTTCCAGCTGACTTGGGTGTTAATTTGGTGGCAGCTGTTCCACCAGAGTGACACAGGCACAGAAATGAAAAAAGAGCTTGAAAAGGCAGAAAAAGAGGTGAAATTCTGAGGATGCAGCTGAAATCAATGCCCTGCTCCATGAGGAGCCATTTAGAAGGCAAAGAGGATGCCAGGAAAATCAAACGGTGGAAGAGTTGATGCAGAGATAGGGGAACCAACAGAAAAATGGGAAGCAAAGGAAGTGATATTTTGTTTTCCCTAGACAAACCAAACCAGAGCTCATCTGCAATTCTGTGTTCCATCCAGCTGTGCCAGATGTGGAATTCCCAGGGATGCAGCCACAATTCCTACAAACCACCATCCCTTGGTCATTTAGGATCGGCTGAGAATTTGGGATGGGGAAATTCCGGGCAGTGCCTTGCTGCGGGTTTGGGGTCGGGTATTTTAGGACCAAGTGTTGACATTTCCAAAAGCAAGAGGATCAGGATAATGTGGAATTTGCATTTACAGACTGGGGATGTGTTTTCCCAGTTTCACTTGCAGTGTTCAACCCCACAGCTATTCCCAACTGAATATTCCAGGGGCAAATCTGTATTTTATTTATTATTATTATTATTATTCCAATTTTATTCCTTTATCACCATACCCATTATAAGCAGTAATTGATGCACTACCAATTTTGATGCACTTTTGCAGTAATTGATGCACTAATCTGTTTTCTTCATATATTTTTTTTTAAATAATGACCTGATTTTCATTCCCTGCAGACAAAATACCAAAACCACCCTCCACTTTTTTCACTGCTCTTAATTTCAAAGCAAAACTCTATCATGTCACCTAAATATATCCATCATTTCTCTGCAAGCCTCCCTAATCCCTTGCCAATAACACCTCCAATTTCATTTTGTACGTCCTTCCCAGAAACTCCTGATGTTTAAATCCCCAATCGCTTTTCTCATTCAGCCATGTCTCCCTTACTCCAATAATTTCATACTTATGCTAAAACATCTGTAACTCCCATTCAGCAATCTCGTTATGTAAGACATGCAGCTTTTCCCTCTCAGCTCTGCTTTGATTTACATCCTTTCCAGAGGTATTTTCCTCTGAACACTGAACAGAAATCACCTTGGGATTTAGGCAGCGACACCCAAATCTCTCTCCACCCTCATTACCTCAGCCAACAAAAGATGAGTAATTTTTCAGTTCAGAATGCAGCTGATTTTTCCCCTGAGCTTGTGAAAGGCATGCCCCTAATAAACATTATTCTGATTTTTCAGTTTGGTTCTTTTTCTGGATTTTTTTCCCCTGAAAACACGTCCTGCCCATGGCTGGAGGAACATCTGCAGCATCTCCTTGGTGCTTCCATGCAGGAACATCGTTGATAACAAAATTAGAGGGAGCTTCAGGGAAAATCTCACATTCTCTTGTGCTGAGCTGAAATTGGAGAAAGCTCCCAGGAACTTGAATATTTTCTAGCCCTGCTCCATGTAAGAATCACACTCTGATTCTGGATTTTAACAGGGATTTCCAGCTGCACTCCCAAAAAACACTGCTGAGCACATCCTGCTTTCACTACCCTCTCACCCAATGGCGTGGGGTTTTACAGATTTAATAAACATCTTGTTTTAAATCTGTCTACTTTACAATATTATAACAAATTCAATTAAGAATAAAAGCTTTCCAACACGTTTTAGGACATGATTAGTAAACAACCTTACCTAGTGCAGGATTTCAGCTGAAAAACCGTGAGAGGAGATATCTCGGATGTGTATTCTTGTTTGATTTGCTCCCACTGGATTTATTTCCCTTTTCTCCACAGCTCTGAAAGGGCTGGAAAGGAACCTCAAATACTCATTCACTGAAAATAAAAAAAGTTTAAAGTTAAACACAGTTATCCACTTAAAAATAGAAACCCCAGGCTAAGAGGAAACCTTTTTATGCCTCCTGGGCCACTCCCTCCTGAACTTTTGGTGATGCTCAAGCCCCTTTTCCCAGCTGAAGCAGCCCAGAGGGATTTTATTGATTGCAGATTAGTGCCAGCTGAGTGGCAGGTTGTTACTCACAGGAGCAGAGATTTATGCAATGAGTAACCCAAGAGCCCTGTGGTAACAGAGGAATTTTGGAGAAGTCACCTCCTGGTGGCTGCACAGGACTTCTCATCTTCCAACAGATGTTTAATGTCCATGGAGAAGACACAAAAACTGAATAATGGGCAAACTCTCCCCAAAACTTGCTGAAATTTAAATTCTGATTCTAATTTCAAGTGTGGAGAAGGTCAAGTCACTAATTTGGAAGTTACAGCAGGATTTGAATAAGGAAACTGTGGCAGGTAACCTGTCAGGAATGGGAGTTCACACATAGTGGGTTACATATTACATTGAATTTAAAATAATTTCAAGGATACTGTCATCCATTGTGCCACTGCAGAGTCAAGGCTAAAAATAACATCATTTTAAAGAAATGCAGTAATTATATTCATTTTTTAATACTCCCAGTAATAATTATGTCATTATAAAAGTTATCAATTTTATCCTGCTGGATTAAAACTCTCACTGTGCTTTTGAAGATGGTGTTGTCAGAAGCACCAAAAATTGGTTTAAGTGCACGCAAGCAAAACCCTTCCAGCAGCAGGAATGGGAAACACTCTGATCAAAATTAGGTACAAACGTGATCAAAACATTCCCATTTCTGATAAAGGACTCTGCTCCAACGTGGAAAATGTAACACTCCAGTCCTGTTTGAAAGCATGGAATGAAAATACTCTAACAGGATTTCTCTGGCCTTGCTGATCTTTCTCAAATTGTTTGGACACCTAAAAATTTCCTCTGTTGCTGCCTCATGACATGGCCACAATTTCCTTCCTCTCCTCTGAGCATCTCCTGTGGGTTTTGGATTTCTGTCCCACACAGACAGCAGAGCTTTTGGAGAACAATTTCTGACCCAGATGATCTTTAACCATAAAGAGAGGAGATCCTGTGGACTCTACGTGGGCTCAGTGAATATTCCCCCATTTTGCTGCAAATATCAAGCACATCACAACTCGATGTGCAAGCTGGCCCGGAATCCTTTTTCCCCGTCAGGGATCCCACAGAGCTGGGATGGCACCACAGGAAAACCAGCTGAGAAGAGTCACAAAGACGTCCAGTGTTTGTTTCAACACCCGGGGAAAGCAAAACCCTTCAAAGGAACGCTGGAGGATTTCAAATGAGTGGTCAAAACGCTGGAGGTGTTTGAAGAGAGAACTGAGCAAACATTGACTCTTCTGTGAGCTAACACCGAAATCCTGCTGGGGTTTGGAGCTGCCTCTTTAGAGCCAGGCAAAAATGATTCCTGGAACACATAAGGCACCAGGGCTTTTTGTTCATTCGGGCTTCTCCTCCTCACCTAATTTTTGACACAATAATAAAATGCAGAGATGCCAACAGAGACTGTGCTTTCTGACTTAGAGTAGATTGAAATGGTTCAAAAGTCTTGTTTGCTTGTGGCTTTTGCAGAAAATTGAAGTGCTCACAGCAAAAAATAAACCTCAGTAGATTTTGTGACTATTATGGTAGGCTTTTTTTCTTTGCTGATCGTACAGCTAATCAGAGTGTTCTCATACTACCAGAAACTTTTTGTTTTTCCATGATGTGATTGAATGAATTCATTGCTCAGTTTTTTACAGACAAATCCCAGAGAGATTTCTCCACCCTGAGCAAGTTTGACTTGAGTGGATGGAGAGTTCTTGACTTGGGAAAAGCACAAAGCCCCTAAGGTCATCAGTGTCCACTGGAAGGTCTGACCACCACCAAATGACCACATTTGAGCTCCACATTTCCTAAAAAACTTCCACAGAACTCCTCAGGACCACAGCAGACTTCTGTGGGATGAAGTTGGGATCAATGAGGCTCATCCCTCAGGAAGCAGCACTCTTCATTCCAGCCAGGACCCAGAGTTCTGTTTTCCAAGGCCACCCCACATCCAATCCCAACTCATCCCTCTGAGGGGCAGTGCAGGACACACACTGGGGTAGTGCAGGAAATAAATAAATAAATGTTAAATAAATATAAAAATAAATATAATTTCTATAAATAAATATAAAAATAATGTGTGATAAATATATTAAATAAACCACTTCAAAATGGAAACTGGGCAGCCAGTGGCTGTCCTGAGTGTCAGTGCTTCATCTTTTACCCTCACAGCTCCTATTGGCCACATCCATCAGCTGGTTTATGCAAATCCTGTGGAAAACCTGGATGAGGGAGGACTTGTCAAAGACACCCAGCATCTAAAAACTGAAATTTAATGTTGGAGTGCTCTTTTTGTGCCCACGCTTTTAAACACTTGGGGTTTTGTCAGTACGTGCCCTGATTGGCTTCTTGGAAGGCATCAGAAAATTCCATTTTATTGCCACATATCTGAAAAAAGATTAAATAGACTTGAACACCCTGCTGTAAAACAAAGAGCTCTGGATATTTCCCGGGGCTATTTTGAACGGGTTAGTTAAGAGCCATAATGCAGAGATTTTGTTCTTTGCTCAAACCTCATCCATCTAGCTGGAAAAAGGAAGGGAACTTGGCATTTCTGCCTCGTGGTCATTGAATTTGGCTCTCAGGACACCTGTGCCATTGGCTTTATTGCCATGGAGCTGCTGACACGGCAGGAAAAGCCCATCCTGCAGGATTTAGCACTGGAGATGTATTTTCTGCTCCTAGGGTTATGTAAGCCTTTTTATCTCTCTGTATGTAAATGTTCATCCCAAGATGCTCTTATCCCATCAGATGTGTTGCTGATAAGATCTGTTTGAAGAGAGGGATGGAGATGACCCAGTTAATGAATTGTAGCCAGGAGGTGGGTGGGTTATTTTTGGTGACCACTCTGGAAAGAAAATCTTGATCTGTCTCTTACCCACATAGTCAATATATTCAGGAAAACTTTGCCTGGATGCTGTTTCTTTGCTTGAAAACTTTCTGTTTGGCACTCATGAAATGATCCTGACTCTTTGGAAAGTGTTTGAGCTCTAGGGAAAACCAAGAGTGAAACCCAAACCAAAAGAAAAATCCAAACCAAGAGTGAAACCCAAACCAAGAGAGAAATCCAAACCAAGAGAGAAACCCAAACCAAGAGAGAAATCCAAACCAAGAGAGGAACCTAAACCAAAAGAAAAATCCAAGCCAAGAGAAAAACCCAAGCCATCAGTGAAACTCCAACCAAGTCCTGTCCTTTCTCATGGCCTTGTTGAGCGTTACAAATTTCCATTCAATGTTGTCCAGTGATGGGAGAAGGGGGAAAGGCTTTGAGCTGGATGGTGAATTTGGGTGGGATTTTGGGAAGGAATTCCTGGCTGGGAGGATGGGAGGCCCTGGCACAGGGTGCCCAGAGCAGCTGTGGCTGCCCCTGGATCCCTGGCAGTGCCCAAGGCCAGGTTGGACAGGGCTTGGAGCAGCCTGGGACAGTGGAACATGTTGGAATTAGACAACCCAAACCATTCTATAAAACTCTATTGGGGGATAATGACATTTCTCCAGTAATTTTAAATTATGATTTTCTTCCTGCTTTACCCTGGACATAAAACTGCTCTCTGTAGTGCCAGTTCATCCTTTCTGACACTGCCTCTGTCACAGCACCTTTACCCCAACACCAGATCCCAGAGTGGCTGTGGCACTGACATGATTGATGAATTGTATCACCGCTCACTGGGTAACATTTAACATATTTCAGAACATCTGTCCAGTTAATGTGGTTTGCAAGAGAGCTTTCTGTCTTCTCCAGAATGCAGTGACTCCCCAATTAATAAAAGGGAACTAATTTTGGAATGCTTGAAATGAACAATTAGAAGCTCCATAAAGGCGTTTCTCTGTATGGCATTAAATATAGCAAGAATTAATTTGCTGCAGTGGTTAAAATGTACGTGGCAGCATTTTAGTGGGGAAAAAAAACATTAATGTAATGCAAATAAAAATCTAATCAGGAGAGTGGGAATAAAGCAGAATTTATGGTTGGGGACTGTGCTCACCACACACAAACTGTGTACTTGCAAAAGGGGTCTCAATTAAATACACTGTATAAAATTAGACCAGCAGGGGGTTTGCTGTAAGGCACATAAAGCAAGTTTAAACGAATCAAAACTCATTAAAAAGCTGTATAATTACAGTTAACTAGCAGGGGGAAAAAAAATTTAAAAAGAGAGTCTGGACAGGAAGAAGAGGATGTTAAAACAAGGAGATGACGCGGCTGTGACTGGACAGAAAGCAAAAAATAGGTCATGGGAGCAGAAAAACGAGCCCAGAGAGGATCACTGTGATGGAAAATACCTGCAGGGAGGCACTGCTGTCTCGTTAGTGGGAAACGCTCCCAAACAGGCCAGTGACGTGGCTGGGATTTCTCTCAAGGTGTCACTGCATTACTCTGCTCTGCCTCAGTGTTTTATGGATCCCTCTGGGCACATAGCAGTGACGAGAGCAGCCCCAGCAATGGCAGTGAGAGCTCACACACCGGGCAGGAGCTGTGCCTGGGACCTCCTGAGCTCCTGTCTGCCCTCAGTTATTTCATGGTCCTGCACATCCCAGCAGGATCCTTCCCCAGCTGGTTCATCTCAGCTGGGCTGGGGAATACCCTGCAGAGGAGTTCAGCACCTGGTGGGACACAGGACAGCCTGGGATGTGGCCATGCTTCCCAGGGAGGGAGGATGAGTTCTCCAGTTTGAGACCAAATCTCAAGAGCTTTAGGACAGTCACTGGCCATGACATGGCAGTAACTTACCCAGTAACTTACACCATGTTGATTCAGAGACCCCAAAATTGTCACCCCTGGTTTTATCACCACTGACCAAGGTCCCATCACAGATTCACACCATCACTGAGGCTGGAAAAGCCCTCCCAGACCATCAAATCCAACCTGTGACTGATCCCGCCCCACACTGAGTGCCACGTCCAGGCATTCCTTGGACACCTCCAGGGATGGGAACTCCAAACCTCCCTCCTTCCAATGTTTAACAACATTTTTTTCCATGAAGAAATGCTTCCTGATGGCCAGGAAGAATCCCTGTGTTTCTAAAAAACACATCTAAGGCGAGGCTGACACCTACCAATCTACATCTAACACCACATCCAGTTCTCCTGCACCACGAGAGACTGAGGCCACTTCAGATATAAAACCACCCTGGCCTCAGGAGCCTGAGTTTCCCTGCCAGCTCCTGCTTTCTCAGCAGGCTGAGTTACAGACTCCACACAAATTGCCAAACACAGTCCATGGCAGCTCAGTGTTAAATGCACCAAAATAAAACCCAGAGCTGCCTCAGTGCGGGGCTCTCTCGTGCTGCCGTGGGGCTCCACGTGCACAGCGCTCACAGCAGCTCTCAAGGTCACTCCAGCTTCCTGCCTCGCTGGCAAAGATGAATTTCAGTTCTGTTCCTGCTCCAAACTCATTTTTCCCTTAGTTAACTCCATGCTTTTACTTAGCTCTGTCTTTCTGGTCCAGCAGCCGATTCCAAATTTAATCAAACCTCTCATGTAGATCTCATTTGCTTCTATTAATCTACATTACTGCATTTCTCTCCCTTTTTCTTCCCTTCTTCCTGAGACCCAGCACTGCAGCTTGAGATTCTTAGAATTTGAAATTTACACCTTCAGGCAAAATGCTTCTCAGTGATGTAAAAAAAATATTTCAGGGAGCATTCCCAAGGCAAACTGTCACGTTTCCTCTGATCAGCAGTGCAGAATCAAACACCTTCAAAGACGCTCGGTTTTCCTGGAGATTTCAGCAGACAACAGCAATTCCTGGGTTAAAAGAACTTTCTAGTTCTGCCTCCAAGGCTCTCATCCTGCAATCCATGGATATCTCCATCAATAACTCCTCAGGGCTGCTCGGGGTCTAATGAGAGGAGCTGTGCGGGACCACTCATCTTCCCGATTGGATCGCAGGGAGGGCAGGGCTTGGCCATTCATTTTTTGGGGATTTCAGGCCTGAGCTGCGAGCAGTTCTCTGCCTGCAGTGATTTTTCCCTCCTTGCTGCCTGCATTATTAAAGAACCCAGTGCAATCCATGTGTTTTCCCCGGTGGATGGACTCGGAGTCGCGTGGCGCTTCAGAGAGGACATCAGTTAAGGGAGATGCACCAGGACTTACTCTGAATTTATGAAACTGAGAGTCTATTTCTCATTGCAGCTCTCAGTAAATCATCCTCCTCTTGCTTTTCCTTGGAAACTGCTTCAGCTGCTGCCTGTATTTCCATTCTTTTATGAATATAAAACCTTTTAAAAGGCGCTGCACCAGTAAAAACAAAATAAACCAAAGGGAGTCGTGCCTTAAAAATACATAAAATAGAAAAGATATGCAAGAGGCTCTGAGATCTTTGCATGTGGACCACAAGATGCAGTTTCCCACAAGATATTCCTAAATCATTTCAGATTTATTTATTTTTCTTTAGGAAGATGGTTTGGAAAAGTTGGTGACTGATGGTCTATTAAATAAGAAGACATTTTCACATTTGAGGGAGAAAGACCTCTCTGACCTGGCAGAGCTTCTAATCACATTTCACTGCTAGCAGAGCTGGTCTGAAATTGGCTCCTTGAGAGGGAAACTGAGGTAATGGGGACATCAGATTCCCTCCTGTTATCACAGTGAGTAGAAAGGAACCCACCTGTTCTGCAGGACAAACTGATTTTAAACAGCTTTACACAGCCTGGAAGCAGAAATCAGTGTAATTTCAAAAATCAAAATATTTTTGAATTATAATTGCTGCTTTAATTTCCTTTTACAAGAGGGAAACTTTGGTGGGGATGTGTCCAGGAAACCTTGCTCTCTCCTCGTTCCCTGCTGTGCATTCCTCAGCACTGCCAGGCCGAAAATCCGTAATTTCCCAGTTTTTACTGCTGAGCCAGGTTGGTTTTTTCCTTCCTGTGTGTTTTCCTGAAGCCAGAGCAGTTTGTCCCTGTCCATGCATTCATCTCCTTTTGGGCTGGAGCAAACCCAGGTGGCAAAAGGAAAAAGGCAGCTGAGCACTCATTATCCCATGGATGTGCTGGTCCTACAGGAACACCTCTGCACATGGATGGGAGCTGTCACCCAGACCCCAAGCCCTGCACAGCTTTAACCTTATTTTACAATCACAGTTGGCCTCAGAGATGATTCCCTGAGCATTCCTTTGCACAGGGGTCCTGCCCTCGACTTTTAAACCTTGTTCCAAACAAGAAGGGAAGCGCTCACTTACCTCAAACGTCCTTCCCCTCCAGCAGCTGACACACCACTCTCCACCTGGGTTTGGAGCAGGGCTTTTAACAGCTCTCCATTTTCAGCCCTGCTTGCACTCTGGATGGAGAAAAGCAGGCTGGCTGTGAAAGTTCCAGTGGCACCAGCACGAGCTTTTGGAGAAGCAGCGCTAAGAGGAAATTGGAAAAGTAAGGCTGGAGAGTACAATGCTATTTAAAAAGTATTTTAGAAACTCTGGGTCAAGGAAAAAAAAAAAAAAGGAGGAAAAGAGAAAGAAAAAACTTAAAAACTTCACAGATTCTTTCTACTTCATTTGAAAAAAAAAAAGACCTAGTAGTTTTCATTGCAGTTCTGTGTCTTTTAAGCACATTAAGAAGTAATAATTTGCTCATCTCCTAAAGACATTTTGACACTTCTTTGGCTTCCTCCTCACTGTTCTCTCCAACTGTCTGTCCTTTTATTCTTCTCTATGCAATGGAGAGTGACCTCTTGGCCCAGAGGAGGGTCACCCTCACAAAGGACTCCAGTTTCAGCAGAGACGGTTCCAGCAGGGCTGGTGTTATTTAAAACCTCAGCCCTGGTCAGCAAACATCTCTCCTACCTGTCCTTGCTCCGTGAGGGCTGCACATGGCCAGGATCTGACAGGCTCAGGTTGCCACCAGGTCACAAAATGTTGTCCTTCACATCTCACTGGGCTGGAGGAGCTGTTGGGAAGTTTTCCAAATGTAACTGAGACGCAGCACGAATAATAAAAGGACTTAAAGTAAACACTAATAGAGAGGTACCCAGAACAGAAAATGACCAGCCCTGGAAAACCTTTCCCCCTCCCTCTTCACAAAGGCTGGAGCTGTGGCACTTGGATCCAGAAGGATGATGGGGGAGCATGACACCAAATAAAAGAAAGTCTTCTTATAATTAACTTTGAGCATTTTATTGATAAGGATTTCCCATATCAATTTTGAAGTTTTAGCATTATTGGGACTGGGCTAACAGTTGTGTCTTGAAACATAAAATGGACACAATATCATTGGTAAAGTCAACACTGTCCTCCAGCGACCTCTGCAAATAACAACAGAAAACACAGAGATGAAAAGCACTTTTTGAATTTAATTATTTATCCCTTGGCAATAAATATCTACTACAAATCACCTCCACGGTGGGGCAAGTAAGGGGAAATGTTAATGTGAGACAATGACAGGATGAAAATCATATTGGACACAAACCAGATAAATTATTCTGGCTATCCTACAGAGAATGGGATGGCAGGTTAGCCATGGGATATCGACCACCCTTGGCAGGTGATGGCTTTTATTGGATGTGATAAAGGGGAGGCTACGGGTGAGGAGCGACACGATGAGCGATTCACCGATCGTCCTGAAAATTGACAGAGAGATTCCTCATGTCTCACTTGCAGAATGGGGTACTTAACATTTGGAGTGCCATTTGATGACATTCATGAGATGATAACGACTCTGTGTCAGTAATGACTTAGACTGGATTTGGAGTGCTGACCTAGAGGTAAAAACTTTATAAGGCATTGCTGTCACCTGAGCCATTGCCACCAAACTTCAGTGCCACTTAAACTCCTTCCTTTGGACGTATTTCCACATGAGGAGGATCCTGCTCACCACAGAGTGTTTGCAAAAAGAGGCCAGAATTGTCTCACTGCATTAAAACTTTGATTTAAACAGGAGCAGATCTAAGCCAATATGAGAATATCCATTATTGCCTCTCCTCTGTGCTGCCCATTTTCCATGACCTTGCTCCGTGCCCTGCAGAGGGAGCAGAGCTGATGGAGTGACCTCCCCCCACAAGCTGACATGTTTTATGATCTGCTCTCCTTGCACCTTTTGTTGCTGACAGGATGGGAAGTAAAATAAAATATGTGGTCTAATTAAATCTCAGTATTACTATGTTAATAAAGAGGGACAATCTCTGGCAAGAGCAAATCAAGAACAATTGCCAGTGATCTGCTGGATGGAATGGAAGAGAGATAAAAGGAGATGAGGCCTCTTGCTCCAGAAAAACCTCATTTTACCCAGATTTTTGAGACTCAGCAACATTTCTTTGTGCAATAAAATTAAAGGTGGCGATTTGGAAGGAAAGGACTGTATGGGAAACCCTAAACAATCCTAATAACGTGAAACCACAATCACTTGGGTCTACTCCTTTTTGGGATATCCTTAATCCTGATTCCAGTTCCAGTTTACTCAGGGACAGTTATGAACTGGTTTGCACTACTGGACTAACTGGTTTAACTGGAGCTGGCTCTGCTTTGCTGATGGCGGCATTTGGGAACAACTTCTAAAGCAAAAAATCTGGAAAACCCCACAGAACTTTTCCTGCACCTTTGGCATAGGACAGACTGCCAAGCACAGACCACACCCCTTCAACCAACACAAAAAGCCAATACTCAAATCCTCATTACTAAAGAATTGAACAATTAATAATATTTGTGTTTCTACATTAAATATCTACTTCCCTCTATCACACAAGACATCGATTTCCATGTTCCTTCCATTGAAAACCACTAATGCAATATTAAGGAATACCTAAAGCACAGTTTTTGGCACAAGACTCCTTTTTCCTATCTTTTGAAAATGGCTGTGGAATTATTGTCACAGCCTGTATTTGGTTTTGGATAAGTATTTTGATCAGATTGCTGATTTAATTTACATGCTACACATTATTTGGCCATCTGGCCTCTTCCAGAATAACATCAGAACAGATTTTGAAATCATTAGGAATATTAAAATCATAAAAGCAATGAAAAATATTTGTTATTGTCAAGGACAAGTCTTGAGTCATTCTTATTCCCCTTCTTGGTTTTTTTTTTGCAACGTATTAAAAATTAATAATTTTGAAAGATATTACTGAATCTACAATTTTGCGTAATGTAAGAATTTTGAGATAATAATCTCAGAAAAACTAATTAAAGAAATAACTAAAAAAATGCTGCCATATCATCTTTTGGGATTTAAAAAGTCCCATAATTATCACATCACACCTTACAGAACCTTCTGTGCTAAACATGAGCTGAAAGTGCAGATGGGAGGCATTTTTAGGGGTATTAATTCCCCCAAAATTATTAGACCCCTGGATTGCACAGGATTGCTGCCACAATCTCCTGCAGAGCAGGTGTGAACCCAGCCATGCCACTGTGAGAAACATCTCGGAGCAAAATCACTTGTGAAAGAAGAAAATTATCCATTTTTTTTTTTGAAGTGAACCAAAACAGGGAGATTTTCCACATTTCTCAATGGAAACTCCTCACACAATTGCTGTGGCAGCAGAATTATTTCTGCTTTAATAGACTGTGAAGGTCTCGTCCCTATTTAGTGTAAATATTTAGGTATTGTTTGCAAATGAGAAGCGCACCCTAATTTTTTTCACAAATCGTGATCTTTCTGAAATGACACTTTATAAAAAATGGATGGGCACGTTCCATTGGCTGAAGAAAAAACAATCCACAGGCTCATTTGAACATTAAAAATTCCATATTTATCCCTCCTCTTGACAAAAGTAGCTTTTCCCATTTGTGTTTTAGCGGGAGCAGTTCCGCTCCGAGCACAAAATCCTCTGAGGCACAGCTTGATAAGTGAGGCATTATTTCAGTGAGGATGGCGGGGTTATATCCATCTAAAAACTCCACTGAGGGAGGGGAAAATCAGGGCTCTGGGCGCTGCTCAGTGATGCTCCGTGTGCTCAGTCAGCTGGAGAAGCCGAGCTCGTCAAGCCGCGACTCTCCACCCTTCACTTATTCCACTCTGAGCCACGGCTGTGACACGTTTTCCTCCCCTTCCTTATCAGGGCTGGGTTTCCTATCATTTTTTTTGGAATGTCACGGTGAGCAGGAGGCTGCTTTCAGTGAGGTCAAAAAGGGGAGTTTTCTGAGATGCATTTTGGGTTATTTTTAATGCTTTGAGTTCTAGCGGCAATCTGCTGGAGGAGGGAGGTTTTCTGAGGAAAGATTTTAAAGGAGGCATTGAAAATTCCAGATTTACCTCTAAAAATGTTGTCAAATCTTATATATATATTTTTAATTTTTTACGAAAAGTAGTTTTTCAGGTGGAAAAATTTAGGAAAGTCTATTTAATGCAAAGTTGATTGATGACCTTCACCAACACACCACCCTTGCACTCAGAATCGTTTTGGGTTAATTTAGGATATTGATGAAGAAATTCTTTACCAAGGCAGTGAGGAGGCCCTGCCATAGATTACCAGGAAAAGTTTTGGCTGCCCCTGGATCCTGGAAGTGTCCAAGGCCAGGTTGGACAGGGCTTGGAGCAACCTGGGATAGGGGAAAATGTCCCTGCCCATGTCCCATCCCAGGACTGGGATGAGCTTTGAGGTCCCTTCCAACCAAACCATTCTGGGATGATTCTATTTCAACAAGAATCACAAGTTAAACCAGTGGATGGATGAATTAATCCCAATTAACTTCAGAAAGATTTTAAATTTGGAAGAAGCTGACTTCTGATTTAATTTGGTTCCTCATTACCAACCCTTCCAGCTCTTTAAGGTCTTTCAGTGCCAAGAGCTTTTTTTCAATTAAAACCCAAGCAGTAGTGGGACAACACATTGCCAGGTACACAGTCACTATCAGAATTATCTATTTAGTTATTTCATTTCTAATTTAATTCAGGTTTTAATTCTTTGACACTACACCAGAATGTTGAGGCACCTCCAGTCTAAAAGTACACAAATAATTATGAACTATGCCTTGTATTAGGTTCATTTTTTAAAGATGCCATCAGCATTTTCTCTAGAGCAACTCTTATTTTTTCTGTCACTTTTAACCTGTGTTGGTTGAAACAAGCTTTTTTCATTAAGCAGTACTAAACAGCCACTAAATAACTATTAGTTATATTAAATTAGACTATTAATTTTATTAAATTAATGGTAGTTTAACCTGAGCCACTCAGTAAAGAAGAAATTCTTATGAGGATTGAGCTGAACTCTGAGGGACAAAGCTGCAGGAAAGGCATATCCATAGCAAGAACCATAAAATTCTTTATCAATTAAAAGCAGCATGTGAATTAACAAAACTACTCCAGCACATGAAGTGAGGAAGTGGAAATAAAAATATTGCATCACATTTCACCCGGGCTCAGCATCCAATACATCCTCTAAGAACGTGCAAAGTTCTGTGAGTCTCATTCTTTCTTTATCATCAGCCCCAAGCAAAGACACGCTTGAAAGGGGGGAATTTTTAGAGTCACAATGCAGAGAGAATTCAAGAAAAGCCCTCCACAATCCACTTTGCTTGGACTCCTGCTGCCCTGGAGGGAACCTGTGTGGCTGAAGAGGTTTATTCCCTAATCCCCCTGGCCCTGCTGATCCACTCCAGGGCGGCACTGATTCCCTCCTAGATCCTGGGGAGATCAGCAACTTAATCCCAGCTCCCAGCTGCCCTCAGGTTGGCTGCCCTCAGCCCTGGAGCTGTCAACTGCCATTCCTGGCAGCCAGAGCTCTTCCAATCTCCTTCGTGTCCCTCTGGCATGCCTGGCTGGCCTGTCAGGGCTGTCTTTACCCAGTCCTGACTGGTGACAGACAGCTGGAACCACACCATCACCAACGGGGGGGTTCTGGAGGATGGATGCTGCCTCAAATGCTTGTGACAGGGTCTGCAGGGACACAGGTGGAAGCAAATCCTTACTTTCCCCCCTCTGTCACTGCATAATTATCAATTTTCAATCATTAACCTCTTGTCCACCTCCAGACCGCTAATTTTAAAGAAGGATTAGGAGCAGAGATCACTGATTCCAGCACATCTTTGCTGCTGCAAAGGCTGTAACCACAGCTCTGGAGAATTCTATAGAAACCGAGCTCAGCCCTCAGCTGGCACTGACCCAGCCCTGTTGCACTTGTCAGTTCTTTGCTGAATTTGCTGCTCCCAGACATCAAACTTCAAGATATTACCTGGAAAACAACCTGATTGTGACTCTGAGACCCTGCTGGGATGGGAACTTAGAGCCACATTGCCAAAGGCAAATGGAGCATGAAACCCAGTGTAAGAGAGGCTGGTGGGAAACTTCCTGCAGGGGAACAGCAATCCTGAGCTGTCTTTTAACCTTTTTAAAACTGTGATCCCTTCACAAGGATCTGTCCAGAGCAAGCATCCAGCCTCTGGCACACTCTGCAGGGGTGTGGGATGTCAAGTCATGCCTCAGATGGGAAAAAGAGCAGGAAGTGTCAGGGGCATGGTCAGTGTCATTTTTGAATTCAGAGGATTCCTTTGGGCTCCTCCTGTGCCCTCCAGGAGCTGCAGATCCCCAGCAGAGCAGAGCCCAAGCAGCTTTGAGGTGCAGTTAACCCTCCTGGCTGCAGCCTCCTGAGGCTCTCACTTCTCCCCCTTTCACCCATGGCTCTCCAGCTAAACTCACATGAAAAAACAACACAAAGCTTAGAAAGAACAAAACAAACTGCTGTGTTCTGTGCTTTGGAGATATAAACTACATTCCAAACCCCGAAATATGACCTGCTGTTATTCAAATCTTTAGGAACAACACCTTGTGCTCTGGAGGTTTAATTTGATTTACTGCTGGCTATTCCAAACAAGGGCACGTGAAGAGCAGCATCCAGCACCACCACTGTAGTTCCTGGGGAAGGATCCCAGTCCTAGAGCTGGATAAATGAGCTCATCTCCCTCCATTCCAGATTGATCCTGGCCCTGTGTTATTGATGCAGCTGACAAGGCAATCGCACTGCGGCGGCTGCGAAGGAGCTGACACAATGGAGCCTCCAGATCTAAATTCAGAAGTGTCCTGCCTTGTCACTTGTCCCATTGCAAATCTTCTTTGGCAGGGGATAAGGGGAAAGAGCTATTTATAATTTAGCCATGAAATTTTAATTATGGGCTGAAATCAGCTGGGGTTAGCAATCAGGTTTGGTGGTGGAGTTGCGTGTGAGAGAGAGAGAGGCTGGAAGCAGGAAGTGCTTGACATTGAAGAGGCATTGGTTCAGCTCGTTAATAAATCAGGTAATTATTGGATTTTAAAATAAACACTTCTTTAGGAGGATAAGCCTCGGTTAAAGAACATCTGAGATAGGTC
Source organism: Acrocephalus arundinaceus (assembly GCA_021534815.1). Classification (NCBI taxonomy): domain Eukaryota; kingdom Metazoa; phylum Chordata; class Aves; order Passeriformes; family Sylviidae; genus Acrocephalus; species Acrocephalus arundinaceus. The sequence continues at coordinate 14,362,526 of JAJEOU010001709.1, forward strand.
AGCGAGGTTTCACCTTTTCCACACCCATAAAAATTACTGGCATTTGCCTTGTGGTTCACCAAAAATAAATCAGCTGGAAATCACTCCACACCTCATTTTTACATTGTCACTTGTGCAAAGGTCACACAAATCCCGCTGAAATCAAGGAAAATATTTACTCCGCTTGCCCACTCTCCCCATGGCACTTAAAACCACACACAAGGAGCCTCCCTTGCAGTCCAGGTGCCTGGATACAACCCCTTCCCTGGGGAATTCAGGACTTTAATCTCAATTGTACATTCTCAAGGCCTTCACAGGAATTTCAATATGAATTTCAAACTACTTGAAGACAGGCCCTTCAAACCAGCAGGCAGCTCTGAGTAACTGTGTTAGACATAAATAGGTTCTTTTAAGCAGAGGATATAGGAGCATTTTGTGTTATAGATTCTGAGCAATTTGAAGGCAGGATTAAAGCAATAATACAGGCCACAGATCGTTAATGCAAATGCCCAAGTTTGCAATTCTGGACACAGCCCTGGGCTCAGACATCAGTATTCACAAAAAGGACTTCACAAACAGAGCAGCATACTAATAAAAAAAAAAAAAAAAAAGGAAAAAAATCACTCTGCAGAACCACAGCTGCTCAATATAGATCATCTTTCCATTTGAATTTGTATCATCATCTTTCCAAGTCAAATTGACTAATACCAGGGTGCCTTATCCAAGGGCCATGTGGTCCAATCAAAGATCAATTTAAAGTGTGTTGGAAGAGATTGATTCATTTAATTCATGGACATCAGAAGCTTTAAGCCCTGCTCCCCTTGCCAAGGCATGACTGCAGCCTCATTCCAGCCACCAAGACACACAGACAATACCCAGTGGATGCAGATTAACTGAAATGAGCTTTTATTAACTCACCTGGAAACAGAAGCCAGGGATAAATCACCCAGAGCTCATCCTCCCCCTCACCGTGTCAGCCAGGCTAAAACTCCCCAATCCAATGCCTTGGGAAGGCTGAGCTGGAACAGAGACTGAGAATAAAGAATAAAGAGATATTTATTGATAAAGTGGATATTTATTAAAAGGCTTTTGGATACACCTTGGGCAGGACAGGGCCTGACGAGGGCTGCACTCAAGGTGGTTCCAAAATGGACACAAAATGGACACAAAATGGACACAAAATGGACACAAAATGGCTGACTGGTCACAAGGTCTCACACTTTGATAAGTTTTGGTCCATTTGCATTTTGGGGTTTAATTGCCCAATCCCAGCTCCAGGCTGGGAGCTCCCATCCTTCTTGTTCCTCCCTCCAGCCACCCTTGTTTGTGCTGTTGGGCTGAAAGTTGTCCTTGGTGTGCAGCAGGGCCAGGATTTGTTTTGTGTCCCTGCTGTGTGCAGAGAGCTGAGTGACCCTGACTGTGAGCTCAGAGCTGCACCCTGGGCACCCCAGAACCTGAAATACAGCAAAACTCAAACTTCAGGCATCAGATCCACCCAAGCCTTCCAGCCTTTCTTTGGATGAGACCCCCCAGACTTGCAGGCGCCTGCTGATAAATTCCCCCCAGTTCTGGTTCATCACCACTTTAAAGTGACAAAGTTTTGTGGGTGCTCAGATCCAGAAAAAGGCCAGAAAGGGTTTTGGTTGCTCACGTCCTGGTCAGCCCCAAGGAATTGGATCCACCAAGGCCCCGCTGCCTTCCCCAGCACCAAACCAGTCAGGGGAACAAACTGAGTACAAAATGTATCACAAGAGTTTCCAACCAGTTTTATGCAAATTTAATCACCCCCAGATTACCAAATCAGGTGAATTTTCTCACCTCAATGGCTTTCCAGAGTCCTGGGTTATCATTAATCCCTCAGGAAAGGTTTTGGATCTCCATCCTGCAAACCGAGGAGTTTGGGCAGGCCAGTTCCTCTCTTGCTTATGGTCTGCAAAAAGGATAGAAAATTCTGTTTGAAAATACATTTGTAGGTGATTTATAACTCATCAGAAATACTCTCAGTTGAGACCTAAAGGAGAGAGGTGCAGCAGCACAATCTGCAAACACCTCTGACAATGCCAAAGAGCTTGGGTCAGGTTGGAGCATCAGAAAAATACTTTTGTCCCATGAAACTCATAAAAAACCAAGGTTTTAACAAATTGAGGCTTATATTTTAAATAAATAATTCATTTAATTTCACATAAATTATATTTTATTTAATTAAATTATAATTTATAAATTAAATAAATAATATTTATAAGTAATTAAATTATATATTTATTTATTTATTTATAATTTATATAATTATAATTATAAATTAAATGTTTTAATTCTATTATTTTAATTATATTAATTATATTAATTATATTGATATTTTAAGTCTGTTAAATAAATTTATAAATATAATTAATTTTATAATTTAATTAATTAACTTTAAATAAATTATTTGTTAAATAAATGTGTTAAAAGACACATGGGCACATCCTTTACCCTCCTAACCCACAGATATCTGTGTCCACAGGGCCTGGGGAAGAGTTGTCCTCCTTTCTTCCCCCTCTGGTGTCTCTTTTTCAGCTCCTCCACAGAAAGAAAACCCAAACCAGCCAAGGACAAAACCAGCACCAGGAGAGAGAGGAATTTCCAGGAGGTTTGATTCCAAACCAGAACACAGATTGCATTGGGGTCCCTGAGCCACCCAATAGCCTCAGGTACCCCTTATATAATGATTTTTACTCCCACTTGCTGGATTTTGTGCTGAAATTAATGTCTCCTGCAACTGGAGCTCTTCCTGATTTTCTTTTCAGAGTTTGTATTTTTCAAGTGTTTCATACAGAAATTTTGCTCTGACATCAACTCCAGAGCTCCTCTGGGCCAAGCTGGCCTTTCCCTTTTGGCTCCTCTCTTTAAGAACATTAAAACTCTTACAAATGTACTTTCAAAATCTTAAAACGTAATTTCAGATTATTTTTATCCACCTCCGTAATGCAAAAATTCCCTCCAGAGGAAAATCTAATAAAAAATGGAAAACAAAACATTAGGATTACTCAATACTCTCAGAGCAAGGCTTTGGCTGAAAAGCTGATTCAAAAACCCAAATTAGTTAATATTTGATAATGAAATCAATAACATAATTATATCTTTCTGGAACTGCATTTAGCTGAGATTTTTCTTATTCCTTTGTTTATTTTTCCACTCCAATACCTTTTGCAAATTACTTATAATTAAGATAAAGCAGTGATTGCAGAAATACCACAGAACTCGGTGATACCATTAATTGGGGCAGCACAAATCAGATTGTGGAGAAACTCATCTAAACAAACTGCAAAATCCCCAAACTCTTAAATTAGCCTTTTCAGGAATGTTTGGGGGGAAATGCATTCTGATTTAGTGAAATTTAGTATTTCCACACCTTCTATTCATTTACCTGAATACTTTGTGCACAGCTCCTATTTCATTTTTGGTAGAAAATTCAGACTTCTTTACATATAAATATATTTACAGTGATTAAATAGAACAGCCTAAGTGCCTAAATTCCCTGAGATTTCACTTCTTGTCATAATAAAGTGAGGGCAGACAAATCCAGTCACTGAAGGATATAAAAACAGATTTTCTCAATGTGGGGAGCACAATTCTGGGTTTGTAATGAGTGGAAGATGTAACAGTCCCTACAAACACATTTCTCAGCAGTTTTCCCAGCTTATTTTACTCTCTAATTTGCTTTTTGGCCAGAATTCAACCTCATCCCTCCAGTTTCCAAAAAAAAAAAAATCATTTTACCTGGATTGTGCGCATTCCTTCACTAAATGTCCCACTTGGGACTGGAGTGAGGATTTTCATCTCAGCTTTATGGCCAAACCAGGCTTAGGAGGGGTCCAGGTGGGCTCAGGCTTTTGAACAAACAAAAAGCTTTTTGTAATCTGAAGAGAAGGGGGGAAAAATAACCAAGGATTGAGCAGCGATGGGAAGAGATTTGAGCGGTGACTGCGCTGTTTTCAGCAGGGTTTGTCTTGTGAAACCTTTATTTAGACAGCAGATACCAAAATGCTTCAAAGAAATCCCCAGCAATGGGAGCAGAAATTGGCTTTTCTGATGGCTGATGCTCTCTGCTCTGAGGAGGTAAAATATCACCCAGCAAAACAAACAAGACAAGCATTTTATGAAGCAGAGCAGAGAGGTTTCCCCTAATGCAGGGATCAGGGATTAAATTTCCTGCCTGGCAATACACAGGAGGTCAGGGAAGATGTTTATAATGGCATTTCTTGCTTAAAAATCTATGAAAACAACGGATTGGTGTGTCAGGTTCAGGCTCTGCTCTGCTCTGTTTCTTTCCAGTTTGACCTCTTAATCCCATCCATCTCAGCACTGAGTTAATATCTTCCTAAATCCACTGGAGTTCTCCTTCAAGTGTGCTGAAATCAGGGAGAATTTTGGCTTCAGGTACAAGCTGGACCTAAGGCTTTCATTTTTAAAAAAAAACACAGTTGTGGGTTTTTTAGAATATATAAACTCCTATATATAATAAAATTTAAGCAATTACTTCAGTTTGAGTCTCCTAATTCCCAGTAAATAAAATTATTTACCTTGCTATCAATTTTTTTTTGGTGTTGTAATACTGACAGCAAACATGACAACGACGAAAACCCAATTAATTTCCAAAATGCTGCAAATTAATTAATGCACACAGGGCCTAATACCGTGAATAAACCCCAACATTAGAGGGACTGGATGCAGAATTTAGTAGGAGAAAATGCTCCTCCCATTGGGATTTCTCCTTTATTTGGGGATTTTTAGCTTTGTTCAGTCCCCAAAGCTAAATTTCATTGGTATTTTTGGAGAAGGGAAAGATTTTGCTGTCTTCATGTCCCAGTAAAAGATATTTCCCTTCAAGCAAAAGATCTCTGAGCTGGTTTGGTTTAACTGAGCCCCACAGGACCAGGAGGACAAAAAACAATGAATCCAAAGAAGACCCCACTGGAAAGATGAAGATGCTGGAAGAGAAAACACCAAAATGTTTTGCAGTGGGATAGGAACTGTCAGAAAACATTGCTGACTATCACAAGCCCCACGTTTGAAACACAAAAGTAAATATTGCCCTACTTACATTTTAAAATATTTATCTCAATTATTATTTGCAGGGAAAAAAAAAAAAGATAAAAAATGAAAGCCCAGCTAAGCACCACGAGCAGCAATGGATCTAAAAATCATTAAAAGCTAATCATTAGTGAGTTGTAAGCAGATTAACATTAATTGTGGAGCCTCTTTGTGAATTCCTAATCACCTTGCAGCCTTTTTCCTAACGCTGGGAAGCACATTAGAGTGTGTGAGGCTTTCTAATAATTCACATTATTCATTGATGCTCCATTTATGCTCCTAAACACGTTGGGCATTTCAAGCAATCCAAATATTTGCAAAGCCTGATCAACTGACACAAGCCTTGGTTCAGGGAAGAGTTCAACCAGTTAATTATCGTTAAGGTTGGAAGAGATCTCCAAGATCATCAAGTCCAACCTTGGACGGAATATCCCATTCCCACTAATCATACAAGGCATCTCTTGAACACTTCCAGGGATGGTGATTCCACCACTGCTCCAGGCAGCCTCTTCCCGTGCTTCACCACTCCTCCAGGGAAGAGATTTTTCCTAAAATCCAAATTGAACCTTCCCAGCCCAACTTGAGGCCATTTGTTTTGCCATGTTTTCAAAAGGGACTATAATGCATTAAAAAACCCACCAAAAAACCCCAAAACAAACAAACAAAACCCCCAAACAAAAAAAGACCCCAAACAAAACAGACAAAACCAAAACAAACAAACAAGCACACCAAACAAACAACCAACCCCTCAAAACAAACCAACAACTTCCCCCAAACCCAAACAAACAAAAAACCCCCAAAACAAACAAACAAAAAAAAACAAAAAAAACCCCACCAAACAAAACCACCAAATCCCATCTTATTTATCCAGGTATGTGATATTTGGAATTCTGTATTTTAGACTCTGTTAAAGGAAGTAACCTTGGCAGAATTTAGAAGAATAAAGAGATAAAAAATAAAGAAATAAAGAAAGGCAGATGTAAATATTATTCAATTACCCTGATAAGATCCTGGGCAGTTTTATTATTGCATTTACAAATCAGAAGTCCATAAAATGCTTATTTAGCATAAATTCTGTGCTGAAGACTCTGATGGAGGTGAAATTCTATTAGCAGTTAATAAATTAATAAAATAATGAGTGAGGATTTGGGAATTTTTAGTGGTCAACACCCAAAGGGTTTGAAACAATCACAGAGGAATTTTTACCTTTTAAGAGGATGATGAAGGCCCAGGTTTAAAGGTCAGGTTCCATTCCTGCTCAGTGTGAGGTTTCCTTGTAAGGCCCAGAACTTTGGGGTTGGACACCCAATGTCTCATAAAATCAAAAGCTTCCCTGTCCTCTTCATCTCTAGAAATAAGGGATGGACTAAAAGTGGAACCTGCTGATGAGGAAGTTGAACAAAAATGTTTTGTATGTTATGAACAACCCGAACTCTCCAGTAATGATGATTGTTGTTAGAAATGTGACTTCCACCAGGCTGAAACGTCCCAAATTTTGACAAAACACCTCAAGACTTGCAAGACAACAGCTGCTTGTTCACAATTTGCTGTTTCAGAACCAGACTCAAATCTTGGTAAATGCATTCCCTGTTTCCCTCTGCTAGGATTCATTAATTTTGGGGGGAATATCGTGCCTTGTAATATTGTTATAAATCACACATTTTACTCTCCCAGACGCGCTCAGCAACAGCGCTGAGACAGAAGCAGAGCTTGCTAATTATGTGCCACAACAAAGATTATAATGAATGCTCTCATTAACCATTCCTTTATGTTTGATGAACTAATAAATAATTTCTTCCTCAGCCATTATAAAATCATTTGGCACAGAGACCCTTGATGTGCTCACCAGCCCCTCCAGGTAAGTTTTTATTCTGTATTTTTAATCATCTCTGGGTCACGATGGACTTTTCCTGACTCAGACATGTTTGCTCCTTTTTCTGTGGCCAGGGACATCAAGGGCTGGTTTTTGAGTGTCCCTGGCCACAGAAAATGGCCAGGAAGTTGCAACTGGATTATTTGGATTTTATTGGGAATCTTGGGGCATTCTCACTGCCATTTCTCCATGGAAAGGATGGTCAGGCATTGAAGGGCTCCCAGAGAGGTTTGGGGTGCCCATCCCTGGAGGTGTCCAAGGAAGGATTGGACACTCAGTGCCCTGGGCTGGTGGACAAGGTGGGGATGGGTTACAGGTTGGACTCGATGGTCTTGGAGGGCTTTTCCAACCTCAGTGATTTGGGGATTCTCACTCTCTGCAAAGGAAGTTGGAGCCAGATGGGGTCGGTCTCTTCTCCCAGGCAACGAGAGACAGAACAAAAGGAAATGGCTTCAGGTTGCACCAGGGAGGGTTTTTTGTATTTCAAAAAGTGTGTCCACTGAAATGGCTGCCCAGCCCTGGCACAGCTGCCCAGGGCAGGGTGGAGTCCCCATCCTGGGGGGATTTAAAGCTGTGTGGATGTGCACTTGGGGACGTGGGGCAGGCTGGCCTTGGGGAATGGTTGGACTTTTCCAACCTGAACCATCCTGTGGCTCCACCTCTGACAGCACCCCTTCCCTTGGCTCCCTCCATTCCAGAGGTCCACGTTGGCAGGAACCACGGAGCAGAGCCCCCAAATGCCAGCCCAGCTGTCCCCTGAGCCACCCCACCCTGTCACAAAGCCACGTCACCCCAAGCCCATGCACTGCCCCCAGTGGGGATTTCACCCACACCTCAAAGAAAGGTGGAGGAGTTTCCTTCCCATTCCTCTTCCCTTTCATTTCAGACAGGAGCAAAAGTGACAAATCCACTGTAGAACAACAATTCTTCATTCAGCTGCCTCTTCTTCCTGCAAGAGCCAAGACAGCGCAGCCCAAGCACCGAGGCCGGCGTGAAATCAATTCCTGCTGCCCTGTAAAAATTTGAAATACAAATAAGAATATTCTCCAGCTATTATAAACATTGGATTTTTTTTCCTACAAGCAGCGTTGGCTTATCTGTATTATTACCACAAAAGCTTTTTTGGAGTTATGTGTATAACAGCAGCCACAACAACTTGTTCCTTAAAAAATAAAGCCCCAAAAAACAGTGATGCAGCACTGTAAGAGCAGCTTAAACAGCAAAATTACAAATGAACCCACTCTGCACCTAAGAGCTGCTCCTCACGTGTGTTACAGGAGTTGTTGGAGTCTGAGCATGTCTCAGGGCTGAGAGCTGGGTAAGCAAAGCAGAAAATCCACGATGATAGGAGCGATGATCGTATTTATTTGCACTTGGGTAGGGAGTGAGTTCCCTGTCATGCTCCAGGAAGCAGGAATGAAAAGCGCTGCCTAACCTGTGGATATTTAAATAGGCTTCATCCCCAGAGCTTACACGATGGATGAAACACCTCAGCAGCAGCTCCTGGGCTGTTCACAGGCAGCAGGCACAGCAATGCTGCTTTGGCAAGTGCTTCAGTGGAGTTTTGAATGCCTCAGACAGGCCATGCCAGTCTAGATCTGGGATCCAGACCAGAAATCAGCCAAAAAATGATAATTCAGGGATTTCTGACTCTGAATACACCCACCCCAGAGAAGCTTATCCAATATAATGGGATTAAGGACTCACCACTTGTGTTTCTAAGAGTTCCACCCGTAGCTGGCAGTGTTTTCTCAGGAGGGTTTTTGGGTTTAATGATTTGGTGTTCATTAAATCAGTCACAATCTGAGCAATGCTCCCACCAGAGTCACCACAGAGCCAAACAAATGGTGCCATTTAGCCTGAGAGGAGGAGGGAAAATGGGGAGATTGAGGTAGATCCATCATTTTAGCCATAATAAATCACAGAAAAAGCTGAGCTGGAAGGAACCCTCAAGGATTGTGGAGTCCAACTCCTGGCCCTGACAGAGAAAACAAAAGAAAATGTTATATGGGAAATGGCTAATTCCCCGTCCTGACTCATAGGGGGACACAGCCATGGACTGCAAATGGAATAAAATACAGAAATACAGCTTTTGTCAGCTGTCAATCAACCCAAATAAGGTGTATTTGCATAAGAATGAAAACTATTTGTATTCTGTACCAGGATTTTGTTCAATAAAAGTTAAATTTTCACCGCGGGCTTGATACAAATCCTGATGAAGTCACCGACAATGAGTCCATTGGCCTGCCTGGGCTTTGGATGAGCTGGTCAGTAATGATAATGATGATGATGATGATGATGATGATGATGACATCATCGTTGGATTGATGACAGTCACTCCATTGACTAGAGTTACTCCTGACTGGATTTTGGGATTTTTGACCAACAGCTGCAGCAATTCTTTCCCTGGCAAGCAACCCCACCAGTTTTTCTGCCATTTCCTGAAGAACCAATCCCCTTTGGGAGTTTGAACCCCAGAATTAAACACCCTTGGGTAACTCCAAAAATGCAAAGCAGCCCCACATGGAATTGCTGGGCCTGGACTTTGCTCCTTGCCTTCCAATAATTTAATGGTGTCCACTGTCCCCTTGGGCTCTTGGCCATTGCAGATATTTTTTATCACAGATTCCTTCCTTGTGTGGAGTTTGCAAAGGTCACAAATCCCACTGCCCAGCTTTTCACTCTGCAGAAGCCAGATTTAAAGCTCTAACCACGAACCAAATGTTAGATCTGAGAAGGGTGTGAAATGTCCTGAAATAACTCATAAATACAGACACCACACTGTCAGAGGGTGGGAACGCAGCCATGAGGGAACGATGCTGGAGAACAGACCCAGTGATGTATTTTAACAATGTCCCAAAGAAAAATACATTTGTTAGAGCCGAGAAAAAACGCCAGATTACAGCTGAATTCACCAATACTTTCAAACAAACCCCCACATTAATTAAAATCTCAACCTAGAGCTTACACACTGTGCACCTCCTTAATTATACACACAAAAAATACCAAAAGAGGCTGAAGAAAGCAAAATACTCCTCACCTTTTCACTCCAGCTTCCCCAAGCCCTGACTCCTCTCAGAAGCTGAATTTTGGATGAATTTCAGTCCTGACCATTCCAAATAACCCCATTTCCTAGGACACTTTGCAGCCTTGTCCAGCTTTTTGCCTCACATCCTGCGGTGATTTACTGAAGTAAACTGGAATTTATACACTTGAATATCAGGGCTTTCAGAGGCAAACTTCAAGATCCATTAGTGACCATCTCAGGGCCTGCAGGCTTCTTTTTTTTGTTGTTTTAATCTTGGTTTAGTGTCCTCAGCCTGGCTGAATATTCCTCCTTCTCACCGAGGAGAGGAGACTGAAAGTGAAAAGAGATGTACTGGTGAAGATTAAAATCTCCTTTACAAATTGAGTGTATTAAGCATCTGTGCTACTTGGCAGCCTGGTGCATCAATTCCAACATAAAATAGCGTTAACAGCTCTACAAGCTTTTTATCTCTCCCAGCTCCCCACGCTCTGGGTGAATCACATGGGCAAGGATTGGAACTGGCCTTTCAGACAGGGAGTTAAGCAGCTCTTAAATCAGACAAGCACGATGCCCAGGCAAAGCAATTTACCTTTTTTTTTTTTTTAAATGCCATTTGAAGCAACGAAACCACTTTTGCTCTTCAGGGAGCACCTCAGAAGCTGGACATTATGGATCTGCTCATGGTTCCTGTCCCAGCACTGCAGTGCTGTGGGTATTTATTTACTGTTTTCATATTTGTGCCACGCTGGCTCCTTCCCACCTCCTGAGGCTGAGCTGTGATCCCTCAGATTATGGCTGAATTCACTAATACTTAAAACAAACCTCCTTAAATACTTAAAATACTTTAAAACATTTGGAACTGGCAGAGCAAATGAACTCTGCTCCACGACATTTCTGACTGGACTAGAATTGATGAGAGGTTGGATTCTCAAGCTTTATTTATTGTTATTCTCTCCCAGCTTCAGCACCACAAATTTGCCCATTTTTTGGAAGTTCAAACAAAACTCAAACCTGGTAAATGATCTTAGAGTGATGCACACATTGAATATACTGCAGTCATGCATTCCTTTTTCAACACGTCCTACAAAATAATTAAAAGTTAAAGTGCTGCTATTCCACTTCCTACAGCTTAAATGAGTCACTCAGAGGTGCTCTAAAGAAGAGAACTGAGTTCAGAAAGTCAAAGGTCCAGCCTGATGGGTGATGAACTAAAAGAAAGGATAAATAAAATTAGTTTTAAGAGAAAAAACTTTTTCTTTAAAAAGAAACAACTTTTTCAATAGAAAAGCAGTTTTGCTTCCCACTTCCCTGCTTTAAATTTGTTCTTAAAAATGATAATTTAGATAAACCAAGAATGCTGAGAAATGTGTTTTGGAGCAAACTTACTGTTGGAAAAAGAACATTCCCAGCTGCTCCCAGGTGGATCAGTGGCTGGATTTGGGAAGCCATCAGGAGGAGGCAGGCCACCCAAGGATGACAGCAGCACGTGGGCACTTTGAGCCACCAAGCCTCCAACTGTCTCATGGCAGAAGAGAGAGGAAAAGGCAGGAAAAGTGGAGTTTTCAAAGGGAATTCCATGAAGCAATGAGCTTGGCTTTGGTTTAATATCACGTTGTTTGTTCTTCACGAGATCAGATTTTTAAATGCCTTCAATGATACAAATAAATGCTGGTGAGAACCACTGAGGCTCCACTGAAGCCAATTACAGCAGTGGAGCCTCCTTAAAAGGAAAATCTCTTTTTCTCCTTTAAAATGAAAATGCCCTGAATGAGCAGAACCCACCAAGGATGTTACCAGGGAAATTCCAGCAGCACCTTGGCTCTGGATAATTAATGAACAACATGCACTGGAATTATTCACCCAAACAAGTCACGTGTGCATTAAGAAATATTCCCCACGACAAGGTTTAGATAGAAGGCACTGTGATTAAATGGAGTTTAATTAACAGGCATAATTACCCAATCAAAAGGAAGTGTTTCCATTATTAGTCAGTACCTGCTGTAGAACAACTCTGCTGTGAACATCCACTGTATGCTGAGGAGCCACAGAGCCAAACTCTTTACTGGAACATTGGTAATTACTGGATTTACCTTCACAGAGTGATCATGGTGGTTACAAATTTCAATTTTAAATGCTTTCATTCCACTGAAAAAGAAGAGTCAGATATGTGACAGTGGAATAGAGGTGTTGGTGACCAAAGTGTTCTGCAAGAGAGTATTGAAAAAGTCCAGATCCCTAAAAGTGGTTCAGGTAAATAAAAGATATGAACTTACATGATTTGAATCATAGAATTCCAGAATGGTTTGGGTTGGAAGGGACATTAAAAATCATCCAATTCCACCCCTGCCATGTGCAGGGCACCTTCCACCATCCCAAGGTGCTCCAAGCTCCATCCAACCTGGCCTTGGACACTTCAGGGATCCAGGGCAGCCACAGCTGCTCTGGGAATTCCATTCCAAGTCCTCCTCACCCTCACAGCAAGAATTTCATCCCAATATCCCATCTAAACCTTCTACCTTTCAATTTAATCCATTTCCTCTTGTCCACTCACTCCAGGCCCTTGCGGTGCGCCGTGATCGCAACAAACTGGAAAAAGAGAAGACGAATGAATCAGGAAAGTTCAATAATGTTTAATAACAAACCAAATACTTTTCACAAAAGAATTATTAACCGCAACACATTCCTGTAGATCAATAAACTGCTGCCACTCACTGAGGAATTTAATTTTGTTATTAGAACCTTTACGTCCTCTGCAAATGAAAGCAGCAAGGCAACGCTCCAGCATTTCAGAGCTGCACCACAACAAACTCCTCTGGACCAAACTCCAGCATCACAGTCAAGGAGATTAAATTTTTCCAGACCACAGAAAAGTTCCTGTTGGTTTGCCCTTTTTTAATCAAAGCTGCTGCATTCTGAGCTGAGGCTGTGGAGTGCAGCTGGCCCTGGAGACAGAATTCTCCCCGCCCTGGGCACAGAGCTGATGTTTTGCAGTTTCTGTTGGAGGGAGCAGGGGATCCCACATCCCCCCACATGAACCTGACTAAAACCAAGGAAAACAGCTCCTGTTGTAAAGAACATCACCTCAGGAAAGGCTTGTTCTACCCCTACATCACTCTAAGAAAATGAACAAGTTCAGTGAGGGTTTCTCACCAAAAACAGCTCTCCACAAATCCCTGGGAGGTCAGCACTACCCAAAAGATTGGCTCCAACATTCCCTGCCCAAGGATCTGCTCCCATGGCCAAATTACCTCCCAAAACAGGTTTGAAATCTGGGGCTGCCTGAGTTCTGCACCACAGTTAAGCTCCTGTTTCTCTCATTCTATCAGTCTCCCCAAATATTCAGTGATCCTCTGTTATTTTACTGATTTCCTGTTTCTGACAATATTCTGCTTCCAATTTCTTTTGTTCTCTGCCTCACTGTTAGGTCTCTTCAGCAACTTACAGCCCTAAAGTGCACTATCTATTATATAGAAAAATATAATATTATAATATAATAACACCTCTTTTAGTGGGTACTCCCTGCTCCATTTACACATCCACTTCCAGCTGCCCTAGGATCCTGAATTTTCCCTCTTTTTATTGCCTGGGTGCCTCTATGGCCACTCCTTTGTGTTTCTATCACTCTTAAGAAAATAATAATCTGTTTTATAACCTTGCTTCAGCAAAGTGTTATTTATTACAGCACACTGAACCACAGGAATCCACAATTCCAGAGGGAAAAGGAGTTTACCTGGTACCACAGCACCGTGTCTACCCTTCTTCTGATGCAAGTTAAAATCAGAGTAAATAAAATAAACTTCATTTAGGCTGCACAACAGGAGATTAAAAGGAAAAGAGGCGCAGTGTGGACCATCTCCAAATCAAACTGGCAAACAGGTCGAAGTCATGATCACATCAATGCAATCAGACTCAGAGAACTTCCAAATTAAGGTTTTTTTCAAAGTAATGATTTTATTCCTGCAGCATCAATGTCAAGGACTGATCGCCCAGTGTTCCTACAGGAGATGGGCAGGTGTGTTTTCCCTGTGGTTGCAGGTGAAAACACAACCGCAAAGCAGCTGAATAATTTCATTTTTAGCATCACTAAAAGCATATTTGCTAATACATCTGAGTATCCACTCAAACATTCTGCAGTCCAACCTCTGCTCACTGGGATTTCCAATTTCAAAAATGCAACCAAACGAGTAAAAAGGACCCAAGGAATTGAATTTATACGTGGAGACAGAAACACATCTTCCAATTCCTTTCACCATTGAATACAGGAACTCCATAAAGTTTCTTTTTTCTTTTTATATCTCTCCTCCCTAAGTTCCGAATTTGTGGGATTAAACACATGGCAGCCTTTGCTTGGAGTTTACATCACCAGGAAAGACTTTCCAAGGCTGTGGAGAAAATGGAGATTAGTCCTGCCTTGCTCTACTTTTGTTCCAGACACGTTTGGAGCGCACAGGGGAGGGGGAAGTGCTCTAAGGCAGTGCCAGGAAGGCTTAGCCCCATTTCACACCACTTAATCACAGATTACAAATAGCAGGGGACGAGAAATCAACTCCTTTCCCATTCCTAAACATTCTGGAGTTTGTTTCTAAGCGTGTTTCTCTCTGAGGAGGAAACAGCTAATTTAACATGCTTATTAAGACAAAGGGATGAGCTCTATCCTGTTTTTAATTGGGTTATATCAAACCTAGATGGAAGGGATGTGTTTGTGGGGTTTTTTACTGCAGAGCAGTTAATTTAATTTACCATTTCCATTCTGCTCGTTATTAAATCCACTACAATTTGATAGGGAAATTAATTAATACCTAAACAACCGGGAAAAAAAAAAAAGTTAAAAGTCCATGAAGTTCAAGAGTAATAGCAGGAATGTGCACTCCACTAATTGTGGAATTCTTGTAGCCTTTGCTGGTTTTCCATTGCAAGAATTCACAAACACAACATATGGACCTTAAAGTGCTGCACCTTCCAACGCAGAGCTCCCAGGGGCAGGGAAAGAGGAATTTAAATCTTCACAGCCACTCATAAAATCATGGAGTGGTGTGGATTGGAAGGAACCTTAAAAAATCATGGAGTGGATTGGAAGGGACCTTAAAAACCATGGACTGGTGTGGATTGGAAGGGACGTTAAAAAATCATGGTGTGGTTTAGAAGGGACCTTAAAAAATCGTGGTTTGGGTTGGAAGGGACCTTAAAAAACCATAGAGTGGTGTGGATTGGAAGGGACGTTAAAAAATCATGGAGTGGGTTAGAAGGGACCTTAAAGCTCATCCAGCTGCCATGGGCAGGGACACCTTCCACTATCCCAAGATGCTCCAAGCCCTGTCCAACCTGGCCTTGGACACTTCCAGGGATCCAGGGGCAGCCACAGCTGCTCTGGGAAACATCTCCAACCATCTCCCAGCCCCTCTAAGGAAGGTGTAAAACTTCTCAGCACCTGCTGTAAAATTACTTTTTGCCCTCTGCTAATGCTGCACATCCAGATCGTGAAAGTTGAGGAATATGTCATGGAAAATAAATCCTGATTTTTTTTCTTACTGATGGAATTAGGTTTGAACACAGGCGAGGAAGTGTGGTTCTTTGAATTCTGAAGCTCCTGGCACTCAGTAAAATGCAGAGCGCTGGAGAGAAGGAATTGGAACAATTCCTCACCGAGAGAGAGTTTCAGAGCTGTGTTACAGGTCGAGGTGAAATTGCTGCCACACAAAAGCGCCATTCACCAGGAGCAGAGCGTGAGAAATTGCTGCTCTGAGATGAATGCATCCCCCTCAACAGATGATTAATAAAAAAGATAATGGCTCCTTCAAAAAGGCAATGGTTTGATATTATTATTTTTGCCTGTGTCACGCTGGAGCATGTGGGCAAAGCAAAAAAATCCTTGCCAAGGCAGAACACTAAATTCTTCTGCGGAATAAAAGCTCAAATACCATTAACTAACCCATTGTACAGATGAAAAAGGCCCAATTGAGACGAAGAATAAATACCTGGAATTCCCTCTCCTGCTATTCATTTTGGAGACATGAAAACTATCACACTCGAGGCAAAGTGATGAGTTGCAGTCGCTTTTTTGTGTAGTTTGAATGCTTGAAGCACTTCATGGATTTTATGGTGCCATAATACAAAATTTGCAAATATGTAGAACATCTTTAGCATTAGGAAGAGATTTTAAATGCTTTGCTTTCAGCTTAGTTCAGAAGTCCTAGGAACAAGTGCAGCATCTGGTGAATGGCAATAGATAAATTTTACAGCAGAATAAATACAGATTTTGATAATTAATGACTTCCTAATTTGTTTTAGAGATGATTAATGTTAAATAATCAATCATTTTTCTTTTTGGAGGGGATGCACACCTGTTTGGACAAGCCAGTCTGATTTATTCTTAGCCCATAATGGATTTATTTGCATTGCCTATAAATAAAATAGCACAGCCACATCTGTAGCAGATATATTGTCACCAAGCTATGATGTGACAGCGCACTTCCAAAAATGTCCCCACCTCCTGCAGGCTTGCCACAGCTGAAGGTTAAAAACACCATTAAATAATGATCCCAGAATTAGCATAGAAGTCAAACCTCATCATTTTGGCATGACAAAACCATAATTTACAGCAAAATTACCCTGGTGAGCAGGAGGTGAGGCCCTTTGGTCCAGGTTGTTTTTTCTGCTCCCAAAGGTTCCTGTGTTGTCCCTCCTGTGGTTTTGTCTCGTTCTGTTGGGCAGAGCCAAGCTGAGACCATGGATTAAAGCCAAGCTGCCCAATTTTCAGGCACTCCCCTGGCACCTGATGCCTCAGGATTTGAGATTTTATATTTTCCATACATTTGTACTCCTGCAGTTCTTTAGTGTGTGACTCCAAACTCCACACCCAGTGGGAGCTGCTGCTGCTTCCCCATTTTGGGCAGACACAACAATTCCTCTGCAGGCCTGGCAATCAAGGACACCTCACTGCCTCAGGCCTGAGAGATGGAAACAAAGTGACTTGGGGGCAGCAAACTTGGGGTGAACAACTTCATTGGCTGGAGCTGGAATTGGGAGATGAACCCCAATGTGCAAATGGCCCAAACTGATCAAAGTGTGAACCCGTGAGCCGGGGTCCATTTTGGGTGCAGCCCCTGGGGGGCTTTGTCTGCCCCAAATGTACCTGGAGGCCCTTCCACAAACAGAACTGCTTTTTATTCCCTTAACTCTGTCTGGCCTCTGGTTTTAGGTAGCCCCAAAGGCATCACACCGGCTGCCCTGTGCCTGTTTTCCAGGGATACCTCAGGAGTTTGGATTCCCTGGGATTGTGTGCTGGCAGCCACAGCGGCTCCAGCAATCCTGAAATTTGCCCCTTCCCTTCCCTTCGTTTGCTTCAATCCCAGCCAAGAGCTCACTCAATAAAAATCCATCAGAGTAACTTCTCCAGCAGCCATTCCAGCTGCCAGCTTCACCAGCAATGCTCCAACTCGTGCTTTGATGGTTTTTCCATCTTATCTCTCATATATATATATATATGCACGTTTTCTTTTTTCCCCAGGATCTATCAAAACTCCTTTTACAGCCAAAGAAATCTTTCCTATAAACTCCAAACTAATTTTAAAAATTCTTAAAGTAGCAGTTAGACCGAACCTACACCAACTGGCAGTTTATCAGCTGTAAATGAAGTGGCCTCTCCATATTTTTTCATGCAAAGAAATTGCTCTGTCCAGAACTTTTCTGTGGCTCTGAAAAGCTGCACGACAGATCTACAAGTGTGGGCTTTTAAAATTTTCTGACTTACCAAAGACAAGATGAAGGTGGCATTAGTAACACAATTAGCACTCGACTTGTTTCAAGCTGTTAATGCTCAGCTTATTTTTTAAGTTCTTTTTATTTTCGCCTCACCTGCAGCTGCGTAAATAAAACACAATTTCCACAACACAGACTCTGAAATGTGAGCTCTGCGTTCAGCAGGATTGGAGATAATTAAAAGCAACGAGAGACAGCTCTCAACACTTTCAAGTTCAGGATGAGTTTGGGAAGGATGCTCTTCCAGCTCGAGGTTTGCTGCTGATTTTAAAACACTGACCCATCAAACTCTGATTTAACTCCAACAACAAAATAATGAGGGGGGGTGGCACAGGGAGCTCTGAGATGGAGCTCAAAGCAGCAGTGCCTTTGGAGATGGGATAAAATGGAATGGAGTCCATGGCTGTGCCATGGTTTACAAAGCAAAGTCGTGGACAGCCTTTTTGTTGGAGTAAAAAAAGAGAAGAAAGAGCTTTTTTCCCTCCCAATTAAATTATTGCCAGAAAATATTTTTTTGCTGACAAAGAGTGTCCTTCTAAAGGAAAAAAAAAAAAAAAAAGCTCTGTGCCAGTAACAAATGAAAATCTGTACAGAATTTCTGAGACATAACACATTCTCTTAACCTGGAGGAAGAGGGATTTCTAATAGACAATCAGCATATTCATAAAGGAACTGGAGTACTCTTAAAATAAGCCTAAATGCCAAAAAATCTCAGAGCAAGAATTTGTATATAAAAATTCTGTTTTGGGAACTGATATTAATTGGGGGTGTTTTTTTCTTGATATTAATTTGGGTGGTTTTTTTCTTGATATTAATTGGGGGATGTTTTTTCTTGATATTAATTTGGGGTGGGGTTTTTTTGATATTAATTGGGGTGAGTTTTTTTCTTGATATTAATTGGGGGTAAGTTTTTTTCCTTTTAATTATGGGGCAGACTTCGGACACACAGACTGAAATTTTCCCTAACCCTTACAGCTCCACAGTAATTGTTGAGGAGGTTTATATTGCCCTGTGTTAGAGGGCTTTAAATGAATGCCTCCATTTCAGGACTGGTGAATGGGATGGACATCAACAACAAAAAAATCAGCACCACAAACCCTTAACATGAAAAATAAGAATCAATCCACCTGTGTGATACAATCGTCCCATGCCCACCAAAATGGAAATCTGGGGCTGAATTAAAGATGAGGTCGGGAGAGTCAGAGAGCCCTGCCAGATCCTGGAGTGTTAACTCCTGCTCTAAATGCAGCTGTCATGCCTGACAGCCGTTTAACCAGGCAGAAATTCCCAAATAAATTGGTGCCCGTGCTGGGAGCTGCTCCCCCTCTCCCCCAGCCCAGGGCTGACCTTTGCAGAGCAGCACAAATTACCGGGAATATTCAGCAGTCAGTTTTATGATGCTGTTCCTGACACACCATCCCAATAAAGATTCATGTCCTACACACCAGAAGCTGAATAAAGTTTACCTGGAAGAAGTTGAAGTGCCTCGAGGAGTGCAGCTCTGGATCAATCAGTAACATCCCACCTCCTGATGTTCCACTCATTAAAATATAATACAGATGATAATTATAAAAGAGGAATTTCTTTTGTACTCCTGGACTCATTTTAATTAGAGGCCATAACCCTCTTCCTGCTGCATTCACACCTCGTGTTTTTCTGTCCCCAGCTTTAATTATTTCATTATGAAAAGAGCAGCCCAAGCTTTGAAGGCAGCGAGGCAGAGACCCAGAGGTGGGGACTGTGGGGCAGGAGGCACAAATCGTCAAAAGCTGAATAAACTCAACTGTAAAAACTCTGGCTTCCAGCGTGCACCACTTGTTAGACCCGAAAGGGTATTTTAGAACTGCTTCATGCCTGAAAAAATTCTGCCTAATTAATCAGGAACACATCGAGCTAAGGCTGTGAGTAAAGTCAGAGTAGCTGTGGTTGCTGTTAGACAACAGTGAGTTGTTTTCTGGAGTTTACTCAGTCCTTAGGGACCATTTGTTCACCACATGAGAAAGGTGACACAGGAGAAGGAAATGAAGGAAGCAAAATATGGGAGGAGGGTGGATGTGGGGCTTACCTTTGTCAGCCTGGCTGGGAACGAGCCCTGAGGCTGAGGGGAGAAATGAGGAGGATCTTTGGGCTCCAGGCAGGGACAGGCACAGAACCAACAATCCTGGCCCTAAATCATCGTTTTCATCCATACATTTGCCTTTCATCCATACACTTCCCTTTCATTCATATATTGCCCTTCCATCCGTACACTTCCCTTCCATCCGTACACTTCCCTTCCATCCGTACACTTCCCTTCCATCCGTACACTTCCCTTCCATCCCTACATTTCCCTTCCATCCCTACATTTCCCTTCCATTTGTACATTTCCCTTCCATTTGTACATTTCCCTTCCATTTGTACATTTCCCTTCCATCCCTACATTTCCCTTCCATCCCTACATTTCCCTTCCATCCCTACATTTCCCTTCCATCCCTACATTTCCCTTCCATCCCTACATTTCCCTTCCATCCCTACATTTCCCTTCCATCCCTACATTTCCCTACAGAGATCCCCAGAAGGATTTCCTTCCCACAGCACTGCTGTGTGCACACTGAAATTTGCACCAATGCCCTGCGTTGTAATTTAAGGATTAAGATTATTTCTGTAGTGCGTTATCCTTAAATGGGACACTTGGGGGAAGGAATTTTTCCACTTAGGATTGGGATTTTTTTTTCTAGTGTTTTTATGTTCAACTGAGCAGGCAGCAAATCAAAGTCACTCAGGATACATTCAGTACTACTCAGTAGAAATAGGTAGGAACAAAGCCTTTAAGTGTAACTACACAAATCCTACACCTTATCCTTAATTATCTGACTGGCAGATGACCCAAAGAGGAAAATTCACAGCATTTGTGCACAGAAAATTCATTGAAAAGTCTTTTTTTCTTGTCTTTATCTGTTATTTATAAGCAACTTCCAGCACTGGGAACGACAGTGTGGGCAGTGTTTCACAGATCAGCCACCCAGTTGATTTAATGCACTCACAAGTGCAAACAAACAAGCAGAATCCTGGTTTTGCAGATTTAAGTCTTTGAGTAATGCCTGTGGCTTGCTGAAAATCCTTTTTTATTGAAAATTGAATATGTCAGCTCAGCCATCACTTTAATTTGTTTTAAAAGATTTATTAGGGTTTGATGGTTTTCCTCTTGCTTGATTTTCATGTGTTTTCCTGATGAAATTAAAATCATTGGAGCTTCCACTAGAGAAGAACTTCATCAATGTGTCAGGAGGAGCACGATTTTAATAAAACACTTCGGGAAAGTTTCCCGAGGAAATATTTTTTAAACTTTTGAGGAGGCACAAGGAGCTTGTGGGACTGGAGAAAGGGAAAGCACAGCACTAACAAGCTGAGCTTTAAATAAAAATATTCTGTATTTATATATGTATAGATAAATACAGAATATTTATATATAGATATATATAATATTCTGTATTTCTCTCTATATAGAGATAAATATAAATATATAATATCTATTACAATATATCATATATATCACATATATATCATATAATACAATATATATTATACTATATATTATCAAAATAAATGTATAATATAATATAATATAATATAATATAATATAATATAATATAATATATATTATATTATATTATATTATATTATATTATATTATATTATATTATATTATATTATATCATAGATATAGTTGCATGTTATTAAAATATAATAATATATCATACACATCATTATATTATATATTATACACAGAGATAGCTATAAATATATTTATATTCTGTATATGTATATATAGAGAGAATATAAATATATTTTTATATACAGATATATAGACAAAATATATTTATATTCTCTACTTGAGAGCTATTCTGACTTCTGCTTCCCTTTATCAGCACAGACACAACTCTCTCCTGCTCCTTGTGTACACCCAGGCACTGGAGTGAAATCTCAGCATTAACAACTTCTCCTGACAACGTTCAGGATGAAGTTTTCCCACTTGCTGCAAGCCTGAAACACTCAGACACCTGGAACAAACCTGCAACTCATCATTCATGATGAACTCAAGGCTGCCTCCAGCTGTGCCTTTCTCAGGAGGCTTTTCCAGCTGTGGGACCTGGATGCCACCCAGCTGGGGATGTGACAGAGGGTGACCTTGGGCTCCCTGTCCCAGGGATTGGGTGTGACATTTGCCACCCCAGCTTTTTTTAGGAGTAATTTTAGTGTGTCCCTTACCTTTTAACATGTCTTTTGTCTTTCTGATGCCCTGGGAAGGCTGAGCTGGAACAGAGACTGGACAGAGCTGAGAATAAAGTAGAGATTTATTGAAAGGCCTTTAGGGTACACCTTGGGCCTGGCCAGGGCTACACCCAAGGCGGACCCAAAATGGACCCGAAATGGTCACAAAATGGACCCAAAATGGTCACAAAATGGACCCAAAATGGTCACAAAACGGTCACAAAATGGACCCAAAATGGTCACAAAATGGACCCAAAATGGATGCGAAATAGTCACCAAATGGACACAAAATGGTTACGAAACGGACACAAAATGGACACAAAATGGACACAAAATGGCTGACTGGTCACCAGGTCTCACACTTTTATAAGTTTTAGTCCATTTGTATTTTGGGGTTTCATTGTCCAATAAATGTCCCTGCTCATGGTAGAAGGTGGAACAAGAACTTGAGGTCCCTTCCAACCTTCAAGATCATCAAGTCCAACCATGCCTCAAAATATAATTTTCAAAAATCCAAGTGGAGAACAGCAAAAAATATCTATAAATTAAAGGTATTGTAATAAGCCCAGAAATCAAAGCTTGAAATCTTCTTTCATGAAGCTTGACATAAAATACACCCCATTTTTATATATGTTTCAAAGTGTTCTACATCCCTTTGGTGCTCAGCTGTAATAAAATATAACTCCATGTGCTCCCTGGGTATCACAGGAAATATAATCTGTACCTGCAAAGGAATCCCACTTTGATTTAGAAAATTGTCTGCCCCTCACAAATTGCACTCTGCTGGCAGAAACGTTTAAAAAATAAGTTTGAAATATCCTTCCAGCCGTTAAAATATTTAAAGTGAACTTTTGGGATAAGCTGTGGGAGAGATGCAGGGAAACACTACAAGGGAGCCCCATCCAACATGGAAATGAGACACAATTACCAAAATGCAAATGCTGTCAGGCCTGCATTCCCAAGCTTTCCTGGAAGAAAATTAATAAGTTAATTTAAATTTAGTTTAATAAATTTAAATTAATTTAATAAGTTTAAGCCTAAATTAATATTTGGAGAGGGGAAAAGGAACTGAGTTCTAAGAAATCCAAAGTGATGGATACAGGGAAGGAGAGGCTGAACCACCCAGGCCCCCTTATGAGTTCCAATGTGAATTGTGGCAAAGCAGAAAAATGATGGGAATCATTTCCAGCAGCTGAGAGCAGACCTTGGGCTGGAAATGCAGCTGAAACTTTAGGATATTTAAGTGGGATGAAAAAAATGTGCAGAAAATATTAGAGTACATTAAATAAATCCCTGATTCCCTCCTGATGCCTGATGCTCAGGAGTATCCCATCGGACTCATGACTTTTGGAAAGAGGCAATAAGAATTATTATTGACACGGAAAACTTCCTAAAGCAGCACTGTTTGCCTTGGGCACAAGGGAAAAAAGAAATAAATAAAAAAAGCCAGACTTACAGCAACAAAGGGATAGTGGAATCCTGTTCTCCAGTCTGCTGATGTAAAAATTCAGGAACAGCGTGAGGAACTGGAAGGGTACAAAGCAGGCAAGAGGATTTCTTCCATACAAGACTGAATTGGGCACATGAAATCCTCACCACAAGGATGTCACCAAGGCTGAGAACTTTGCCAGCTGTTAAAAAACCCTGTAATCCTCTAAAGATCATGAGGGAAGTTACAATATCAATTAAAAAATTAAAAATCAGACATTAAAATTAACTTCTAAACAGTTAAGACCAGATATTTTTGAGAGCACAAATTTTGTCATCTTGCTGAATACCTGAAAGGATCTGAAAGGAATTTGCTTTCCTCTTGTCAAGGCAGAGAGGGAACCAAGCACTGCACGGGCTGGAGCTCAAACCAATTCTCTCTGCCAGCACCTCATCTCAACAGTTCTTTGGCTGAGCTTGGTGGTTTGGAAGCCTCTGGCTGTATTTCAGATTCCAGGTTTAGAGTTGCTCCTTTCTTTGGGCACCAGAAATCCATTTCCACTCATCTGGGTGAGAATTAACAATGCTGGGGGTAACAGAGCTGGAGGAGAGAAAATTCAGTCCAAGATTCACAGGGACCAGCACTGGGAACCCAACTCTCTGAATTTAAACTCCCCATATTGAAACCAGGGGGTCTGGAAAGGAAGAAAGAGCAGGTCCAAAAGGCCCAAGGAGCAGAATGACCCGAGAGACACAGAGAAGTCACCAGAGAGGGCTGAGGTGGAGAAGGGAAGGATAATCACTGGGACAAGAGTTTTAAAAGACCTTTAAACCCCTTGGGTTACCCGTTTCTCTTTCCAAAGGGGATTTCACTCATCTGAAATCCATCCCAAACATTCATGAAAATAAAATCAGTTATCAGGCTGGCTCTAAGCTCTGCCTCCATGAAACGTGGGCAGAAATAAAACTCCACAACTAATCACAGGTGTTAGAGCAGTGTGTATTTAATCGGCCGAGATGCGTGGGGAATAATTTCACCAGAGACACAATCCCCACCCAATGGTCTGTGCCCTTATTATTCCCCAGGGTCTTACCTATGCATAACATTGCACAACCCACCTCATGCATATTCATTCCCTGGCCCCGCCCATCCTTGCCTTATTTGGTAATTAACTCCACGCCCATCTGGGCATGCTCAGTTTGCTGCACTGGTCTCCGGCGGTCTTAGAGGATGAAGGAAATGGAGTCTTCTTCAATGAACTCTTCACTTTTACGTCTTCTGTGCAGCTTCTGGATCTCTTTGGCATCTTTTCAAGGGGATGCTCAGTTTATGCCAGCTAAGAGTCTGTGTCCTCCCTCTTTAGCTGCATTTTTAGCCTTGCTGTCCCGGGGTGTTTACATTTTTCTTTTATTATCACCAAGGAGCTCCACATGCTTTTGGTGCTTTAAAATATACAAAAGGTTAACAGACACAGCATTGGGTATCCTCTAAATGCCTCCTAAAATGCGATTTTCTAAAGCACGGTTTGAAATACATTCTAACATACAGAGATCCATGATAAAGAATCGTTTAAATTCTCAAATCTGTCTCATCCATCCTATGAGCAACACAACAGCATCTCTGCATTGCTGGAGCCACCAGCACGGTCCTGGAACCTCTTTAAGCCTTTCCTTCCTCCCTTTCCAGTTCAATTCCTATTCCAGTTCTGTTCATCCCCTGCCTCCACACGGGAGCTTGGGCTGAGGTGTCCCTCCAGAGAAAAAAAAAAAAAGATGCTCATTTATCCATTCTGCCAATTTTTAAAAGTCTGAAAGTCTTTAGCATTTAAAAAAACTCATTCTTAGCTGCAATTGAGATAAGGAAACGCGTGACTTTGGTGTAAATACTGATCACTTTGTGATAAGGAAAAGATGGAAAAGACAACACAATTATTTTCTCTGTTATTGGATCAATGTGCAATTGATTAATTTGGAGGCGAGGACTGAGATTTCTCTTATCTCTTATTGATGTGGTAGCTGCAATATTTCAAATGAACAGTCTAGACTTCCAATTCACATTAAAAAAAAAAGTGGATTTTTTTTAACCATCTCATGCACGATACCACGTATTTTTACTTCCACTTCTGGCTGGATATGAAAGTTGGCAACTTGTCCTGTTTTGAGCTTCTCTGGTGGACGAAAGGATGATTCTTCTCCTCCAGCACAGCCAAATCCAAATGTGCAGGCTGGGGTTTTGCCAGATGACAATGAACTCCCAGCTTGTGTTTAACAGAGCTCCAGACCGATTATTAAATGATTTCTGAGAGGCAAAGGGATGCTGTTGGGACTGACCTAAATAGGGAAGTGTCAGTGTTGATAAATTCTTCAGCACAAGCGTAACAGGTGAAGGCTCACATTTCAGTAATGATGTGCATTCCCAGCCACGATAAATAATTGGGAACTGCTTTTTCTGTTTGTTCCCCGCTCGGAGCAATTGCTGCAGCAGCAGTTAAGGTGTGAACATATTTTATATTAATTTAGCTCCCTGTCCCACACTCCTGCATCCTGCCAAAGATGTGGTTTCTCTGTTCCCTTGATCTCCTAAAAGATGCAACAGCAGCTCCGACATCCATCAAAGTTTTGGACTCCCATCTGAGCCAAAATCCAATAAGGCAAAGTCCAGCCAGGATCTGGGAGATGGAGACATTCTTGAATTTTGAGGTGCAATAACTTAGGGAAGGCTTTATCTCACACATCCTGCATTTTTGAGGTCCCTTGTCCTGCCCATTGGCTCAGCACCCTGTAATGGAATAACCCAGAATATAAAAGGCTGTCATTTAAAAAAAGGGCAGAAAGAAAACACTTTTTATGCTTTTCTTTTCCCATTCAGGAACAGTTTTCCCATGAAGTGCTTTTCCCTTTTTCTGGACACAAAGGTAGATGTTCATCCCTGCCTCTAAAACATAGAAACACCATTTACAAGAGCTTGCAGTGCCAGGACAAGAGGGATTGGCTTCAAACTGCCAGAGGGCAGGGATGGGAGGGAAATTGGGAAGGAATTCCTGGCTGGGAGGGTGGGGAGACCCGGAATAGAATTCCCAGAGCAGCTGTGGCTGCCCCTGGATCCCTGGCAGTGTCCAAGGCCAGGTTGAGCTTGGAGCAGCCTGGGACAGTGGAAGGTGTCCCTGCCAAGGCAGGAGGATGAACAAAATGATCCTAAATGACGCTTCCAGAGCATTCCATGATTCTGTGATTCCCATTCGTGGAACCTCTGGGACTGCAGCAGTTTGTTCCTAAAATGCTCTCAGCCTGCATGATCCTCTCTCTTATTCAGCAGTGTATTCCCAGAGCTTTTTAACAAAAAATAAACTTCTGTGAATAGAAATCCTGCACCAATGTTCCAAAGGGGGAGGATTTAATGTTAATCATTATTAATACGATCTCCTCATTATCCTAATTAAGTATTTTTCCAGGTAATCTAAACGAGGGTTGAGTTAAAGCAGCTTGAGGAGGCTGGGTAGGTGCAGCCTCACCTCACAGGTCTCTATCCCACCGTTCCCATCTCTCCAGGGGAATTCCCCATGGAAGCAGTGATTTACCCCCTGGGCAGCCTCTTTCTTGATCACAGGGACAGTGACACTAAGAGGATGAAAGATTATTCTAGAGTAGCACAGCTCGTTATTCTCCTGTCACAAAGCCACTCCCAGGGCCTCCGAGCACTCCAAAGTCATTATTTGTTGGAATTCTGGAATGAAGAACTTCCACCAGAATTCCTGAGCCTCCCTGGCAGAGTGCTGCCCCTGTTTTAAGTTACCAAGTGCTCGTTGGCATTTTGTGCAATTACACATTTATTTATGAGCTCCAGGAAATTCAGTGAGTGGCTTTCCTGCTTTGAACACTGTTGATATTGTGACTGCAACAGGAATCCGAGATTTGTAATCTCGATTTGAGCTGGAATCTCAGGGCCAGAGTACAAAATATTCTCTGTTAGACCTCACCTCTACTGCTCTCCATAAATATATTTATTGTGATATTTTTAAGAGCTCATCCATCCCTTTGTAGCAGAATTTCTGTGATGTTTCTCCCTGGATATAAATATTTTTCCTGCCAATCTTTCTCAGACACGTCAATACACACTCATAATTCTTACCTTCATGATGTTGCTTTTTCATGAACATTAATTTGATCATATCACACTAATAAACAGCATTATTAGCTGCACAGTTCCTCGTGTTATTCTGATAAATTGAGCTCCAGCTCATTAGTACAATAATTTCTAAAAATCAATATTTGGATTGTTTACAGACAAGGAGCTCAGGATTGACTTAGTTCCCTCAATAAATAATTTATCACCAAATATTTCTACTAAACTATGCTCCCAACTTTCCTGAAGTACATCAACCATGCTGCCATTTAAATATATGCAAATATATGCAAATATATACCATTAAAATATGTCTAAAATAGCAATCCAATATCCAGGCACACAAATCTCAGCCTCTTCAGAAATGAGCTGGACACTTCTGCTGTTGCCTGTAAAGCTTGGCAGGAGAGCTCACAGAACATCCCTGTGAGTTCTAGCACCGGAATTGAAAATATTCGGGAGTTTTTTGACTTTCACTGAGAAGGGGGTGTCCAAAAAATTCCTGGGTGACAAAGAACTGCCCTGAATCAGCTTGTGCTTGCTGTAATCCAGATTTTTGTAAGAGTCCATCCCACCACACTCTTGGAAAGTTGTGTCTCCCAGAAGAGGTTCACTCTGAGCTACTTCTGTAGAAATTAGAAGGAATTTGCACCAAAACCCTACAGATCCCACAAGCAGGCTGCCTTTTTCACCCCTTTCCACAAGTGAAGTGAAGCACAGAATTCCCAGAACATAACTGAGGGGAAAGAGCCCCCTCTGAGCTATGCAAACGTGACGATGAAAGAGAAAATGCAGTTTGCTCTTTCCCATTTGAAACTTTCCATTTCCCATTTGAAAAATTCCATTTCCCATTTGAAACTTCTCATTTCCCATTTGAAACTTCTCATTTCCCATTTGAAACTTCCCATTTCCCATTTGAAACTTCCCATTTCCCATTTGAAACTTCCCATTTCCCATTCAAAACTTTCTGTTTCTCAGTTGAAACTTTCCATTTCCCTTTTGAAACATCACCAAACCTTGACGCAGAAATGCTGCAAGAGCTCCTGCAATAGGAAACGCCACCAGTGTGGATGTTCTGACCTTTCTGGGGGCACTGAACCAAGGTGAGTCACAAGGAGGAGCTGGGATTGTTCAGCCTGGACAGAAGCTCTGGGGTGACCCAGCTGTGACCTCCAGCACCTGAAGACACAGACAAGATGGAGAGAGGCAATTTACAGGGGGTGAAGGGACAGGACACTGGGAATGGCTTCCCACTGCCACAGGGCAGGGATGGATGGGATTTTGGGAAGGAATTCCTCCTTGGGAGGGTGGGGAGGGCTGGGATGGGATTCCCAGAGCAGCTGTGGCTGGCCCTGGATCCCTGGCAGTGCCCAAGGCCAGGCTGGACAGGGCTTGGAGCACCTGGGACAGTGGGAGGTGTCACTATGGCAGGGGTGGCACTGGGTGATTTTTAATGTCCCTTCCAACCCAAACCATCCTGGGATTCTGAGGATCAGAAATCTGAAGTCACTGCAATCCCCAGACCTGAGCAAACACTGTCCTTTTTTTGGTGCATGAAACAAATTCCTCACGTTAAAAAAGCCCAGAATCAAACCGAAATAGACCTGAAAAGAAAAAAGGAATTCAGCTCTTACATTTTAGAAGGTTTCATGTCTTTTAGTGTTTCCATGAAATCACTGTTCAGTCCCCATTTCTTGACATGGCATTTTTTTCCTCAGCCAGCAACAGGAGCAGGAAACTCCACTAGAAATAAATGGAAAATTTCATTGTAGATTAACTAAACTGCACATGGACAAATCAAAAGGAATTAGCAATTAAAAAAAAAAAAAAAAGAGTCCCTTTGGTCAGCAGACATGAGGAACTGAGGAAGAGTTGCTGGGGCACAGTGATGGAGACTAGAGAGAGGTTTTACCAGAAAAACCATTCCCATTCCAGTTCTCACTTTGCCTGGGCTCTGGGCATGAGGATTAAAGCAGAATGGCAGTGCTCCAGATAAACTTCCTGTGAAAACTAGGAGCTCCTTCCATCAATATTTGATTTTTTTTCCCTCTCATATTTTAGCTTGGACTCGGTTCTGTTAATTTTGCTACACACACTCGCAGCCCTCGGTTCGGGCAGCGCGTGCCACGTGTACAGATGCCAAAAAACCAGGAGAAAATCCTTTGCAATCCTCAAATGACAAAAAACCAGTGGTGCAGGACAGCACTAAACACCAGCAGTTGGGCTTTGGCTCTGGCTTCTCGAACAAGATCCAAAAACGCAAACAGGAATTTGGCACAAAACCCTGAAACTCCGACACCACCCTCAAAAATAGCGCCAAGAGACACGAGGATGACTTTGACAAACAAAGAACTCTATTTTTTTTTTTTAATGATTCCCCCCAAATTAAAGCTATTTTTTCAGCAGAGTGTCAGGTGTAAACATGAAATCCATGGCATGAGGGATGGTTTGCTCAGCGTTGGGATTGCTCCAGAGCAGCACAGAGTGACCCTCCCCGGCGGTGGCAAAGGCGGTGTCAGCTCGAATTACAGGTTACATAAATCCAAGTTACACAAGTTATAACACCTAAGAGCTGCTCCAGCTCCTGCACTGAGTTATTTGGCCAGGTTTCTCTTTGTAAATCAGGCTGGTTCATTTGATGCTTTTTTCCCCCCACTCTGCCATTTTCCCACTTTTTCCCTCTCTGTTCCCAGGAAAAAGCACTGACCAACACTCACCCCATCCTCCTTTTCCTCCCACATCTACTGGAAATTCTCCACGAGTATCCCTTGTCTGGAGAAAACAGGATGAGGCTGAAAGAAAATATCTAGATTGACACTGGGAGGGTTAATTAGGTCAAATAACGTATCTAACCCTCCTTATGCAACCATTCCTTCTAAAATCCAATCCCATTTTCTGGGGAAAAAAACTCTCATTAAACTACTCCTTAAATCTGTATTCAATGTGTATTTAACTATGAGAGGGCAGGAGTTTTAGCACAGCATCTCCACATAAGTTGGCCTAAATACCTCTAATATTGGCATTTTACTCAGTAATTAACATAATTTACACTATGGAGCTTATTTTCTTTCCAAAAAAATCAATCCCTCTGCTCTGATATGTTCCTGAGGAAAAAAAATAATAAAAAGATAAAATCTATTTCCAAAGACTTTTATAGAGTAAAATCATTTAGTTGCAGGATGGATTTAGCTGCCCTGCTGTGAGGTCAGACCTAGGAGGCAGATAATGTCCTGATGGCTTTACAGCTCCTTTCTTTAAGCACTCCTCTCCACTGCCCTTATTTCACCATGAAAAGAGCATTTAATTTCACTGCTCCCAACCCCAGCCCCTAGGCATGCAGGTTTGCTTTCAGGAGAAAAATTGTGTGTAGAGTTCATAACGCACAAAATAGGAAAACAGGGAAAGGTGTAACGTGTTTTAAAATCTATACACAGAGAAATAATAATAATAATAATAATAATAATAATATAACAATTAAAAAAGTGCAATCTGTTGAAGGCTCAGTGCTCAGGTGTCTCCTCTGCAAAGCGAAGCATCTCATCCCTCCCACGCCTTCCCTCCAAGCCTGAATCACTTCCCTCACCCTCCTTGGTGACTTCTGTGCCCTTCCCAAGGTGCAGGGATGGAGACAGCTCAGGCTGTGGGCACAGCCAGGGTTTGGAGAGTGACAAATGATGCTCTGTGCCTTGTTCTCGCTGACTTTTCCCGATTTAGCTCCGTGGAAAGGTCAATTTTTGTGTAAGACACCGGAATTTCATGGCAGATCCCTGTTTCCTACATTGCTTTGGCGCATGTTTTCACCTCAATACATCAGGTAAGGAGTGAGAAATAACCTGCTCATCCCTGCAGGGTGACAACGCTCCTTTTTCAGGGGCTGGAGCCACATCCAAACTCCCAACCACGAAACAAAACAAGGTGCAGTTTTGTTTGGTTTATAATATTTTTCCTACGAGCAAATGTAGCCACGCATTAGAGCAAAACCGCGATCTATTAATTAATTTGGAGCCCCTCATTATAGCCAGTGTAAACAGGGGCTCCAAATTAATTAACACATCAATTCTTGCTCTAGCACGTGGCTGCATTTGCTTGTAGGAAAAAAAAATTACTATTTTCCAGCATTGTGATCACTTTGTCACCTCCAACAAACAACTACAATCTGAAAAGCCGCGAGTTCAACAGGTTGACAAGGGCTGGCTGGATCTGCATCAGGGAGATAACACACCTTGACTCCAGCAGAGCAGGGGTGAGCACCCAGCACTCCATGGCACATTTGTGAGGGGGAAATAGAGCATGCAGCCAATCCTCCTGAGTGCTGGTATTTTATTGGAGGAGATTTACTCCATGCTCTGTTTCACCCATCCAAAATGCAGTTATTTTAATTCAAGATTTGTGCCTGACACTTTTTTTTTCCCCTATTATGATTCTTTTCCTTATTGTTTTTAATTTGGAGAAAAAATATTTTTTGGTCTTGTGCCTAATTGGGGTGGCTGAAATGCAAGTTTTTTGTGTGCAATGTGCACACAAAATTGATGAGTTTTTGGGGTTGAATTTAAACAATTCAGAGCATCCTCAGATTCCTCTGAAGGCAGAGTCAGAGGGTTCACAAGAGCCCAGAAAGAAAAAAATCTGTCTCCTTGTTGCTAACAAACTGTATTTTATTGTTTAGGAGAAACCAAAGGAGGGCTCAGCATTTTGAGTCACCGCTGATGTGATTTTAACATCCTGTCCATTCTGGGCCTGAGGCAAAATCCACTCAAACAGAAGAAATTCCATTGACTCCAATGGGTTTCCATTGGACTCTACCTCAGCAATTTTCAGGGCCCCACAGAAGGATAATGGGAAAGGTCTCATTGACTTCAAGGGGAGCAGAATTGCTCCTCCTGCAGTTAATGGGGAAAAAAAACTTTAAAAAAAAATACAATTCTGTTCTGCTTTTTGTGTGAGGAGAAATTCTGGGAATGACCCTCTGATCCATTATTTACCTTCTGTGATTTTATTAATTTATACTATATATTATAATTATGTATGTATATATAATTATAATTGTGTATATATAATATTATATTATATATACTCATATATGATAATTATACATTATATAATATATTATATTAGATAGGAATTATAGATAGATTTTTATAAATTTAATTATACTTTATTTATAATTAATTAATAGTAATTATATTAATTTAGATATATAAAATATTATCTATTTCGGACATAGGAAAACAAGCAAACCAGGAGTTCCTGAGTGCATCTTAAAAGCATCAATTGTGTTTTCAAATAATTAATCATGTTCTCTAATCTCCCCCCTCTGTGTTTTTGAGGACATGAAAACAGTGTTACCTTTAAACTGCTTTGATTTGGGTGGGTTTTTTCCTGCTTTTCTTTTAACATTAAAGAGTGGCCTGCACCCAGGAGATCCCAGCTAACGATGTACAACTCCTGCCACAAAGGCTTTATTTGCTCTCCAGATGGATTTGTTGAGCAGGATCAGAGTTCTTGCTTTGTTAGGACTTTTTTGGGATGTGTTGTGAGGAGCCAGATGTCAAAAAAATCCAACCTGAGAATTAACTCCAGTCGCTGTCAGGGATAAAATATGTTATTATGCTTGTACTGCGTGTGTCTGTGACTGATTTAAATGATGCCTTCCACAGACTGCTGAAAGCAAATTTAAATCTCTATTTATAGTGTGTAATCAGCTGTCTGGCACCATCCTCCCCATGGAGACATTCCCGCCTTTGCTGGTGCCTCTCTGGCTATTCCTGGAATATCACCACCATCCAAAACACACTCCGTGAGTAAAGCTACAGCCAAAGGAAATTTCATTTCTGTTCACTACACACGGCAGGAGTATTTAGGCAAAATGCTCTGCAGAGACCACTTCCCACTGTACCCTGCAGTCTGAAACGCTCGTGTGGCATCGACACTCGAGAGAGCAAACAGAGCCAGGCAGGAGAAAGCCAAAACCTCTCCAAATGATTCCTTTTAGCCAAAGCCTTCTCAAGAGATGGACTGGGACAAGGGAAAATTGCTTCAAACTCACAGGGGGCGGGTTGGGAGCAGTTCTTGGGAAGGAATCGTTCCCTGGGAGGGTGGGGAGGGGCTGGGATGGGATTCCCACAGAAGCTGTGGCTGCCCCTGGATCCCTGGCAGTGCCCAAGGCCAGGTTGGACACTGGGGCTTGGAGAACCCTGAGATATTGGAAGGTGTCCCTGCCATGGCAGGGATGGAATGGGATGGGATTTAAGGTCCTTTCCAACCCAAACCATTCCATGACTCTATGACCAAATGTATTTGCTCTGTGTGATTTAACGAGATTTTTATTTCAGCCTGCACCGACACTTTTTAGCTGTCCCACTCACCCAGTACCTCTACACCACACCAAAATAGCCATGGAAAGACCTAGAAACTCCCTAAATGCTTCAGAACAGGAAGAGCACAGACCTGCTGCTTTTGGCTTGCTCTCACCTCCAGCAGAAGCTCCTCTGCCCTCCCACCCCAGGAATTTGCCAAGTTTATGGCTCCAGCTCGTCCAAAAGCAGGACATTTCCAAGAATGAGTACTGCCTCAATGACACTGATTTGCTGCCTCAGATTTTACCACCCAAATCCAAAAAAAAAAACCCAACAAAAAAACCCAAAAAAAACCCCAAAACAAAATCCAACCAACCAACCAACCAACCAGTGAAAAACATCTTTGGAAACATTTCTCCCACTAAGCTCATGTGCAGGACTTGGACTTGCTCCAAACACACTAAACTAAAAAGGAGCAGCTCGTACCAAAGATTCATAATATCACCAGCAAGGACATTTTTCTACTCGTCCTGGCTTACAAAATCACATTGTGTTCCTCTACTGTTTAAATGTTTTAAAACATTTAAAACAACGTTTAAATGGCAAACTACAGCCTCTAGAAAGTTAAAAAGCAAACCCCAACTTCCTTTCTGATTCGAATCCCGTTGTCACAGAGCAGGAGGAGATGTGCAAATGTTTGTTTACTCGGTTCTTCATAGTAGGCATTTGCCAGCAGATGCATGAAATTAATTTCTGCCTTAGTATTAAAAATCATTTCCTCCATTTAAATGTCTCCTTGATAAAGAAACAGGATCCTGAGCGGTTCAGTTGATGAAGCAGCACAGATAGGAACAATGGTTCCTATTTTAGGAGAGCTATTTCTATTTGCTTAGATTGCACAGGGTGTCTTGCAGGAAAACAAATAATTATTTTTCAAGCCTTCCATCCAAACATTTTCCTTTGGAACGTGCTTCCAAGAGCAGCATAGGAGAATATTCATTTTCAACTGCAAAAAAGGAATTTGGTGTCAGGTAGGCTTCACACAGTCAAAGGAAAGGTAGGATTTCATACCCTCGTTTTTCCCTCTTTTTTCACTTTTGGGGAGTGCTGGGAAGTTGCAAAAGAACATTTTATTCCCAGAGTATTTTTATTTTGGGACATGTCCACAGGAAGCCTTTGTGGCTGACAGAGAAAAAGTGAGGGGAGCTGGTCCTGGAACCAACGCCCCTCTTGGGCTCCTGGTTGTTCTTTTGGGATTTCCATGTCTGCAGTGGGATTTCAGAGAATTCCTGATGCTCACATGCCTGTACTCCATGGACTCCCAAATTCCTGATGCTACAGCCTCTGTGTTTGGTAATAAAGCTCAATAAATAAATAAACAAAGTGCTACCATGGTGTTACCTCCTATAAATCCATCATTTTTAAGCAGAGCTGCCTCAAACTGGGAAATAAAAAAAAAGTGGATTTAATTTTCCCACATAACCAACTCAATCCAGGCTCCAGGCTGTCCCTGGGCACAGGCAGAGGTGTCACCTGTGTGCAGGTGGCCTTGCTGCAGCCCAGCAATTCCCATGGAAGTTGTTCCCTGGGCAGGAGGGGAGCACCAGGATGAACAATTATTTCATGGACTAGGATCAGCATCAAAAAAATCTCCTGGAGTTTCTAAAATAAGAGATCAAATTTGGTTAATTTCATCATTGCACGCCTGTAACTACTTTTATATTTACTTTTAAAGAAATTTTTACTATTTTTACTTTACTATCTATAAGAAATAAAATTTTTACTATTTTAAGAATAAAAATCCTTTACTATTTTAAGAAACACTTTACTATTATAGAAGTAAGTAAATAAATAAATAAATAAAACATTTTGTTTTCTGCAACCATCCTTTAACCCTCAGTAAAGTGTTATTTCATGAGTGGCTCAAGAAAATAGGAATTGCAGAACTGGAGCAAAGAGGATAATTGGAAAATGATGGTCTGAACTGCACTTTAATTGCTTACTTTGAATTTTTGCAAAGCCCCCTCACCTCTCTTTGGGAATGCGCCTCCCATTCCAGCTGCATTTCCCTCCGTGCAGAACCTGGAGCTAATTTATTTCCTTAATTTCAAGTGACAAAGGAGCAGTAACCCATCAGTCAAAGGAGTGTTCCCATCTGGGATGGTGTCACCTGTAAATCCATTGATTATCCCCGAGCTGGCACCGAGTTAACGACGTTGACGTATGGCCGTGTCACCGCGGCACTGAAACCACTGGGTAGGAACATTGTAAAATGGGAGAGCTTTGATACAGGCTGAGCCTTCTTTTCACAGTATCAGGGTTTCCATCATGGCCAAACAACAAAAAATTCAAAAACCAAGCAAAGAACCCAAAAAAAACCCAATCAAACCAAACTCAACCGCACACGAGAAAAACTAAAGCGTAACTTGTCACGCAGCCTTTCCAATAATCACAAAATTATTCCAGCTGGAAAGACTTCCAAAATCATCAAGTCGACAATACCAAGTCCCCACTAACCCATGATCCTAAACACCACATCCACACATTTTCTGAACCCTTCCAGGAATGGTGACTCTGACCCTCCCTGAGCAGCCTGTTCCAAATCTGGACAGCTCTTTTGGCAAAGGAATTTTTCCTAATATCCAATTTAAACCTCCTCTGGTGCAACTTGAGGCTGTGTCCTGTTGTTACCTGGGAGAGAAGACCAACTCCCACCTGGCTACAACTTCTTTTCAGGGAGTTTTAGGGAGAAAACAACTTTGTGAGATTCCACCTCAGTTCTACAAATCCAAAGCACCACCACTTTTCTCAGGAAAAGACCCATAGCACTAATTAATTACTTAATTAATTGAAGCTCCACAACACACCACTCCACATTTGATGACACTTTTTATCTGAATCCCACTTCTGGTGTCAAAGCTCTGTTCCTTTGGATGGATGCCATCCTATGGTGACACTATGGAGTAATGTCCTTCACACGGGGCACTACTGTGTTACATTTTATTTTCTTTTTCTGCCAGAGTTGGGATTTAATGCTCAGATGGTATTTCTTTTGGACTCAGATGTTTATTAATTCTTATCTGTATTACAGTCTCACAAGCTGTGAGTTCTACAGCATTCAGCTAACAAACTAAAATGGGCCCCATCTCTCTCTCTCCAAGGCCTTTTAAGCACAAACTGTCCAATTATGAAATGACACCTAAATTATTTTCACTTTTAACCCAATGACCAACCACCCCTGGTCTGCAATTTGGATTTTTCTACCCAGTTACAAAATCCCACCCAGAGCCATGGAGAAGAAGGTGAAAAGCAGGACTGGCCTCTGCCCTAAATCCTCCACCTTGCTTTATATTTATATTACTGCATTCTAAACCCTTAAACTCTCAGTTTTCCCCTAAATCCTCCACCTTGCTTTATATCTATTACTGTATTCTAAAGCCTTAAACTCTCAGTTTTGCACCCTGTGCTATCACACACTTCTATTCAAACTGCACACCCACAATCCCAGTGCTGTCACTCAATTTTGGGAGCTTCTCCACGCCTCAGGTCAGTGCAGTGTTTGCTTGGGGTCAGTGCCTGGCAGCACAGAAAGCCTGAAATTCTCAGTGCCCAGGGTTCCAAGAGAGTAATAAATAAATATTCCTCTCAAAATGTCCCTGCTGCTCCACGCTGATCCTATCACTCTTCCAGACAAATGACCTGGGAGGGTGGCAGCTCACAAATCCAGAATATTTTGGCATGTCCTGCCCTGCAGTGGCTGGAATCAGGAGCCAAAGCTGATCCTTGCAACGACAGCTGCAGCAAAGGCTGGCACGAGGTCTGCTGTAAACAAATTAAAAATTACTTCACTTGCCTACATTTTATCTCAGGTGAATCTCTGCAGTGCTTAGCAGCGCCTTGTATTAAAATTCTGCTTTAAAATCCGGTGTTAATTAAGCAATTAAGGATGGCAAGGCTGATTTTATGGCATCGTTTACTCCTGGATGATTGTGCTGTGAGGTGAGCTCCACCAGCCATGTTTTATGGCCTTGTGAAAAGCTGTCTTCCTTCTCTCATTGCTTCTGTAACAGATTATAGTGAATTCTTCTTTATGCATTTTAAATTATTTGCTTGATAACAAAGTGGTCCTATTATTTGCCACATTAGCATAAGGTGCTGTCAGCTGGAGTTTAGCAGTAGTTAGAGACATTATTTGCACTGGTAGCAAATTAAAGCACTCCAAATAAAAAACCCACAAAAACAACAACCTAGAAAAATGCAGAAGCAACATTTGTCACAAATTTAGGAACAGAATGGATTTTGGAATGCAGGAAATTCAGGTTGGGGAAGGAGGATGTGGATTGGTGGGCGTTGCTTAGATCTGTAGGGTACAGGTCACTAGGTGAGGCAGGTGGGTCAAAATGATGGATTTTAGGCAGAAAATATCATTTGGGCAATGCTCCAGGTGCAGGGTGGGATTGTTGGGGTGTCCTGGGCAGGGCCAGAGCTGGCCTGGATGATCCCCCTGTGCTCCCTTCCCACTCAGGATACTCTGTGATTCTGTGAATTTGGGAATTTGGGGATCAAACCTGTGCGCTATTTCTTATTATGAGCATTTTGTACTGAAGAACCAAATAAAAACACTCTTTAATAGAATAAAATGAGCTCCAAAGCACATGAGGACTCAGTTCCCAGCTAAATCCCAATCCCAGCTAAACTGTGAAATGGACATTTCTCAGAATTAGTGATAAAGGCAAAGGGGGAAGAATATAAAATAATATTGCTTTTACTAAAAATATGATTACTTCTGGGACCTGTACATGGGCATACTGAATACATTAAACATGAATAATTTATCAGGATGTGTTTGGAGTAATGTGCATGCCTGGGAATATTGGTAATATTTTTAAATTCCTGGGATGCTTTAGAAGCACGATGGGACAAATACAGCCATGACCCATCTCACACAGCCCCAGAACATCTAAACTCACCTTCCCCTTCTAAAAACAGACAGAGAGAGCAGGAGTGACAACAGGTCAGTTCTGAAAGTGAGCAAGTGGTGGCAGTGGCACAGAGGGCAGGAATTACAGACTCTCCATAGGGCACGGGCTGAACTGAAGGAGAAGGATGGAGCTGTACAAACAATCACCTGCACAAATTGAGCCAGGGTTGTAGCAGGGACTGTTTAATCTTCCTTTTGTAACTCCATCCTTAACCAGAATGTGTGCTGGGGGTGATGTCCCAGTGGTCCACACAGCCAAAGACTT
The DNA here is from genome assembly GCA_021534815.1 of Acrocephalus arundinaceus. Taxonomy (NCBI): domain Eukaryota; kingdom Metazoa; phylum Chordata; class Aves; order Passeriformes; family Sylviidae; genus Acrocephalus; species Acrocephalus arundinaceus. The sequence goes on from JAJEOU010001709.1 coordinate 14,401,581, forward strand.
CTGGGATCATTAAAGCTGGAAAATATCTCCAGGATCAGCATTCCAACCTTTGACTGAATACTTCCCTGCTACTGAATCACATCACAGAGAGCCACAACCACTCATCCTTTGAACAATGCCAGGGATTGCAGTGATACCTTAAGTTTTATCTTTGCTGTATTTCAGGTTCTGTGGTGCCCAGGGCTGCAGCTCTGAGCTCACAGTCAGTGTCACTCAGCTCTCTGCACACAGCAGGGACACAAAACAAATCCTGGCCCTGCTGCACACCAAGGACAACTTTCAGCCCAACAGCACAAACAAGGGTGGCTGGAGGGAGGAACAAGAAGGATGGGAGCTCACAGCCTGGAGCTGGGATTGGAAAATGAAACCCCAAAATGCAAATGGACCAAAACTGATCAAAGTGTGAGACCTCGTGACCGGTCAGCCATTTTGTGTCCATTTTGTGTCCATTTTGTGACCATTTTTCGGTCCATCTTGGGTGCAGCCCTGGCCAGGCCCTGTCCTGCCCAAGGTGTACCCTAAAGGCCTTTCAATAAATCTCTACTTTATTGTATTAGCTCTGATTAGTCTCTGTTCCAGCTCAGCTTTCCCAAGGCATCACCACCATCACCACAGGAATGTCCCCAGCCCTGCAGGTGCAGTAACTGGAAATTGTGCCCATGCCCAGGCCAGGCAGGATTATCTCAGGCGCTTTCTGTGGCCTCTCAGTGCCACCTCAGCAGGAGAAATATTACCAGGAACATCACTCCTAATGCCTTAAACAAAGCTCCAGCCTCGTGTGCCACGGGCAGAGCAATCACAAGGGAGCAGCAAATGGATTTGCTGGATATTAACACAGACAGAGGCAGAGGAATAAATGGCTGGGAAGGGACGGGACGCTTCAGAGCCTCCAAAGACAATCAGAAGATTTGTGGCCAGCATTAATTAATCACAAACCAGAGATGAGCCCTCCCATCCATCTCAGGAGGTCAGGGATGCTTTTCCTTCAAGTCTGCCCTTCACAGAAATCCTTTCCCACAGCAGCAGGACAGAGATGCCCTTTCAGCCTGACACATTTTTGGTTTTTACTGTTCCTTGTTTTGCTGTGTTAGGGCGAGCAAGAAACAAGAACTGAGGAGACACCAGCCTTTAGAAATTCTTGCCTGGTTTTGCCAATCCCCTCAGTCCCATCCATGGGCAGCTCCTCTCTGACACAATGTTTTCTTGAACCAAATCCAATCCCATCCCGTAAATAGCCCTTCTCCTCTTGTTTCAGGCACATCACTTCATTGGACTAAAAATATCATCGTTCAGAGGTGGCAAGGAAAATCCAGATCCCATTTCTAAGGGTGGTGTGAGCAGCATATTGTTAAAAAATAAATAAAAATTAAAATTGTGATCTGGAGAGAGTTCAGCCAGAAGTTCACAGAGGGAAACGTCTTCTCCCATTTACAAGATCAAGTACAAAGAGGTGTTCCCATCTTAAAAGAGCAAGATCCATACATTCTTTATATAGCACAAATCAATGCCTCGTGACTGGATAATGGTCCAATAACTTTGCCTCCTGAAGGACTGCTGAGGATCAAATGGATACAATTAAGTGGAAAATATAAGTACTTACAGGAAGGGTTGGAAATGGATTAAATCATAAACCAGCCCTAATGGCTGGTGAAACACTCCGTGCAAACCCGCCGAGGTCACAGCAGTTTTCTTCTTGGAAATCTCCTGCAGGTGCTTGGGGAGAGCAGTAATTTGAATTTATGGCAAGATAAAACATCCCACAGTCACTGCAACATTCAAAAGACAGAAAAATCAAACAAAGCCACTGAGTCTCAGAGCAGGAACTGTCAACACCATCCCAAATCCCCAGCTCAGAGGGGTTTCCTGCAAAAATATCCAGAGAAACCTTTCCCTTCACCAGTCCTGGCTGTCACCTCTGTGTCCTTGCAAAAACCAGCTTGGAGAGTGATGGAAAGGCCTGTTATTAAAATATTAATATTAATAATAATAATAGCACAAGAATGAATGTTGGAAAGGCCTAGTTCTTAAAAAAACCAAACAAAAAACAGCTACTTAAAAGGGAAGGAATTTTCTGGAAATAAATGAGGCATGAGCATTCTTCATTAGGTAAAATATTATTGAACTTTTTCAAAGATGACTGGGTTTTTTCCTCTTGTATTAATGAGGGGAAAAAAATAAATTGATGAATTTCAGCAATTCTGCGCTTTGCATTTATAAAGTAAAACTGCTCAGGTACCAGATTGATTGGACTTCTCTGATCCAATCTGTCTTCATGTAATGCCAAGAAATAAAAAACAACCTAGCAAATAAAATTATTATGGGAGCAACTTCACCTCGTGCAGCATAAATTCCTCTTAAATATTTTAGGATCAGAGTTTGTTCAATTAGCAAAATATTTGGAGGGGACAAGGGAGATGTATCTGCTGCCACTGAATTCCCTGTCACAGCACAAAACACAAAACAGAAAAATGTGGCAAGGAAATGAAATTTTTTTGGTCACTTTTTAGTTTTTTAGCTTCACTCTGACAAAGATTTTTCCCCATTCAGTGTCTACAAGGAAACCTCAGGTGTTGTTTGTGTTGATCACTACCTCCCTGTGCCATCTCTGCACATGAGCCACCTTCTTTCAAGGATTTATCTGGAAACTCAAGTCAAACCCAAATTTTCCCCATTCAGCTGACTGGGAAACCTCTCAGTGAGGTCAGATGGGAAAGAAACACAGCCAGAATAAAAGAAAAAAAAACCCAAACTCAACTCACCACCATCTGTTTGCAATTGGATTAATAAACAAATCTCTGAAGAACCCTCGTAAATAAAAAAAAGAGTCTCAATTATTAGGCTGAGGGCATGTTTTTCAAATTAACCTTGCAAATTGAAGCAGTAATGAAACATCGAGATGCATGTAAAGCCTCTCTAGTTCCTCAATCAGGAGACGTGCTTAAATTGATTTTAGGATATACATCAGCTCCAGTAAGCACAAGCTGAATAATTCTTTCTTTTCCCAGCAATAGGTGTGAAATGTTCCATCAGAAAACCCGCAAAAATGGCATTGAATTCCATCCCTCACTGTTAGCTCTGCCAGGAAAATAACCTCACTCAGGGAGATCTCTCAAGCATCATCTGAACTCGCCCTGGATCCCACCCAGCTGCACACTCAGAAAGAAGTGTCCTTTCAGGCTCTAAATATTTGGGGTGTTTAATGAAATGATTAACAAACAGAACTGAAAGGAGAAACCACTCAATTCACGCCAGAGGGATGAATTTGTTGGGTTTTTTTTAACACAATAGACTGAACGAAAGGACCAAATAAAAACTGGAAATCGAACCTCAGCAATTCTTCCAGCACACCTAAAAATTACTTCTTTCCAATATAAAGGCACTGTGAGCCCGGAGTTGCTGAGGCTCGTGATTGGTTTCTTATATATTTTGTTATATATTTCAGGTTTCCAGAAGCACTTTTACCTCAGCAATCACAGAACCATTTGCTCTTCCCATAAAGCAGTTGCCTACCTGTGCTCACCCGCTGGTTCAATTTTCCAGCTCGGAATCAGAGATAATGTTTTCCACTCCAGCCATTTGGAATTGTTGCCTTAGCTCCGAGAACAGCCTGAAAGGTTGCAGAACAGATGTAAAAAATGGAATTAAAAAAAAAAACAAAACGTGCTGAACAAACACCTGGAGGTTTGATCCTGCTTTTTTGACTGGCTGCAGGTATACCAGACTCCTAACACTGCAAACTTCCAGCCTGAACTTCTGATTCCAGTGCAGTGAAATCCTTTTATGGGAGAGCTTTTGGGAAATCGAATCATTATTTCATAAGTAAATTACTGGTTCTGGCTTCGAGCTTCCCGACTTTCTCTGCCCATCTATTTATCAATACAAACCATCCCATGTTTCAACAAGAGCTTGGTTGACGTGCAGACATTCATCCATTCCTTTCTCTTTCGTGGAATAAGCTCGTTTTCTTAGGAGCAATTACTGGAAGGGAAAATCAATGTCTTACATTCAATTCTGGGATTTCGAGTGCCTGAAATATCAGAACACTCTTCCAGTTATTTCTGTTTTCTAATCCAGCAAGTAGAATACGATATCTTAATTTTTTTTTCTAATTCATGTACATTAGAAAAGAGATCAAATCTGCTCCTCTGTGAATTTGTGGCACTCTGGCTCAAAAGGAATTTGATGGGTTTGGGTGCTTTGAAGCCTACACAATTTCATAGCTCGCTCTAACCAAAATCATAATTACTGTCTGCTACAGAATTCACACCACACATCCCCCCTAAAAAAAAAAAAAGTCCAATTATCATTTTCTTATTAATTCAGGATCACTCTTCCCCACAGAAAACGGCCCAGGTCTTAAAATTTAAAAACGTCATTTCTGAAGCCAAAAAGATAAGAGGACTTTTTTGACATGGTTCTGCAGGTTCAGCTCCTTGAGAATTCTGACAAAAGTGGCCAGGCCTGGGGAATGAAAAGAAAAAAAAAATGATGAACAGAGAGAGATAACCTGGCTTTTTCTCCTGGTTGTGTGACTCTGCTGCAGAATTAACATGGAGAGTGTGTGGAAATGGCTGGTGAAAGCTGTAGGAATCTGAGACTAAAAAAAGGATTATCACAGTTCAAATGATGGGAATTTGTGGACAGGAATTCACTGATTCATGTGGAATCCTACAGCCTTGAACTCCTTAGTGCAGAATTTCAGAGAATTTCTGTTAGGTTTAACTCTTCCAACTCTGCACATTCTTGGAGGATAACTCATTGCACTCTCTCACGCTCAAATCCATGGACAAAATAGAATTCTCATGACAAAGGCACTTCTCATGCACAAAAGGGAGCACTTGCACCTCCAGAGTTACTCTGGCTCTTTCAAGAACCTCAAGACCCTTTCCTGACTTTGGCAAATTCTGATTTGATTTTCCTGCTGGCTTCCCAAACTGCTCCAGATCCATCCCCCCCGCCAGTTTTATTCCTTGTGCTTTCCTGGGGGATGCCACCAGCTGGAGAAGCTCCAGCACTTCTCCAGATGCACAAAACCTGGGATGCTGCTGTTGTCCACCAGCATTTGGAGCTGGCCCAGAGCTCCCCTGCCTGTGGATAAAATCTGTGCCTTGCCTGGTTTAATAATGGTGCTTGCAGCACACCGGGATGGAAATTGGGGAAGCCAAGACAAGCACTGAGGTGTTTCACTTGTTTTCAAGCTCCCTTTAGGGGATGAGCTGATTTCTTGGCAGAGTTTATCTCCAGGAATGACTTTTTCAGTCGCAAGGTGGGTATTTTAATTGCAGTTTTACTGTTCTGACAGCGACAGCTTCAGCCAGAGCCTCCTCTCAATGGGAAGGAAACTGGATCCCCATGGGGTGAATGAAGTTTACACTTGGGAAACACAAGGATTTACCTTCTGTGGCTCGTTGTCACCATCCTCCCTCTCGGGTTAACAGTCACAGAGCAAACAAAAGAGAAGAACAATATTTGATTTTGGTGGGTACATGTGAAAGCAACAGAGTCAGTCACAGATGATGAGTTGGGAGGGATGTACAGGGATCGAGTCCAACCCTGTCCCTGCACAGACCCAAACAATCCCACCCTGGGCATCCCTGGAGAGTTGTCCCACCTCTCCTGGTGCTCTGGGACTCTGACATTCCTGGGGAGCCTGGGCAGTGCCCAGCACCTTTGGGGGAGAACTTTCCCTGATATCCTGCTGGAACCCTGGGCACTGAGAATTTCAGGTTTTCTGTGCTGCCAGGCACTGACCCCCAAGCAAACACTGCACTGACCTGAGGCGTGGAGAAGCTCCCAAAATTGAGTGACAGCACTGGGATTGTGGGTGTGGGGTTTGAATAGAAGTGTGTGATAGCACAGGGTGCAAAACTGAGAGTTTAAGGGTTTAGAATACAGTAATATAAATATAAAGCAAGGTGGAGGATTTATATACAACACTTGGATGCATGATTCTAACAATCCCACAATGACAAACTGATTTTGAACCTGTCTCAAATTTTGAAATTGTTTTTTACTCATGGATTTTTAGATTTACTTGTGTAGATCTAAAATCTACACAAAAGATATTGGAAACCCCATTCTCTAAGCTATATTTATTTTTTGTAAAAGAAAAGTCAAAGATATTTTAAAAAGTCACAACTGGCAGAGATTATCCCAAGATGCTCTGGAGGAGCTCACAGATTTTGTTTTTAGCATGAATTTAAGTGTGGTTAAGAATCTGGAACAGATTTCTGAAGATTTTTTGTTGTTGTTGTCAATGTCCCCAGAATAAGCCTGTGACAATCCCTTTATCTAAATCAGATCTCTTTGATACCAACCCCACAGTCCGTTCCACTGTGGGTTATCTCCAAATATTGGGGCAGCTCTTTAATTCCCACTTATTCATAACAGAATCCAAGTAGGAATTTGTTGCAGGAATTAATAATTATTACAAGAAACACGGTTCCCAGCCATGGGAATTGTACAAGTCACTCTGGATTTGGGAAGATGAGGACAAGCCCTGCAACCCAGGTGAAGCTCCCAGCTGTCAGGGAAGAATAACAATAAAAAAACTACCTGCCAAGTATTTCCCAGGAATCAAGTGGCAAAAGTAAACCTAAAAATAGGATTGGACAAAAGATTTTCCACTCACTCCTAAGAGAAATCAGGGAGAGGGAGAGCTCACAGGACATTGTTTTCCTGCAATGGTTTGTTTTCCACAAGAGGAGAGTGACATTTCATTGCAAAGGAGACTTCAGGGTTCAATTTTTATATATTAAAAAAAAATTGTTTCCATGGAGAGCAAAATCCAAAGCATCACCAACAGCTCTACAGATCCACACAAACATCTACAGATATTTGATATTTTGCTTGTGCTCAAGGTACTGATTTCATGAAATTTTTTTTGTTTCACCTCTCTTAAAATTGACCTGAGGTCTTGGATTTGACACCAGTGCCAAAAAACTTTTTCTCCTCCTGTGGGCAAACCACATTGGGTTTAAATTGATTTTAATGAGGAAAACAAATACAAGATTACTTTTAATTTACTGTGTGTTCATTACATCTCTTGTCTGCTTAGCCATAATACAGCATTGGAAGGAAAATTATTTATAAATTCCTTAAACACTCTTTTGTCTTTTAGGCAAAGGCTTCTCCTTTTCTTTCAAACCTCACCTGTGTCATTTTTTGGTTGAAACAAATTCCAGTTTTGAAAGCCACAGTATCTAATTCTGCCAAGATATTGCTGAGTTATACAAGAAGTGAATAAAGCTTAGGAAGACTTAAGGAAATCCTGGCTAAGCTGTTCAAACTGAAACCCAACTTTCCCAGTCAGCAGTGAATTTAGGACTGTCCACAGCAGATAATTATAGAATTGCAGAGTTCTGCCTGAGTCACCCCTGTGGCATTTGGGGGCATACCAGGGGTTAAATATCATTTCATTAAAACCAACAGTACTTCTGTGACTGAAGAGAGGACACTGAGATTTTTTATCTACAATTATTACATTCTGGTCTTGTCCATGTCTGAAACCCAACAAATGGTAAAGGGAAGGAAGAGCAGTGATAGGAAGTGTAATCTTGGCTTTATCCAACTCTGGAATTCCTTTCTTTTGCAATTTGATTTGTGTGTTCTGAACCTGCAGGTTATGGCAGGAAAGACAATTGAATAAATTAGGGCTAAAAGGAAAATGTGGGATCATGGAAACAGGAAATAACTGGAAAGGCAGATACCATGGCACCAACAGAGATGGCAAAGGCTCAGGAAACACCAAAATTAGGATCTTTTTGGCTCTAACTTTATAAAATCCACAGCAGGCACAAGAACTTGAGCCACCCTCATAAAACCAGCAGCACCCAATTTGTAATTCCCCATGGAATTACATTCCCCTCCGTGAAGCCAGGAGCAAACACCACTCAAAGCTCTCCCCACACCCCACCCAAGTGCCTGGGTGCACAGCAGGAAGCTGTGCTAATAAGTCATGAAAGGTTCTGTAATTCATTACGTTGTCATTATCGTTTGTAATCTTTCCCGTAATTAGGTACCAGTGGGTTTCCTTGGAGAGCACATGACTGAGCCTGAAATTGCTGCATATCCTCAGCAGCGTATGCCTGCAACTGGAGCGCTGCTAGGTCGTGTTTCTCGAGTGTATATTTAATATATGGAGGGGTTTGGGGATTTTTTTTTTTTTTTTTCTGCAGGAGAGTCTGCCAGGGAGGGTTGTGCTCATTACTGTGCTGGTTTGAGAGCAAATCCAGTGAGAGACTCCAAGTCAGAAATACAATTTAAGAGGAGGAAAAGAGAAACAAAAAATGTAAAATAAAATGAATGCAATAGTACAAAAGAACAGTGACAAGAGTCAGAACACAACCTGACCCCCTGTCAGTCAGGGAGGTGGCAGCAGTGCAGATGAAATGCTCTTGTCCAAGCACTGATCCTGTAGAAAGGTCTGGCAGCTCTTGTCCTCTGGGAGTCCAGTGGGTCAGGGCTCCCTGTGCTGTCCCAAATCCCAGATTCTATCCAGGTGGGAATGCTTGGCTCCTCCCCCTGGGCGGAGCATCTCCCCATGGGCTGATCTCATTCTCTGAGCCCTGCAGTGGCTCCTTGCTGGCCCATGAACCAGAGACAGCTCCGCAGGGAGTTCCCCATGAGCCATGGGCACGGCATTGCTGGGCCATGGACAGGAGAGAAGGGAAACACTGCCCCAGCTGGTTCCAGCAGCTCCTGGGATGGGGATGGAATATGTGGGCACAGCTCACATTGTAACCTAGGACAATTACTGAGTGTGGGCTTCATGTCTGACAGGTCTGGGGTTATTAACACCCAGCTGGATCCTTCCTTACATAAACTGGCACCTGGAGATGGGTCCAGCTGCTGGGCAGACCCAGGCAGGAGGGAGCCCAGAGCAAGGCTGGAGTAGGAAAACCATTCCTTATGTCACTGTGAGCTTGATATTTTTGAGTCTGAGAAAATTTTTATCCTGTCAACAGTTGCTAGCTCACTCTCAAGGGAAAACTTCTCAATGAGTTTCCTTCCCAAAACAATCTTATAAAAACCATATTCTTTCTCAAAGCATTCTTTTGCCAGGTGGTGTTTTTCTGCTCTCTAGTTTAACCAACAGGTTTAAAGAGGTGTCGTTGCTATTCACCAGTCATGTTAGGCCTGTATCAGAACAAATTATAAATAGTAGGAAAATTAGACAAGAAAGCTTTCTATGCTCATTTGCCTTCTAAATTTATTTCGTGTCCAAGAGCGACACTCATGCTTTAATTAAACCAACCTCTGCTGCAGCTTAATCCATGAATAAATCAGTTTTGTTGCTGAAAGGGATCATCCCAGCTCCTGGCCCTGCACAGAGCCCAACAGTCCCACCCTGGGAGTGTTGTCCCACCTCTCCTGGAGCTCTGGGGCTGTGGCATTCCCTGGGGAGCCTGGGAAGTGCCCAGCACCCTCTGGTGCTACATCTTGCTAAGATTTATTCATTTCTTGTATAACTCAACAATATTTTGGCAGAATTAGATATTGTGGGTTTCAAACCTCCCCTGATACCCAGGCAGAGGAACCAGCAGACACTTCCATGGTGGCACAGCCCAGGTGGGTTCTGTTCTGCCTTCCATTTTGTATTTTATTTATTGTGCACAGACCACAGTGATGGGAATCTTTACATCCCCTCCCCTCTGCAAACACTGTCACCTCTCAACAAAATCAGGGATTAACACCCTCTCCCTGTTTTCCACAGCTCTCCATGGAAATGTCCCATTGGCCAGCCACCAATAGCCCCACTGGAGCACACAAATTTACTTTTAGCAGAAATTGAAGTGAAAATTCAAGAAAACTCCCTGCGATATCGATTGTTTTCACACTAATGGCAATGGTTTATCTGTCATCCTTAAAACAGCAGCAAAACCCCAGTTTAAAGTGCTCAGTGAGTATTCCCAGCTGAGGATTTACAGGGAACACTGTCCTTTCCCAAAGCCCAGGAGGACACCAGCAGAACCATCTGACACCAAGCACGTCTCTCCAATGGAAGAAAACAGTGACTGATCCCTTCTCTCCCTGCTCCTGTTCCATGAGCTGGCACAACTGAAATGGGGTGTGCAAAAAATATGCTTTTTTCTCATATTGCAGCAAGAATTTCTGAAATCATTAATACTCTAATTACCTGCATGTTTGTATTTATTAAATCAGTTCCTGGCACGACACTGGCATCATTTTCCTGCTTGTGCTCAGAACCTTTTATCTCATCCATCTCCAAAGCTGAGTTTCCAAAAGTTTCCACATCCTTTCTGTCTTATCTCTCCTTTCAGACAGTCGTGATAAAGTTTTTAAAAATAACTTGAAACGTCTTCTAAAATTCAAATGACACCGAGAGATACATCTCATTACCCAGGACTGCTATTGACAAAAATAACCCTCTATCACAGGGCTCCTATCTCCCATCTCAGAGCCTGATCCTGAGCCACCAAAGCAAAAAATAAAAAAAGGAGTTGCATAAAAAGGAAATATCAGACTCCTACTTGTGAAACGAGAGCTCCCAACAGTTGTGATAACGGTCCCTTAAGAGACCCATTGTAGACAGAAATTCAAAAGACTCAATCTCAGAATTTTAAATGTATTTAACCTTTTTGCAGTTTTAAATGTTAAATATATTTAACTTAGTGGGGTCTTTTTGTCACAGAAGTTGCTGAATTACAGATGCTGCCCTTAAAATCAGAAACCCTAAAAGTTGCCCAGGCCTGGATGTTGAAAATCAGCAAATTTCTCCAGGATTTTGAAAGTTTTGGTTTGTTTTTTTTTTTTTGTTGCACCAAAAAGCAGAAGCCTAAAGAGATCTTTGCAAAAAAATCCCCCTGAAAAATCCCTCCAATCCTTATATTTATGAAAGTTGGATCTCAGTATTTTGCTACTGCAAATCTTTAACAATAAAGAAAAAGAGAGCAGCATAAACTGATGGATGAGAATTTTAAACTTTTTGGTTTTTTTATGTTCACAGGGGCCAGGACCTTTGATACTTATAATAAAGGAGCATGATTGAAGAAATATGGATTAAATGTAATCTTTGACTCAAAAGTGAAGTTCTCAGCTTCATTACCAGGACTCAGAGCTCAGAAATATTTATTAATTGAAGATTTAGATGTTTATTAAAGGAGATAATAGAAATATTTATTAATAGAAGTCTGAGCTCCCCTGAGTTTCCTGTCGTGAGACAAACCCCTGCTTTTTTCCCCTCCAAAATAATGCCTGTCCAGCTGTTTTCTTTCTAGCCCCAAGGAAGCTGTTTTTGATGATGGGAGCTGTAATTTGATAATTCGTAGAGATTTTACAACACTCCTGACACCCTTTAATTCCTGCAAGGGACATTTGACAAATGGTGCTGTGCCCAGTGCGAGGTTCTTGGGAGGAAAATGTCATAAAAAACTAAAAATACTATTATAACATCCATAGTTGATCCATCTCATTGGTTATTTGGTGAAAGTTCTTTTAGGTTTATATAAGGTTTGAAAGTTAAGTATTTAAACAACATAAGGATGATAATTTTATATATAATTGAACAAGCAATGCATACACATAATACCACGGAATTGGGTTGGAAGAGATTTTTAAATTCATCTTTTCCACAAGCAATGCACACACACGGAATGGTTTGGGTTGGAAGGGATTTTAAATTCATCTTTTCCAAACCCCTGCCATGGCAGGGACACTCTCCACTCCCCAGGTTGCTCCAAGCCCCTGGAAAGGGCAGGAATATTCACATTTCCAAGCATTTTCCCTGTGGACACACAGCACCAAGCTGCCTCCCTGAAATCAGGATTTAGCCCTGTCAGACTCCAGGATTTTTCCCAGTGGGGCACATGGGAAAAGCCTCTGGAACACGTGAGGCTGCTGTGCTCTGTAACAGAGAGATGTTCCATCAGGAAATCAATGGAGCTGATAAAACACACTAAAAGGGTAAACACATCTTTTTTTTTCCTGGTGTCGGCACATCGGGGCGGTTCTGTCAGCACACAGGGACGGGAGGTTGTGTGAGTTCACCCCGAGCTCTCAGCTGCAGAAAGATGAAAATTCCCCCAGTGTAAGGAGACAAAACCCAACCCCAAACACGTTCCAGCAGCTGTGTTAAGCACTGCCCATCATCAGCCACGGAGATGAGCAATAACTCCTTCCCAAGGCACTTTTTAAGAGCTGACTACTGGAAGGAAATTTGCTTTTTTTTGTCAGGCAGCCAAAGGATTCCCACTTAACCTCTGCATCCCAGCGTGGATGGGATTACAGGGGCTCATCCAGAGGTCACCACTCCATCCAGAGGGGAGGGATGAGGGACAAGAAGGGATCAGCAGGGCTGGAAGCAAGACAAGGATGTGGCAGGTGAGTGACAAGCACTAGCAGCAGGCAATATTTCCCTTTTTCTCACTCACACGGGATAAATCAAAGAGATGTTCAGGAATTTGCTGAATTCTGCCTGGCACTGCTGCCCCAAAATTGGCCTGAGGCCCTTCCCAATCTGTAGGGTGAAAGGAGAGAAAAAACCCTTTTCCTAATTAAAACTAATTTTGATCCAAGCCAGGAAAATTAACCAAAGTCAATAAAACTTTTTGAATTCAGCATTTGCTGAAGCCTGGTCTCTCGATTCTTGGTTTAATCCAAATTGCTGCTGATACAAGCCCAGGTCTAATGAGATAATGAGATAAACCACTCTGCATTGCTGTGCCTCGAGGAATCCCATCAAAATTTGGGAATGGCACCATTATTAACCAGTTTTTCCCCCTATGAATACATTTTAAAAATTATTTAATAACATGTGTAACAGACAGAGTATTCATGACTATTTAACAAAACATTTTAATCCAATTTTTTAAGCACCCCAGTTTTGCCCTCTCTAGTGCAGGAACAATGAGCTCCATGGAGTTTTATGGAATTGCAGAAATTCCTCTGACACATTTTCAAGGTTTTTTTTTACAATAGACCTTTCATCCTACCGCTCTTCTTGGTTATTAACATCCACAAATCCCCAAAAATGCAGAGTGCCACACGCTAATAACAAAGAACAAAACCCTGGCAGGTGCACCCATGAGTAACTTCCTACTCATCCCAAATATTATTCTCTGTTGCACTGGAAAATCATTTGGAAATCACTGAATTTCCTCTTTTTATTACAGATTTCACAGTCCTAATGTTTGGGGATTTTCACACCTGAAGTAATAACAATAAAAGGCTACAGGGACACACAAAGCAAAGTTCAACTTCAGCTAAAAATAAACTTAGCAGGGGATAAAAATAGGCCAGGATGGAGATCTCAGCATTCCTTCCAAGTCCTCAGCTTGAGCTGGTCAATAGAGTTTTCCATTAGCACAAATCAAGTTAAAAGTGATACCTCTAAACTCTCCAGGAGGAAGTTTGTGCTCCTTTTCATTTCCTTTGGGTGGAAAGGGCTAGGAATGATTTTGAAAGACTGATTTTTCTCACTCCATTTGTGTCTTAAAATAAGGGATTTAAATGTCTTTTTTTTTTTTTTTTCCTAAAATAAAACAACCAGGAGCAATTTCTGTCTAATTGGGACAGAGCTGCTTTTCACTTGTGACTGTCTTGTGACATTTCTGAGAAGTTGATTTGAACCCAGAAAGCCAATTTACATTGATAAATCCCTGGCATTATCCTGCTCTACTGGGTTTATTTTGAATTTTATTATTTTTTTAGGAAAGCAGTTTAAAAACTGTCAAAAATCCCATTACTAAGAGTATGTCTAACCTTAGCTTCCTTGGTTTAAAAATGTGCCAGACAAAGAAAAATGGAAAGGGAAAATAGAGATTTTTGGTTAGATCCAGGCCCTTAAAATTATGGAATCACAGAACATGGAAGGGACCTTAAAACTCATCCAGTTCCTGTCCCAGGGACACCTTCAACCATCCCAGCTGCTCCAGCCCGGCCTTGGGCACTCCCAGGGATCCAGGGGCAGCCACAGCTGCTCTGGGAATTCCATCCCAGGGCCTTCTAACCCTGAAATTCCTTCCCAAATTCCCATCCATCCCTTCCCTCTGGCATTGGGAATCCATTCCCTGTGTGCTGCACACTGTGAGATCCCATATTTCCCATATTTCAATATTTCCACACAGAACAGTGACATATCTCATGTGAACAAAGCCCAGAGTGAAAGCAGCTGATTAATCATAAACCACCCCTCGGATGTACAACAAATTCCATTCCCTTTGGAGAGAAAAAATCACTTTTTCTTCATTGAAACTCATTTTGACCCAAGCCAGAAAAATTAACCAAAGTCAATAAAACTTTCTGAATTCAGCATTTGCTGAAGCCAGGTCTCTTGATTCAGGGAGCACCTTGGTTTAATCCAAATTGTTGCTGATACAAACCCAGGTCTAATGAAATAATGAGATAAACCACTCTGCATTGCTGTGCCCGAGGAATGGAATGGAATTTATCCGTCATGAGGTAAAATGGGTTTGAAAGGTGCCCCAAAACTTACACAAAAAGGACAAAAATTTGCTCCTTCTTTTAACTGTCCATAATGCTGAACACAGAGATGTTTCCCTTCTTCACAGAATATAAAAGCCAACATCCCTCTACACTCAGTATTAGTGAGACGCATAAAAAAAAAAAAAAAAAAAAAAAACCATTAACATAATTAAAAATAAGCATCCGTCCCATTTGTGTTTATTAAGGCAAAATGCAATTATGGGAGGCCGGCTGTGCTGGAGGCTGCCTTTGCACAGAGACGAGCCCAGCATTGCAAAGAGCCCAGCTCCAGATCCAGAGCAGATTTATGCACCCGTTTGTGAACGTTTTGTTTAGATCATTTTCAGCCGTCACTTTCCAAGGCGGTTTAATTAAATCCCGCGGATTTACAGACAATGGCCACGCGCTGGGTTTGGAACCTGCTCAGCAGCCAAGTGGTTTTGGTGTGGGAATTTCGCCCTGGTTTTCGAAGCCTCCTGATGTTTACGTTCTTAGAGTCAAGAGTTCCCACACTTTTTACCAAAACACTGTGTTTGGCACATTCCTTCTTAGAGGAGGGAAAGATTGACTGTTCACCCGGCCAGTGTGGTTTAAAGGAGGGATGTCATCCTCCAATCCACTCTGGCTTTACAGAATCTACAAATTCTGAAAAACTGTAAATAAAGCTCTCTTTTTTGCCCTAGGCAACTGAGCATGTGGTGCGTGTTCATTTCGTGTCTCATTGTGACATGGGAGCATCATTTTTGGGAGCCATGAGGTGTAAATTAATTAATTAAGAAGTTAAGATTGAGGGGGGATAACTTATCTCAGAGAAAGGAAAATGTTAAGCACGCTGGTGAAGTAATTGATACCAAAATGAAGAGAACAAATTTTGTTACCATTTGGGGAGCAATTTCCAGTCCTGCAGCTGCCCAAACCAACCAGAACTGGCTTGATTGTTGTGATTGGGATGAGTGATCAGTGCCCAGTCCAAAAGGATGAAAGCTGGAGCATGGAAATCATGGAAATCATGGAAATCATGGAAATCATGGAAATCATGGAAATCATGGAATGGTTTGGGTTGGGAGGGACCTTAAAGCTGATCCAGCCCCACCCCTGCCATGGCAGGGACACCTCCCACTGTCCCAGGCTGCTCCAAACCCAGCCTTGGGCACTTCCAGGGATCCAGGAACAGCCACAGCTGCTCTGGGAATTCTATTCCAGGGCCTCCCCACCCTCCCAGCCAGGAATTCCATCCCAAATCCCACCAAAATCTCTCCTCTTTCACTTGAAAACCATTCCCCCTTTTCCCATCATTATCCACCCAGGTCAGAAGTCCCTCTTCCTTTGTCCCTGCAGGAGCAGCTCCCGAGCAGTGACATTCACTGGAGAGATGAAAGCTTTTCCGTGGCTATTTCCAGGCATGGAGAGGATTCCCTCTGCCCCCACGTCACCTCTCCAGGTTCCCAGGAGGATGACAAGGTCAGTCCTTGCAGGGCACAACCTCTGCCCTGCAGCTCTCCTCAGAATGACAGGATTAAACCTTGATTAAAACTTGAACTCCTGCCTCTCGAGCCTGACTCCTTTCCCCTCTAAACCCTTAACTTTAAGCATAATTCTTTGAAGAATAAAGTTTTCCAGTTTGGGCTGATATTGATTTGAATCTGCTTTGCAAATTGTGTTCAAATAACCCAGAGCCCGGATGAGTGCTGGACTTGGGTGCTCAGAAGCACAATGGAAGTCCAAGGAACAGAGAAGGAATTCAAAAGGATCTAGGGGTTAATCCCAGAGTTGGGAAGCCAGAGAGAAGCCCCAGAAGGAGCAAATTACTATGGGAGCAAAGGGTATAAACCCTGGATCAACCTTTTCTTCTCAGAAAAGAGAGGGGAGGTGATGAGATAAGAATTCTGTTATGGGCTGGAGAGACAGAGGAGAGAGCAGCAGAGGAGGAGATAAGGGTAAAGACTGAAACAAAGGTGAGAAATGCAAAGAAAATTATTGTTTTAACCACACAGGAAATCATAAAATAGAACTTGGGTTTAATCATCTCAGCATTACAAATTAAATCCATGTTTTTAAAAGAAAAATAGTTTAGAAAGGAGCATTTGTCAGACTTCTCAGTCTTCCTGAAATGTCTGTGCCTGAATTCTCATAAAACCAGACCTTGCCATTCCCTAGAGCATCCCATCCCTGGGGCAAATCCTTCAGGACTGTCATTTCCACCCATTTTTAATGGATCCTGAGCACATTGGTCAGTCTATTTCCAGCAATACAATTCCAAATGAGCTCTCCTGAGATGTTCTCTGCGGGCAGCTCGGGTGTTTCCTGGGTTTTTAGGGATTTCTGGGGGCTCTGAGGGTGCCACTTCGCTTTTGGGTCAGAGCTGCCCAGGGGGATGGGGCACTCACAGAATCTGCCAGGCAGGCAAATTTGGGGGCTTGGTTTATGTGCTCATAAAGATTTCCTGAATTTTATTATTAAAGTTTGTGCCCACAAAGATTTCCTGAATTTTATTGTTTAAAGTTTGTGCCCACAAAAATTTCCTAAATTTTATTGTTTAAAGGTTTATATAGAATTGCCCTTTAAAACAGACACATATTTTTAGCAGTCAACATCCTTATCCACTTAAGAGATTCCAGTTGCCTAAATTCATTAATTTGATTATGAGAATTGTAAATTTAATTCTAATTGTAATTAAACACTGATTGCTTTTAAGACTTCCATGATGAAACACTAAAAATTTACTGATATTTGTTACAGATCTTACAGGAAATCATGAGAGATTTTGCTGCATCCGCCAAAGTCAATGAAAATAAAAAGAAATACAGATATAAAAGTAATATTGAGACAGCTCTTTAAGCTACAACTCAGCTTGAGAAAATTTGATGGCATCAATTCAGACCCAAAATGTCACAGAGGCAATCAAGCACAGCAAAGGGAGAGCCAGGACAGGGTCAGTGGGTACAGACAGAAAAACAGATTTGGGAGTTGTCAGCAAAAACGTGACACTAAACCTGTGAGCATCAACAACAGTGCCCTAAAGAAGGAATAAATACAGGAGAGAGGAGCAAGCAAAGTGATATTTCTGTGGCTACGAGCAATTTGGGACGCTCTGGAAACAAAAGGACAACTATCAGATTGTCAGGGTAAGAACCTGAGGAAGGCCAACATATTACAGGCTTAATAAAAAAAATAAAAACCAGAAAATGCATCAATCTCAGCGCCCACAGCAGCGAATGGACTGGAAAAAACCACAAGGTGCAATTCACAGACGTGGCAATATTGCAGTGGGAGCAGCCTGCAACCTACAGACAATATTTGGGGAGAGCTGTCGCACGTTTGAACAAAATAAAATTCATCTACAAATATGACACGCACTTGGAGATTTTTTTTGCCTTTTCATGGCTGTGGAGCTGTTGGCAAATTCCCCCCAAAGCTCTGTGAGAGTTGTGCAGATTTGGGCATGAAGGAAACGGAAATGATGTTTTATTATTCACTGAGAGACATTGAAGGGCCACAGGACTCTGGGCTGGACACTGCCCCAGCTGCACTCAAGAAATGTGGTTTAGTCTGGACTAAACTCCTGCCCTCACTGGATTTTACAAAGAAAATCATCTTTTTCCACAGTGCTGCTAGAGCAGGACTGGGGACCCTGGGCTGGGCTGGCTGCCCCCAAAATTCTGCAGGTGACAGGAGCTGGCAGTGAATAATCAGGTTTTTACTAAAGAGGGGATTAGGTCTTAGTACTGAGCCTGAGGATTTCTTCCTTATCAAAAGTAATTAAAATGATATCTTTTTAAAAAGTGAGTTTATAGCAAGCTGGAGATGTTTTAAAGCTGTAGAAACCGAAGGGAAAAGAGAGTGAGGGGAAGATGAATGTTTTGAATTAAAAATTGGTGACTTTTAAAGTTGTCTGCACTTCCAAAATCAGTGATTACCAAAAGAGGGAGACTGTGATAAACTCAGAGTGTCTCTTTTATCTATTGAGGGGCTGAAATAGAAGCCAGAGCCTTTGGAGCAGCAGCCTGCTGCTTTTCCTGCTCCTGGGAATGGGGCACCAGGCTCTGCAGAGGGAACAGAGCTGGAGCTTTGTGTCGAGTGTGGACACAGCAGGCAGTGATGGCAAAGAACTGAAATATCAAGTTTGGGTGATATTATAACCAAGCTTTAATTGTGCTTCTCTGTTTTTATTCTTTTATTCTTTTTCTGCCTCCTCAACTCTGCCAGTGTTAAACTGAAGATGATTTAAGCTCTGGCTTTACTCAAGCTTGAGCTCTCTTGTCCTCTCCCCACTATAACCAGTTTGTCTTCCCCTCTGCAAAGTGAATCTTCTCATCACCCTAAGCCTCTCATGGGAGAAAAATACTCCAGCTGGAGTATTTTGAAAATATTTTACTCACAGAGGGCTGTTAATGACCAAGACAGTTAACAAATGGTTGTCATAGTAGAAGATCCAGCAAGAGTATCCAAGGAGTTCATAGAGCCAGAAAACAAATTGTGATGGGAGTCTGGAGCTCAGCATGCTGGTTTTGTAAATATCATTTTGACACCTTGAATGGAAAGGATATCAAATGATCAAAGAATCAATACTGATCAAAAATAGACATTGATCAAATGACCCAATAAACAACTTATTGGTCAGTAAATATTAAAAAGAAAAAGCCCAAGGGTTTCCTCCCCCGGACTTGCTGCTTAAAAAATAAAAAGCATCAAAAAATAATTAAAATAAAAAGCATGAATGTATCCCGAGGAGCAGTGCCCAAGGCAGCTGGCACAGCCACTGCCAGCAGAGTGAAATAAAGAGCCAGGGAGGGATGTCTGACAAGGGGGAATGGCTTCCCACAGCCAGAGGGCAGGGCTGGACGGGATATTGGGAAGGGATTCCTGCCTGGGAGGGGTTGGGATGGAATTCCGAGAGAAGCTGTGGCTGCCCCTGGATCCCTGGAAGTGTCCAAGCCAGGTTGGAGCAGCCTGGGACAGTGGAAGGTGTCCCTGCCATGGCAGGGGTGGGATGGATGGGATTTAAGGCCCCTTCCAACCCAAACCATTTGGGATTTTCTGGTTATTACATTAAAGGAACATTTATGAGGAGAGAGATTGTGAGGTTCTGTTTGCTCCACAAAGTCACCCTTGCAGGAGGCTTTGCATGGCCATGGAAAGAAGTGCAGAATCACATCCTGAATATCCAGCAGGTTTGCCACCAGTGGTGAAGGGAATGAAATCCATTCCACACCACGTGGATACACGGAACCAAACCAAAATGTTTATCCCAATTCAATCTGCAATTGAATTGAATTTTATCCCAATTTTTTTACTGCAGACAAGGGTTACCACACCCTGCCCAGGGCTGCTCCACACCAAACCTCAAATACTCCATCCTACCCCAAATTTCCTCCCAATGGCTCCCACATGCCTGAGGCACCACCAGACTTTTCCACAACTCGCATTTAACTGACTGAAAATCCATGGATTACTACAGAATTACAAGCAGAACAAGCTCTTACTCTGATCCTGGAAGGGACGTGAAACGTTGTACAAAGATTTCCTGTAAAACCAACATATATTTTACTCTTTGGGGAAGACACTTAAGAGGCTGCGTAAAGCTAACAGAGCCTCCTCAATTTTCCAGCTGAATTCCGACCTGCTCTGGAGTGATTTGAAGCCCAGCCTGTGATTTCCAGCAGATGCCTGCTTTAGCAGATATTATTAACTTTGAAACTCTGCATAAACTGCCAGAAGGTCAGAGAAGGATAAAAGCTGACAGTAAGAGGCTCGAGTAAATGAAGGTAAATACATCAAACAATCTGTTTAACACCACATGAGGCAGAGGTGTCACCTCCTCTCCGCAGTGGAAGTTCATTCTACACAGGAAAATACCAATTTTTGAGGCTCAAGGGCAGCAAATTTTGCTCAGGAGGAGAACAGGGAAAGGAGGAAAGGAAGGCACTAAAAGCAGTGTGGAGTCATCATAGTGAATTCTGCAACATGCAGAGCAATCCCAGCTCCACCATCCTCATCGCAGAGATTCCAGGATTTCTCTCCATGGAATAAACACACCCACAGTAAAAACCTGAAAAATTCCTCATGGAATTTAGCAGGACATAAATCACCCCCATTCCCAGGCCTCAGCTCTCTGTTAGGCTCTGTTAATACAGGGACTAAAAGTCAAATCCTGGTCACAACTCTGCAAGGATTCCCAAAGAACCTTCTCTAGCTCTTAATCTATCCAAACTTGAGCTATTTCCATGAAATCCAGAACTGTCCATGGAATTTCTAAGTCTACAGCTGAGGGCTGAGGTCCAAAGCCACAGCGGGACCATCTCAGACCAGTCCAGCAGCTCAGGAGATTTCACCCCTCACTCTGCCCTGCCTTTAGCTCTGCAGCTCCTTCTCCTATAAAACCAATCAATTTGATTAAGAATTCCATAACAAATGTGGTAATACCTTGAGGAGTTCTGGGGATGTTACTCGTTTCCTATAATTTCTGTAATATTTGAGGCCTTTAGAGAAGAAACTCAAAGAATCATAAAGGTTTGGAGAAAACCTCTGATATGAAATCCAACCTTTGACCATCATACCCGTGAAACCCTATCATGAGTGTCACATCAGCTCAGCTTTTTGGACACTTTATTCTGACAACAAAAGAAGTTATCTTCAGGCAAAGCTGCCTTCAGAATTTTTCCCATTACTTTGTTGAGTGCACTGTAAAGTTCATGTCACAATCGTTGTGTATTATTCTCTTCCATCAACAAGTCCTTCACAACAAGACACATTGTCGAGAAGTGAGAGGAGGAAGAACATCCTGGCACAAAATCTTCCCCGGGTAGGGCAAACAGTCACACCCACACAGAAGTTGGGATGAAGTAAAAACTCAGAGTCCCACTTTCCTCCGACAAGTCAAAACCAACAAACAGAAAAACCCAGATGAAGAATAATTTCTGTTGGCAAAACACTCGTATTTATTCCATTGTTAATACATAAGGAGGGATTTATTTGCTAGATTTGAATTTGATTTCAGAGCATTCAAAGCAAAGCACACTGAATAATTTAAGCTTTAATGTATTTCCCTGAATGGAACATGCTCTCATGAGAGGGGAGCAAAAGAATCAGTTTACATTGCACAAATGGACAGTGGTAAAGAAAGATCTCCCTAAACACAACACGTCAATACAATTTACCATCTCTGGCTTTATAGGGACCACTATAAATCTGCTTTTCATATTTTGGCTAATGTAAAACTCTTGTAGCTGAGCCATAATGGTATTCAATTCTTATGCCTGAATAATTTGAATGGCTGGAAGGAAACAAGGAGCGTCTAACATATGGATGGGGAGAGGGAAGACGAGTTCAAACAACAAATCAAAACTAGGAGAGAATCTTAAAGTAGTTCTCTGATACTTTGAGATTCTGAATTTAGTCCTAAAGTTCTTCAAATCCAATCAATAGCATCAGCATGGGGACTAAAATACTGTAATTATTGATGAGGGTGATGGGTAACAAGCAATATTCTCCTTGGGTTCTCACCACGTGCAAACTGAAATCAAAAATTACACAAAAGCCTGTTAGTCTGAAGTGGCAGAAATGTTGGCTTGGAGTCTTTATGTAAAACTAGGGGTGCATCAGGGCAAGAGATGAATTTTACATGTCAGGACAGTAAATAAAATTCAGCCAAAGGAAAAAAATAATCCTTTGCCCTGATTAGCAAGTCTGAAGTTTGGCGAGGCTGACACGGTGGGAGAGAGGGTCAAAAGGATCAGTGAGTCTCTGCTGGAAATTTGAGGGCTCTCAGGTTTGGTTTCCCAAATGCCAGAGCTCAGGAACGGGGCACAGCCGACATTTCTAACGTGCAGCACAACCCCCCTCACCTGGAGGAAGGAGCACGGTTTGATTTAGGAACGAAAACACTCAGACATTTGTTGTTCCAAATAATATAATTGATGTGAGATGCAAATTAGTTCATTTATGGCCAAGGGACAGCAGCAGCACAGCTGTCACACAAAACACTTCCCTTGGTTCAGGCCACCACTGGGGGCCAACCAAATGAGGGGCGAGCGGTCAAAGAAGATGCAAAAGAGAGTGAAAAACTGACAAGGCCTGGATCAAACCTCCCGAAGTTCCCTGCAGGGAATCTGTGTGGAAAAGCTGCTGGAAATGTCATCTGCCTTGTTAGAATAAAATGAGGGTTTTTTGAGAGGCTCTGGAGAAGGGCAGAGAGGTGGGGGATCCTCCGTGTGAACTGACAGCCGGACACGGATCCCTGGCACCAAAAGGGAACAAGGGAGGGCAGGAAAGGGTTGGATCCAGGGGATATCCCACAGGGAATATCTCACAGGGAATCCTCCTCAGCCCTGAACCTGCCACCCAAAGGTGATGAGCACAGAGCCAAAAAGGCAGCGCCAAATTTCATCCCCTGGGAGGGCATTTAAATGGGAAATTCAAAGTTGTAAAGCAAGAAAATCGTCCCAGAAGGAAAGAGCTGGGAATGGCTCAGCTGGGAGGGTGTTTAGGGATCAGCTGGAAATTTAGGATATTCTAGTAGTTGTGTCCCTAAAGTGCACAGGTAAATCCCACAGACGCCTCACTCATTGGACAAATATCCTTAAAACACCCAATCCCAATTTATTACAGGATGACTTCACTCCAGGAGAAATTCCACCTTGCATTTATTGATGAAAACCACTAAGAGAAAGAAGACAGAGAAGAGCTGCAGCTGCTAAAAGAAAAAGCAGATTTTTATCACCCAACATTCTTATGTTCTATCCATGCACTCAGCACTGAAAATTCAGAATATCCTAAGGTTAACAGGAGGCACTTAAAGGCCTTCTCCCTCCTGTCACCAGAACTCAGCTTTTCTTCCACATAAATCAAAAGGACATAAATCCACAGGGGAGGTTCCCTCTCTCATCTTTTTTTCTTTTATTTATTTTTAATTCTGCCTTTCAAGTGGCTTTTGGTATTGTTTCATCCATTATCCTTCAAGTCTAAAAATGATAAGAAAACTTTTCAACATCCTGATTTGTCATTCCTGGTTGAAGTTCCTCCAAGAGCAGAAAATCAAAGAGGTCTTTTAAATAAATTAAATGCAGGTATGCATTTTGAAATAATGCAAAAAAAGCATTCCTTGGGGAAAAACTGGAGTTAAGTGTATTATTTTATTTTTAAAATTAACTTTTTAAAAAATTTTCTTAGGGATCTCTCATTGTTTCTCTGTAAAGAAATTATGGAAATTTTACTTTGCTTTCAAAGCAGACAAATTAAGAGCACATTGGTCTTTCTATCCAAATTGGATATTTTACTTATTTTACCTTTTTTGGCCAAAATTGCTCCTGCAAATCAAGGCCAGATATGGCAACTCTGATTAAACTGCACCAATTTCAAATAATAATTATAATTAAAACCTTTGGTGAGATTGGAATCAGTGGTGGCTGCATTCACATATTTTTATTTTAGCAATTAGATATTCAGTAACATTTCTGACAGACTTTTTAATTAGAAACAGGCCTTAGAAACCAAATTTGGTGAACAAGTCAACTGAATTTCACAGGAAAATTGTGAATTAAACTGATGTAAATCCAAATCTCTACGTGCAAAGCCATTCTATAATTTTATGCAGCAATTGATCTGCATCCGACCTTATTTCTTCTAGAAGGTTCCCATCTAAGTAAACAGAAATTCCTTCATGCTCAACTCACCACAATCTACCCAAACTCTCATACAAACAATGGATATTCTCAGGGTTTTTTTAATATCTGATTTTAAGAAGTTCTGCTTAAAATTCCACTTTTTACCAAATTCTCATTCTTGTTTAGACTGCCGCTTATTTTCATAAAATAAGGCAATTTTCATCTTTTTGGAGCCACACAACTTCATTATCCCATTTAAAAATGAAAATATAATTCCTAACCCAATGCCTGCCAGTCCACTTTCTCAAGTTGTGCCAGGGGAGGTTTGGGTTGGATATTAAGGAGAATTTTACACTGAAAGGGGAGTCAGGCATTGGAACAGCTGCTCAGGGCAGTGCTGGAATCACCAACCCTGGAAGGGTTTAAAACCTGCAGATGTGGGGTCAGTGCAGGACCAGTGGGTTCATGGTTGGACTCCATCCTAGAAGGCTTTCCCAACCTAAACAATTCACGATTCTGTTTGCTGACTCTTGTCCATCTCATTTTTCCCCTCGCTGTTCTCACTTTTCATTTCCCAGCTTTGCAAAAAGACCTTTTCAGACATTTTCTCACAGGTCACAGCTACAAAACTGCCAAACCAGTCCAGGAGCTGAAAAATCAAACCAGCACATTTCCTCACAGAGCCTGAGCTGCAGTTGCAAACTCCTCCTGTGCCTGCAAAGCCCAAAAACTCCTTTTCACTCTGTTTATATTTGGTGAGCAGCATCTGAGCAGTTTCATCTCCATTCTACCCCCTTCAGGCAAATAAATATGTGCATATGCATGTATTTGTCTGTAGAGATGCATTTATTCACAGAGATCCGTATTTTAATCGCATTATTTTCTGTTTTACATCACAACCACAATGCCAAGCTGCATTTTAGCTGCTTTTCCACAATTTCCCGGGGTCACAACACACTAAACACGTCCTGGAGAAAAGCTATTTTTCCTCTCACCAGGGCACCATCTCCTGCTCTGCCCTTTCAACCTTTTCACTTCTCCAGATAGCTGCTAAAACTTCCAGTTTTATTTCAGCTCCCCAGCTCCTGGTGTGCTATGAGCCTGTTTTCAAGGCTAAAACAGATGTAGATTTTTTATTTTTGTTCTTTTAGGTATCACTTCTGTCTGAAGGCACTTAAAGTATATTGCCCCAAGGTCAGTGCAAAGCATATCCTGGACCCTTCAGTGTTTTCCATGACGGCTCAAGGTAGTTTTGCCCCACAGTGGAAATAAAAGTGCAGGATTTCACTTTACTTTTGTACTGATAAACAAAAGAAAACAACCCTCAAAGCAGAAGGAATAAATCTGAAACTTTTTGGCTGCTGGAACAAGGGACAGCCAACACAGCTGAACAAACTGAGCATTGCTGTGAGGTGTTATTAACTCGTTTATTGTAATCATAAAGTCCCAAACTGATTTGGGTTGGAGGGACCTTAAAAATTGTCTATTCCCACCCCCTGCCATGGGCAGGGACAATTTCCACTGTCCCAGGCTGCTCCAAGCCCCAACCTGGCCTTGGACACTGCCAGGGATCCAGGGGCAGCCACAGCTTCTCTGGGAATTCCATCCCAGCCTCTCCTCACCCTCACAGGGAACAATTTCATCCATATCTCTGACTTAAAATTCCCCTTTTTTCAGTGTCAATCCATTCCCTCTTTCCCCATAACAGCAGTTTCTGATGAACAGTCAGTCCCTTTCCAGCTTCCCTCAAATCCCCTCCAGATACTGCAGGGCTGCTCTGAAATCTCCACACAACCTCCCCTTCTCCAGGCAGAAAAAAAAAAGTGAATAAGTGAGGGTGGTCAGCAGAAATAACTCCACAAACTCTCACCTAAAAGAAACTCCACAAAAAACTGGGAGTGCTGCATTGCCACGAACTGTGGTGGAAAACAGCTTTAAACACCCATTTACAAACAAATCTTTCAGTCACTTTTAGCTGTTCTAGAAGCGATAATAGAGTGACGCTGGTTTGGGGTTGGGAGAGTGACACAGGAGGAAATGGAAGAGCAGATCCTGTGTTATCAGCCCAGCTAAATGAGATCAGCAATGATAAATCCTGCCCTGGAGGAGAGAGGTGCCCAAGTGGGGAATGAGGGAAATGTGATTGGGGTCACCTCCACTTAACCTTTGCCAGGGAGGAAAAAGCAAGTAAAACAGAAAGCTGTTGAAAAGCGGCAGCAAATGGAAAGTGATTCCACTTAATAAAGTTGCCTAAAGGTCAATGCTCAGAGCCAAAATAAATCAGAGGGAGGAAAAGAGGTTTTGCAATGAGCTCAGATACATCCAGGCTGTGACAGGAGGGACAGCAGTGATGCTGGGTGCTCATCCTGTCATCCCTCCAGAGCAGCAGCTCTGATATTTCCCTGTCCTTGGGGCTGGGCAGGTGGGGAATGGGAATGGCTGGTGGCATTCCTGGGGCTGGGAAGGGTTCTGGACCAACACTGCACCACTGAGTTCCTCACCCAATAATCACTCTTGGACAACATCATAATATTTCAAAAGAAATAAAAATGACAAACTCATCCTAATTTCCTTTCAGAGCACACAATTCTTACCAAGAATGGGATGGGGTTTGTTATATGTGTTTCATTTTTTATATATGTTATATATGTTTCATTTATAACAGTTTTGGTATCAATCTAGGACACCCAAACAGATTTCCTGCCTTTAAAGAAAGTTGGATGTGTCAGAAAGTAAAGTCTGACCCGGCCTAACTATTCTAACATTCCTAAATATAAGTACATGGGTAAGGTTTTGCAGGATCAAGGATGCAGAAAAAATCAGTCCTCATTCCTCATAGGAGAGGAGGAATTCCTAGAGAAAGGACATTCATGTCCTGAGAAAAATAACCTCTATCAGTTCAATAGAAGGATTATTGGAAGATTTAGTTTTTTAAAAGATAGATATGGTAGAATTTAAAAAAAAAATGTGAGCCTGGGCTTTAATCTGTTTCCATAGATTTCTACTACAGTCAATAATATAAAAAAATCCAAATTAAATCCAGATTTCAACATGCCATTTCAAAAAACCATGCAACCATCTCTGAATCCATCAGCTCTTCTCCCAAACCCCTGTGCAATCCTATCAACCAGAGCCACTGCCCTGGGATGTTTAGAAATCAGTCTTAGGCTGATTCCTGGTTTTGTTTAACTGGATTGTGCCAAAGTGTTCAGAAAAATTTGATAGCAATTCATTAAATGGGAGCAGGTTCATTTTGAGAGTGGGTTTTGTGGCACAATATTGCATTGGACTGCAAAGATAGATTAGCTTGAAATTTGTTCTGTAATTAATTCCCCGGAGAGAAATCCATTTGCATGCAAAAAGAAAGGGGGGACTTAATTAATGGCCAAATACATTTAAATGATATATCAGCCACTCACAGACAATTGGAGCTTCATTCCTTATTGAAAGCCAGCACAGCACTGAGGAGCTTTTGTACAATGGGAAAGGAAGAAAAGTGAGCAAAGAACGATCCTTTTGTTGGGATTCCAGTAATTCCCTGGATGTGGAATAATTGAGATTGACGTTGATTATAATGGGAATTGGATTGGATGGGGCTTGGAGTAACTTGGTCTAGTGTGGAAAAATCCTGCCCATGGAGGGGGGTTGGATCAAGGGGATCTTTAAGGTCCCTTCCAATCCAAACCTTTCCATGATTCCATGATTTTCAGTAATCACCAGTCAAAAAAAGGAAGGCATAAGTTAAAAATTTTAATGATAATTAATGCTAAAGACACAAAAGGTAAATTCAGGTGGTGGAGTTGAACTGTTAAGAGCTGGAGCTCCTAAACACAGAGAATCTGTCGCAATAGGACACAAAATGAACACGCTGAGAGGTCCAAGGCAAAAGAGGGAGAGTTTATTTACAGAGTTGGAATTTATAAATTCCAACAGTGACCATGGATTGGAGGATGAAATTGTCTCCTCTCAACCACACTGATCAAACCAACATCCCATCAATTCTCTCCTCCTCCAAGAAGGAATGCAAACAATGATAATTTACATGAAAGTGGAGAAAACTCCAATAAAAATGTAAATATCAGAAGCTAGAAGACATTTAAAAACAGGGTGACAGAATCAGCCATCCAATCAGGGAATCTTCTCGTCTCCCACTGTATTCAGCTCAAAGTCCAATTTGGGGATTTAGGGATGTCCTGAGAAAGCCTCGGATGGCATGGCCCATGGGAGATTCCACTAAAAGCCAGAATTCACAGAATCCCAGTAATTCTTAAAATTTTAGGACTGACAAGTGTGGAATTTAGGGGAAAAAAAAATTAAAAAAATATGGAGTCTCTTCCATGAGTGACATTCCAAACACACAGAGACTTCCCTGGGAGATGAAATTCCTGACAGAGTCCAAGCACATACACCAGCTTCCAACCCATGGAAAAGTTGGTGTGGAGAAAGTTTTTCCTGGCACAATCTGCGCTCCTGCCTGAGAAAATCCAGAATTTCCTTCTCCTGGGTCAGCCTGAATCCTTTGGGAAACCTTTTTTAAAATGCAAAAATGAAATGCATCACCTTGAAACCCACAAGATTTCTGCGGCCATAAAAAATCTCTCACCTCTGCTAAAATCCCTCTGGATAACAGGAACCAGGGTGTGTCCCACCACTTCAGCCTAAATAGGTCCTAATATTTAAATATCCCAAATCCTGCACCATGATGTTTTTTGTGGATATCTATAAATCAATCTCACTAGGCCAGTATCAGAAAAGATAACATTGCCTCACACTTCCCCAAAATTATCAGTTGGGGAGCTGCAAATACATTTTTAATAAACATTTTTATTGCCTCAAAGTACAATAAAATATCAACAATGGATGCCCAGGAGACCAAACATCTGGGTTTGTTCCCTTTTTTAGAAGAGTCAGTGACTAAAAAAGTGCATTAGAGTTATAAACACATTGAAATTCTATTTAGGGATGTAGAAACACAGACATTTTCAAGAATGAAGAATGAAGGGATTTCAATTCCCTGAAAAACTCTAAATAAATCAAATTATCAAGTTGTTTTTAGAGAGCACAACCACACAAATTCTGGCACTTCCATTAGTGAGCTTATATAAAAAATATATATATTTATATAATTTTATATTATAGATTTTTTTATATTTTGATGTCCTTGGACAATCAAAAATATTGATTTAGCTCAAATATTCAGGAAGAAAATTCAGGAAGAAAAACTGACAGTGAAATAATAAAAAAATCTTGATAAAAGATTTGAGCAGAGGAGCTTTTTCCTTGCTTTCACTCAGCAATGAAAACTCCTTAATTAGGAAACACAAAGGAAAGATCCAGGCTAATCTTGTACAGTGCCACCCCTCAATCAATTTTCCATATAAATCCTACAGAATTTGAATTATTATCACACGCACCACTA
The DNA here is from genome assembly GCA_021534815.1 of Acrocephalus arundinaceus. Classification (NCBI taxonomy): domain Eukaryota; kingdom Metazoa; phylum Chordata; class Aves; order Passeriformes; family Sylviidae; genus Acrocephalus; species Acrocephalus arundinaceus. Next base: position 14,431,047 of record JAJEOU010001709.1, read on the forward strand.
TCTTGTGAGTGGTCTTGATGACGATATCGATGTTTATCACCAAACAGCAGCAGATAAAAGGAGTTATATTTGCAAATTAAAGCAGAAAATTACTTGACATGGCCTCGCTACTCTGCAATTGTTGAGAATTGGGCTCCAAGCTACGACAAGCACATAACAAATCAAATTAGGGGAGCAAACTCACTCAAAGCACTGAAGCAGAAAAAAAAAATCAGTTTGAAAATCACATTCCCCACAGCATTTTCCCCTGTTCCCGGGATTTCATGTTCCTAAAAAGCCTGAAAGAGTTCTCATGTCCAGTGGATGTTTTCTGCCCTGGAAGACACAACTTTGCCTTTGCCACAGAGGAGGATGACACGAAAAATGCTACAGATGCTGTCAGGGAGGAGCTGTCATGGTGTGAGAGGGGAGATTTTCAAACAAGTTCCAAAAAAAAAAAAAAAAAAAAGAGTTGTAAGAGTTGGAAATTTTGCCATATGAGAGCTCCCCCTACTCTGATTTTTTTATTATTATTTCTGGAGATATTGCAGCCTGGTGGAAATTTAAAAAATGGAATTATTTGTAAAGAATTCTAATAGCTGCTGATAAGACCTTTGAAACAAAAGCTTCTTCCTTTATGTTACACAGATTTGGAAAGGAGGATTGGGGGGATTTGTTCTCTTGTGTGTTTCCATGAGGATTCTCATTGAAACGTGGTGATAAACACCCTCAGACCAGCTGGAAGGAGATCCCAAATTCCAATATTTATAAATCTAGCACAGAGCCCATGGGCTGACAGGAATGACCTTAGTGGGGTGATTTTTTTAGGCATGGAACACCTTTGGTCTGGAGACCAAGAGCAGAATCCAAGGAGCCCTGGTGTGACCTCCAGTACCTGAACAGGGCTCAAAAAACAGGGAGGGATTTTCCATGGGCAGATAGGGACAGGAAAGAGGAACATTTTTAAACTAAACACAGATTTAGGTTGGATATTAAGAAGGAATTCTTCCCTGTGGTGGTGAGGGGCTGGGATGGGATTCCCAGAGAAGCTGTGGCTGCCCCTGGATCCCTGGCAGTGTCCAAGGCTGGGTTGGACAAGGTTTGGGAGAACCTGGGATAGCAGAAACTGTCCCTGAGCATAGCAGGGGGGTTGGAATGACTACAAAATCCAGAATAAATAATTCCCAGAGCTCCCTTAAGTCTCCTTTTCCCCACCACAAGGACTGGAGCCTTTCCGGAGCGCGTTCATCCAGTCTGTCACTTCATGTCTCCCTTCAATAATTAACACAAATACTTAACTTCCCAAAGATGTTTGCATGTCATCCCTTGTCACATGAATTGCAGAGTGAGGTACTTGCAGGGGTGTGTTTGAAGGCTGCTGCTGAGCAACTTTCAGCAGCCATGAATAAGAGATGGGAGCTTTCATATTTCATCAGCTACAGGCAGGGTTCCCGTGGCTGGGAAGGGAGAGGGCACAGCGGCTGCTCCTCGAGTAAATGTTCACTTTGAGCAGGACTTGAAGCCAGCTGGACTGAGGCAACAAAGCCCTGGGGCTGTCTGGACCATCCACAGAGAAATGTTCGAACTTGGAAAGGTCTCCCAGGTTTAGTCCAAGCTGTGATGGATCCACACCAGAGCACTGAGTGCCCTGTCCAAGGAATCTGGACACCTCCAGGGATGGGGACTCCAAACTCTTTGGGCAGCCCCTTCCAGTCCTTTCCATGGAGAAATTCCTGCTGCTGTCCACCCTCAGCCTCCCCTGAGGCTGTTCCCTCTCCTCCTGTCCCTATTCCGTGGGATGAGATCCCAAATCCCCCCCCGTGTCACTGAAATAAACATGATTGACCCCAGAATAATTCTCAGAATGCAAAGAATCAGAAGGTTTTTCTTTTCCCCATTCTTCTCACTATTTACAAGATGTTACGACACAAAAGGAACATGATTGGTGCATAGGAACGACACCTCTCCTATTCCATTGGTTAAACAACAGAAGCAGAAAAACACCAGCTGGGCAAGGGTGTTATGAGAAAAGCAGTTATTTACACAAGGTTGTTTTGAGAAAAGAAACTCGAAAAGTTTCCCTTGGGAAAGAACTAGCAATTGCTAGAATAAAAAAGCTAAAAAAAGCTAAAAAAAGCTAAAAAAAGCTAAAAAATTCCCTCAGGCTCAGAAATATCAGGCCCACACCCCCAGCTGTCCCCTCCTCTCAGGGAGTTGTGCAGAGCCACAAGGTCCCCCCTGATCCCCCCTTTCTCCAGGCTCAGCCCCTTCCCAGCTCCCTCAGCCCCTCCTGGGGCTCCAGACCCTTTCCAGCTCCCTCAGCCTCTCCTGGGGCTCCAAACCCTTCCCAGCTCCCTCAGCCCCTCCTGGGGCTCCAAACCCTTCCCAGCTCCCTCAGCCCTTTTGGGGCTCCAGGCCCTTTCCAGCTCCCTCAGCCTCTCCTGGGGCTCCAGACCCTTCCCAGCTCCCTCAGCCTCTCCTGGGGCTCCAAACCCTTCCCAGCTCCCTCAGCCCCTCCTGGGGCTCCAAACCCTTCCCCAGCTCCCTCAGCCCCTCCTGGGGCTCCAGACCCTTCCCACCTCCATTCCCTGCCCTGGACCTGCTCCAACCCCTTTATTCCTGCACGTATTTCCATGGAGAGCATCTAATCCAAGGGATAATGGATTTTGCAGCTGAGCTGCAACCCTGAATTCTGGGCACCAGCAAACACCTCGGATTTGAACCTTAAATGCTGAACTTTTGTCTGAAAATAGCCACGGTGCATGATGAGCCACTCAGTTTCTCCTTAATAAATCACCCACTTTTAAAAATAATTTATGTTTCTTTGTCCTTTCTGTTCTTCCTTTTAAATTTTTTTTTAATCTACATAAGCCACTGTTACTCTAGACAAGGAAGAGGAAGAATTCGCCCTGATCCTCCTTTTCTCAGGCTGAGCCCCTTCCCAGCTCCCTCAGCCTCTCCTGGGCCTCCAGACCCTTCCCAGCTCCATTCCTTCCCTGGACACTCTCTAACACATAATAACCACCGAAATTAATAAATTTAATAATATACATTTTTTGTGTGTGTGTTAATTTAAGCTGAAGGGTTTTGTTGACCTAGAGGCAGAAGTAAACTCTTACCTGTGGTCTGTTACTGGAAAAATCAACTTAAAATATATAATTTTATATATAATTTATATATTTTTTTATATAACATATAATAGATACAATTTAATGGATATCCATATATATTAAATAATATATAACATAATATATACAATTTAATATATACTATAGATAATATCTATTATATAATATATGTTAAATAATGTATAATAGATAATCTATGATATATAATTTTATATCTTTGATATATTATATTTTATCTATTATATGTTATATATTGTCCATATATGTTATATATGTTATTATATGTTATATATTAAAATATAATTGGTCTATTTAATTTATATAAATTTATTATTATATATTAATATATAATTTATATATATTTCATGTATAAGATCAAATTTTCTCCTCTATATTCCTCTACCATCAGCTATAGAATTATTATGTGTTGGGTGGTAATGGGCTGACTTTAATCTGTTCCCATCAATGCATTTTGCCTCTCTGCTCCCATTCTCCAAGGATCCTTTCCCTGGTTTGCATTCCCATGGATCAGCTGGAATGAAGCAATTCCCTGGATTACCCAAGGCCTGTAAAACTCAGTGCTGTGGGCTCTGGGGAGGCTCTCAGCTCCTCCCATCCTCCCTGCAGCCCCAGAGCTCCTGGATCCCCTCCTGGCTCTGTAATTCCACCTCCTCTCTGCTCCAGGGTGGGTTTTATTCGCTTGGTACCTCTGGTGTTTATGTGCTGGCATCTGGCCACTCCTCACACTTCAAGCTGGAGCTAAATGAGAAAAGTTTTCCTGCACTTTTTGCAGCTCCAGCTCGAGCTAAATGGGAAAAGTTTTCCTTCCACAGAGACTGTTGTGGGGTTTGATCTTGGAAAGCCCGAGTTTCCAGTCTCAGGTGGAAAATGGTACCAGGATTGAGGCTTCTGAGGGATAAAAAGAGAGACTCAACACATCCAGAGTGTACCAGGGCATGTCACAGCCCAGCAGGGACCTTTGGAGAGGACAAAGGGAATTTTCAGGAGTGTTTACATGGACACATCCTCGGGATCTCCCCAGCAGTGAACACACAGCACATTCAGATGTTGGAACATCTGAAAGGAGGAAATGTTTCACTGAACACATCTGAGGGGCCTGAGAAGGTGGAGGTGGATCCTCCAGGATGCAACACTCTCCAAAGAGCTCCTGTGACATCCCTCAGCTTCCAGATGTGACCTCAAGCTTGGATCTGCAGAGATATCACCCAAACCTGACCCCCACTGTCCCTAAAGATTCCCATCCCACTCCTCACATCCTTCTCCCACTTCCCAGAAAAGCTTTTTCCATCTCTTCTTGTGCACTTCCTAACCAGCCTTTGGTAACCTTTAATGAGCAGACACAGAGTTCAGCAGCAGCTTTTCCTCCAGGGACATCTGCCCTGGAAATTGCAGAGTGAAAGAAGTGCAAAGCTGGAAGGATGCAATTATTCACCAGGGGAAGAGTTTGGAGCCAAAAAAAGATCTGGATGCACGTTGGTTTGATATCACCAAATGACGAGGCAAAATTTTTAATATGAATTGTGAATCATCCTCACACGGGGCCCTCCTGACTCTAATTTCTCTTTTGTTTAAGCAGCGCTCATCTCAAGCAAGTGAGTCATGAGGTGAGGTCTGGCTTTGAGGCAGGAGAAGGCAGGGAAAATTCCCCTCTGCTGCTGATATCCTCGGGATCAAAGGGAAGGCTCTGCTTTTCCTGCTTAACTCGGGGCTGAACAGAATTTTTTTGTGTGCAATTAAGGGGCTGATAAATTGCTACTGATCTGTGAAGAGGCCAAAGACAAAGGGCTGTTATCATAACTGACAGGGGGAGAAAGCAGCTCTGATTTCTAAGCCTTGGCTACCCAATCAAAGCTTGAATCAGAGGGGAAATTATTAATTGATGGGCAGGGGAATTTCCATTTATCTGCATGATTTACCTGCCTCAGTACCCTGTGCCTGCCTAGGTCGTGCTCCACCTGCTTTACCCTAAAAAAAAAAAAATCACTGATTTTTCTCAATCCCCTCCTTTTCCATCTGATACAGCCCAATAGAGGATCCACTGGAAGGAAATGTAGGATCCAAGTGAGGAATTCTGCATGTTCTCATGCAGAAAAGAAAAATACTTCAACCAGCACAAGGTTTTCCTTTACAGATTTTAAAACAGAATGTACAACTAGACATCAAGAAAAGGAAGCACAATTTCCTCTTTCAGCCAAAACAATGTAAACCACAAATATTCCATAGCAGGTTGTGAAAAACTCAAAACAAAACCCTCTGCCTAAAAAAAAAAATTAAATAAAATAATTTAAAAATTAAAATTTTAAAATAAAAATAAAAATAAAACTAATTTTAAAATAAAAATTAAGAAAATAAAAATTAAGAAAATAAAATAAAATTAAAAATTAAAAATTAAAAAATGAAAATAAAAATGAAAATAAAAATGAAAATAAAAAAGAAAATAAAAAAGAAAATAAAAAAGAAAATAAAAAAGAAAATAAAAAATAGAAATTAATGAAAATAAAAAAGAAAAAATAAAAAATGTAAAAATTAAAAACAAAAATTAAAAATATAAATTAAAAATAAAAATGAAAATCAAAATAAGAAAATTAAAAAAACCTAAAAATTAAAAAAATTAAAAATATAAAAATTTTTAAAATTAAAACATCCTATGGAAAGCAGCTCTGCAAAGTCCATTTCCCACACACAGTCACACAAACATTTCTCAGCCCCTCCAGCTGCCAACTCTCAGGTCTTTGACTTCTTTCCCTGCTCTTAAGAGACAGCAGCCAGATGGCCCAAACTGAACGTCCCTCCCAGCAGGGCTGGGGATGGCAGTACCTGCTCCCAGCCAGCCCTCCCAGAGCCCCGGGCTGGCAGCAGATGCTGCCTGTCACAGAGCTGGAGGCCCAACCAGCTGAAATCTTGGAGAAAAACATGGGATAACTGGGAAAAGATGGCATTTTCCTGAAGGAAATTCAAAGGCGCCCTGTTCTTCTTGCAGTCTCCCAACAGCACAATGAAATCAAGCCCAGGCACGTCAATATTTCGCTCCTCAGGCAGAGCCAAAGGGGAAATTAAGGTTGGGAGTTACAGTTTTAGGCCAAATTCCGAAGGAAAAAAAAAATAAATAGGGCTGGGCAATATTTTTAATTGACACAATAACTCACTGCTTCCAGTAATATCTGCTCCCAGCTGCTCTCCACTCTGGAATAACTCATGGCCTGGGGTTTGGTGCAAATTCAGGCACATTTGTGCCATTGTCCTGCTGGGTTTCATTTTCCCCTACCGTGCAGGGATGGGCTCTTCTCCCAGACAAGGGACAGCATGAGAGAGGAGACAGCCTCGAGCGGCACCAGAGAAGGTTCAGCTTGGACATCAGGAGGAATTTCTTCATGGAAAGGGTTGTTAAACACTGGCAGGGGCTGCCCAGGGAGGTTTGGAGTGCCCAGCCCTGGAGATGTCCAAGGAAAGCTGGAGGTGGCACTTAGTGCCCCAAGCTGGGACAAAATGGGCACTGGGTACAGCTTGGATGACCTTGGGGGTCTTTCCCCACCTAAATGGATCTGGGATTCTGCATCAACAACCCCTCTGTGTAAAAAATGCTTTTCCCTTCCTTATTTCCAAGGGTTTAATTAAGGGAAAGCTCCACCTCCTGCTCTCAGCACGGCCATGTGAAACCATAGGATGCACACCAGACAGAAGGAGCTTTCCAGGAGATTTGTGTCCAGTGCTGGGGATGCAGCTGCTCCTCCTGCCAGAAGGAAAACAAATGTTTCCTGACCTCTGTGGCTGCCCCTTGGTCTCTGTTCCTCATTTGTTTCCCTCCCTGGAAGGCAGCAGCAAAGACAAGCACAACCTGCACAGCTCAGGTGGCCAAGAGAGGTGTTTGAGTCAGAGACAGGAGTGGTGATCAATCTCCTGCAGCAGGAGCCAGGGAGTGTGGGCACGCAGGAAAAAAAACAGTGGGAAAGAGAAGGGAAAACGCATCAAGGCCTGGAAATCGGATTTATCCGACACAAAGTGCTTAGATCAGCTCTGCTGGCATGGATGGAGACACAGCTCCTGTAACATCAGGGCTGCACCAACAGGGAGCTCCAGACACCTCCCTGGAGAGCTGAGGGCAGAGCTGGATACCCTGGGAATTCAATATTGCACAAAAAGGTCTGCAGGGAGCTGTGGTGTGCTCAATATCATCAAACAGACACAAATCCAGAAGAGAAACCAATAATTCATCATCATTCATAATTTAAAAGTTCATTCCTTCGGTTTTACTTCCAATACTTTTTTTTCTAACATTCCCAATGCTGTTCATGGTTTGGGTTGGAAAGGACCTTAAAGATCATCTCTTATGACGATCTCTTATCTCTTATCATCATTCCAACTCCCTGCCATGGGCAGGGACACCTTCCACAATCCCAAGCCCCATCCAAGCTGGATATTCACAGGAAAGATCCAAGCTGATAGAAATTACCAAAGAAAATACAACAGGATTCAGAAATCCCTAAAGAAAGATTTCCTTCGTAATATTCCCTATTAAAAGGAAAAAAAAATCTTAAACCTTACTGAAAATCAGTACTGAAAACCAGACAAATTATTCTGGGAGTAGCATGTGACCCACACTTAATTATGAATCAATTAAGATTCACAAGGCTCACTCCATCCTTTTGAAGGTTGTTTTCCAGAATTGCCAGTATTTTCCATAGAAGGACGTGGTAAAGAGTATAAGCAGAAATTCACCTGGGAAGTTATTCAAACAAAAAGGAAATCACCAGGCTGTGGTTACAACCTGACAGGAAATGACAGGATTTGATAATAATAATAAAAATAAGAATGAATTTTACAATGTCCTCCTTCAGGGGCAGCGCTTCCAGAGCCCATTCCTACCCCATTTCTTCATGAAATTCCTACCCCCTTTCCTTTCCTGCCCTATCCAAGTCAGAGGTTAATTCCCATTTTTAGGGAATTTATCTGAAAGACGAATCCTTGAAGAACCCATTTAGGAGCTGGTAACAGAACAGGAATGTGTTTGCCAGGACATTTTCCAGGCCTGCCAAAGGCATCAGAATCCATCCTAATTCCAGAGACTCCATCAGCTCCATCCATCCCTGCCAGCCCCGTTTCCCCCCAGGTTCTTTCATTACAGGTGATTTGCAGGTGGGAAAAGAGGGGAGTGGGGGCAAAACAAGTTCCCAGTTCCCCCTCTCCATGGAAATTCATGGCTGCTCTTCCCACTGTGCCCACAAGGAAGGAACTCAATGGCACAAATGTGCCTGAATTTGTCCCAAAACCCCAAATTGGCTTCGTTTTGCACTTTTCAGTGGCTTCTATTAAACTGCCAGGCTTCCAGACATCCTCCTGCCCTCATTCCTCACGGCCACATGCTTGCTTTAAAGCACAAAAACCCCTAAACATATTTCACTTTAAGCTTTAATATCCAAAAATGTTACTCTGCTCCAGATGTTAATGTTTTCTTCAGGAGCACCCCCAGAATTTCTGAGATGTTCCATGGGAAAAGGTCTCTCTACATCTGCACACCAGCCAGAGTAATTAGGGACGCAGAGCCACCATCGCCGCATTAAAACAAAAGATTTGTAATTAAACAAATGGGTTTCAGCCCTCAGGAAACTGAATTGCCATGGAGACAGACAACAGGAAAACAAACCTCCAGCAGCCCCCTGTTGCAGATGGGCACTGGTATTTTACCAGTCAGTGCAAAATGCTTTGGAGGTTCTCAGCAATGTTACTTTTGTTTCAATAATAACATTATCGCATGGATTTTCTTGATTTTCTTTCTCCATTCATCCTTCACCTTTTAGCCCTCCCCATCACTTTCCTTCTCTGATACAACCCCAGATCTCTGTCCTCTCTTCAGCACCACCTCAATATCTGCAGCCTTTGTGCCCAAACCACCAAGGACCTTCTGATGTTCTGTTCTTCTTCCTGTCCCCACTGAAACCACCAACACTGAGATTTTCCTTGGAAAAGTTTGGGAGAGCCATCCTCATCCTTCTCATCCTTTGGCATTGTCCTCTGTGGGTGTTTGGAGTCAGTAACTCCACCATGCCTTGGCAGTGAACCAAAATATGGGAAAAAAACCCTAAATTTAGGATATACACGACAACATCTGCCAGGCAGGGACAATCAGCTTGCAGGAGCACTTTGAGGACATTCACCCCTTCTCGTGAGGGAACTCCTGCTCAGATCACCTCACAGCTTCATTGCAAAGTTAATTAACTACAAATATTTACCACCCAACATACAGCTACAGAAATAAATATTCCAAACCTGAACACTTGGGGCAAAATACCGACCTGCCAAACCCTTCAACACAGCCACTCCTCAGACTCCAGCCCGTTGTCATGGACTGATTAACTTTTCAAGGAGGTATTAATGGTCCAGCCTCTTGATTTTTCACTTTTCAGCTCTGTTGCCTCTCAGCCTTGTAAGCCTATTATTGGATTGCTTCAAAACCTATTTACCTCTGAAGCCTCAAATTCCCAGCTGTCAGGCAGGAAAAGACATTTAGCAATTAATTTAATCCTGGCCAAGACATCTGTCGAGGCAAAGGGGCAGAGTATAGAGATGCTTAATATTCACATGCTGGTATTCTCAGAAATACAAACTACAGGTTGCGTGGCTGAAGTTATCAGCCTAAATTCAGCATTTAACAAAGGCTGTGCCAGGCACAGCTTCTCTAAGTTTTCCTCCACTCCATTAAAAACAGCGTTTTTTCACCCAAAGGGAAATACCTCGTTTGATGCATTGGTGTACAGAGGAGGCCACAGCCTGAACCATCATTTTCTTGTGTTGTTTTTACCAATAACACTCACACTCACAGTGCTCTTTGACAAAGAATCAAAATGCTGTGGCTTTACAGCGTTTCCAGGCTCTGAAATCACTCACTTTCATCACTTCCCCAATTCTGAGCAATTCCAACAAACCCTTGCACTGGCAGCCATCAGAGGGGAAGGCAAGGCCACGTCTCTGGAATTTTTAGCATTGAACTGGACCTTCCCTCTCCATCCTTTGAAACGTCAAGGCTGGAAACTCACAGCAATTTACTCACAACTGTCCTGAAAGCACCATATCCCAGCTCCACACTTGGAATTCTTTGATTTCTGTTTTCTCTCCCAGCCCTGAAGCTGGTGAGCTCTGTTATTCCTGGTCTGATGTTAAATACAAACACAGTTAATCCGGGCTTCCTTGGCTCCAGACCAGACTGAAGCAGAGCAGGTGGTCCCTCCACGCTCCTGCCCGTCCTTCTCCAGCCCCAATGTGCATTTGACCATGCCCTGCACAAAACTCAGCCTGGGAAATGAGTTTGGAGAAATCCTGATTTATTTCCCACCCAGCACTGCAGGAATAACTCAATGTTCCAGTCAGGAAACGCAGCTTCCCTCTGATACACTTGGAGGGCAAAGCAGAAATGAAATTTAGGGTCTGGCTTAAATCTGTATTAAAACTTTGGTCAGTATTTGCTTTAAACATTTTTTTGTGTTGTAAAAAAATCTGTTATTATACAACTCATTATTGAAATGACCTTGGGATGTTATAATTTGAATATCATCACCTTTGTGAGTGAGAGATTGACTGAGAAGTGTCCCTGCCTTCATCAGGTGACTTTTCTCTGTGGTGACACTGAGGGGAGGGAAGAGACCTCCACACTTATCAACCTGAAAATAAAATTGAGGCATTCCAGCCCTCAGCTCAGCTCTTAAGCTACAACAGCCCCTCTCCCATTCCTCTTTCTGTCCCAAAAAAACAGTCCAGGAAAAGATCCAGCCTCAGGAGCTGCCACGTTAACTTTGCTCCTGGCAGGGAAAGCTTTGCCTTCAGCTCACTCAGCTCACTCTCATTAGGGAGCGAATATCTGCAGGTTTTCCTGGGAATGGGACGCTGGAGAGTCCCCAGGAGGATCCAGCCCAGCTGCTGGGCAGTGGCTGGTTCAGCCCAGGGCCACCCACCATCCATCATCCCCTTCCCTCCTGTCAGCCAGTGCCACATCCTGCCCGTTTGCTGCTGTGACAAATGGAGTTGCCACTGGGCCTTCAGAGGGGAGCAGGACCTTTCAAGCAACTGTTTTTAAAATGCTGAGCTAAATTCAGTTGGGTTTTGGGTTTTTTAGGTTTTTTTTTTTCCTTGCTGTGTAATAGACTCTAGTTTTCTGCCAGGGATGTCACTGAGTAAGGAACACCAGGAGAACGGGAACTGCCGCGAGCAGGAGGGGAAATTTTGAGCTGAAAGGATGTTTTGCATTTGGATTAAAAAATCTTACACTGCACTGTATTTCCACAACCAAACAAACGTTTCCAAATAAGAAAAACAGTTTCAGTTTCACCTCAAGATTTTTAAGGAAGAAAAACTAGAAAATCTTCCATGCCCTTCTTACAATGGCTGGCACCTGTTGGTCTCTGTAAGTGTTCCTCAGAAACACTCCTAAAACATTTAAATATTTCAAGAATGAGTACAAAGCCCCTCAGTGCTTTTTGGGGTGTCTTAGCCAGGTGTGAGGGGCTTTCCTGCACCTGTGCACGGCTTTTGTTCTTTTGTTTTTTGTATCGTTTGTTATTTTCTCTTTAATTAAAACCTTTTGCTTTTCAAAGCACACCTGATCAGTGTCTCACTAATTATTTTAAGCCATTTCTGTGAGGTGCTGATGCCCTCAGAGTATTGAACCCTCGTGGAGCTGAAAACATCTGGCTCGGCGAGGATTCCAATAGTCTCATTACCTAAAAAAACCTTTATTCATTAAAAAAACACTTTCAAAGAGCACCATTACTAAAAATATCCTACACCTGGCCCAGAAAACAGTGGGGTTTATATTCAAACACCTGAAAATGGCTGCAATTTCTCACAGTTTTTTTTCCTTTGCCACAATCAATGGAGTTTTCCAGTGAAAACTCCAGCTCAGTTTTCCACTGACCCACCTGCTGTCACCTCAATCTTGCCCCAGAGTCACAAAATTCTTTAGGGCTGGATGGAACCTTTGGGATTTGTCACCTCACCCTGTCCAAGCAGGACTGGGACAGAGCCAGAGGGATCAGGATGGATCCAGGCGGGTTTGGGACACCTCCAGGAAATGAGGGCTGCAGCCACAACTTTTATTCCTGTTTTTCAAAGAGAGTTTCCTTCGTTTAGTCCCTCAGACATGGCTGCAGGATTGCCCCTCGTGTTGTAATCCTGCTCAGTGAGGTTTTTTGCTTAGATTTGGAATATTTCCCATTAGTTGTTTCTATTTATCTCAGACCACTGGAAGCCATGACACACACACAGATATTTTCATGTAGGCACTTCACCCCTCTCAATTCCATCTCTATTTTATGGTGCTGTTTACAGCAAAACCAGAAATCAATTCCACCCTAGTTCACTTTTTACATTAGAGATATGAGCTGGCCTTACAGTGGAATTAATCTGGATTTTCACTAAAAATAAAACCCTTCCACTTTCTACGCTACCCAGGAACGAAATACGCTCACCTGCAAATCCACCAGATGCAGAAGAAAGAGAGATAAGGCACAACTCAATCCTAATTTTGATGAAAGATTCAGATTTGCTCTGCGTTTCATAAACAGAAGGCCCTGGGAAATCCTAGCAGCGCTCCAGATTAGGAAGGAGAGGAGCAGAGGGGAAAGCATAAGCTCAGGCTGGGCTCTGGAAATATGAACATCAAAAATCAAATACTCTCACAGAAAGTGATGCTTCAAGGATGACAGGGAATCTTCAAAAGCCATCAAATTGCTTCACAAAATTACACCAGGCAAAGTCATCCTTTGTTCCCTGATCATTTTACACACAGAAAATTCTCTCCCTGGCACCAAGAACAACAAATCTCACTTGTCCAAGCACAGCAGAGCTCAAAAACTGGAAGGGCAACAAACCCCTTTTGTTTGGTCAGAACAAAAAGGCACCAGGGTTTATAGATCAGGGTTAGGGAGGTTTGCAGAGCTGCATTTCCAGGTGGGTTTGCTGTCAGGATAGGTCAGTATTTAAAGTGCTGAGCCCTGAGACTTCCTGACCTGGCTGGGAAAGGGAATAGAGTTCATTGTAAGAGTTTTAAGTGAAAAACACTTAGAAAAATGTGCAACATTTTCATCTTCACCCACTATTTCTTCACTTGGACTTTCCCCCTGTACATTTTTCTGTCTGGCTCCACAGGTTCATGTTCCTTTTTTGCTGCAACACCCACAGGCTGCACCATTCCCACACTTCAAACCAGCAACACTTTCACAAATGACTCCATATGGGAGATCATTTCTTATTTTGAAACCAGTTCTGAAGCAAGTGTTGGAAAAATCTTTCAGGAGCAGATTCTGTCGAGGCACCTATTGGTGAAATTAAATAATGATACTCTGTTCATCTGGCAGTGTTTTGATTAATTGTATACCTGGGTAATTGCATGTTTAGATGATTGATATCAATCATGTTTGAAAAGATTAAAAAGTATTTTCCTGTCTCTAGCAAACCCAGAGAACATACATTGGTGCCAATGAAGCATTTCCACCCTAACTTCTATTTTCCTTAATAGTGATTATTTTACCTCTTTCTGTCCTAAAAACAAAGCACATATATCTTATTTATCTCTCTCTGAATTATTTTTACATCTTTAAAGGCCAAAAGGAGAATTTTGTTTCCCTGTGCCCTAATTGATGATTCTGCTTTCCTGCCTCAAAAACTCACAAAACCCATCCTGCTCTGTACATGGGTTGGGTGTTGGTCTGGCACTGTTTGAGAAGGAAAACTCCATTTTCTGTGTTATTTCACCCCAAAATTAATTATAAATATTCTACATCAACTCCTGGTATCTCCCGGCCTGCACTTGGAACCTCAGGAGAGGCTCCCAGGGGCTCAGAGGGATTCACAACATCCATTCACACACCAGAATTTTCCTGGGGATGCAGAGATGCACAAACAAAAGCCTCTGAATGACCTGAATTATCCTCTCTTGGCTGGAATTTACACCGGTTTGGGGAGTGCTAAAAAATCACAGGAATTTACAAGCCAAATTAGTATTCCTGTGATCATTGTGTGCAGCAGTTTTAATGGACTGCCTGATTTTCCCAAATGAGGCCAATTATTTTCGCAGATATCTTTCATCACAATCTACCCAAGCTAATAAATCCCCACTTCCCAGCTAAACCAACCATTCATTTACCACCGCTTCTGAAGGGCTCTCTATCTATTTTTATTTGAAGCTATGATTTCTATTTTCAAGGCCCATCATTTGTTTTAGGCGTTTTCCTTTCAGGCAATTATTTCAATTTGATCCTGGATGTAAAATGTTAACATTCAATAAGACCTTTCCTAAACGGGTAAATTATGCTGCTTTATTCAGTTTGTAAAACTGTAGTGAAGCTGAGGAATGAGTCATTTATATAAAGTGGAAAAATTTAGACTGCTGTTAGCAAGAGGTTATGGAGCAAATAAATCTTAAAAAAATAAATAAAAAAAACATTTCTGGAATTTACAGAAGGCTGGACTTAAAAGAAAAATTAGAGATGTAATTTTTTAACTCTCCAAGAAATTTTGAGTGAACAGGACTATGGATACAGCATAAAGTTCATTAAAAGGGGTGGGAATTACTCTGTTGTACCAATTTTCTGGAAAAAACTAACAAAACCTGAGCTATCTGCTGGGCTGGGGAAGTTTTTGTGCCTTGTTTTCTTCTGGCTTTCCAACCCTACCAAGAAATCCCAGGAGAGAGGATAAATGTGACCCCACAACATCTCCATCAGGGAGATGATCCTTCAGCAAGGAATTTTCAGCTCTGATTTATCAGCTCAGCCACAAAATCCCCCAAAACTCCAGAGTGCAGCTGGCAGGAGCACAAATATTGCCACTGTCATGTTTGGAAACATACCTGGGGCCGGGACAGGAGAGTAAATTGGGCATAATTGGCATTAAAAATAACGTTAGGTGATGCTAACATCAGGCAATTATCCCTTTGAACAGCTGTTTAATTGTGTTAATTGGCTGCTATGGACTCCAGCTTCCCGGGTTTTCCAGAGCAGCGCTTCCATTAACACACAGCAATTATCCAAACCCGACATCGGGAATGATGGAAACGTCAAAAACACCGGAATGGTTGGAATGAGGAGCAGGAATTGAGATTTCAGGCTGAGGCTGTGATGCCTGAAGTTTTATCTTTGCTGTATTTCAGGTTCTGTGCTGCCCAGGGTGCAGCTCTGAGCTCACAGTCAGTGTCACTCAGCTCTCTGCACACAGCAGGGACACAAAACAAATCCTGGCCCTGCTGCACACCAAGGACAACTTTCAGCCCAACAGCACAAACAAGGGTGGCTGGAGGGAGGAACAAGAAGGATGGGAGCTCACAGCCTGGAGCTGGATTGGACAATGAAACCCCAAAATGCAAATGGACCAAAACTTATCAAAGTGTGAGACTCATGTGGTCAGCCATTGTCAGCCATTTTGTGTCCATTTTGTGTCCATTTGTGACCATTTTGTGACCATTTTTTTGTGACCATTTTGCTCCACTTGGGTGTAGCCCTGGCCAGGCCCTGCCTGCC
Organism: Acrocephalus arundinaceus; assembly: GCA_021534815.1. Lineage (NCBI taxonomy): Eukaryota > Metazoa > Chordata > Aves > Passeriformes > Sylviidae > Acrocephalus > Acrocephalus arundinaceus. The sequence goes on from JAJEOU010001709.1 coordinate 14,446,678, forward strand.
CAAGGTGAACCCTAAAGGCCTTTCAATAAATCTCTGCTTTATTCTCCAGCTCTGTCCAGTCTCTGTTCCAGCCAGTCCAGCATCAGGTAAACTATTGGTGCCAGCTGGCAATGGGGAAGCACTTCCCTATTACACTAAAAAAAACCTTGGAATAGCTCAGGATGGCTGGCAGATCCTGTATCCCAAAAAATCTATCATCACTACAGAAACATATTTGAATAAAAAGTCATGAATACAAACAAAAATTGATTTGTTGAAGGCAAAGAGCCACCAGAGATTGTTGAAGTGTTGAAGTTTCTGGAATAACGGCTAAAAAACCCAGATAGAATCAAGACCAGAGGTTGGTGCTCTAGGTGGTTCCCAGTTCAGCTCATTCCCACAGAATTTATTCCACTTCCTACCCTCAAACTTTCACTTTACAGATATTTAGATACCAGTTGCAATCCCACAGTGTAGCCAAGTGTTTAAAAATCAAACTGACCGGATTAAGACTTTCCAGATCTCCAAAAAGCATCTAGACTTTGAATATTTTTATAAGGACAAAGCAAGTGGAAAGGCAGGAAAAACTTCCAAAGAAAAAGAAAAGGAGCGGAAGGAGCTTGGCTGTAAAAACTCTTTTTTTTCTGTCTCATTTAAGGTGATTTCAGTACAATCAGCATTTCTGTTGTGATTCAGACACTGCCAGTAAATTAATCCTCCAAAGCCCTAATGAAATAACATACAGAGAAATAATATCACTGCAATTAATAGCAGGGGGATTTTTTTAATCATTTCTTTGTGGACTTTATGCCTCGTTATTGCAGTCAGGTGTGGAACCCCATTCTTACAGACAAAACCTCTTTTTAGTGCTACCAAAACCTTCACAGTGACCATAAAAGTAAATACATAAAAATCTGAGGAGGAGACTCTTGAATTTTAATCAGATATTCCAAGAAATTAAAATGTAAAAGGAAAAAGAAAATTAAATCTTCCTTCATAAACTTATTTTTCTTACTTTGTGCTTGCCTAAAAACATTAAAGAGTAGCCAGAATAAACTATAGGCCCAGAGGAAGATCTCTGTCTCTGGGCCTGTGCCTTCAGTTATCCAATGTTTTGCTGGATAATGATGCCATTGGTGAATTGATATTTTTATGAGGTTTTATTGGAGTGACAGGACATGGGGAATGGCTTCCCACTGCCAGAGGAAAGGGATGGATGGGATTTTGGGAAGAAATTCCTCCTTGTGAGGTGGGGAGGCCCTGCCACAGGTGGGGCTGCCCCACTCTGGAAGTGTCCAAGTGTCCAACTTTCTAATTTATTCCCCCCAAAATGCCCATCAGATCAGGGAATTAATCACCCAGAGATGATCTTTACAGTAAATTTTCTATTTACAAATTATTCCTCCATGATTTATGCGGAGCCAGTGCCCACTCACAAATATTTGCAGCAGCTCCCCCAAACCACTGCTCCCATCAGGTCCTTCCAGCTACTGATGGGTTTGGGATTGCTTTTCCAGCAGCCAGAGCTGAATTTTAAGCAGGAATTAGTGGAGAAAGCCACAAACAAAGCCACAGCAATAAGAGGTTGTGTATATTCATTTTTTTAACCATGTCTCTGATTTATGACCAACCAACGTGATTTAACCTAATACCAATTCTGCAGTGCAGTATCAGACAATAAAGCTTTGCCATTTCACTCTGCCCTGATGTATAATCCAGTAACAATCACTGGAGACTTTAAATCACCTTTTCACCCAGCAATTTCAATACAAGCCAGGAGATTGGCCTGTGACTGATGCCTCACACAGCAGGAATTCCTCATGAGGACGCTCTTAATAGCTGGGTGAACATATTTTGTTGGAAATAAGCCTTCAGCCCCTGACTAATTCAGTCGTGGTGCCATTTGGGTAAAGCACTTCATTTCTTCCCCCCCACGTTGATGGATTTCTTCTCACATTCTGCTTTCTCCTCTTGTTTCTAAAAAAGCTCTTCCATCACCACGAAATCTGCATGAACATCTTCACCTCTGCTGGTCATTTCTGCGACCCTTCCTGAAGGTTTCGTGGAGATGAATGATTTGTGCGAGGGAAATGTTTTATTCATGTCTGAAAATGACCCAGATGAAACCTAAAATAATAATTCAGCCCTCTCTGTTTTTAAGAAGGAGGTTATAGCTTGGATTTAACTGGAAAGTTCTTAATAATTGCTGGTGACAAATCATTTTCTCGCTGGAACCTATTTATAACTTGTCTATAGATAGGGCTAGACACAAATGCTCTTATTTTAATAGCCATGAAGGTGTTAGAAAAGTCATTTTTGAGCTTTCTCCTGGAAGTCTTCACTCTACTTGAATCTATATGCACATAAAATCTATATGTACATAGGCAGGGAAATGGATTAACAGTTTTTCTGCTGTAAAATCAGCAATTACTGCTCTGGGAGGCACCCAAATATTTGAGTGACATCAGCCAGACTGGCCCGAGGAGGAACCTCCACAATGCCAACCATGGGAAGGAATTAAAAACATCCACAAGGTGATTTTCTTTCCAGTTATTCCATTATCTTTTCCAGCTTTTTATGTACAACTGCCCTGTGCAATGAAAACCCAATACCCTTGGAGCAGAACTAGAAAATAATCACAAAGTATTAACAAGGAATTTCTTTTGCCTCTGTTAGCACCACATTCCAGAGCAAAGCTAAGCAAGAAAACAAAACTCCTTCCTGTATTTTTAGTGGAGGAATTTACCTGGAGTTCCCAAAACTATCTTCCCTTTAAAGCAAATATTAACTAAATATTGCTGGTCTTTTTGGGCCAGTAATTTCTTAGTCCTAAGAGATTCAGATTCTAAATTTGATCTAGGATTTTTTTTTTCCCCCAAAAAGCTCTTTGCTTTTTAATAATTATTTTGGTGTAAAAATCTCACATGAGACACACAAGACTCACAGATAAGAAGAGCACCCTCCTAAAACCATTTAATAAGAAAACATTTCTAACAACTGGATTGGTAAAATGGGACAAAATACATCATTCACACCTCATTTCCTTTAGAAGGAAACAAAAATATTAAGACTTTTTGGCTGCTGCTTGTATTATGATGAAAAACTGCATTTTCTTACTATCCTGGTGATAGAGGCAAAGAAGGACCCCCCACCTATGGAAAAGCTGTTGGGATCAGATCAAATTCGAGTTTCTGTTACACTTAAAGGCACTTCCACACTTAGGGAAGATGCTGAACAGTTTTCATAATGTCCAATTATTGCACTATCAATAAAGTCACTCCTATATATTCCCACATAAAAGACTAAGCTGATGTTCCAGCTCCTTCAGAGCAGCATAATTATCCCAAGATTGATTTCATTGTGACATCCAAAAAGCCCCCACAAGTCCCACTATTTATAGCAGTGCATCCATAACCACCAGACACGGGGCCTATTTTCAGACTCATCTTTTATTATGACTTCCCTCAGAGAAAACAAACAACAACCAAAAAAAAAAAAAAAAAAAAGAAAGAAAATGCCACAGAAACACAGCAAATAACTCAATCAGAGCAGCCTCACTGTAAATGATCTCTCCAGAAACATTTGCTACTCACTCATAAAAATGTCTCTGCAATCAACAGCTCAGTATTTGTCAGAAGTCTGTAAACATTCCCATTCCAGCGTTTTTAGAGGCTCGTGGTTGATGTGTTTCAGTTTGGATGAGCTACATAAAAACTCAGGCTAAAATCTACTGACTAATGAAGTTTATTATGTGGGAAAAAAAAAAGAGGCTAAGAATTGAAGTGAAAATATAGTCTGGTGAGAAGGAAATTCCAATATAATATCAAAGAAGTGGCAGTAATTAATGAAGGGGTAACAATTAAATCTTCTAAAACCAAAATATCAATACCCAGAAATTATTGAGCCATAGTTAAGTTTCTTTATGCCATTAAACAGCAACATTTTTTATCTGACACTTCATTTGGTTCAGGCAGTAGCAGCTCAGTCACTCAGGTGCTAAGAACAGATGTAAATATTTAAGAAGTGAAGTTTATTCCAAGATATTGAAGTCCTGTTGGTCTGAATTTAGGAAAATTGCCAAATTTGCCACACCTTAAGAGACTGTGCTGAAGTCAAACAGCTTCATCCTGAAATTGTCACCAATTTATCTCAGGCTACAAAAACATTTGACCCTAAATTGTCTCTTCTCATGATCAGTGGTGGAAAACAGAGCTCCCAAACTCTTCCACTGGTGAGAAGTTGGAATTTCAAAGGAATCAAAGAGAGCCAGCCAAACCCATGGGAGCCATCTCACATCCTTGAACTCCCTTCCACGTGAAACACAGGGAAAATAGCACTTCCCAATTTATCCCCAAAGATCAAGTGGGAAGATGATTGGCAAGATTTTTCTAGGGCACCCAGCTGATATTCCAGGGTGGAAACGTCACTTGGTTAAATGTGAACATGTGCTGCTCACCGGGGGAGGAAAAACGTCTCTCAAAAGTGCTTTTCTGGGAGTTCAAGTGTGAGAGAGTCCTTCCCTCTCCATATCTGACCTAATTTGATGGCAAATCGTCTTCAGAAGCCAGCGATTATTTAGTAGTTAACTTTTACTCACTTTGATTTCTTAATGAACTGAAAAAATCTTTAAGCGCAAAGGTCTTTAGATCCCCGATGAGCCGTTACGGATATTTCCCAGCCAATCCCATCACCTTGACCATCTCCACAGAAATATAAATGGGGAAGCTCATCCCCATGGATCATCCTCTGTCACGGAGCCCAGCAAGCCCACGAGCCCTCCTTGGCTCCAAAAATCTGTTCCTGGGAGGACTTTGCACGTCAGAGCTCCCAACGCCAGCTCCGGTGCCTCAGGCAGGTTGGATGAATAAACAACGGTGACAGCAATGTCAGAACAATGACAAAATCATTAAATGCCACCCAGGACGTGACTTTGCTCTTTTCTGAACAGGCTCACACCCAGCACGAGTGCAAACTGAGCTTTCCTCCAGCTTTTCAGACCACATCTCTCCACCAGAGTAATTTTTAAACACGTCTGTGAATTGTTTCTCAAAGTGTGTTATTTATAAAGTTCTGTAAATTGTTTTTCCAGCGATATTTGTAAATTTCTGTAAATTGTTTCTCCAGGGTTTTTATAAAGTTTTGTACGTGAGGCAATCTCTGAATGTACAAAGCCACATTTTCAAATTAAAAAATATTCAGGGCCCCAGTAAAATGATACAATTTTGAGTTTTGCCCAACAAAGATAAGGTTTGTTCCCGAGAAAAGAAAAATTTTCAGGATCAGCCCCTGAAAAATCAATTAATTAGAAATTAACAATTAAAGTTATTCATCCAAGGCACAACCATTTCCCTTGTCACAATTCCAGCAAGAGGGAAAACCCTGTGGATTTCTGCAAAGTGGTACCATTCCATTGAGATGCACAACAAAATTCCGCTTGATCCCTACAAAAAGCTCATTTTTACACGGGTTTTATATCAGGGTTTGTCAGCACAGCGACACTGAGATATAAATCCAAATTAACTGGAAATATCAAGTTAACGGGGATTAGTTCAAATTGCCTTAACAACTATGAAGCCTTTTAGACATTCAGAATTAACAAAGCTTTATTTCAGTTTTGCTTAATTCGTCTCTAAGGCCAATTTAAGACTTGAATTCTCATCTCTGGCTGTCCACAATTTAAAATGCAGTTCAAATAACCCATTTGAAAAAATCCACTTGGATTATTTCTCCCAGCTATGCCCACAAAACAAAGCCTAAGAAGCCCTGATAAATTCCTTGGAAGACTGCTAAATAGGAATCACTGCTCCTCATTGCAGGAGCAATCCCCTCAGTCTCACCATCACTGAAAAAAAAAATCATTATTATAATTATATTTAGCAATAAAATTCCATGGTAAAACACACCAAATGCCCTCTGACAGCTGTTATGTCTCCTCTACGGCTTCACAGGAACAGATAATTACCTTTTTTTTAATGTAAAAATCATATTTTCTGTGAATACAGCACTAATACCAGGCTCAACTGCTGTAATTTCTGTTAATTAGATTTCCCTTGACCTAAATGAAACCACAGCAGAAATCCATCTGTTCCTCTGCTCCAACGCCACAAAATTCCCACTTTAGCCTTTTTACCTTTCTAAATATTTACTGACATCCAAATGCCAGCGTGAGCTCCTCCCCCCAGCCCCAGTTTGTTTTATCAGCCAGATCTAAACTGTTATCAAAAGTAAAGGGGAAGGAGAGATAAGGATGTTCCCTCTCCCTGTGTCCTTGAGGAGGCATCACCTGGAGCACTGAGCTGCATTTTGGGCATCCCAATTTGTCAAAATATGGAGTGGATGGAGAAAAACCTGAGCAAAGCCACCAAAACTGGGTAGAAAAGGAGTGGTGGCAATGGGGGGACACAGGTTGGCAGTGCTGGGGTAAAGGTTGGACTCAGAGGGCTTTTCCAGCCTGAGAAGTTCTGTAATTCCAGGATTCTTGGCTCTAGACAGAAGACAACTGAATGGAAACACAGGAGCTTCCAAAAAGCAAAGAACTGCAAGGATGGAGATGAAATGAAATAAAATTTAAAAACTCAAAAATGTTTAAAAATAAAATTAAAAAAAAATTTAAAAAAGCCAAAAGTGAAATGACCTACAACATCTCCTTTGGATCCTGCGGTTGAGAGAAGAATTTTGTACAGCTCCATTTGGAAAACAAATTCAAATTCTGTTCTGCCACACAGAGATCCTGGACTTTGCTTCATTTTAAATACCCAAATCTGAGTTGCTACTCCAAGCTTTTAAAATATCCTTTCCCTCCAGAACTCTTCCTTGCCCAACACCCCTGGTGGGATTTCAGAGCCGTGTGGATGTGACACCTGGGGACAAGGGGCAGTGGTGGGATTGGCAGGAATGAACTTCAAGATCTTGGAGGGCTTTTCCCACCTGAATGATTCCACGATTCAGGAATCCAGGAGAAGTTTCTCATGGCCCAGCAAGGCCCTGAGCTGACTCCAAGAACTTTCTCCCAGCCTGGAAGGAAGATCCCATCCTCCAGCAGCTGCTTCCTTTCATTGCTGTCATTTCTCTTCAGCACATCTGGCAAATTCTTCACCCCCTGCCCAGATTTTTCCTTGGTTTTCTCTGCTTTTTTTCAATTTTATTTTTTTTATATTTATTTTTTGCAGTCATTCTTTTAATTTATGGAGAGGACCAAGGGCTCACATCTGTGTTCACAGAAGGCACCCAATGAATTACAGCAGGAACTGCAGTTACTCTATGCAAATTCTCCAGTAGATGCAAAAATCTCACATTTTTGACAGCTTTTTGTTTTTGGGAGTGTTCCAGGAAAGGAAATAAGGGGTCATGATACCCATTTTGGGGGGAGTATGTATTCTACCCAAATATATTCCCCTCAGGTAAAATAATCTGGTTTTTTCTCCCCATTTAAAACATCTTTGAGCCACAGATGTCCAAGTGTGTTTGCACATCCCAGTTCTGGCTGCTGGAAAACCAGCTTGTTTCTCCTCAGAAAAGCCCTCTTTAGTAATTTCACCCCATTTGATCAACAGAGAACTATTAACCAGTTCAAAACCTCCTGAAAACACACAAACCTTGCATTTCACCTCAACAGAAGCGTTACAGAAAATGTGTGTCAAGCTTTCTTTAATATTTCCCAGAATCACAGAGACATTAAGGTTGGAAAAGGCCTCCAAGATTAAACCCAACCATTAAACCAGCACTGTTAAATTATGTCCAGAATCACCCAATCCACACATTTTTTGAACAACTCCAGGGATGCTGCCCTGGAAATCTGTTCCAGTGCTTGACAATCCATTTGGTGAAGAAATATTCCGTAATATCCAACGTACCCCTGGTCTAAGAAAGAAAGATGCATTCCCTGGATGGGATTGGGCCTTTTTTACTTCACTGCTATCACAGAATTCCAGAAATATTTCGATTGGAAAAGTCCTCCAGGACCATCAAGTCCAGCCTGTGACTGAACCCCAGCTTGTCCTGAGTGCCACATCCAGGTCCTTCCTTGGGCACTCCAAACCACCCTGGGAGCCCCTTCCAGTGTTGAACAACACTTTCCATGAAGAAATTCCTCCTGAATACCACAACCTGGTCTAGTGGAAGGTGTCCCTACCCAGGCAGGGTGTTGGAATGAGATGAATTTTGAGGTCTCATTCCAACCCAATTTATCCTACAACAATTCTGTGAATCCTAGGATGATCTCAAAACTCACATAAAAATGCATCATCAAAAAATTACCTGACCTGACAGAAACAAAATTTGAAGAAAAATATAGGAAGCAAATTAATTTCTGAATATTTTCCTGCTCAATCCCATTTTTCCAGCTATGAAACCCGTGTTGCACTGAATGTATTTCAGTCAGAGTTTGTTCTGTCCAAACATCTCCAGAGGAAAATGTTCATCCAATGTTCCCACCACCACACAGGGGGGATTTTGTTGGAGTTTTAATGAATCCAGGGAGGTTTGCTGTGAGGGAAGCAAACACACACCACATCCATCTGTGCTATGGGGGGATTTCAGGATTGTTTCACCTACAAACACTGCTCTGGTTGGCAAGGTGAGGATCAGCCACAGGCTGGACTCAGCTTTGGAGATCTTTTTCAACCTTTGTGATTCTGAGATAGAAATGAAATAAAGACCCAGATGTTCCCCTGGAAGAGCTGCAGATGAGCACAACTTCCAGTGAAATCCACGCTCCTCTTCCATCCACAGGCAGCCTGCTTGACCACATTCCTTCACTTCTGAGTGACTGCCAAGACAACTCCCTGTGCCCTCTTCAAAGTTTATAAGGTGTAAGACTGACACAGGACATCATAAATCTTCTGTTTAAAAAGTCCCCACAGCTCAAGGATTTGAGGCTCGTTGTATTTCCTTCACCAGCACAACGCAAAACCCCATCTTCCATCTTAACATTCCAAATCTATTCCCAGCGAGAAAACAACTTATTAGTAAACAACCAACATTTCCCACAGCGAAAACAATTTATTTCCCACCGAGAAAACAACTTGTGAGCAGAAAGCAGCCTGGAAAGGCAATCTGGGTTCTGCAGAGCAGCAGCTCATCAATAACGCCACTTCCCAAACAGGCATCATAACGACCTCCATTAGGGCGAGCACGGGATGGGGAGTTGCATCAAATGCCTAAAATTGCTGTGACTCCCATCCTGGCAGGAAAAAAACATTTAAACCTCCTAACGCTTCCATGTGTAATCCTGACACACCTGGAAGTCTGGCTTTGGAAGCTGGGAAGTGAAGCCTGGCGTGTTTACGTCTCGAACGGGCTCGGCGGGAAATGGAGCCATCAAGGACAAATAACAATTTCCATTTTTTATTCCACCAAGATTGCCTGAATAATATAAAGGCTGCTCTCAGTGCCTGATTAAAATTAAGGTGTGGAGCAAAGAGGCGTCCCAAGGTGTGCTATAAAAAGGAGAAATCATAAAGGGGAAAATTAAAGGTATCATGGCTAACCACGGGTTCACATTTTAGTGGGGTAAAAATGAGTGAAATGAATCTTGTAAAACAAATAAAAACGTGGAAAAAAAGGATAAAAGCAGGCCTGGTTTTAAGTTAGATGTCTAGAATTCGGTGTTAGAAATTCAAAATTGTTTTGAGAATGAAAAATTACTAGAATTGTCTTTTTGTTGACAGGAGCTTTGCTCACACATCCACACCCTGCATTTCCCAAGCCCCAGCTCTGAGGAGCTCCTGGTTCTCCTCCATCGAGGCATCCATGAGTGTTTCCATGTTTGTGCACCGTGATCAGGGATGTTTACAGAGCCATTCATCATTCCATTCCATCCTGTCCAGACTCACCGAGTGCTCCTTGAAGCAAAACAGCTTCAAGAAAGATTTCAAACCAGAGGAATTAAACTCGCAATGCACTGGTACCTTTAAAAGTAAAGTCATTCAAGAGAGTGGTTGTGATTCATCAAACAGAGCATGTTTTCAAAACTCCAAGTCTGTTTTCTCCTACTTTTATTATTTTTTAGGAAGAAAAAGGTTCCTCTTCCACCCTTATTTTACATTCTGTAGGTCTTGTACCATTGACTTTCTGATGTCCAACGACCACAGCAACATTACTGACAAATTTGAATTATTTCCCATATTTTTGTTTACTGCTATTCATAACTGCATTAATCAGTGTTCCCTTCATTAGGCATCCCAGTTGTGAGCAAACTGTAAATTAGGACCTCAAATTTTATCCCAGAAATCCCACCACAGCACAGAAAGCATTCCTTAATCAGAGATAGGGACAACATTCACAAAGTTCCCTGGATGTGGATCACATAAAATGATATAGAACCTGCTCTCTGACTAGGAAGAGTCAATAAAAAGAATAAAATAATAAAATCAAATAAATAGATAAAAATAAAAACTTTTCCCAAGCGCCTGTGGATGGGCACCTTCCAGCCCTGAATTCCCAGCTGGCACAGGGGTGACCCAGCAGCACAAGGCATTGTCTCCATGGGCTGAGCATACCCAGACCCCACAGCCCCACCATTCCCACAGAAATCCTCAGCACTAAACCAGGCTCCTTCCAGAGCCACGCCAAGGGCTGGGAAGCTTTCAGGCAGGGATGAGGCAGGAAAGCAGGAGTGAGGAGCTGGTGCTGCTCAGAGCTGTGATTTATTTCGGGCTGGCAGCTCCTGCTTTCCTCCAACCTGTTCACTTGATGGATGGGGCCTGGCAGGGTGCCAGGGAAGCTCTGGAGGTGACAGCAGCCTGCCCTCAGGGCACCTTTGGGTGATGAACCAGAAGGACCCGAGCAGCCTCTGAGCAGAGGGGGGAGGCCAGCTATAAGAAAAGGAAAGAAATCCAGGAAACAAACTGCTTTTACCACAGAGAGCAGGAATCCCTGACTGTCCATCACGTTAAAATTGATGTTGGGCAGGATTAGAGGGAGGCCTTACAATTTCACTTTTTTCCCATTGCATTTCATGCTGTGGAGGCTGAGCTTTGTTTTATGGGATCTCTTAGTGGGATCTCATGCAGGCACAGCTGCCATCAGTGCCACAAGGAGCTCCTGTGCCCCTGCTGCTGGAGAGAAGAGGGAGCAGCTCCCCTGGGACAGGGCTCCTTTCAGAGAAAAACCTCCCAGAACTATCAAGCAAAAATACTTGAAATTTTGAAGCCCTTCAGGCAATGATCACAGCCCTGCTGGTCCTTCAGAGGAGCACACAGGGCTCCATTATATAGAACAATATTACTATTTGATAGCTGGCAGCAACTCAAAGCGTTTTTGACACGAGAGGAGAGACCCAAGCTCCACTTCAAACAAGAGCAGGAGCAGGTGGCTCCTTGGCTGGGCTGTCTCTGGCTTGCTGGGCCAGAAATATTTGTTTTTAAAAGCCTGGAGCTCTCCATTTCCACCCACGCTGAGTAACTGCGTGCTGAGGGCTTTTATCCCCACAGCAGGACCATTCCTGGGGCAGCTCCCAGCACTGAGGCTCTCCACTGTTAAGTGGAACACTTGACCCAGGCCAGCTTGGAGCAGAAATGAAGGAGAGCTCTGCACTAAACTGAAAAATCACTTTTCCAGCTCTGTTTTGGCCCAGCTCAGCACTTCTCCCATGGGATGGGGCAGATTTCTCTCCCAGGGGTGTTCAGGAGGGCAGCAGAGGGATGAAGAGGTTATTAAAGAGCACGAGGTTAAACTCCTTTTCCACAGAGAATGAGTAACCACAGCCCTCAGTGCCCCTGGGGAGGTGGTGCCACCTCCTCCTGGGTAAATCACAGCCTGGCCTGCTGGCATGGAAGCATTTCCATACTGATAATTACGGGTTTCAGTGCTGAAAGCTGAAGGGGTGAGTTAAAACACATCAGCGTTAGAAACAGATTTCCCTGCACTATAAACTGCACAATGCAGAGGTGGGAAGTTCCTCCACTTTCCCCTTCCCCTGGAAAATAAAACAAATCATGTCCCAGCCAATCCAACACAATCATCTAATAAACTTAGCAGTGGCACTTGTTTATCCTCCATCTCCATTATCCCTGCGTTTTCCCTCCTCTCCCAGCACTGCTGGAGCTTTTTTCCTCTACAGCACACAAGCATCAATCTCTGTCCCAGCCAGAGTGGGAACTGTCACTTTGGCCAGTGGTGCTGCCAGGGAGAGCAGGCTTTGCTCTGTTCCATTAACCCAGAACTTAAATTTTAAGGAAATTGCTGCAAGCAGAGAAGCAGGGCTGGGGCAGCAGGAGGAGGTGCAGCAGCATCCCTGGCAGAGCCTGTCCTAGCAGGGTAAAGCGATGGATGGTGAAACACCAGAAGATTTGTGCTGGATCTTCCCTTATGGAAGATCTACAAATGTATATTTGGACAACTCTTAAATAATTACAGCCAAATTCACACACCTAAAATCCAACCCCTGGAGTCACTGCAGCCTCGAGGAGATTCCAGTCCTTGACTCAGATACCCCAAGCGCTCACAGACAGAAGGCAAGGAGAGCAGGAAAAACTCCAAAACACGATGCAAGCACCTCTGAAAAGAAATGCTGAGATCTTGATGGCAGCTGGGTCTGACAAGCACAGGCAGCCCTGGCAGGCGATCGCCCTCTCCCTCCCCCAGCTGCTCAAAGCCAGCAGAATGTCCCCAAACCTGTGCTAAAAAAGCAGGAGCTAAATGGAGCAGAGAGGATGGCTCAAACTCACTCGCAGAAAGGCAGACAGCAGCTTTGCAGAGCGATGTTCTGGGCTGTGTATTACAATGCAAATAGATTGCAAACAACCTCCTAATCTCGGCGCGGCTCAGAATAAACCTGAGTTAATTAAAGTTGGCAGGACCTCTGAAAGAAATACAGCAGTCACCGTCAACAAGTATTTGCTGCGGCCACACGTACAGAAATCTTGTTTGTTATTCTGCAAGTCCTCCTGCTGAAGCAGACCATGAAAATTTTTGGCCGGTGACACAAAGCAGCGTCTGCTGGCTGAGATAGATGCACTGTGCAAGGCCCGTGCACTAAAACAATTGCCTTGCAACAACACACTCCTGCTTTTTCCTCATGGATCCTTCCCACAGAGCCCTGTTAACCGGTTCTGTCCATGGACTTGCAGATCAAGCATTTATTAAAAAATCCTACGTGTTGTTGTGCCTCCAAAAGTTGTTTAGCAGAGAGCATCCCTGGCAGGGAACACATCTGATTCTTTGCAGGGGACAGGAGGGAACATTTCCCCTATTTTCTTGCCATGCAGCTTTGCTCAGAGACAAGACTCAAGCCAGTGTTATGTCTGTGTTCTGGATTATAAATTGTTCCAGAAGGGGGTAACTGTTATCCTTGAAACTGCTTCTTTTTAGGAATATTTTCCATAGGAATATCCACAGTGTAGTTACTGCATTGCACATCAACTTACACACGTTTAGTAGCTCCCAACTCTGCATCATTTCCTCCCTTTTGTTGCTGCAGCAGCTTCTCCAGCTCATTTTAACCACTTCCATCACCATGACACAGACACTGATCTGGGGAATCATGGAATATTCTGGGTCAGGACCCACAAGGCTCAAAGCCCAACTCCAAGAACCACATCCCACGGCTGAGAGTGTTGTAGCAATGAATCCAGGGGCTTTTGTGCTCCCAGATCACAGCCAAAAAACCCCAAACCCATAATTGCTGAGCCCATTCTATGTGACTGAGGAGCAGAGGAAAAAGCATCCCTGACTCAGCTGTCCCGCTTCACACAACCCCCAGAATTCTCAACCCACACATGAGCATCCCTGTGGGACAGGATAGGATCTATAAAATCTTTTCATCCTTCACTAGACGCTTGCAGTGAGTTCTCAAGAGCTGTTTTCATACCAGCCTGGACAGATAGAAACTCTTGACCCTGATTTAACCCATTTATTTTTAGCTGCAAACAAAAGGAAACCCTAAGAAACGAGGACAATTCAGCTCCCCAACAGCGTATTCAAAGTTTCCCACCTGCTGCACACAGGCCAAGAACCTCCCCATGCCCTCCTACCAGGCTCTTCTCTTAGGAAATGTACATGAAATATATTTGCTGTTTTACTCAATATTAGAATTGAATCACAAACCCTGCCCAGTTTCCTCTCCAATAACAAGACAACCCACAGGTGATATTGTCACCTGGAGCCCCTCTGAGGACTCCTGGTTTAGGAGCAGTTCAGCTGCCCAGATGTGCCTTTCTCCTCTTGGACAAGGTGGAAAAGAGGAATATCTGACACCGTCAGGGAGAAAAGTGTTTTGAATATGTGGAGGTCCACCAAGCTGATGTAAAAATATCTTTTATTAACTCAGAATAACAAGGAGCGGGGTAAGATTCTGTACTTTGTTGTTAGCCCCTACACACGCTTTCTGAGAAACGCTATTGATGTGCTTTAATTACTTTTTTTGTGTTAACCATGCACCACCGAAAGGACTGGGCTTGTTTATATGATCTCCAGCTCAAATATGAATGTAATTGACATTTCTTCTGATCAAAGGGAGCGAATCGTTGCTGTGCTGAATTCAAAAGGAGCTTTCCCGTAACAACAATGCGGCTCCGAAGGCTCTCATTACCATAATCTAATCAGGGCTTTACAGGAAGGGGATCAAATGCACCTTTGCACACTCCAATATCCAAGGGAGGGTAATTATCTTGCAATGGCTCCATTTCATCTCTGGCCACGCTGGTTTTGAGAAGCTGTGTGGGGGTTTTTTTGGACAAAGGTTTGCTCATCCAGGTGTTACCCTCAGCTACTGCAAACAGCTGTTTGCCCATGGTTAGGAAATTGGGAATGCTTAAAGCCAGAACTTGTCCCCTAAATATCTTCCCCAGGCTGTGCTGGAGAGAGCAAAAGGTGTCAGGAGTGTGGGCAATGAGAATAAGAGGAGGATTCTTCCCCAAGGACAGGTTTATGTTGAGCCCACAGGCAATGGGGCACAAAGACAGCAAAAAGGGTCAGGAGCCAAAAGTGTTCAGCACTTTGCCAGGCTAAAGATTTCAAACTCTGCATCAGCCAGGTCCCTGATCAATCTGGGATTGTCCTTAGGGATGAAGTCAGTGACCCTGTTGGAATAAACAGCTTTTTTGGAATAAGTGAGATGGGAAGTGAAGAAACTTTTTGTGGGCTCGATATTTCTGACTCTTAAAGAATTTTCAGCTTGCTAACCTGCAAGCTCCTTTCCCAGGGGAAAACTTCCAACAGTTTTCCTTTCCCAAAACATCTTTCTCCTTTTCCCAAAATATTTCTAAGTGGGCAGTGGTTTTTTTCTCAAAATAATTTTCCCCAGCTGTTGTTTTCTATTACTTAACCAATGGAAAGAGGTGTCAGTCCTATTGACCAATAAATAAATACCTTTTTTAGCAAAGCCTGCTATATAAGAAGCAAAAATATTGTGAATAAAGCATTTCTGCTGTTCTCATGGTAAAAACTAGAGTCAAACTATATTTTTTAATATAAAAAATATAAATATAATATAAATTTTTTACTGCAACAACTTTTAACCACGGCCACAACAGCAAATTCCTCAGGAATAAAAGATTCAGGTCTGTGCACAGAAGTGCAGCAACAAAACCAGCAGTAAAATAGAGATAAACTCAAACTTAGGCTCACATATCCGAGGTTCACAGAATGGATTGGCTGCATTCCTGGACAACAGGAATCATCATCATCCTCCCAGCCCCTCACTGGAAAGGCAGCATCCTCTGCACCACCACCAGGCTTCCCTTGGCATTTCCCATGCTCTTGCAGTCCTAAATGTGCCAGGGGAGAGTTTTGATGGGAGTCTGCAATGCCCCAGCACACATCCTCTGCCTGCAGAGGTGGGTGCCTGTTTATGATCACCAGTGAGGGCTAAATCGAGCTGGTCAACCTTCATCACTGCATTTTCCTAAATTTTAACCAAGCTCAGGCCCCTGCAGAGCAGGAAAGGGCTGAGGACAGGAAATTGTGCCTGAGACAAGGAGAGATGGACTGAGGAGTCTGTGCTGAGGGTCTGGAACCTTCCACAGTCCATCCACATCAACAGAGCCAGCAGCAAGGGGGCATCGTGGTGGGAGCTGACAGCAGAGAGAAAACAAAGAGAACCTTCAGAAATAAAAATAAAAGTTTATCTTGATGCAGGAGGAAGGAAGGGGAACCAGAGAATTGATGGGGCTGTCAGTGCCAGAGACAACAGCAACGATCCTGCAGCTTCCAAGGGGACTGGAAGGGATAAGAGATAAAGGATGGGAGATGAAGCCCCAACAGCCTCGATAGCAGATAAGATGTTGGGCATTTGTTTAGGAAGGACAGAACTTCAGAAATATTGCTGAAGAATTGCCAAACTTAGGACACAACAACAGAACAAAATCTCCAAGATAACTCCAAGGAGCTGGGCTAAGGAAGGACAGAATCACTGAACTCCAGTTAATCACTATTTCTTCTTGGTGGTTATGAAACTACAGAGTCACTGCAAAAATAATTTTAAAAAATATATATTTCCTCTGAAGTTAGGGTTTTCAAAGAGAAGAGAAACTTCCTGAGCTCCTTTGAAAATCCAGGGCTGAGCACTGACATCCATTTGTTCTAGTTAAGGGATGCAATATAGATGTGTTCATGCCCAAATGCAGAACCTTTCGATGCCTGCTGCCTCCAATTAATAAATTAAAGCCGTTCCTGCTGGAGCTCAGCCTGTCACAGACAAGGGCTGGCTCAAGAAGCTGCACAAGGGAATGAAATTTGAAATGTTGGTTCCTAATTCTGGAATAAATTCGAGATAATGAAATAGCTACCATGCTGTTCCACTTGAAATTTAATTCCAGAGCAATTCAAACGCACCGTGCTGATTACTCTTGTCATTTTGGGTGAAAAGAAAAACCCCAAACTGAGGGGATTTCAACTCCAACAAAACTGGAAACTGCATCTATATCCCTACTCAAAGCAGAGGAAGGAAATATCTCAATACCAATCCTTGAGCTTCCAGACACGGCAGCCTTGCACATAAATCCCCCCCCAAACAAAACTTTAATGTTCCAAATCCAACAGACACAAAGGCTGGAGGCTCTGGGCTGCTTAAATCCACCGCAGGCACCAGCCCTGCACAAGCAGGAGCATTTTCTGATACAACCACCAGGCATCTGAAGCAGCTTTGAAACAGAATTCCTGTCTCCAGCTCCTCAAGCAGAAGCCTGAGGGTGTCTGTTTTTAGAAAACTCTGCACTTTTAAACCCCTTTAAACATTTTAACGTACAGAGAACCACATCCACGAGCGCCTCTGAACCGCTTTTGCCCCGAGGCTTGCGACAACATTTGGCTGTGGGGAGGGGTGGGAGGGGAGGAGAAACCTCCTGTGCTGCAGAACCTTGCTGTGGGCGTCCCCAGGGCAGGGAGCTGTGGGCTGCAGGAGGGAGCAGACTGGAGGGTGTAAGAGATGGTCTGAAGATCCCTCATCTGCCTCACGACCGTCACCAAGGACAGAGACCAAAACCCCAAGGACAGAGATCAAAACCCCAAGGACGCTGACTGAGACCCCAAGGACACTGACCAAGACCCCAAAACCCCAACACAGCAGTTCTGGCCTGGCTGAGGTGGGATGTTTGCCCAGTGTTGTCCACAGCTGTGTTTGCTGGACCAAAACCTGGTGTGCATTCCCATGGGAACCATTCAGGAACAATGGGCAGTCATGGTGGGCTGGATGCACCTGCTGCCCAACTGCCTGTCCTGTACCGTTACCATCATACGGGATCTCCCCACCTTCTGGCCAACTGCCTGCTGCTTTGGAAAGACAAAGAGCCTCCCTAAGTTAACCAAAATTTGGGATCTCCCCATGGAAGAAGATGGATCTATTGGTGGATGGCCATGAGGACCTTGTCTCATCTGTTGGTAGCCATTTCCCCTCCCCTCTTTCTCTGTTCTTTGTCTCTCTCTCTTTCTCCTCTATCACATTACCATGTAGGGACACTCATTAAAGGTGCATTGTGTTGATTAAAATTGTAATATTTTGTGTCTTTTGCACTCTGAGATCAATAAATGAACTATCACAACTCCCACTTGTATTACCAAATTGTGACAGAGGGAGCTGTGGAGATCCTTGTCCACCACTGTGGCTCTCACCTCATCCAGATCCCTGAACATCCCAGCCGTGAACATCTCAGCAGAGAACACTGCACTTCCTGGAAAATTTACTTCCCTGGAAAATTTACTCCAATGGTTAATATTTCTTTCCTTCTCTTTTTTGTTTCTTTTTTCTTTTCTCCTTCTTACCACTCAGATTTTTCTCTGAGCCAGGCTGCACTGGTGCCTCTGATTCAAATCCCTACCAAGGAACAAACTTCATTTCCCCCTCAATTACGCTGTCAGTGCTACAAGGATGAAATTCTTGAGCCAACTCCTTAAATCTTTATTCACGTGTCATTCCAAACTCTGTAATCATCCTGATATCCTCCTCTGGCTCTCCTGTAGTTTTCCCTCTCTCTTGAGCAGCAGAGGAGCAAAACTGGACACAGAATCCTGGTATGGATAGGTCAGGGGGAATGGTTCTGAACCAACAGAGGAGAGGATTGGGTGGGATATTGGGTGGGAATTGTCCCCTGTGGGGTGGGGAGGGGCTGGGATGGAATTCCCAGAGCAGCTGTGGTTGTCCCTGGATCCCTGGCAGTGCCCAAGGCCAGGCTGGAGCAGCCTGGGACAGTGGAAGGTGTCCCTGCCATGGCAGGGCGGTGTTGAAGGCTCCTCCATCCAAACTATTCTGGGATTCTGTATTCTTTTAGGATGACCCCAAGTATCCCAGAATTATATACTCTACATATTCTGGGATACCTTAGGTCATCCTAAAAGGTTCCCTACAGGTCACTTCCCTAAAACTAACTGGGAATACGAGTCCCTGCTCCTTTCCTTGCCTTTATCCCATTCCCAAGCATTTCTCATCGCTCTGTTCCTTTAAATACATCTTTAACCCTCAGAGTAGAAACAGCCCCTCAAATCCTGTTCCTGAGCACCTTCCCCAAGCACTGACACCATTCCCAGACCTGCAACTGGCCCAAACCAACACAAAATTCACAATACCTCACATCACGATGAAAATAATATAACAGAATTGAAAAGGAGAGGAAGGAAGAGTTTTTTATTCTCTGGGAGATGTAATTCTTCCATCAAAGGAGTTTTATGACAAAATTTTATGCGTGGCAGTGCCTACGGGTATTTCCATCTGTTTTTTCCACTGGAAAGTCCTTCCAGCCTGCACGGCTGCTTGAATCCCTCCATCCATCCTGCATTTCCTTGGAGCCAGTGATCAGCAGGCCCATCTGTAAGGATCTGGGCCGTGTTTTCCCATTTCTGCTGAGAGCTGTCTGAAGGTCGCAGCATAAATTACATTTCCCACGACAAATTCTGATGGGCTGAATCAATACCCATGATGGAGTGGCCCAGGCTGGCTCCCAACAAGGACAGATCCCCACTCCTGTCAGGAATTCCTCCGTTCTTTAAATCATGGCTATCTCCATTATTCCTCTGTCAAAACAACCCTGGGTTTGGGACAATACAACAAAACACATCCTGCAAAGGATGACATTCCTCTCCTAACTCAGTTTAATGAATTCCCTCAGGGGTTTTGCCACAAAGGTAAGAGCAAATAAAAAGTGAGAAATCTGTAGAAAAATTGTCAAATTAAATCTATTTAAAAAATAAAAATAATAAATCATCGTTCTGCTAGAGAATTAAAGATTTAATTTGTTCGAATGTCCAACTACATTACAGTCCTGTGATGGAATCCAAACAATTCATGAAGTGCTCTGGATGTTTAGGGATTAAAATATATGGAACAAACCCACACGCACCCATGTGCCTCTAGGATGCACCACTTCAAATAATCAGGCTTAAATGGATTTCTCCAAACAGTTTTGGGTTTTCATGGCTATGGAAGGTGTGGTTTAAGCTTTCCATCATCCAGCTGGAGTGAGGTTTTAGCTGTTCACATTCCAGGTCATTCCAGGGGGGAATCCCTCAATGTCAGGAGTTTTAACTCACATTTCTGGAGAGCTGTGGGGAAAATTCTCCATGCACTGGCAGGTGGCTGTCACAAATGACTAAAACCATTCATCCCAAAAAACCCAACCATTTATTTAAATCTGGAAAAAAAACCCCCAAAAAAATCCCAAACCACCAAGAGAAAACCAGCAAACCCACACAAATAAACCCCAAAACCAAACCACCACCCCCATCACCAAGGAATGCCTTCAACAATACCTAAAATAAGTAAATTTAACATTTTTTCATTGGGAGTTTTGGCCAAGTTGTGTTTATCCCCACTACCACTGGAGTCAAGGAAAAGAGATTCCCTCTGTAGGAACGCCCTAAATTTTCCTCTTGTTTCTCTCCTAACAACCTCCCCTTCAATTAAGCACCTGACTTCAAGAATACAGAATATTTCTGCAAAAAAAAAGCACTTAAGTTGTTTAAGCAGACGTGGATAGCCCTGGATTTGATTGAAGTGTTTTCCTGAGTGCGTGCATCATTCCAAAATTGATTCCAAGAGCTCGGAATAATTAACCTGAGGACGGACATGGAATTAAGATTATGAATAAAGATCTGGCACTTAATTTATCCACAGGAACTGGCTCCACAACTGCCTGCACATCCACATTTGCTCTCCAAAGGCTTCCTGGTGATCCCTGAGAGCCAAGGGATTCAGAATCTATTTAATTGTGTGGAATTTATGGCACCAGATCTTTCCTGGAAAGATGTGGATTGGTCCAGAGAACTCCAGGATGGGATTTTGTCACAACCACGAGCTCAAAAAACTGAACACAGCAGCAAGGTAAGGGCAGATATCTTGTACCATAATTCAGATATTGGCCTGAGGTATTTTAAAGACACAAACATTACTAAAATACAGTTCAAGGAGAAAATCCCAACTTTTAAGTCACTAAAATACATTGGGTTTTTAGGAAGAGGTCCTGAGGTCACCTCGTCTAACACTGGGAAATGGGAAGATGAAAGTTTAAAGTAAAGGCATAAAATTGTTGATAATAGAGTGTTTCCCTGATATATCAATAATTTTATCACAAGTGTGATTATAGTTGGAAAAATAAGACCAAATCAGTCCCTTCCACGCCATCCAAGCCATCCCGGGATTCTCTGATCCTATAAAATTACAGAGTTGTTTTGCAGGATTTTTTGGCATTGCATTGATGCCGTAGAGGAAAATCAAACAAGGTGAGAGCACCAACAGGGTCACTGCACTGGACCACAGCAAAAATCAACACAACCCCAGCAGAAATCAGCAGAACCCACCCCAAACCTTCAGAATCAACCCACCACCCAAAAATCAACACAACCATGCCAGAAATAAACAGAACCACCCGAAACCTTAAGAGTATGACCCACCAACTCCAAAAATGAAGAGAACCCTCAGAAATCAGCAGAACCCACCGCAAACCTTCAGAGTCCAACCCACCAACCCCAAAACTCTCTCCCAACCCTTTCTCAGCTGAAAATCAAATCGTTCTCCCCTCAAAGCCAGCCCCACTCAGACTCCTGGGCCAGGTGTTCTTTGGCTGCATTAATTCCTGCATTAAGGGGATTTTGGGAAAATTGTGCTCAGGGCTGCACAGGGCTGTGCTGGCAGCAGGATTTTTGTTTAAAAACCTCACAAAAACCCGTGTGGATGTGGAGCAGACACTGCTGTGGCCCCAGGGCTGCACTAACCTTGCACACTTTCCTCACTGAACACATTTCAAAGACATTGGGTTGGGGTTTGTTGTTTTGGGGGTTTTTTTTGGGATTTTTTAACCTCAAATAATCCACATTTCCTTCCCACACTGAGGAAAACCCCAGGGTTCCCCTCTGAGGAGTTTAACCAGATCAAAGCAAGGGCTGCCGATGCAGGAAGGGCAGGGCACACAAAGATTTCACAGCCTGCATCAGGAAACAGCAGCAGCTCCTAAAAATCCTCCCCAAATGCAACACCTGCATCTCAGGGAGCGAAAAGAACAGAATTCTTTAATTCTTGAGAATTAAAGAATCAGCTGGGAGAGGTTGGAATTAACTCCAAGAGGAGACAGAACAAAAGATTTCAGCACTGCTTTGGGTTAGCACAGATGAGTTTGGGCTTTGCAGCTGGGCAGGACTGAGAGAACTTTGGTGAGTGGAGAGGGGAAAAAGCCAGGAGTGTCCATGCCAGCTCAAGACTGAAACTATCCAAAAAATTATCTGATCAGAGTCAAAACCCGTCTGAAAAGGAGCTGCTTCTTTCCTGGAGATGTACGTGTGTATTCCACAGATGAATTAGAGTTAAATAATTGAATTCCCAGCAGTCCCAGTTCACCATTCACGGCAGACTGGATCCCTGACCAGGATTTATTCCCCCCCACAGTCAGCACAGGCACCAGAGGACCAGGAAAACATCCCTGCCAGGATCAGCTTTTGGATCCTTGACCATTTATTCTCCCCCAAACCCAGCACAGGCACCAGAGGATGGGGAAAACATCCCTGCCAGGATCAGCTTTTGGATCCCTGACCATTTGTTCTCCCGCAGAGCCAGCACAGGCACCAGAGGACCAGGAAAACATCTCTGCCAGGATCAGCTTTTGGATCCCTGACCATTTTTACCCCCACAGCCAGCACAGGCACCAGAGGACGGGGAAAACATTCCTGCCAGGATCAGCTTTTGGATCCCTGACCATTTTTACCCCTCCACAGTCAGCACAGGCACCAGAGGATGGGGAAACATCCCTGCAAGGATCAGCTTTTGGATCCCTGACCACTTATTCCTCCCCACAGTCAGCACAGGCACCAGAGGATGGGGAAAACATCCCTGCCAGGATCAGCTTTTGGATCTCTGACCGTTTTTTCCCCTCCACAGTCAGCACAGGCACCAGAGGATGGAGAAAACATCCCTGCCAGGATCAGCTTTCACCACTCTGCACTCCAAACAATGACTCCAGAGCGAACTAAATTATTACTCACACAATAAAGTGACCTCTCCTAATTACATAAGACCAGGGAAGCTGCACTGAAAAACCCCTCAGGGCTCCTTTTCTGACTCTTGCTGCCACCCAGCTTCACCTTTCCTCCCCTTAATTCTCTTATCTCTAACAGAGGGGTGAAAAAAAAAAAAAAATCACTGCCTTGAGGTGCCTCTGTATGAGCTGCTGGATCAGAGCTGGGTGTTGTACTGAGGGTTATTAAATAAAACTTCACAGGCCCTAACACACTTCCCAAGAATTATTTTAAAAGGAGGAATCCCATGATGTTTTTCACCCTGTTTTGGGATTTTTAATTTTTTTTTTTCCCCCACTGTGAAAGCTCTGGAGTAAATTCCACCCCTTCCCTGCTTTTTTTCCTGGAGTGGAATGTCAGGTGTCTCTGAGCACTCAGAAACCAGCCTGATCTCCCAGGCTCTGTGTCCCAGAATTTGGAGTGATAAATGATTCTGCCTCACCCCCAGGAATTTCAGCTGTTTGTCTTTGGGGTTTACAGGGATGAGTGGCTGAAGGAAAGAATACATTTTTCTTCCCAGCTTTGTGTTGTATGAAAAAGATTTTAACATAAAAGTGGCACTGATAGCAGCAATACTTCTCAATAAAAGAGCTGCTCGTAGGAATTATACAGGAGATGATACAGCCTCAAATGAGGATATAAATTATATGTTAAACTCCAAGTTAAAATAATCACTTATTTCTTCCTTTTAGTCTCCATTTTTCAATATATTCATCGTTTCTCAATATATTCATCATTTTTCAGGGGGAAAAAATTGTCTGAATTGCAGGTCTAAAACAAAATCACTGCCTGATCTACTGTCTGATATTCCAGTTAAAGACATTTATACCAAAATGGGGTCTGGAATATTTTCCACTCTCAGGTATCCCACTTGGGGGAGATAATTCCTCAGGCTTTAAAACCAAGGAATGATGAGTTCTGCAGGGATGAACTCCCTGACTTTGGAATGTGCATCCATCCAGAGAGGCCATACAGGAAAAGTTGTATTTTTGTATTTTTTCCCAGAAATTACCAGAATTACATTTTATTCTCTGTCCAGGATCATCCAGCACCAAACCCACACCCTTGCTGTATGATATGCAAATGGGATAGACATTAAATAAGTTATGATCACAGTAAAGTATCCACACTGAAATCCACATGGGATTTTCCCAAGATTTCACCAATGCAGGACAGATAAATATTTTTAAAAACCATCAATTCTTGTTTTTCAGCAGTGCTGCAGGAGAAAAGCCAAGGTGTATTCTGTGTGTTGTGATGGATGCACACAGGATCCATGCACAACTCGTGGAGAAAGGTTGGGAATACGAAAGGCATGGAATTAAACTCTTTATTCCAGTTTTTTAATGTGTAATGACCACTAACAGCTCACCCCAACATTTTATGTGCGTGCACTGTTCCCACTGAATATTTTGGAAGGGAATGTCTATGTGTTTCCCAACAAATTAAAATTTTAATCAATATCCTTTTTCAGTGTTTCCTTCTCCTCACATCCTCCCAATGAGGGTTATGAGCCCAGAATTAAGTGCAGGGCAATTTGGGCACATCAGAAGGTGAAATTTCCAAACAAAAATCACCAATTACCCCAGCACCCAGACTCCCACTGCCCCACCAGGCCTGGCTGTAAAATCCAGGATTAAACAAACACACCTGACCTCGCTGTGGAGGTTTCATAACCAGGGGAAGCATAGCTCCATAACCACACTAAATGTTAACATTTAAAAAGCAGCTGCGGAAGGTTAAGGCAATAAAGTGATGGATTGCAGCTGAAGCCTTCCAGGACACCCAGTTGGGCAGGAAATTTGAATTGCCAGGGATAAAATGAAGTCTCTCATTTAAGGGATTCTCTCCTGGCTGCTGCAGGTCAGCAATCCTGGAGGAGTTGCTGTGATAACACACACTTGGTTATTTTTAATATTAAAAATTAATATTTTTTTAAATATTAAAAAAACCTTACTGGATATGAATAGATCTCAATCCCGGTTTAGAATTAAGCATTTAATTAAAAGGCAGGGTTTCCTTAATGGTCTAAGGATGATCTAATAGGGGAGATCACTGGCTGAGAGAAAATAAATATTCCAATGTATTGAAAATATTCCAATATTGAAAATATTCCAATGTATTGAAATATCCAAGTATTGAACATATCCCAATGTATTGAACATATCCCAATGTATTGAACATATCCCAATGTATTGAACATATCCCAATGAACTGAACATATCCCAATGAATGAAGATGCACAACAACAGAAAAAAAACCAAATTAAGGTAAGACCAATGAAACCAATGGAGAGCAGGAGCTTGGCTGCTGCCATTCCAAACTCTCCCAGAGCTCATTTTGGAGATGATACAACTTCTAAGTGTTTCCAATGAATTAAATTTTTGATTAATATCCTTTTTCAGCGTTTCCTTCTTCTTCTGAGTGGAATTCTTAGGATTATACCTATCAATAATGTGAGGTGCCACTCGTGTCTCTGCTGCAGCTTGAGGAAGGTATTGTGATATCAAAAAAAAATTGAATTTTGCTGATGTTGAGAGCTGCTATGTGGCTGCAGCACCCACATTAAATATAACTAATATAAAAATAATAATTTTAAAAAATGAGAGGTTCTTTTCATGCCCTAACAGCAAACATTCCCTGGCGGGCAGGAGCTGTCACCAGCCTTGTGCCTGCTCCTGGTTCGTTTTTCTGCTCAGCTTTTGTCCCTTTCACCAGAGCTCTGAGCGAGGAATCTCCTGGCACTGCTCAGTTCCTGAGAGCGTCTGCAGGAATTAACTCAGCCCCGCACGAATTAATTCAGAATTAACTCAGCCCCGCACGGATCCATCCATCCCCATCCCAAGCCAAGGCGCATTCCCACTCCCAGCGTGCCACCTAGTGATGGATGCGAGCTCAGAGATTCCATCCCGCTGGAATTCCTCCCGGTTTTATCTCCGATTCCCTCCTCAAACACAGTCCAAAGGCAACACCGAGGCATCCAGGACAATGTTTTTAGTCGCTGTCACCTTATAAATAAAAGTGGCTCCACGAGGATCTCCCCTCCAGGGGAAGCGCTGGGATAAATGGATGGCAAAGGCATAAATACACGCAGGGAATAAAGCAGCAAACCAGAACGGAGCCGTGGTGAGGATTTTGTGGGAATTTAATGACAAAAGAAGCGCCCGGGGCCAGCAGAGGTTTTGTCCTTTGCCCACAAGGTGCCACAGACGGCGGTGACTCTATTGAGGAGGGGTGGGAGATGGAGCAAGAAGGAGAACAAAGCTCCCAGATTATTTAAAAATTATGTGAACACGTGCACAAATGCATTTTAATCCCTGTAGGATTGGCAATTCCCTGGAATTGTGCACAGTACCCAGCACTTTTTGGTTTTTCTGCAGAAACTGCAGTAATCCAAAGGCAACAAATGTGGTTATGACCCATCCCAAACCCTGCCAGCAGCCCAGGTTAGTCCTCAGCCCAAACTCTGTTTTATCTTGTTTATAAACAAGGATTAGCACTTTCATATGGCCTCAAATAACATCCTGGGTGAGCCTGAGGAGGAACCCTAAACCAAACTGAATTTCCTTAAACCACATGGACCCAAACACCTCCAGCCCCAAACAAAAAGAAAAATAATTTATTAGAGCCATAAAGCTTTAGTAACCTTCTAATGGCAGCTTTCATTTGTGTTGTTATCAGAGAAAAAATGGGATTTTTTTATCTGTCCTGGAGCCATCTCTACACCTGAAACATTCTGCGTGTCTGCCATAGAAACAGCCTGTCCTTATTAATGGTGTCATAGTAACCAACACCCAGGCAGAGGCTGATTAATACCCTCATCTCCAGAGAGAAATCACCAAAAATCCCAGGAAAATCCAACCTTCCACACCCGTTAACTCCTAATTAACATTCCTGGAAACGGGGAGCACAGGGAACAAGTTTTAATTGACTTCAAGCTGTCACAACTCCATGGCAGCGGCTCTATTTTGGAATTATTTCCCATAAAAACATCAGAATTCCCTGGTTATCTGTATTTCAGCACCAAGATTGCTCCAGGAACCCTCAGCTTCTGCTTTGCTGGCCTGATATATTTTTTCTTTCCCTTTTAGTGGTGCCTGGGCACACAAAACCAAGTCCTTGAATCATCCCAGAGCTGAGCAAACCTCTCCCATTAATGCTCATTTTTACTAAAAGTTATTTCCCTGATTTTCCAACAGATTTGAGGCCAAGGAATGCAAATCCCAAATTTTCTCCATACAAAAAGCCCCATTAATTATTGTGCAGGCAGGGAGCTCAAACCCTGGGGTGGAATTACCCCCAAACAAGTTCACTCAAGGAGAACTGGGTTTTGTGCTCACATATCACAAATATTTACCACCCAATCCAGTGCCAAAATTCATTAATCCACCAGTCCCCAAATTAATTATTGCAGCTGAACCCCAACACGAATTTTTACCATTTTTAGCAGCTTTGTCTGAACCTACTCACCCTGAATTTTACACCAAAGCCAGACATTCGACATTACTATTTTTTCTGTGAAAAAATAAATTGAATCTGACAAATTAATTATCAAAGGACACTCATTAACCAGAGCACCTAATAAACAGCTCCTCTGAAAAGACTTGGGCCAAATGCATTGAAAACATAAATTCTGCTTGTTTTTAACACCTTAAAGGACACCCCAAGCATTGCCAAAGCTGGGGCTTCTACCCAGAGCCTCTGTGACACAAAAGGAGATAAATGCTCATTAACACAAATACAAAGAAGGAAAAAACAGCCACTAAAACATTATTTTAATCATCATGAATATGAAAATTAAGAACACCTCTTCCCTACCTTCTCCTGGAGATGTGGCACGTGGGGACACAGTTGAGTGGAAGGCTCAGGAGAAAAATGTTGGACTGGAATATTTTAGAGTTTTTTTCCACCTAAACATCTGTGAAAGAAAAAGGCAAATTACTCCTCCTCCCTCTTAAATCTAAGCCTTAATCTAAACCCACCCTAATCCCAGCTGGGCCTGGACCCCCTCACA
Organism: Acrocephalus arundinaceus; assembly: GCA_021534815.1. Classification (NCBI taxonomy): domain Eukaryota; kingdom Metazoa; phylum Chordata; class Aves; order Passeriformes; family Sylviidae; genus Acrocephalus; species Acrocephalus arundinaceus. The sequence goes on from JAJEOU010001709.1 coordinate 14,474,603, forward strand.
GCCACACCTGGACTGGGTTAGCCCAACTCCCCCTGATTGACCTCGCCTCTTTTCTGAAGGGATTTTCTGGCAGATTGGCACAGCTCCCATTGCATTTTTGGAAACCCCAGTGCTAAAGGAGCCTCTCATGCACCAAACCCTCCAATTCTCCAAATTCTCCATCAGAACCTCCAGACTGGCACAGTTCCCTTTGCATTTTTGGAAACCCCAGTGATAAAGGATCCTCTCAGGCACCAAAACCCCCCAACTGTCCATGAGAACCTCCAGACTGGCACAGGTTTTGCATTTTTGGAAACCCCAGTGCTAAAGGATCCTCTTGTCATCAAAACCTCCAAAACCCCCATCAGAACCTCCAGACTGGCACAGTTTTTGCATTTTTGGAAACCCCAGTGCTAAAGGAGCCTCTTGTGCACCAAACCCCCCAATTCTCCATCAGAACCTCCAGACTGGCACAGTTCCCATTGCATTTTTGGAAACCCCACCAGTGCTAAAGGAGCCTCTCATGCACCAAACACCCCCAATTCTCCATCAGAACCTCCAGACTGGCACAGTTTTTGCATTTTTGGAAACCTCAGTGCTAAAGGATCCTCTCATGCACCAAAACCCCCCAATTCTCCACCAGAACCTCCAGATTGGCACAGTTTTTGAATTTTTGGAAATCTGATAAGTGCTAAAGGAGTCTCTCATCATCAAAACCTCCAATTCTCCATGAGAACCTCCAGACTGGCACAGTTCCCATTGCATTTTTGGAAACCCCAGTGCTAAAGGATCCTCTTGTCATCAAAACCTCCAAATCCTCCATCAGAACCTCCAGACTGACACAGTTTTTGAATTTTTGGAAACCCACCAGTGCTAAAGGATCCTCTCATGCACCAAAACCCCCCCAATTCCCAATTGGAACCTCCAGACTGGCACAGTTTTTTCATTTTTGAAATCCTCAGTGCTAAAGGAGCCTCTTGTGCACCAAAACCCCCCAGTTCTCCATCAGAACCTCCAGACTGGCACATTTTTTGCATTTTTGGAAACCCCACCAGTGCTAAAGGAGTCTCTTGTGCACCAAAACCCCCCAATTCTCCATCAGAACCTCCAGACTGGCACAGTTTTTGAATTTTTGGAAACCTGATGAGTGCTAAAGGAGCCTCTTGTGCACCAAAACCCCCCAGTTCTCCATGAGAACCTCCAGACTGGCACAGTTCCCATTGCATTTTTGGAAACCTCAGTGCTAAAGGATCCTCTTGTCATCAAAACCTCCAAATCCTCCATCAGAACCTCCAGACTGGCACAGTTCCCACTGCATTTTTGGAAACCCCACCAGTGCTAAAGGATCCTCTCATGCACCAAAACCCCCCCAGTTCCCAATTGGAACCTCCAGACTGGCACAGTTTTTTCATTTTTGAAATCCTCAGTGCTAAAGGATCCTCCCATGCACCAAAACCCCCCAGTTCTCCATCAGAACCTCTCCAGACTGGCACATTTTTTGCATTTTTGGAAATCCCACTAGTGCTAAAGGAGTCTCTTGTGCACCAAAACCCCCAATTCTCCATCAGAACCTCCAGACTGGCACAGTTCCTTTTGCATTTTTGGAAATCTCACCAGCACTAAAGGAACATCTCATGCACCAAAATCTCCAAATCCTCCATCAGAACCTCTCCAGACTGACACAGTTTTTGCATTTTTGGAAACCCCACCAGTGCTAAAGGAACCTCTCATGCACCAAACCCCCCAATTCCCAATCAGAACCTCCAGACAGGCAGAGTTTTTGAATTTTTTGGAAAACTCTCATGCACCAAAACCCCCCAGTTCTCTGTCAGAACCTCCAGACTGGCAAAGTTTTTGCATTTTTGGAAAACTCTCATGCACCAAAACCCCCCAATTCTCTGTCAGAACCTCTCCAGCACAAGGAGATAAAATTGGGGTGAATCAGAACCGTTTTGTGCCTTTGAAAGGTTCTCACCTCAGAGCTCGGGTTCAGCTGCTGCAGACAGAGATGAGCAATTGTTTGTTGTCCAACCTCCAGATCCCTGATCAATCTGCCAGTCCCCAGTGTATCAAACTTTTAGTGTGCTCTAAAAATGAAGAACTGGATGTGTGTCTGCATTTTAACGGGTGTTTGTCATCCCCTGGAGAACAATTATTTCAGTATTTGTCTGCTGACAGCAAAGCATTTCTTTAAACATGAACCCTCCAGAATTTAAAAGACTAGGCTGGGAGATTTCTGGTTTATATCACACAATATTTTTGCTCCAAAAAAACCATCACTTTTCAATCCAAGGTTCCCCTAAAGTTAGAGGCTGGCAGATATGAGGATGTTGACATGCAAAATCATCCTTTTAACTTGTCTCCAGCATTATTTCGCTATTTCAACACTAAAAATTCGGTTTCCCTATGGAAAGCTCTGACAGGATCACGACTGTCTGTCATTTAAAATGAAAATGTACTGTTAGATTTTATTGTAGGATAGATCAAGAAATAAAGCCAGGGATCCTCTTAATACATGGGGAGCTGGATAGAGAAATCCAACCAATGTGGTTTCATCAGGCATTCTCCGTTTATTGTCTCAAATGGTGGGTTAAATACAGTTCAGATAGTTTACAGTTACTAATTGTAACTTTCTAATTGGTATTCAGATAGAAAAGAATGCCCACTCACTGCTTATTTTTATGATTATTAAGGATCTATTAAAATAATCCTTAATCCTTTTTTTTAATTGTTTGTTAAACAAACAGGTCACAGCCCTGAGACTTGCACTAATGTGCTTTTTTCTCAAATAATAACTCTCCACCTTTAAACCTGTGATTCATCCACACCTCGTTGGAGCTTTCCCTGCCAGAATTAAACACTGTCATCCCCACAGAGCTGTAATTCCAGGTGTCACCTCTGCCTTCCAGTTCAACCTGATATTCCCTTTTTATCCATCCAAGGCAAGCTCTGTGATTTGTGGTGTTATCCTGGGGCTGCCATTTGCCAGAGGCTCCACCATCCATCCCAAATCCATATTCCCCCCCCTGCCTGGGCTCTCTCCAGCTCCAGACACCCCAAACTTGGTGGTTGCCAACCCTCAGCCCTGTGTTGTCCCTTCACCTCATCCTCCATTTGAACTCACTGCTTATTTTTATGTGCATCCCATTTTTTAACAGATTTATTATCAATGTGAGTGATTGATTGATTGATTGATTGCCTTGATTTGTAGGAGGATTAATTACCTTAACAACTCCCATCCCCTCTATATGCTGGAGCTTGTAAGATTTCTCTTACCAGAAGAGACGAGCGTATTAAAACTCAGAAAACAACTGTACCAATTTTTATGTGCAGCCTTGGGCTGTTCCCCACCCAGATGTGGGATCCTTTTAAATCCTCACTGGACACAAATTCCGGCCCAGATCTGAGAAGCTCTGAGGCTCAGCGTGGTTATTAAAACGTTGCATTGTTTCATGGTTTCTATATATTTTAATAATTTACTCAAAGAGATTTTTTCACTGCGATATTTTTGCAGCCTCTTCAGCCCCTGATGCTCCACTTACCCTTCATATGTTCATGTGCTTTTAAGCAAATTTCTCTATGAAACTTTAATGTATCATCATGTAGCTGTGCTCTGGCCAGAATGAAAGTCAATTTTGATTTAATGTGATCACCATTTTTTATTTTTTCCCCCTCAAGAACCATTTTTTTTTAATTTGACTTCATGACTGCCAGGATATTTCCAAGCTGCTGAGATCCTGTGTGAAAAATCCAGGTCAATAACACCACCAAACACACATTCCTTCCAATTTTCCAGTAATTATCTCCATTTGAATAGTGAAAAATTCACTAAAATTGGTATCAGGTCTTCTGCTTTTTTTTTTTTTTCTGTTTATTTGATCAAATATAATCTAGAGGAGTTTTTTATTTGTTCTTAATTTGCCAACTTAACAGGCTGAGCAGCAGCTTAACCACCCCACTTTTAATTTTCTTGGTGTATCCTCCTGCCCACCTGAGCTGCCGGATATTTAAAGTGAAGAAATAACTTCCAGGCAGTCAGCATCTCAGTCTTCCAAGGAACTTCATTTTTCCTAATCACCTCTAATGTCTCATGGGCCATTACTTCTCCTGCTTTACACAACGAGCTTTGAGAGGGCAATTAGCTCACGGTGAAACCTGCAGCAATTTAGGAGCAGCAGCCAGGTGGCCGTGGTCACACGTGGGTTTTGGGGACAGCATTTTTCCTTCCTCAGTGGAGATCTGAAATCCTGGAGGGCTCTAATGAACTGTTGGAGACCTGAGTTCAGGCTCTCTCCTCTCCTCTCCTCTCCTCTCCTCTCCTCTCCTCTCCTCTCCTCTCCTCTCCTCTCCTCTCCTCTCCTCTCCTCTCCTCTCCTCTCCTCTCCTCTCCTCTCCTCTCCTCTCCTCTCCTCTCCTCTCCTCTCTCCCAGCACTTCCAGAAGAAGAAACACCAGCAAGTCAAACATGACCAGAGTCCTTACAACCTTTCCACAAAAGGACTTTATCAAAATATAAACTGTGTTTTTGCCAAAGAAACATTAATGAGTGGGATCTTAAAAGGTTAAATATGAATAAATATAATTGCAGCTTGCTGCTGGCAAGAAATTGTGACTTTCTTCCTCAGGAGACATTGCTCCAAAACACTAAACTGAAATAAAAGTAGAAATTCAGTCCTGCAATCACAACAGGACCTGGAGACCTGTGATTTTATCCAGCAGAAATAAGTTCTGTATTCCCTCAGTCAGTTCTATATTCCTTCCTTCTTGATGAATGGATAGAAATGTGCTGGGAAAACTGGAATTTCATAATTGCCTTGAAAAATGGCTTCATTTCCACTGCAAAAATCTAAGCTCAGAACTGAAGAAGGGGAAAAAAAACCCCACCTTAAAAACCGAGCACAAAGACTAAATCTCTGTTTTCATTCATAGGCAGGACTGAAAAATGTGCTTGGGAAAGGAATTATTTAAATGCTCTAGATTATATTTGATTGGGGGGGAAAAATTCATTTCTTCCCCTGAAGGGAAAAAGCTAATATGCTCCAAAATGGCAGTAAAAACAGAGCCATTCCGAGCTGTCATTTGCAATTAAAAAGAGAAAATATTTAATGGGAGCTGGTGAATACTTTGCAATGGCAAAAATTGCTTTTAGCCTTTAGAAAATTCTCCTTTTTATTAGAACTTCCACAGTCCTTGTGTCGCATGGAAAGTGAACACTGGGAAATAAGGATGGACTGGCCCAAGCTGAGTTTGAAGATGCTGGAATTTGGCAGCAAGGAATGGAATTCCCAGAGCAGCTCTGGCTGCCCCTGGATCCTGGAAATGTCCAAGGCCAGGCTGGAGCAACCTGGGATAGGGGAAGCCCATGGCAGGGGTGGTTATTATTCAGATTTGGGTTTTTTCTGATTAAAATGTATAATTAATGATTTCTAAAATTTCTGCAGCTTCTACATTTGCATCCTCACAACCTCATGAACTTCAACGAGCACACAAGTGCAGAAGGAAAACAGGGCATGAAAAGGGGTAAAAAATCCCTGAAACTATTTAAAATTTGAGTAAATCTTACTGAGGGCTGAAGACCTGAATGCATTTCATAACCTCTGCTCACCAGAACGTGAATGAGTTCCTCAGAACATGAAATTGGTGAAACAAATCCTCCTCTATCTGTAGGGCAGTGATGGATTTATGTTTTTTTTTTTTTTTTTCCCCTAAAGGGGTGGCAAGTGCGGAAATCCACCAATATTTTTTTTATTTTTTTTTGTTTTGTCTCTCTTCCTTTCCATTTTGGTAGCGCCATAAATCTTCGTCAAGCCCCTTTATTGAAGTACCCATGTCCTGATTAACAATCTAATGGTTCTGAGAGATGAAACCCATTAATTTTGATTATAGGCCCCTAAAGCAGGCACTAACTCTTCCTTTAATTCTGATGGAATTGCCTTAACGAAGCAAAAGTGGCTGAAAAGAGAGGTCACCACAGGGCAGCTGCTCCTGCTCAGGGTGGTTGTAGTAACTCCCCACTCCTGCTGCTACTCTGAGCAGTAACTCCCTACTCTGCTGCTTCTCAGAGTGGTAATTCCAAATTTCTGCTGCTTTTCAGAGCAGGAATTCACATTTTTGCTGCTTTTCAGAGTGGTAATTCCCCATTTCTTCTTTCAGAGCGGGAATTCCCAATTTTTGCTGCTCTTCAGAGCATGAATTCCCAATTTTTGCTGCTTTTCAGAGTGGTAATTCCCCATTTCTTCTTTCAGAGGAGGAATTCCCAATTTTTGCTGCTTTTCAGAGTGGTATTTCCCGATTTTTGCTGCTCTTCAGAGCAGGAATTCCCAACTCCTGCTGCTTTCCAATGCTTGGTGCCCCTCAGGGACCCCCCAGGTCATGCTGGTGACAGGAGGGGGATGTGGCAGCAGCTCTGATAGATATTCCTGAAAATCCGGATTAACAGCAGGACTAAAAAAACAACAAAAAACCCAAACCAAACCAACAACAAACAAAAATCCCAAACCAAAAACAAACAACCCCCCCAACAAAAACCAACCAAAAAACCCCAAAGAAACCAAACACCAAAAAAACCCAACCCCACCAATGCTATGGAAAGTTAAGAACAATTTTATGACCAGAAACTCAGCTGAGATAAATATTTACTGTGGTGATGAGGCTCAGAGATGCAGATCCAGTGGTTGGAACCTGGCAGAACTCCCCTGTCCACTCTTGTGCATTCCCACACCACCACTTCTCCTCCTATACACAATAAAACAGACAGGATTTTAATAAAATGCCAGGCCAGTAGTAAAAGACCATTTTTACCTGACCTTTCAGGAGAAGGTAACTGAATCTGTAGTGAAATGAATCTGCAGGTTGAGTAGAGTTGGGTGGGAAATGGGTTTCTTGTGGTGATATTGGGATTAAAAGTAAAAATCCACCAATTTCTCATAAAATTATTATCAACAAACAGATTTACAGCAGTTTGGCAAAACATTTTCTTCCTTTCTCTTCTAATCTGATTCGGTGTTGAGCTGTCTGAAGGAAAACTGAAGTTTGAAGGAAATTAAAGTTTGAAGGAAATTGAAGTTTGAAGGAAAAACAAAAGTTTTCCTTTAAGACAGAGGAGAAGAATCCCAGGATAACTGAGGTTGGAAAAGCCCTCCAAGATCTTGGAGTCCAAACTGTGCCCAATCCCCACCTTGTCCCCAGCCCAGAGCACTGAGAGAAACATCCAGGAATTCCTTGGATGACACAACCAGGGATTCCTTGGACAACACGTCCAGGATTCCTTGGACAACACGTCCAGGAGTTCCTTGGATGACACATCCAAGAGTTCCTTGGACCACACATCCAGGAGTTCCTTGGACACCTCCAGGGCTGAGGACTCCAAACCTTCTTGGGAAATCCATTCCAATACCTGACCTCCCTTTCCATGGAGAAATTCTTCCTGAAGCCTCCCCTGGAATGAACAAGACCAAGGGGTTTTTTTCCCCTTGTGTTACTGATAAATAACGAAGAGCCACAACTCAACGGGTGAGACCAGGGGCAGCCCAGGAGCTGGTTTGAACTTTTAAACCCCAGTTTCTCATTTTCCTGTTGGATGAGGGCGTTCACATCCCGGTTGGGTCTGGATGCCAGCGGATCCGTGGAGTGCAGCTCCTCCCAGCAGCTGACAGATGTGACAGGAGGGCTCCCAACACCACACAAAAGCCACACACGAGCTGGCTCTGCCGCTTCGGCCTTCCAGATCTGCAGCCCCAAGCCAAGAAATGGGGAAAGGCCTCATCTGTTCCCGAAATATTCCCCATTCTCATGGTAATTTGTGAGTCAGAGGTTTGAAATGGGAGCCCAGCCACAGTATTTATGGGATTTCTGAAGTGCTGTGGCATTGTGTGCAACACCAGCAGCAATTTGCGAGGTCGCAATATGATTCTTTTTAACATTCCCGATTCCAAAGCCTGTTTAAATCTGCTTTAAAGCTGTAATTAAAGCTTTCAGGGAAATCCTGTCCTACTCCCTTTACGTTACCCAAGCCCTCCTCTCACTCCTCAGCTGCCCACACCAGATCCCACATAGGAACCTGAAATATGGATTTCTCTCCTACACCTGCCACGGAACATGGGCCTGGTAATTGAATTAAAGTTCTCCAAAATAAATTAATTTCTCCTAGCAGATGGCCAGCATGGATTTCAGCTCGCTGTGTGGCAGCCAAGTTGATTTAAATCAACTCGAGGAGAGGTAGGCTTTAATCAGGTCAGCTGACAGCTATTAGAGCAAACCTGATTGAAATTCAGGAATTTAGGGAAAATAAATCCGTCACCAACCCCACATCCCCCTCCCACAGGGACCCAACAGATAAAACTTTTAAAACATTCAAATGGTTCTGGTTTAGGTAATAAGATTTAGTAGAGCATGGCAAGCTTTTATTTTGCTGTTTAGCCTCCTCTGTGCCTTTTTAGTGGAGAAGGTGCCACATAAAACCACGCACCACGGAACAAGGAAGAGGGAAAAGGTCCAATTCCTGGCTGCCTTCAATCAATTTTTAAAACCGTTCAAACAAGACGTAAAATACTACAAAGTCAAACTAGCTGCGTTTTATACTGAGCTTGCACAGCTGTAAATGAAAATAAAGCTGAAAGCAGAGAATTTGTGCAGCAAATATTTCCTTTTTTCCCCCATCTTAACATTACTTTTAATCATTCTTTCCAGAAAAAAAATCTCTTTGCTAAGCACAGAGGTAAGATACAGGTGAGTTTATTGTGCCTCTTGAGATGCCTTATTAGTGATTTTTAATAATTATATTCTTCCTGGCTCTGGAACAGCTGGGATTTATCCTTCAGGTAAGAATGGAATCTCCATCCTGCTTTCTCTCTTCTTTTGAGCATCTTCTACACAAAGCTGGTTCAGAAATAGATTTTCCAGCTTGCTGGCCAGCTCCAAAACTTTAATATTTATTTGCACCTCAAAAATCCTGGTGAAAGGAATATTTCAGAAATATTTTGGGGAAATACATATCCAAGAAAGAGACTGAGTAGGAAATAATGGATTTTTTTCAATCAAATGAGATATTTAAACACTTCCATATTAAAGAACAACCTGAGAGTCAACTTCATGTCCCCACCAGCAATTTCTCAATGTGGCATGGCATGGATAATACATCTGAAAACCAGGAATCACTAAAAGCCACCAAGAACTGACAAATTACAGATCCAGCTGGTCCAACCTGGTTCTAGTCCCAAACAACACAGAAAACACCTGCAGTGTTGTTTTAATTTAGTGGCAGGATTGTTTTTAAAATTCATTTTTTACCTGCAGCCTTTGTTTCATAAATCACAGAATGCCTCAAGTTGGAATGGACACTTGGGATCATCATGTTCCACTTCTATATATTTGTAGGATATTTAATATTTAATATCTGTAATATTTATATGATATTCTGTGTATTTTTCCTGTAGGAAGTTGTTAAAAACCAAGTGAGGTTGGAATGGATTCCCTCATTAGCGCTGGAGGTGAATCTGCCATTTCTCTTGAGGCACTTAGGCTGAAAAAAAGTTTTTTACAATTGATTTGGCTCCTTCTTGCAAGCCCTTATTAAAAATACCTTCCCAGGATCAGTTTCTGTTGTGGGCTGCCATCGACACTTCCAAACCTCCCTGTCTAGACAGAAAAGAGGAAATAATATGAAGTTGTGGGGTGTGGCATTGATCAGGATGAAAATTTTTATCTTTTTTTTTATGATCAGCACCAAGCAAGGACCTGTGTGTGCTCCTTGTGCTCTCCAAGGTCACCTGACCTCACCCTGCATGGGTTGACATTGCTGGACTCGGATGAGCCACAAAATTTGGGGTGCAAGCAGAGGGTGCATCTGTGGGTGCAGGTGCTGGGGTCAGACTTTGCACCAACACCCCAAAATCCCCAAGTGTGGAGCACCCAAACCTCACAGCAGCAGCATTTGGCAAATCTGAGTTACCCTACAAAAAATTCCCATTTCAAACATCAGCGACTTTGGAAACCCCAACGCTTTTCCCTCGTTTCCCAAGCCAAGAGCTGCCATCGCATGCCCAGGGCTGGGATAGAGGAGAGAGAATCCAACACCCTTTTCTGTTTTATCTCTTTGCTCCTCTTTCCCCATTTAGCTGCTCCCCCACTTGTGATTCACAACGTTCCAGCCGCTCGGGAGCCAACGGGAGCCGAAAGCCGCGGCGCAAAACAACATCTTGCACAATCAAAGGCTTCGAGTGGGTCTTGATCATCAGATTACATTGAAGTTCAGACTATTCATATGCAGAAAAGATTGCAAAATCCCAGCTTCAGATGGCTTCGCTTCATTAATGGCATGAGCAGCCACAATTATCGGGCTGTTGTTTCCAACAACGAGCACAGAAACATGAGAAGACGGCCACAATATCTTGATTTATTGGGTTGGATCTTTGAAATGTCATCTCTGAGGCAACTTTTTTTCCAGGCAGCTCAAAAAAAAAAAAAAAAATCTGTTCTCAAGTTTTTTGGGGAAGAAAAATAAAAAAGTCACACCAGGAAAATCGAGCTATTTTTGTACTGACATGAATGACAAATACGTATTCAGAAACATTCAGCAAGTGGGTTATTTTTGTATTTCCTTAATTCAATAAGGCTGAATAAGGTGAATAGGAATAAAGTGAGCCGAGAGATTATTTGTTACAATTGATATCTCTGTGTGAATGGGATTTCCAAGTCCTGGGAAGTCCAATTTCAGGTTGACAGCGCTGTAATAACGAGAAATTCCTTCTGGGATGTTTGCTCTGAACCATTCTCTGCCCTGCAATACAACAGGCTGCCACTTCTCCTGCCAAAGGTGCAAATTAAATCCAGTGATATCCATCCATAATGCACCACCTTCACCATGAGTTTACTTAGGAAAAGGTCCTGAAATGTGGCAGAAAATAAATCTGCTCAGATATTTTTTGTGCTGGATATTCCATACATGCCACCTCAAAATCATGGAATCAATCAGGTTGGAAAAACTCTCTAAGGTCATCAAGTCCAACCATTAAGCTCAGTTTTTAATATCAGAAGCTGAAAACTCTTAAAAAACTCCCCAAACTCCAACCAGGGGCCTCCTGCAGAGGGAATCTCTGGTTTTGCAGAGCTTCTTTGGCAGCTCCAGGAATTCTTTGATTTCCTGCAAATTCCGTTGCTTACGGGGTGTTTTCGGTGTCGAGGATTTGCATACATCTCCATACATAAATAAACCACTTATATAAAGAAACGAGCTTGGCAGGAGTGTATCAGCTGTTCTGTTCCACCCAAAATGGTTGCTCATTTTTTTCATGGATTTAAAAAAAAAAATCCCAAACCCAGCACTTCCATTTTTCCTGGAAAGTTGTGATTCCCACAGATCCCCATGCAGGGAATCATCCTTCCTAATGGCCTCTGTTGTGAGGCCTTTCAGGTGTTTTACAAAGAACAAAGGAGAAATATTTTGTCCCAGGTGTGAATTTTCATATATTTAATATTTATATTGAAAGGGAGAAGCTCATTTTTCCTCATATTTATTTTCAGGTCCTTCTTGTAAAAAAAAAAAAAGAAAAAAAAAAGAGATTTTAACTTATATCAAATGTAGTACTACATAAATTATCATGGCATGGATTTCCCTGTGATTTTCCACAGTAAAAATTCCTAAAATATTCTGTTTTGCCTATGAATAAGGATTTCTACATTTTACAAATATTCCTTCGCACAGAAGTAATTTTTACCTTTTAATCAAAGCAATTTCAAGGTAGAAGTAAGAGGAAACCTCACCTTTGCATTGTGCTGTGGATCCATAAAATCATTCTTATCTTTTAATTTTTGCTTCCGCTGGCTGGAAAAAAATGAAATTTAAGAGGAAAGATTCTTGCACCCCAAATCCTTTTAAAAATCCATAAAAAACACAAGTAAACCAACAAACTAAAGAAATCAATGTGATTTGGGGGTCTAGAAATGATCAATTACAGGCAAAATTTAGTCAAGCAGAAACAAAAGCAAGCAGGAGGATATCATTGCCCAAACGTAATTGCTTAAATTCCTTAAATTTGTGGAGTGAAAAGGAAGCTAATTAGATATTGATTTAAATAAATGCAGCCTCCTGGTGGCTAAGCTCTGGTTATTAAGGGTTCTTGTATAAATTAAAGGCTACAAGGAGAAAAAACCAAATATTTTTGTATCCCTGGTTGTAAGAAAAGCAAAAATGAAAGTCGCATTCAGCCAGAAGTTGCATTATTCAGAAACAGGCTCCTGTTATTACACAAAGACCCTCATGGAATTCAGTGGGAAAGAACTGGCTGGAAACATGGAGCCAGGGGTTGTAAACATCCAGGCTGGAGTTTAATTATCAGCTACAGGATTTCCTAACATCAAATCCACCAAATTTAAGAATTTGCACTTCTCTGAAAGGGCGGCAACAAAATTAAAGAGCACTGAAAGAGTGAAGTGCAATTTCCTGGGAATGAGAGGGAAAGATCCTGTATTGCTGTTGGCTGGGAATTGGGAATATCCCTGGCAGAAGGATCCAGCTCCCACCCATCCCTGGCACAGGGACCAGGAGCTCACCCTCAGGGCTGAGGGGTGAAGTTGTAATTCCCAGCAGTGAGGAGGGACTAGGACTGTCCTGTTCATCCAAAATCCAGGGAAGCCTTTGGATTGACTTCCAGGAGTCATTAGTGGGGATCTTCCCTGATTCAAGGCTCCCCACAGACCTCAGCCAATGTTTGGGTCCTTACTGACACCACTCTGTGAACTACAACTCATTAAATTAGGCGGGAGTTTGGGGGAGATTAATTACCTCCAGAGGTGCCTGACATTCCCCATCCAGAGAGCAGCTCCGACTGTCACCTGCTGGGGAAGGAACCATTCCATCCATGGAAAAGCACTTCATTCCCAGATTTAGATCTTCCACAAGGGATAAATGATGGTCCTGGATTGCATCCTGTGCACTCCCCTGGAGGACAGGGGATGAACCATTCCATCCATGGAAACCACTCAATGTATCATTCCCAGATTTACTTGTTCCCACAAGGACTAAATTACACCCCTGGACTGCATCCTGTGCACCCAGATTTCACTGAAGAACATGGGGATGAATAATTCCATCCATGGAAAGGCACATCTTTTCCAGAACACATCATTCCCAGATTTACCTGTTCCCACAAGAGTAAATGATGCTCCTGGATTGCACCCTCTGCACTCCCCTGGAGGACAGGAGGATGAACCATTCCATCCATGGAAAACCACTTCCTTCCCAGAACACATCATTCCTAGATTTACTTGTTCCCACAAAGACTAAATGATGCTCCTGAACTGCATCCCAAGCACCCCCAAATTTCACTGGACAGAGGGATGAACCATTCCATCCAGGAAAAACCACTTCATTCCCAGAACACATCATCATTCCCAGATTTACTTGTTCCACAAGACAAATACCCTGGTGCATCCTGTGCACCAAAGTTTCCTGAAGGATGAGGGGATGGATAAACCATTCCATCCATGGAAAGGCACTCATTCCGACAACATTCCGATTTAGTTCCCAAGGGCTAAATATGCTCCTGGATGGATCCTGACCCCCCTGAGAACAGGGATGAACCATTCCATCCATGGAAAGCCATTCCCAGAACACATTCCTGGATTTAACATTTCCTGTTAGGGCTAAATGGTGCTCCAGGATTGCATCCCATGCACCCCCAAATTTCATAGGACAGGGGATGAACCATTCTCTCTGTGGTAAACTATTCCCACAACACATCATTCCTGGATTTAACTTTTCCTATAAGGGCTAAATTGTGCTTCAGGATTGCATCCCATGCACCCCCAAATTTCATTGGACAGGGGGATGAACCATTCCCTCTGTGGAAAACTATTCCCAGAACACATCATTCCTGGATTTAACTTTTCCTGTTAGGGCTAAATGGTGCTTCAGGATTGCATCCCATGCACCCCCAAATTTCATTGGACAGGGGATGGCAGGATGGCCATGACATGGATCCGTGGCAGCATCTGAGGAGCATTTCAACTCTGTTGTTTCCTCCTGCTGTACTAAAAATAAATCCTCAAAATCCCATTAAAATGATCTAAAACTCCCTACAAATACCTGGGAACGACCGCCAGGAATTCCTTGTTGGTGTGATCAACAAACATCGCATTAAAACAGTGAAATCAAAAAATAAAAAATACAGATTGATCCTTTTCATCTGTAATCAAAAGAACAAACAAAAAATTAAAAAAAGAATCCCACAAAGCCAATATTATTCTATAGACAATGTGTTAATTTTTTAACCTGATTATACTCACATTTCACGTTAGAAGAACAATTGGATTTTCTCCTGGTGGATTTTTCCAGAATCAGATATTTCAGGGCCATCAGAAATATTGTGAGCATTTCTCCTGTGCCACAGATTGGGATTTTATTTCTTGGTGCCTTCATCTAACCCGATAACTCGTGCTGAAATTAGATCAGGCATTTTAGGAAGAGATTCAATCTTATTTTAAGGCTCCTCATATCTGATGCTGCATGAACCACATCCATTAATAATCTGTTCCAGTGCTTAATTACCCTTGTTAAGAATACAATTAAGAAATTGTCTGCTTTTTGTTTGACCTTTTCCTGTGTTCAATTTTCCTTCCAATTCTATCAAAATTTTCTGATCATTTTTCTCCCAGATTCTCTCATAAATAGCCCTGCTCATACATAAATCTATTTAAAACACAAGCTCTCCTCTTCCTTGTCTCGAGTAAAAGTGGATTAAAAAAATTTTAAAAAAGGAAGACCAGAAAGGACAAAGAAACATAAATTATTTTTAAAAGTGGGTGATTTATTAAGGAGAAACTGAGTGGCTTATCATGCACCGTGGCTATTTTCAGACAAAAGTTCAGCATTTAAGGTTCAAATCTGAGGTCTTTGCTGGTGCCCAGAATTCAGGGTTGCAGCTCAGCTGCAGAATCCATCATCCCTTGGATTAGATGCTCTCCATGGAAATATGTGCAGGAATAAAGGGGTTGGAGCAGGTCCAGTGCAGGGAATGGAGCTGGGGAATGGCCTGGAACCCCAGGAGAGGCTGAGGGAGCTGGAAAGGGCCTGGAGCCCCAGGAGGGGCTGAAGGAGCTGGAAAGGGAATGGAGCCCCAAAAGGGCTGAAGGAGCCGGGAAGGGTCTGGAGCCCCAGGAGGGGCTGAGGGAGCTGGGAAGGGTTTGGAGCCCCAAAAGGGCTGAAGGAGCCGGGAAGGGTCTGGAGCCCCAGGAGGGGCTGAGGGAGCTGAGGAAGGGTCTGGAGCCCCAGGAGAGGCTGAGGGAGCTGGAAAGGGGCTCAGCCTGGAGAAAAGGGGGATCAGGGGGGACCTTGTGGCTCTGCACAACTCCCTGCCAGTGATAGCATAGGGCTAAATTTTAGTAGCATAGGGATAAAATGTTTCTCACATCATGGGAATGTATTCAGGGGATGGAAAGAAAGGTTGGCCTGGAAAGAGAACCAGGACTTGGTAGGCCCTGGGAATGAGGGGTTGGCTTTGTTTCTTACCAGATCACGTGAAACTGCACCTGCATAATCGTCATGTGATAAATGTGTGATTGTTAAATGTAATGATCATTGAGAATTGAATGAAATCATTGTTTAATCAGAATCATGAGAAACGGTGTAATCGCACCAAGAATCATGGGAAAGGATGTTTTGGGGTCTGGGGAATTCGTGCTTGGTTTGGGGTGATCACACTTGGGTTAGAAACATCAATAATACAGATGTCAATTGTTTATTGGATAATTAGGACTTAACCTCGGATGGACACCATTTTAGCTGACTTTTCTGACTTGTTAGAGAGAGCTCACATCTCGTGAGTCTGTAATAGATAAGGACAATAAATTTCAGAGTGAGGCTTCAAAACCAACATTTCCCAAGTTTTATTTGCCCTGACTTTGGAGCAGGAAAGAGCCGGGAATTCCAACATCTGGGCTCCCTCCAGCTTCCCCCAAGCCAAGGGCAAGCCCTGCGGACTCACTGCTGGTGCAGGTGAGGGCTGGGCAGGGCTGCTCCTGTGTCATTATTTATGGGTTATTGATCCCTCCCCGTGCTCACATTTACTCCAGAGTGGATAAAACCACACAAACAACCCCAAAGCCTTGGTGACACCACACGGGTGACAGCCAGAGCACATTTTGTTGTGTGTGTTTGTATCTCCCCGACTCCCACACAGAGTTTCCATGGGAAAACTGCAGAAATGCCTCCGCCTGGGAATTTTTAGTGCAGCTCCCAAGCCTATCATCTCCCCAAAAAATGTTCTTTTATAGCCTTGTCAATCAGGGTATAATTAGCTGGATTTACATGCGGAACAGATGGGAATTTTGGGAACTGTTGCTTTTACTAAATGCATGTGAGGAGTTAAAAAAAAAAAAAAAGAACAACCATGACTTAGGGATTTGATATATTTGTATTCCTAATGTGAGGCTGAATTAAATTCAGTTCTATAAATACAGCCAGTGAAATGCGCAGCAAAAATGCCAAGAATTATTAATTACAAACAACAACAACGAAGTTACCTGGTATTCAGAGGAGAAAGTAAGAAAACACCATATTTCACTGTGAAAAATAAACATCAGGTTTATGCTGATGACTTCAGATGTCCTCTTTAAGGACAATTTCTGAAATTTTAGGGACATGAAATTCTGTCATTTGGGGCTAAGAATTTCTGTACCCCCTTCACAATCTCTTCACAATTCACCAGCCCTCAGCTATTTAATATTTCTGATTAAATGCATAGAATATACATATCATTTTAGTCTTATCCACCAAAATATCACATTTCATAACTATTTTCTCTTTCTTTTCTTGTGTTGTTCTATAAGTGAATTTCCTGTCTGTTGAAGTCTTGGGTCAGGCTGAGTCTCCTGGTAAATTAAGGAGATAAAAGAACACAAAAATGTGACTTTTTCCCTTCTCCCTGCACACTTCTCAGACACTACACTGGTTTTTGACAGCTCAGTTTAAAACAGGAAGAGAAAACAGAAGGCCAAATTAAAAAGGAATAAAATGAATAAAAATCTCTGTATGAGAATGGGACCAATATTCACCGTTTTGGAAAAAAATATCCTTTCAGTCCCTGTAAAATTAAAATTACTCCCAAACTTACCTGGAATTGCTGAAATGTGCAGACAGTTACAACAGGAGCTGCTGGCAGTGGGATTTCTGCTCTGCCACTGCCCACAAAGGCTGAGACTCTCAGACAAGGAGCTGAAATTCAGGTTCTGAACCTGTGAAAAAGTGTGGCATGAGCTGGACCAAGAATTGTGCAGATTTTATTAATGCAGAAACTCTGCATCACAAAGCGCTTTAAAACACGTCAATTTGAGGTTTTCTTTTAGAAAATAGCAGATTTCTGGGCATTATATTTGGTATTCTACTATTTCAGGGGATACCCACCTCCCTCCCCAGCACCAAAATCAGGCCCTTTTTTAAAGGGGTCATAAAAGTGGCTTTAATATGATTAGTGCCAGAATTTTATGTATTATGTTCAAGAAGGAAAGGAAGGGCAAAGAATCCAGGTTTGTTTGCCATGAGTATTGGAATAAACTCAATAAGATCCCCCAAAAATAATGCACTGAAGTGCTGGAACATCACACTGATGAGCACTCAGTTCTTCCTCCTTGGGGTACAAACTATAAATTAATTATACCTTGGAAGGCAGCTTGGCTGCAGGGGCTGGGGAGACGAGAGGAAATAGATGGAAAAGACTTTCTTGGCTGCTGGGAATATCCAAGGATGACAGAGGGATTATTTTTACTTCCAATATAAACAAGTAGCCCGAGTAAAAAAAAAAAAAAAAAAAAAACAAGAAATCCAAAAGATAATTAAGACAAATTATCAGGAAAACTGGACCTCCTGGCTTATCACAGCTAATGATTTGTTATTCTGGGCATATTTCTCAGGTTTTTCCCTCAGAAAGGCATCAAGCCCCATCAGCCTAATTGTGAAAAATAGTTAGGCTCGGATTTTAACACGTTTAGGTAATTCCTAAAGAGAGAGAGCAGGATATATTCCCTTCCAAGCAATATCTTGTTGTTGAAATAAATTGGATCAGATCTATAGAATACAACCATGAACTTACCTAGGGAGTTGAACACGATGGAATGTGAAGGACACGGGAAGTTTTGAAGTCAATAATGCTGCCAAAGTCTGTGTGTCACAAAACTTCAGGTACAGCCACGACAGGCAGAATGGAGAGATAATATTCAATAAATGGAGGGGAAGAAAAGGATCTGTCAATGGGAAACAACCAAAAAATGGAATGTTAAACTCTTGAGTCTATTTTCAGGAATGACAGAAATTTCTGCTCTGAGCCTGAACTTTGATTTATCATTTTGGACAACAGCTAAACTTTTATTTTTAGGGAATCACGGAATAGCAGAATGGTTTGGGTGGAAGGGATCTTAAATCTCATCTCATTTCACCCCCTGCCATGGCAGGGACAACTTCCACCATCCCAGGCTGCTCCAACCCCCATCCAACCTGGCCTTGGGCACTTCCAGGGATCCAGGGGCAACCTCAGCTGTCTGGGAATTCCATCCCAGCCCTTCCCCACCCTCCCAGGGAGGAATTTCTTCCCAAAATCCCACCCATCCCTGCCCCTGGCAGTGGGAAGCCGTTCCTGGCACTCCAGGCCCGTGGATGAACTCCATGAGCCAGTTTAAGGAGATGTTTCTACTCACGGGGCTGCACCTTCAGAATAAAACTCCAGTTCCATTTCTGCCCAAACTCAGCTGTGGTTTCCTATGTGGAAAAATGAGATCAGCAGGTAAATCCTGGCTGGAAAGCAAAGTCTATATTCCATCAACAGAGACCCTCATCAAATTCAATTGTATTTATATTTCTTTGAATTACTGAAACTCAACAACATGAGCTTTCAATAACAGCTGAGAGATTAATCTTTGTAATATGTTAAATAATAACTTTCAAATGAATCTAGCATTTGTTTTCCTGAAGAGATGGGAGCAATATGGAGCTTAAGACCTTGATTCAGAAAATTATCATATCTTTATTGAGACAGAGGGAAAAAAATTGAACTTTCTGTATGAATTACTCTGTACATATTTAATTTGTCTAAGTCAACAGGCTTTCCTCTACTTGTTCACATTTTTTTGTATTTAAACAGACCAAAGCAAAGAAAAAAATAACCCTATCCAAAATGAGCAGAAATGTTATTTTGTGTCTAATGAAAAATACGGGATTATGAGGGAAATGCACTTGTGAAATGTAATTAAAGTTTACACCACTCATCCCCAGAATTCAGGTGCCTGTTTAAAATGGAATATTTATGTCTGCATTACAGGGAGTTATTGTATCTGTAAGGACAAATGTTAATTATGGAGGCATTACCGAGACAGCCACGGAATTATCATCACAACTTCCTCAGAGTCCTTTCCACTCTTGAATTCTGGAAAGGGACTGGAGTGAGAGTGGAACAGCAAAGTGGAAATGAACAAACATTGTTCACATCCTGGCAAAGCTTTGCTGAGGTGTTGGGAGGAAATACCCAATTCCAGCCTTCCACCCAGGGCACCTGGTGGGTTCCAGGAGGAGCCTTCATGTCTGTCACATCCTCACACACCTTTCCTGTCCCTCTGCAGGGATGCTGTGACAGCTTGTCAGAGTGGGATCCCCTCAAACCCACAGCACATCAGGACATTTCAGTGCCTCGAAAGAGCGCTTGGTGTTCCAGGCCAGCAGCTCTGGGCATTGAACACTGATCCAGCCTGGCACGGCACACCTTGCACAGCCAGCTCTGCCCGGGCCAAACAATAAGGCAAAACCACGTGGGAATAACTACCCTGGGAGTTTAACAAACAGCCAGTTCTGTGCAGCCAGCAGAAAAATCATCTCCATTCCTCCCCTCCTCCAACCTGCAAACCCAGCTTCAGGTTGAAAATCAATGTCAGCATCGTGCTCTTTGGCTTCTGATGGCTACAAGTTGGCTTCTGAGAATTAAAAGTTGTTTTCTGGCGGTTAAAAGCTGTCTTCAAGTTGTACCCAACAGAAAACCCACATTTCCTGTCCTTTTTCCAGGAAGAGAAGGTATTTCTCCATTCTTTCCCTCCTCCAACCTGCAAACCCAGCTTCAGGCTGAAAATCGATGTCAGCACCGTACTCTTTGACTGCTGATGGCTTAAAGTTGACTTCTGAGGGTTAAAAGCTATTTTCTGATGGTTAAAAGTTGTCTTCGAATTGTACCCAACAGAAAATCCACATCTCCTGTCCTTTTTTCCAAGAACAGAAGGTATTTCTGCATTCTTTCCATCTTCTCACTTGCTAACCCAGCTGCAGGTTGAAAATCAATGTCAGCATCATGCCCTTTGGTTTCTGATGGCTACAGGTTGGCTTCTGAGGGTTAAAAGTTGTTTTCTGGGGGTTAAAAGTCGTCTTCAAACTGTACCAAACAGAATCCAGGTCTCTTGTCTTTTTTTCAAGGAGCAGAAGGTGTTTCTCCATTCTTCCTCTCCTCCAAATTGTTAATCCAGCTCCAGATTGAAAATCATTGTGCCCTGCGCCCATTGTGCACAGCATGGCGCCCTTTGGCTTCTGATGGCTACAAGTTTGCTTCTGAGGGTTAATAGTTGGCTTTGATAATTAAAAGTTGTTTTCTGGTGGTTAAAAGCTGTCTTCAAATTGTACCCAACAGAATCCAGGTCTCCTGTCCCTTTTTTCCAGGAACAGAAGGTGTTTTTGCATTCTTCCTCTCCTCCACCTTGTTCTTCAGATTGAAAATCAATGTCAGCATGGTGCCCTTTGGCTTCTGATGGTTAATTGTTGGCTTCTGAGGGTTAAAAGTTGGCTCTGATAATTAAAAGTTGTTTTCTGGTGGTTAAAACCTGTCTTCAAGTTGTACCCAACAGAACCCAGGTCTCCTGTCTTTTTTTCCAGGAACAAAAGGTGTTTCTCCAGTTTTTCCGTCCTCCAACTTGTTAACCCAGTTTCAGATTGAAAATCAATGTCAGCATCGTGCTCTTTGGCTTCTGATGGTAAATTGTTGGCTTCTGAGGGTTAAAAGTTGGCTCCTGATAATTAAAAGTTGTTTTCTGGTGGTTAAAAGCTGCCTTCAAATTGTACCCAACAGAATCCATGTCTCCTGCCTTTTTTTCCAGGAACAGAAGGTGTTTCTGCATTCTTCCTCTCCTCCACCTTGTTCTTCAGATTGAAAATCAATGTCAGCATGGTGCCTTTGGCTTCTGATGGTTAATTGTTGGCTTCTGAGGGTTAAAAGTTGGCTCCTGATAATTAAAAGTTGTTTTCTGGTGGTTAAAACCTGTCTTCAAGTTGTACCCAACAGAATCTACATCTCCTGTCTATTTTTCCAGGAACAGAACGTGTATCTGATTCTGCTGCGTGTCAGGCACGTTGGCAGCAGCTGAACACTCTTAAGAGCAGTGCTTTACTGTAATTATGCTCATTTGTACCACAAAGAAATGCAGGGGTTTTTGTCAGCGCTAAGTTAAGTTTGTAAAAATTGCCTTTTCACTCACCAGGTAAAATGACACTATAAAAATGATGTATGTGCACAGGAAATCTGATTTTAAAAACCACAGCATGGCAGAAGAGTGGAAAAGAAATAACAAAGACTGTTTTGATATAAACACTCTTATTGTTCCATGGAATATTTACCCATCCAAAACCAGACAGAGAAAGCTTTGCACAGCTCAGTTTGAACAGTGGAGGATCAGCACCAAGAATTATTTTATCTCAGAGCACACCTCCAAAACCAGCAGAGTTCCTTTTAATCTGTCAGCTTTTATTTTTGTTAATGTGGTCTGGAAACACCTTTAACTAAATGGCTGAGCATGAAAAATTAAATGTTCTCCAGATACAGAAGGTTTATTGGTCTCCATCTGAAGCCTGCAACAGCTGTGGAAAAGGCAGAGGCACCTCTGGCCTGGGCTCCTCAATGGATGTGGAGATTTTCTGCTGATATTGGACCAACCGCAGCAGGTAAGTGCTGCAAAGTGTTTCCTACTCTCCTTTAAAAATGAAAAAGGGGAAGAAAAGTGCCAAATTATTCCTGTCATACTTCTCTGGACATGCCCCAGCACAGCAAGTGGAGTTGTCCATTATATTTGGCACGTGCCATCTTCTACCAAGGAAAATTCTGATTTTTTCCATGATCTTCTTTTGGGTTTATAAACCCCTACTCATACAGATATCCAGAGGGGTTCCAGACCTGCAGGGATTACTGCACAGACATTTAATGATTTCAAACTGTTTGAAGGAGTAATTCCTGATTCATTTGGGGTCCTTTGCATGCTGCAGTCCTACCAAGAGGTGCAGCGATTCCCTGGAGGAGGTGGGGAGGAGACAGGAGGTCGCGGTTCTAATGGGAAACCTTCAGGCTATCAAAGTGCTCCACGAAATCACCAGGGATGAAATCCATATTCCCCCACTGAGTTAAACACGACGTGACAATGCCAATGAACTTTCAGGGAGCTGACAGACAAATTACAGCGTGCGTGTGCTGAGCCACGTCGAAACCTTCATTCCTAAAAGCCATCCTGTCAGGAGCTGTAAACACTGCGGAATAACACCCAGGGATTTCTTCCTCCCTCCCCTGGCACCTCCTTCCTGCACACAGACTGCTCCCAGATGATTCAGTGGATTGCAAATTAAAGTCGGTTTTGACCTGACCGAGGTGTTTCTGGCCACAGTCAGGACAGGTTTGTTGTTTGCCTCTGAAGATCTCCACCAAGAATCTGTCCCTCCCCACACCGACCCAGATTACATCCTCCACATGTTCTCCATTTGAGGATTTGGTTTGTGGAGTTCTGTACATTTAATTATATATTGTTTTTAGCGCTTGTTGCTTGAAAGTTACAAGAAAACAAAGGCAGCCCACAACCCATGTGTTCATACACACATCAGGAGGGGTTTCCCCATGGAAAAAAAGGTTATCAGGCATTGGAATGGGCTTCCCAAGGAGCTTTGGAGTGCACATCCCTGGAGGTGTCTGTGGCACTCAGGGCTCTGGGGACAAGGTGGGGATCGTCACAGGCTCACTCAATGACCTCAGAGGGCTTTTCCAACCTGAACAATTCCAGGATTTGGGATGAAGGACGCTGGGATGGGATGCATGGCTGCAGCAGGGTTTGGTTGGAGCCTTCTTTAGCTGAAGCTGCAGGGCTGGGTCCTGCTGACTCCTTTAACCACCCAGTCCAACGCTGTCCCTGGGGGGAGAAGAAATGAGGAGAGATGTTGGTGACGGATCTCCAAAACCCCTTTTAAGATCTGTATCATCCCTTTTCCCACCAATATTCATCCTCCCTGCCCAACTCCTGTCCCTATTTGCCATCCTGTCACTGCCCATTTCACCTCCTGCTGAGACACCAAAACCTCAAGTGGGAACACCAGAAATTTGGAATTCCCAGCTCTGAGCCAGCTCCAAGACAGCTCACTTCAGCCAACATGTAAATGAACATGAACAATATTTGCCCTCTTATTTTTTTTATTTATTCCTACTTCAAACCAGCTCTGTGCAGAACATCTGATTCTGCAATCATTACTCATGTTTCAGGATGTTTTATTCACATGTCAGACCAAATAAGACAATTCCAAGGAAATAAAAGCCTTTTTTGGGGAACAAAGAGCAGGGAACTGGGCTCACAGTACCTTGTGCAATGTTTTCCTGGGCTCACTGACACAGCAATGTTGGGATTTGGCTGGGAAGCATCAAAAGTGGGTCTGGTTTTTTTGGAAAAAGTTTCACTGATTGTTTCTCCAGGAAAGTGAGAAATCCTGCTGGGAAAAATAACAATCACCCAAAGTGAACAAGGAAAATGTGATGATTTTTTGAAAAAAAAAAAAAAAAAAAAAGGGAGGGATTTATTTTCAGATCAAATTTTTTGCTGTTGTTGCTGTACTTTTGGTGGTGAGAAAGCTTTACTTAGTCACCAACCCAGTTTCCAGAGTGTTTCAAACAAGAGCTCAGGTCTGGCTGTCCCTCTTGCCTTTCCCCTCCTTTCACCATATGCTGATGTGACATTCCAATCCATCACAGAGCAAGGCTGTCAGATCCTCCCTCTGGAGTTCTTACTAAACACTCCTGAAAACAACCACACAGCTCCGTCAATCTTACAACAAATAATTCAAACAAAACAAAAAAAAAGTATTGCACCCAAGGCAACAAAATTCCAGGGCAGACCTTGCAAGTTTTCTCTTTCATGTTCCAGTAATGTGGGTTATTAACAGCACTGACCTCAGGTATATTAACTGATTGATGTGAGGGCAGCTCAAATTTGGGCCTGACAGAGGAGGAGTCAAACATCTGCAGGGAAAACATCGTGCTCGAGGAGGGAATGAAGGGGGGAAATTCCCTGGCCTGTGTCCTGCAGGAGATCACACAAGATGGTCATAGTGGTGCCATCTGGCCTTCAGAATCTACAGATCTGCACTGAAATTCTCACTTGAACTTAGGCGACCTCTCTCCAAGCCCATCTGTAGGGTGAATATTCCCATTAAAATGCAAGCCAAGCACACTTCACCATCCTCAATCAGTTTCATTTGATGTAGCCACTGACGCTGGATTTGGCAATGAAAAACCCAAGGAAACACAAGAAAAAAAAAACAAAAACCCAAGCATTTCTACCTCTAAATGCAAACAGCAGAAAAATTATAAATTAACAGCCCCTACAGCCACCAGAACATTTCAGGGACTGCCACCCGAGGAACTGCTGGCACTGATTCTGAAGAACAACCTCAATAATCCAGTGCTGATGTTTGCATGGGAAATATCCCAGGAATTAATTTGGCTGAGGGTGGTAGAGAAGACTTGCACAGAAAGTGGTTGGGACCACAGGAAGCTCAGGCAATCACACAGGTTTTAAGTGAGAAAAGTGGAAAGGAACACACAAGGGTAAAAATCTTATTCTTCAAGTTTTCTTTTTTCTGTAAATCTTCTGCAAAATTTCTTTTTTCTGTAATAATTGTTCCCCAAGGTATGGCTTAAAATCAGGAATTAAGAATCCAGCAGAATGGGGTTTTTGAAGAGTTTAAGTGGCAGAGTGAGATGGAAATCCTCCTGCAAGGCTGGGCAGCCTCCTGGTGTTGGCTCCACTCTCCTGGGACCAGACTTCCAAAAACTTCTCCTGTCTTTTACTCTCAATAACCTACAACTATCCCACAAAAATTTTGAAACAAATATTTCTGATGGTTCTACAGGAAAAGTGGGAGCCTGACCTGAATTTATTGCTGTCTGCTTTGCATTTAGAAATAAACTAAGAGTGAAGGGAAGGGAAAAAAGGGAAAAACAGGGTATCAGCAGGAACTTTTATTACTGAGGGTTGGGTTTGCTGGGGGGAGGTTGTTTTTTAGTTTATTTAGTTTTTATAAATATATATTTTGGATCCAATGTTCTTCACTCAGTTGGATTTCAGAAACATGAAAACCCCATGAGAACATTTGGTGTAGGATCAAATGTGGGCAATTTCCAGCGAGTTACTCGGGGAAATATATTCAGGAAGAGACTGGATCCTGCTGATGGAAAACAAACAGAGAAACAAACAAAGAGACAGGCCAGGAAGGAGAACTGAAGAGAAGGAAGTAATGAAAGGAGCATTTGGGGCCCTGCTATTATTACAGTGTCCATCCCCTTCTCCCTCACTCCCAGCACTGTGGGTTTTAATTGTCCCCTGAAGAAACAGTTCTGTGCAGAAACCCACAGGGAGCAAAGGCTCTGTCAGGGACAACCAAATTAATTTCTCTGTTGGAAGCATGAATGTGACTTCAAACCCCAGAACAACGTATTTTTAGCAGCTTGGAGCATCTTTTTTTTACAGCAGCTCTTGTCCTTTATCCTTTGGAGGCTGAGCCGGGTAGCAAACACTATTTAGAGATACCCCAGCAATGAGGATTGGGAGGTCTGGCTGCAACATTTGCCTCACTTTTCAGTCAAATCAGGATAAATCCCGTTAGAATGCTTTGGAGGTGGCATAACCAGCATGAAAAAGGAATTTCTGCTCATTCAGATCATTCCATCCCATTGTGTAAGGGGATAACGAGGCAGGCCTCACAGCAGCAAGGCCCACTGAGGGCTGTCAGAGCTGTGATGGAGCTGCCACTTCCCAGAAAACCCTCCAAGAGCAGATTGTTGGAAGCTGGGAGAGGATATCCCAAGGAATTCTCTCTCAGTGGTTATATTCTGGCCCTGGACATCTGCTCCTGGCCACTGCCAGAGAGGGACACCATGAGCAGATGGGCTGGGGCTGTTCTCCCTCTCTGCTCTGAGTGCTGCAACTGGGACTGAGAGTTCTCACTGCTGTTTTGGTTATTTGGAGCAAAAAGCTTGGAAAACCTGGGGAAAAAACATAAAAATCCCCCTAGTGTTGTACATAAATACGTGTTCAGCAAACAAAAATCATCTGAGGCTCCTCCTGCACAGCTGAAGACAGAAAAGCAGCAAAGAGGCAAAGGACACTTCTTACTTGTTCTGCCTCACTGTCCCCTACCAAGAATGTTCTTAAATCAGCCAAACTTGCTCTTTTTCCAAAAAAATCCCCTGTAAACCCTCACTATTTACAGAAATCCCCATGCAAAGGGCAAGGCCTGCTCAGCCCTATGGACAGGGTCCCCACCCCAAACTTTCCTGGGTTACACAGCAGCTGAGCTGCCCAACATATCTCATTGCTACTTTGGTTCACTTGGAGCAAAAAGCTTGGAAAACCTGGGAAAACCACAAAAATCCCCCCCAGTGTTGTACATAAATACGTGTTCAGCAAACAAAAATCATCTGAGGGCTCCCTCCTCGCACAGCTGAAGACAGAAAAGCAGCAGAGACAAAGAACTTCTTTACTTCTCACTTCTTCTGCCTCACTGCCCCATACCAAGAATGTTCTTAAATCAGCCAAACTTGCTCTTTTTCCAAAAAAAATCCCCTGTAAACCCTCACTTTTTACAGAAACCCCCATGCAAAGGGCAAGGCTTGGCTCAGCCCTATGGACAAGGGTCCTCACCCCAAACTTTCCTGGGTTACACAGCAGCTGAGCTGCCCAAGATATCTCATTGCTACTTTGGTTCACTTGGAGCAAAAAGCTTGGAAAACCACAAAAATCCCCCCCAGTGTTGTACATAAATACGTGTTCAGCAAACAAAAATCATCTGAGGGCTCCCTCCTCGCACAGCTGAAGACAGAAAAGCAGGAAAGAGACAAAGAACTTCTTACTTCTTTACTTCTCACTTCTTCTGCCTCACTGCCCCATATCAAGGATGTTCTTAAATCAGCCAAACTTGCTCTTTTTCCAAAAAATAATCCCCTGTAAACCCTCACTATTTACAGAAATTTCCATTCAAAGGGCAAGACCTGGCTCAGCCCTATGGACAAGCGTCCCCACCCCAAACTTTCCTGGGTTACACAGCAGCTGAGCTGCCCAGAGATGTTATAGATGCCTTGCCCATGACCTCAAAAGCCCCCAAACTGATAAATGTCTAAATATTCCCTGGCAGGGAACACCAGGAAGAGATGTGAAATAATCTTAGTGATAATTCCATCAGAAAAGAGCTGAAACCCCTTTCCTGTCAGAAGAAATACCTGTACCTCTGCAGGATTCTTTCCCATAAAAGATCCTTTCCCAAAAATATTAGTGAGAAAACACAGCTGCCTGGCATTTGAATCTATTTTCTTCTTAGATCTATATATTCCTTAATTATGAAAACTTTCTCTTTTGTGCCAGATACATGGGACTAATTAACATTTTCAACAGCATTTTAGATGCATCACACTGATTCCCGAAAGACCTTACATTTGTTCCTCTCATTTTTCAATAGCTGTTTTGTGCATGTTCTGTTTAGTCTACTTTAAATTGTATTCTTCCAAAAAAATTATATATATATATATATAATCCTTCACAAAAATGAGAGGAAAACTAATCCTTCACGCCCTCAGCTTTTGTTGAATTGTCCAGTGCAATTTGGGAAGTCAGAGAACAAAGTTTGGCTCTGCCTGTCACCCCCATGTCTAAAAAAGCTCTTATGTTTAAAACAATATCAGCGACTTCAGGGCACTCAGGAAAATCACAATTCCTGACAAAAGTTTCAGTTTGGTTGGCACAAAGCTATTAACTGTGCTGAAAAGAGTGACAGTAATTGCAACTGGCTAAGGGTTGATAAGAAAAGTCGGGCTGCTAATTTGAAAGAAAATTTACAGACTGGCAAAGCCGTGTCAGACAAGGGAACCAAAGATAGCTGCACTCGGTGGGTTTTAATTCAAGGCAAAAAAAAAAAAAAGGATGAATTCATAATATTTGTACTCTAACAAGAGACATTTTCAAAGTGATAACTTTTATCACCTTTTGTATCTCAGCCATCAATGCCTGCTCACAGAAAAATGACCTTTGCCACAGAGCAACGTGACCCTTCCTGCTCAGTTATAAAATAAACATAAATAGAGGACAGCAGCTCTGACCTAGTAACACTGGCAGAGATTTTGTGCTGCAGGCCCTGGAGCCGTGGCCCACAACAGAACTGAGGTTTGTGATTCAGGAGGGGGGAGAAGTGAACTCTGCAAACAGAAAATAAAACTCTCCTCCTTGGCCTCAGGGGATTCAAGCAGGAGAAGGCACCATGTGCCCCTTCCCACTGCCCAAATCAGCCAAAAATAAATAAAATCTCACGTTTATAAAGCTGTAATTTCCTTCAGGTGAGGTTTTGGATCGCCCTGGAATGGGATGTCCTTCCTCAGCATCTCCACACCACACGGTCTCCCTCACCATCACCATCCCATCCTTTTCTCTGAGCCCAAGGAGGCAGCTCAAGTGCCACCAGCACCTTCTCCTGCAGCTCAGAAACCTCCTGAGGGCAGGGAAGGCTCCGTGTGGACTCCCCTGGTTTGTAGGACTGAAATTAATTTGTAGGATTGAATTAAAGCACCTGTGCTCCTCTGTGATGGGTTATCACTGCTCTTTTATCTGAGTTTCAAAGCAGCTCAGCAGAGTGACCTTTCCTCAAGTATTTCCCTCTGATTCTTTCTGATCTGCATTTTTTTTTTGTTAGAAGAAGAACTAAAAGATGCAAAATCTTTTGAAATCCCTGCATGCAGTAGGGGTTTCTGGATCCCTGGAAGTGTCCAAGGCCAGGTTGGACAGGGTTTGGAGCACCCTGGGACAATGGAAGTTGTCCCTGTCCATGGCAGGGGGTGGAATTGGAGGGGCTTTAATTCCCTTCCAACCCAAACCATCCTGGGATCCTAAGACAGATCCCTGTAGGTGACCACAGCACAGGACAGCTGCAGCTCCTATAAAACCTTCTGGAAATTTCTCCGCGTTATCTCTCCCATGAATATGAAACACAGCCTCTGCTTATCCTTGACCAGACACAACTCCGCATTTTAATGCTCCCGAAGCGTTCGGTGGCTTGCAGAGAAAGAGCACTCTGGTAATAAGGTTTGATAAAACATCACCCTTGGGAGAGCTCGTACATAAACACCTCCAAAGAGTTATGCAAGCCCGGCATGCAGCTCTCATGACAACACATCCATCCAGCATCAACCTGGGGCTTAAAAAAAGGTTCCACCTCTGCATAGCAATGAGCTTCTCCTCGGAGCAATCCTGGTGCTCAAGCAGCAATGCAAAGGGAAGCACAGAAGGGCGCCTCCCTCCCCTAAATCTTGACTGAAATCATTGTTTTCAGGGCAGGATTAGAGCCAGGAGTTTTTGCCAGCAATAGAAAACGCGCTGTTTGCACAAGGATCACCTCCCCCAAAAGCCAGCCCGGTGTCATCTCAGATTTTTATGATGCCAGCTGACAGCCAGGGTTTCTAAGGAAACACCGATATTGGGGGAGCTGCAAGGAGAGAAAGAAAAGGACAGAACCTAAAAATAAGTGTCACACGCCTCTTCCAGACATGAGAACCACCTGATAAAGAAATTGTAAACATCTTGGGACGGTAACATTTCTGAGACACCCACAAGGCCCCACCCAAGCAGATCATCTGCACCAACAAGATTTTGCTCAGGGGGAGTTCTGCTTTTGAAATCACCTTCCTTTAAACACACTCAAACGTGCTGACTAGGTTATTACTGAAATTATCTGGAACAAATGGAATAATTTTCATTTTGTGCCACTGTGGTTCCCATTAGAACTCGAAGTCTTAAGTGGAGCATGAATAGGAATTTCCCTGATTGTCTTCAATTCTTTAACCTGTCATTCCCTGATTTGGGGTATGGATGGTTTTCATGCTGGAAGTGTAAGCTGGTTTTCTTTAATTAAGCTGGAATGGGTTTGGGGAGAGGAAATAATACCCCTCTCCTGGAGCACTGACAGGCCATGCTGCAATCAGACATCCAGAGCAGTCCAAACTGCATTAAAATTCCCAAAGAAATGACATTGCAGCACAGCAAGTTAAGCACTTCTTAGGTCAAGCCGTGGAAGCAAAATATCCTCAGAATATTTTTGGAATGGCCAAACCCTTTAATTTTCAAGATGTCACTGTTTGTCCAATTAACCCAGGAAATCTCCTCTCAGAGGGGCATGATCAGAGAGATTTCTTCATCTCTGCTGAAATGAGGGCTGTGCTCTAAAAAGGGGCCCCAGCTGGGTCCATAGAAACACCAAAGATAAATTCCTGATGAAATAACTTTGACACGAAGCTCACTAGAAGCACTTAAGTATTTTACCATCTCTCCCAATTATCTGGGCAACCACAACCAGCGCACAGTTAGGAGATGATTTCACTGAATGTGACTATTGGGCTTTAGGCTACGGAGAAATATTCAAGGTTTTACTCCCAGACAGTCACTAATGAACTCCATGTACACATCAGGAGAGAAATATTTGTAGAGCTGAAGTCAGAATGTTTCAGTGGGTTTTTTTAGAAATAGCAGCCAGACAGCTTTTTGGGGCTATAACTTTGATGCTTTGTGCTGTTAATGTTTAGACTGAGATGCAGAGGACATTGGTTTCTAAACCCCTCAGTCTGAGCACCACGATTTATCTGGAAAATTTTGTCTGCATCAGGGATCAAATAGTTCTTATGCTGATATTTCAGGTTTCCAGAGAAGCTGTGGCTGCCCCTGGATCTCTGAAGTGTCAAGGCCAGGCTGGACAGGGCTTGGAGCAGCCTGGGACAGTGGGAGGTGTCCCTGCCCATGGCAGGGGTGGGATGGGATGAATTTTAAGGTCCCTTCCAACCCAAACCATTCAGGATTCTGTGATATCAAAGAGGAACAGCCTATGGAATCACCAAATCTTATTCTCAGAGGAGTGCAGGGATCTATCCCAAGAAAAGAAGCAAATCTGAGCTGCTGTTGGGAGGAGAGTGGTGGCTCCTTTCCCAAGCATGAATTCCTTCCTTCCTTCCTTCCTTCCTTCCTCCCTTTTTGGCATCTCTGGATCCCAGGATTTTGCCTTTTGAAGGGGGGCACAGTATAGACAGCAAAAGATCTTAAAGTGGTTTCTTTGATGAAATGTCACCTCTGTTTCCCATCCCTAAATTTAATAAATAATAAAACATTAAAAATTAATGAATGTAAAGCCAGTGCATGATTGAGTTTTTGGGATTTGGCTGCTTTTCCATCCCCGCTGTCCCTGCTCTGGAGCTGGGATGTTTTACTAGGGGATTCATGGTTCCATTACTGCCTTTATTCCTTTAAGTGCACCTGGAGGAAGGAGAGTGGTGGCTCCTTTTCCCAGAGCATTCCCTCTCTGCCTCTCTCCTTCCTTCCTTCCTAGACTCCTTCCTCCCCAGATTCCTTTATCCAGGCTTTACTCAGGCTCCTCCACCAGGCTGGAAGAGCGCTCTCACACGTGGAAATTCATTTGTGAGTGCTCCCATGGATCGTGTGCTGTGAAAGGACTCATCTGCTGTCTGAGGCAGGTTAAAGCTTTACAAATCCGAGCAGACATTACCTTGGCTCCCCCTGCTCCCGTCTGGAACAGCTCCAGCTGGAGCCCAGCAGCTGGGTTTCAATTAGCAGCACACACTCAGCTGAAATGGAAAGCAGGATAAAAAGGGCCCCCCTTGATTTTTGTCTCTCTCCTTACAGCCAGAACCACACAAATTGATCTGTTCCCTTCCTGAGTTTGGTCTTTTCCAGGTTTGATTCATGATGATAAAGCAGCAGAAAATAAATCTTCCTGCCTGATTCAGCAAGTGGGCAGGACAGCCCCCAGGCTGACTAACCACACTGAACTTTAAATGCTGGGTTTCCATCACCATTCCCCTCCTTCCAGGATGCTGGGGCTGCACGAGGGGAGAACCTCCAGTTCACCCCCTCACAGAATGATCCAAAGGTTGAGGACAGGGAGTGGCTGCTCCAAAGGTGGAAGAGATGGAGAGGTTGCTCCAAAGGTTGAGGACATGGAGAGGTTGCTCCAAAGGTTGAGGAGATTGAGAGGTTGCTTCAAAGGTTGAGGACATGGAGAGGTTGCTCCAAAGGATGAGGACATGGAATGGCTGCTCCAAAGCTTGAGGACATGGAGTGGTTTCTCCAAAGGTGGAGGAGATGGAGTGGTTGCTCCAAAGGTTGAGGACATGGAGTGGTTGTCATTTGAGATGTGATTATGGTGGATGAAACTCTCCATTTTTGTGACAAAATCTTGATAAGGGCAGGAAATGACTCTGAGGAGGATTAGGAATGTCTGCAATTGTTTAGGGATTCTTGGCGAATAAAAAGGGAAGGAGAAAACATGAGGGGACAAAAAAAGAGGAAAATTTCCACTCACGTTATAAAACACCCACCAGATTTTCAAACCTTCTCCAGGACACTCTGGGACCTTGGACAACAAACAGGAGAAGCTCCACAGCAGTCCCTGCCATTTGCTCTTGGTTCCAGTAGCACCAGGGGATGTCCTTCAGCTTCTCATGGTGTTCCTCATTTCATAGAATCATCACTCTAAGATCATCAATTCCAATCATTAATCATGGGACTCTTCATTAGGAACCCAGAATTCCTTTAAAATCTAAATACAGTAGACCAATAAATACAAAACCTTGTCCTAATTTCTAAATAACTGGATTTTTGTAATTGATGTACGTATTTCACTTTAAATTCTAAACAATGGGAAATATCTTTGGAATGGCAACTGGGACATTTTAGAGCCAGAACACACATTCTCTTCTTCCTTCTCATTTTCCTGGTGAATTTTTTTGCATGTCTCCTGGTATCTAAAAATCCCTTCCATGTTTCTCCACACGAAATAAGAAATATGACTCCTTTTATCTCTGAGCACATTTCCCAGCGGAGCAGTTTCAGCTCCAGCCTCAGCTCGCTGGCCACAGTGCCTGCAAATTGATTTATTCCTCACAATGGTCAAACTTTGTCATCCAAATGCTGGGAAACGCCGTAATTCAATCTTTGCATGTCCTTTAACTTCCTTTTATCTCTCTGGCTGCTTTAACAACTGCTAAAACGTTCAAGGCAAGCTTTTATGTATTTATGAAGCAGCCAAAAGCAAGGCAAGAGGTTAGAAGGAAGCTGGATGTGTTACTTAAAGCAGTGAATATGCAAAACAATATTTTTATTCGAGTTTTTCAGCCCAGACTGAAGATTAACAATGAGGCAGCAACAGAATCCCTCAAAATATCACTAAAAAACCCCTTTGGTTAAAATCATAGTCCAGATAAAGGTTTTAAAACCCAAAATCTCTCTTTTAATTTCTTTTTTTTTGTCTAATAAGTTGAATTTGGGAGGGTTTTTTGTCCATATACAAATACATTTATGCATGGATGTAACAAATACATAAATGTATTGCCCATCTGTGCTGCAGATTTCCAAATGCACAGGGACAGACATCCCTCACCTGCACACGCTCAACAAAATCCCTCTTTTTAACTGTAAAATGTTGCTAAGCATTTGTTCATGTTTTATGGAACACACCAACTTGTCTTGCACTTTTTTCTATTCCCAGTTCTCCTCACTTATATTTATTTAATGCTCTGCTCTCCACTTGTGGCTTGCTTTCTTCCACTGAAAACCATATTTAGCAAAACCTGCTTGTCTTGAAGCTTTGTCATTATTTTATTTCCTGTATTTTAAGATCATTAATCAGATTCTCCACATTAATATTGACTTTTAGACCTCAAGTTTTAACCTGTCATTCCCCTGCCTTATAGTGGTGATAATATCTGGTTTTATGGGGGTTTTTTTGTTATGTTGTCATGGAAAATCTGGTTTTTTACTGAGATTTAAGGAGGGAATAGATTTGGTATTGCTGGCTTGAATAAATTATAAATTCCTATTTCTGTTTTAATTTACTATTGTTTTACTGCCTAAACCAGCCATTGGAATATCTATATTTTCCACACACAAGTAATTATATTATAATTTAATGCATATGACTTTACTAAGCAAGATCCACTCCCAAAGAGCCCAAGTGTAATTTCTCTTGTTTATTTCCTTCTGAAAAATATCACATTACCAAAAAGACCATCTGGATTAATCCCAGGGTTTTATTATTTACTGATGCTTTAGTTACAGGGATAGAGGTTTCAGAAGCACAAATTATATTTCATAAATTATTTCCCTGAGTAAGAACTTTTAGTCTGAGTTTGAGACAGGGCCTAACCTAAGGGTATAAGCTCAGCTTTGATTCATTCAGTAGCACATCTGTGAGAGGAATATTAGAGCAGCCTTTAAAACATTTAAGTGTTCCAGGGCAGAGATGTTTATTAGGGATTTCATAGCCCATCCTTCAAACCAGACCTTAACCAAATTCCCCAAGCTGACAGAAATAATAAAGTTCCAGGGATTCTTACTGAAACACTTTAATATCTAAAGATGAGCCTACCTCTCCTTTCTAAGATCATTTCAGTAAATTAGTATTGAGTTATACAACCTAATGAGGGAAATTAATTTCCTAAAATTACCTTCCGTGAGTGAAAACAGGCATAAGGAATATAATCAGATTTTTTTTTTTTGCAGAGGAAAGAGAACCACAGCGAACGGAACAAACTGGGATGTCTCGGATGGAAAAGCACTTCATTTTCCTTCCAAAACAATTTTACATAATAATTCTATTTTTATCCTCCCACTGACTTCTATCCAATCTCTCTTCACTTCAAAAAGATCTGATGATTGCACAGATAACTGCTAAAAAATTTCTTAGGTATCAATTCCATACAACCGACAATAAATCTAAATATTACCTATTTATGATTTCTTCCAGGATTTTTGAATTTCCTCAGAAATATTTCTTCAGGCAGGAACTTTCCATATCAATAACTCAAGTGGGACAGATTTTACTCCTTCTGTATTATTAACAGCTCTTCCAAAAGTGCAGTTTTCTGGTTTTATTTTAGG
This sequence comes from Acrocephalus arundinaceus, assembly GCA_021534815.1. NCBI lineage: Eukaryota > Metazoa > Chordata > Aves > Passeriformes > Sylviidae > Acrocephalus > Acrocephalus arundinaceus. The sequence continues at coordinate 14,509,822 of JAJEOU010001709.1, forward strand.
AGGCATCTCCAAATCCAGGCTTAAGCAGGAATATTAACAGCTGGAAGATGACTCCATTGCATTCAATTCCTGAAGCCTCTTTCTATGAATTAAAGAAAAGAGATTTTATGGTTTTGAGAGAAAAGAGACATTTGAAATTTAAAAAAAAAAAAAAAGGCAACACAATGACAACAACAACCCCCCAAAAATCAAAACAACCCTAAAACTCAGCTAAATGTCTTTCCCACTGGACATCCTGGAAGAGCTGCATGATGGATGCCATCCTGGGCATCCCTCCATGGAGATGGATCAGCTCAGCTTCTCTGGACTCGCCTCTGCACCAAAGGACATCCCAGATTTCTTAGGTCATCGTGGTGTTGCTTTTTATCTTCTTTTTCTGCCAGAGTTGGGATTTAATGCTCAGATGGTATTTCTTGTCCAGGCTCAGATGTTTATTAATTCTTATCTCTGTTACAGTCTCACAAACCATGAGTTCTACAGCACTTCTGGCTAACAAAGTAAAACTGGGCCCCATCTCTCTCTCTCTCTCCAAGGCCTTTTAAGCACAAACTGTCCAATTATGAAATGACACCTAAATTGTTTTCACTTTTAACCCAATAACCAACCACCCCTGGCCCGCAATGTGGACTTTTCCACCCAATTACAAAATCCCACCCAGAGCCATGAAGGAGAAGGTGAAAAAGCAGCACTGGCCTCTGCCCTAAAACCTCCACCTTGCTTTATATTTATATTACTGTATTCTAAACCCTTAAACTCTCAGTTTTGCACCCTGTGATCTCACACACTTCTATTCAAACTGCACACCCACAATCCCAGTGCTGTCACTCAATTTTGGGAGCTTCTCCACGGCCTCAGGTCAGTGCAGTGTTTGTTTGGGGGTCAGTGCCTGGCAGCACAGAAAGCCTGGAATTCTCAGTGCCCAGGGATCCAACAGGTTCCAGCAGTTAATGAAAGGCCTCGGGCAGTGCAATTCCTGCTCCTTCCTGGGGAAGCCTGCCAGGTGCATTTCCAGGCCAATTCTTGGTTCCACAAAGTGCTCTAAATCTGTCAGCAGGCACAAGTGTGAAGCACAGAATAAAAACACCGCAAGGATTGTGAACCACTCGTTACAAGAGGAGTTTCCTCTTGCAGAGGGAGGGTTGGGTTCCAACAGCAGCACCGCTGCCAGATTCAGGTGTTAAATGCTATTAACACACCCCAATAGGTTTGCACTCTTTTTTTTTTAATTGGAGAATAGATGTTCATTCTCTGACACATCTATAGGAAAAACACTTTGCAAGCTACTGTGGGAAATTCAGGAAGGTTCCAAGGATTTCTCCCTGGGATAATGAGCAAAGGGAGATAATGCATTTTATCTGCAGGAGTTGCAGGATCTCAGTGGATGTGGATGTATTTTATGAAATAAATGTAAATAAATTAATGAAAGATTCGCAATCATTTTCCCAATGCACAAATCCCACATCTTCTCACATCTTTGACATTATTGCTGGGTATGGAATTATAGAATTATTTAGGTTGGAAAAGTCCTTAGGATCATCGAGTCCAAGCTGTGACTGATCCCAGCCACATCCAGGCATTCCTTGGCCACCTCCAGGGATGGAGACTTCAAATCCCTTTCCAATGCCTGACCAACCTTTCCATGAATAAATTCTTCCTGACCTCCAGCCTGAACCTCCCCTGGCACAGCTTGGGTCCATCTTCTCTTACCTTGCCAGTACTGAGTTGTTTTGCTGAAAGGTGGGAAAGCCTCATTTGGATTCTCCATTGAGGAATCTCCCACCTGTCTGACCTAGAACATCCCAAAGCTTCTCACCCAAGGTCATTTCTTCTCCTCAGACCTGTGATTAAAGGTTCTGGGATGTCACCTCAGTCCCCCAGAGCTGCTGGCCTGTGCTCAGCCACTGCAGGTGCTTTGGCTGGGCTCCAGGAGAAGTTGATTTCCATCTGAAGCTTCCAGGTTTAACTCTCCTACAAAACCAGCCCTGATCCAGGCTGAAAGCTCTCCCAGACTGTCCATATTCCCAATATTCCCCACGTTTTGTCTCCAGGCTCTATCTCAGGGCTGGGTGCTCACCCCTGGTGGCTGGAGAGCTGTAATTGCCAAAGATTTGCTTGGAAAATCCTCAGGAACCTCCTGTTTCATGGGATGCAACTTGGGGAGAAGTCATGTGGGAAAAGGAGATAAGATTTTATGATCAGCTGAACAAAACTACAGGATTGATGGTGACTGTCAAGCTAATTATAGAATGAATCATGTCTGGCTCTGCAGTTATTAGTCAAAGTAATTCATTATTTGCTTAAAAATAACATTAAAATTTAACCAATAAAACCATTTATTGATGGCTGGTCTGACTTTTTTTTTTTCCCTTTCCCTTGTCTAAATGTCATCCTGGTTAAGAGCACGTAGAAGAAAAAGTCGTTAAATCATCTTAGTCATAAAAGATCCATCTTTCATCATTTAAATAAATAGAAAAGTGAGACATTATCTGACAGGGATTTGAGCTTATCAGTTAGTTATGCAATGAAATATTAGAGGCTTTCTGCAAGGGACTCACAATTAAATAAAACATTATTTTTACTAAAATACTGGCATTACTTAAAGAGCATAAATAAATATCTGGAAATGTGAACTCTCCCCATGTTTTTTTCCATTTCCATACCTCAGCCTTCTCCCCATCCCAGTAACGATTTCTACCCAGACAAAAGTGGTTTGATTTTTCTCCTGTTGAAGTGCCTTTGTTGTTTGGTCATTCCTGCCTTTCCTGAAGAACTGAGCAGGATTCCAGGGATTTGGCATGGGATAGAGGAGGGTGACCCCATCTGCACACCCAATCCCCCAAAATTTGCACCTATTGCTTTGGCTTCTCCTCAGCAAATCTGCCAGGAGTCCTGGACAAAACATCTGGATCTGGAGTAGGGTGGAGGAAATAACAGAAAGGGAACCAGAAAAACAATGGGAAAGGCAACCAGAAAGTTTGGCTTTCCTTCCAACCCGGATCCATCAGGATTTGGGGACAGTCCTGATTATGGCAGTGCCTGAAACAGGGTCAGCAAGAGAGATGGATTTTTTTTCTCCAAAGTTAAACCAGGAAAATAAACAAGAAGAGCAGGAAAAGAGGAAAAAACCCAATGCATGGTAGCCCAGAAGATTCCAGTTGCAGGCTGGGGATCGGTGTGGCTGGATGGATTTTGGCTCGGTTTTCACTCGTCCCTCCGACGCCTTTACTCAGGAGTGAGCAGAGCTCTTCGATTGCTCCTCAGAAAATAAATAAGCTCTGCCTCCAAATGAGTTAAACGGCTCGAAAACTGAGCTCCTCAGATTTTATTAGGGATTGAACAGCTCCAGGTGTTCCTAAGCCAAAATCAATGGGAAGATTAGCTGCAGGAGTCTGCCAAGGGATTACAGACAAGGCGGGCATCGAACGGGGGCTGGTGGATCCAGAGCCTGAGCACTGTCCCTTGGCATGGAATGAGCTGCACAGGGGCTGATTCCCACCTTCCACCCAGCTGGAATTCCACCCTGAGCACCAGCAATCACCCACGGCACAGGGCTGGAATGAGGTGAGCTTTAAGGTCTCTCTGACCCAAATTTTTCCATGATTCTGTAGGAGAAATTCATTAATCTAAAGCTTGTGCATTAGAGATCTCTTTGTCACATTCCAGATCACTTAAACCAGATAAATTTCCTAAGAACTTCATAAAATCTCGTCATAAATCCCAGAATGTTTTGGGGTTGAGGAATTTAAAGCCCACCCAGTTCCACCCCTGCCATGGGACCTCCCACAGACCAGGCTGCTCCAAGCCCCATCCAACCTGGCCTCAAACACTTTCAGCAATATTTCCAAAAATATAATTCCCTGACAAAATCCATTGAGGAATATCTCTGCCACAGCTGCATTTTCGCTCTTGCTGTAGCTTTGGGCATGAGCAAACCTGCAGCCTCTGCACCTCTGTCTCCCTAAGGGGATTTTTGAGCACCTCCACTGAAACACTTGTACAGTTCCCACATGAAATATTCCCCCGGATGGCAGAAGTTACAGCCTGCCATTCCATTTGATTTAATATTGATATTTTTCCCTCTGCTTGCGTGTCAGTCAATGCCCCACATTAGGATGCAAAACTCCCTGAGCATTTTTAGCTGTGTAACAGCTTTTTGATGTATTTTTCAGCATTTTACGAGTCTCGCATTTTCCGACGGAATTGAATTTTTGCCTGTTTTTAATGATCTCATTAATGGCTTGTCAGGTATCTGTGTTTCCAGCAGCAGTTTTACACCTCTCCAGTCCCATCATCCCAGACATTGCCTGTTGATATTGTTTTGTGAAGGCTAATGAGGCTTCACCTCGGAGCAGGAGCGATGTGGTTCCACACAAACTGAGAAGAAGTTGGTCTGACAGATTTGGATGCAGCAGGAAGATGGTGAAAATAATTATTTGGAAATGTGTCTGAACTTGTGAAAGGAGTTAAAGCTTCTGTGCTGGCTTTTCCGTCTCTTTCAGGTCACCTCTGTTGAATCACCGTTGTCCTGGACCTCTGTCTCGCCAGCAGAGATTAAATTCAAATATTCATAGAGCAACAATTAAACTCAAGGAATTTAAAGCATCATTTTAAAGCCAGTTCCACATGAAAATGAATGTTGAAAACTTAACATAAATTCTGACTTAATATAAAGGAAAAAGTGTCAGTCTGTTCTGTTACTTCTCCTCATAATTAGACAAGTTTAAAATAAAAGAAATTAATTAATCATTTCTTTATACTCATAAAGCATTTCTCTCCTTGTTAAATGTAACAGAACTGCATCTTTGTTTTATCTTTGCCAGGAGCTACTTCACACAAGGAATTTCTAAATTATTTCAAAAAATACTTTGCATTAGATAAAAGGAAATAAATAGAGAAGCCAAATTTCTTGCTGTTGGTGAAATTAGCTTGTGCTTACAGTAAACATTAACATTACTGTAAAAAACTCTAGGTAAAGTTAAGATTTCAAATTGAATTCCAGAGATGGCAATAATTCCAGTTATTTCACCAACATCCTCATGTTCAGTCTATGATCAGATTATAATTTAATAATGATTCAAAGATACAATATTTGAAATAACCTCAAACTTCTTACAATGATGGACAATATGTGCACAAAAAAGAAAAGCATTTTGGAGCTGCCTCATCTGTGGGCACTCACAGCGTCCCTGCTTTTATCAAACATCTGGGATGTGGAATTTTGTGACAAGGATCCTCCACTGTGGGGGGTGTAAAAGTGAAACAAAGGATTTCTGTTCACCCATTGAGGATCTGAGGACTCCCCAAATTAACTCCACAAAGCAATGTGCCCCATCAAGCCTCTGCTTTGCTTTCAGCATTTAAACAATGTCCAAAAGTTCTGTTTGATGGATTCACACTTCCCAAGGGAGCAGTTCTGCTCCCATTTCTCATCTGCTCCTGTTTTCCCCAGGCCTCCCACAGACATCAAAGGCAAGGTGGCTTTGTTCAGAACGAGGTGTTTCTCACAGGGTTAAAGAGTGATAAACTCCTCTGTGTGCTGATCCTCTCCAAAGATTTCTGAAGATAACAAACACTTAAAAAGGAAGGAAGAACAAGATGGAAAAGGAGCACTCAACACCGTTCTTCAACGACTCCTCTGAAATATTATGGTGGCCATAATCCATAGATCCCTATGGATTCCATTCAAATGGAAGTTTAAACATTCCACTCCTAAAAAATCTCATCTCTAAGGTGGAGGAGAACATTTCACAGGGTGGAAGGACCAGGTTTCAACCATCTACAAACACAAAAATGATACTAATGTCCTACCTAAGACCAGCTCAACCTTCCCTGGTCCCCCTGGCTCTGGATGAGGCTGAGTTCCCCAGGGGTGAGGAGGAAACCTCCACCCTGCCTTGGGCAGCAGGTCCTGGGTGTGGGTGACCTTCTCCAGAGCTGTGGAACTGCACTGCTGGTGCACAGGCAGCTCTGGGAGCACGGTGTGACCCTGGCCCTAACACAGCTCCACCAGAGTCATTGATGTCTTAAGTTTGAGCTTTGCTGTATTTCAGGTTCTGTGGTGCCCAGGGTGCAGCTCTGAGCTCACAGTCAGTGTCACTCAGCTCTCTGCACACAGCAGGGACACAAAACAAATCCTGGCCCTGCTGCACACCAAGGACAACTTTCAGCCCAACAGCACAAACAAGGGTGGCTGGAGGGAGGGACAAGAAGGATGGGACCTTCCAGCCTGGAGCTGGAATTGGACAACAAAACCCCAAAATGCAAATGGACCAAAACTTATCAAAGTGTGAGACCTTGTGACCGGTCAGCCATTTTGGGTCCATTTTGTGCCCATTTTGTGTCCATTTTGGGCCCACCTTGAGTGTAGCCCTGGCCAGGCCCTGTCCTGCCCAAGCTGTACCCTAAAGCCTTTCAATAAATCCCTACTTTATTCTCCATCTCTGTCCAGTCTCTGTTCCAGCTCAGCCTTCCCAAGCATCATCCCTGCCCCATCCCTTTCCCAGCCCCATCCCTGTCCCATCCCTGTCCCTGTGCGTTGTTTTCTCCTCTCCAAGGCCCTCACTCTGCTGCAGTGCCCTACTTTCCTCTTCTGCTTTGCTGAAGTTTAAGTAAAAAATCCCACCCAGCCAAACCCCCAAGTACCTCAACAACAACCCATGAACAAAGAAGCAAGTGACTACTTTTTAACACGGGATTGAATGTTCTTAAGCAGTTCTGGAAAATAAATAAGGCTCAAATCCTGTAATTCATTCTTCTATATCCGAGGCAATACAATGTGCATTTTTTGTAGGTTGGCTTTTTGCTTCCAATAGCTTTGTAATAGTCTTATCCAAAAGATGAACTGCAAATGATTTTCATTTTTCCTTGGGTTTTTTTTTTTTCATAAGGTTCTTTTCTCTCTTGGAAACAAAGATTTAAAGAACAGAGATTTTGTTTTAAGATCTACAGCAAATAGGCCTTAGGTTTGATTATTTACATTTGAATATTAGAAGACTTTAAATAATCTGCCTGTGAAAGACAAATAAATTAAGTCTTCGAAACCGAGAGAACAGAGTTTTAATCGTGTTTTCTGAGAGAAAAAGGATAAACTCTAAAATGTAGGTTATTCCTGCTCTCTGAAATATCATTGCAGTTGCAGAGTGAGAAGATAGAATGATCTGAAAAGTGCTTGGGCATTTGAAGAAAAAGTTAAAAATGTTCAAAGTACCAGAGAAATGGAAGGTTTGCAATAAACACAGCGTGTTCTGGGGAAGAAGGGATGATCTAATTGTTGGGATGAGTCCCACAGTTATAGGACATGGCCATAACAGGCAACAAAGGGGTAAAACTAGTTGAACACAGATTATTTGGATTATACTGGTTAAATAACACATATATACTGGTTTATACTTACTAAACTGGTAAGAATCTGTAGACCTGTGGAGGATGAGTTCCTCCAAAGATGGGGGCACGTGAGCAATCCAGCCTATGTGAAAGGACAGGCCTGTAGCCATTTCAAGGAGAAAGCAGTCATGCACCAGGGAGAAGAAGATGCAGAAAGTCACAGATAAAGAAGAACAAAGGATGGTAAACAACTTCAGAAATGTGGGAATTGGAAGAAAGCCAGAAAAAACGACATGCATAATTTTGTTGTGTATGTAAGGAGAATTAACCAATGGGGACAAAGAGGCTAATGTGTGCTTCTAGGGGTAACCAATTGTAAAGTAGCATGTAACACATGATTAAGGCTAAGAATTGTATAAAGAAGCTGGAAAATCTATTAAAATGGCTTACTTTGATCATATTGATCTTGGAGTAGTGTCCCGTTTTTCTTTTCACATAGACCAAAAAACAGTTCATCCTCTGAATTCAAATTCAATCCTGACTATCCAAGCAGTTGGTTTAACTCAGTGCTTATGGATATTGCTCTGCCATGGGTCTAATTCCCACATCCCACACGGAGAACTTCACCAGTTTTAGTGGCTTTGCATCAGCGCAGGACTAAAATCCAGCCCCAAAACAACAAAAACAACGAAGTGGGAACAGCTCCAATGGCAGGACATCTGGATCATCTCTGCATAACAACATTTCCCACTGCCTTAGTGCTGACCAGCTCTGCAGAGGAGCTTTTGGGAATGTCAGTGCTCCAGGATTCACTCCTGCTCTCCTCTCTCACTCCGTGCTCCGGCAGCCCGGTTAGGATTTAATGGGAGCTCTTATTGCAGCAACAGAGAACCCAATTATGCAAAATGAGGCTGTTGATAACTGGGCCATTCCTCCATGGGAAGCCTCGGTTTTATAGGCTGGAAATGGAGCTGTAGGAATGGTAAAATCTTATTTACAGAGCAGAGCCCTCCCTGGACAGTTAGAGCAGCGCAGCCTTCCAAGAGTAGCTACAAACTGATTATACCAACAGTTTTCCAAGGGTTGATGAATTATTTCAAACAGGGAGGCCAATATTCTGTCCAAATAACTTTTTGCTGTTGCATTGGGATGTCTTAAAGCTTGACCATCACGGTTTTGCTTTAAAAATCATTTTTTCTCTTGAAATAACTGACAAAAAACTATTTGTGGATAGAACAGCCTGAGATAGCCAAGATTTCAGTGCACTCAGGAGTTCAAAAATAGTTACCTGCTATCCCAGCCTACTTAAAAACCTCCCTGAGTTTGTTAATAAGGAAAGATTTCAGGACAAAATATCCAAAAATCCGAATACTTGTAACACTCTCAGTCATGACCAGAAAAGGAGATGTAAAAACTTGACAAATCCTACCTCAGAGGAATCCATCATGTTCCAGGAGAAACAATACCCAGCAATCAGAGAAGTTGTTTGACATTATTCCGTGAAGAAAAGGACATTTGTAAAGGGATTCACAGGAATTAGAACCAAAATCTGAAAAACAAATAGGATTTGATGATGAAACTCCCACACAGAAGTTACAAAATGCTCCCCCAGTTTAAATCTGTTCGAATGCATTATATAAGGACATATAAAATCAGCTATAATCTGTATAAATACAGTGCCTGCAGCTTTGTTCAGGGAGTAGGGACATGAAGAATTACATCTCTTCCTAGGGAAGTTCCCCAGCCAGGAATTTGCCTCCAAAACTGAAGACAAAATAGATGATAGGAGCACAGAAAGCAAGAAAATAAAGGCCAGAAGGATAATGAGGTGCTCAGAGTGCATTCAGCACCCGGCTCCTCTTTTCCATGTAAATATTGTAGCAAAACCAGATTTTAATAGTTTGAGGGGAAGTGAAAAAAGTAGATTTGCACATGAGCAAAATTGATTTCATGACTGAGTATTTTTTAGCTCCACATGGGAGCTGTTGTCCCAGTTGATCCTGGCAGGAGTCAGACCTGGAAGAATAAATGACAAAAATAAGATTTCAGGGATGCACAAGCCTTAATAGAACTAGAAACAAATCAACCTATAGCTGAAACAATTTAAAATAGAAAACCTGGCTGAGGAATTCATAAACTGGATTCCATGCTCCATAAAATGGGCTGGGAAAGGCATTATCAGCTGGTTTTCAGAGGGTGAGATAGCCCTTATCACAAAAGATGTGATATGGACAAGACTTATGTGTGGAAGAAGATATCAGAACCTACCATGGAAACAGCAAGTGAGGCCTGAATATCAGAAAGTTTTGATTAATGTCTCTCTTTACTGTTCTTCCACCTCAGCATTCAATTTCTGAATTAAAACATTCTGATTTCTGCCACTCACCAGCGCAGCCACCGTGCTGAGCTTCACCTTGCAGGAAATCTCTGCGATTCGAACGTGTCCCAACATCCCTTTAATACATTTCCACTTCCCCTGAAAACACCAGGAATTGTTCCATTGATTCTGAGAGCGCTTGGATCAGCCCCGTGGGACTGGGAGATAAATGTGTTACATGTCCCAGAGTGAATCCTTAAAAAGAGGCTGCAGGAAATGGATTTTTTCCATCACCTTTGCAGCCATTGTTTCCACAGCACCAGTAAAGAATGGGAGGAGAAGGGATTCCGACTCCAGACAATCTATCCTTTAAAAAAAATCTTAAAAAAAAAAAAAGGAAAGTGCTGCACTTTTCTTAATGGAATGGATGTTTCTTCCACTCAAGGAAGTGTGGACAGGGAGGTTGTGGTTGTCCCATCCCTGGAGGTGTCCAAGGCCAGGTTGGAGCATCCTGACCTATGGAAGGTGTCCCTGCCCATAGCAAGGGTGGAATGGATGGATTTTCTTGTCTCTTCCAACCCAAACCAATCTGGAATTCTATTTTTTTTAAGGCTCTTTCCTCAAGGATTTGCTGCTGTTCCAATCAGGCAGCACAGGGTGACTCAGAGCTGGCAGGTCACAAAGAAGTAGCAGAGCACAAATTGCAAGCGCTTATTTCAAATTAGTTCTGGTCAATATAAGGACTTAAAAATTTACCCAAGACAATTGTCAGATAATTTCAAATAATGGGGGTATCTGAGAAAACTGGTCTCTGCTGGGGGATGTTCTCTGAAATCACATTGATCCGATGGCTTATGAATTATTTATTCAGCTGTGCCCTTAACCCAAAAAGTGAGAATTATTGATTGCACTTCATATATCATATCATGGAATCCAAATAGAGGGAAAAATACCATGAGAAAACTGCAGGGAAACAGCTCCTCAGCCTGTGTTTATCTGTCCTGCAACAGAGAAAGTTGGAGAGTTTGCAGCAGCAAATTTAGGGAGGGATTCTGGCTCCAGTGGCATCTGCAAAACGTTGTAAAGAGGATTTCCTTTAGACTTTGTATAGTAGAAAAACACTTCTTGATTTATATTGAAAATAAAAATATTTGACTCTGATTTCAAACAGAACCACTGTTTTTAAACTTAAAATTCAACATCCAATGAGAACAATGAAGTGTTGTGTCACTGGATTAACAGGCACGGTCTGGGAAGAGCAATCAAACTTAAAGAGAATTTTCTAGGAAGAGCTGCAAAAGTTTGTTTGTTTTTAGCACTGACTCCACATAGAGCAGTAGAAAAGGAAGGGGAGAAACAACAATAATGTAAGTTACAGTCAAATCCAGGAATAAATATTAATTCTGTCTCATTAATACATAATTACAAAGAAAACACCACGGAGTGTGGGGCACCACCTTGGTGAGGAGGTACAGAAGGAGCATTAAACCCTGGGAATAAAACAGCCAAAGATTTTCCAGATTTTCATGGGCTTCCTTTCCTGAATGGAAATTCCTTCCATGGATCCTTCCCTGTTCATCCCTATCCAGCTTTTCCATCTCTCCCTTGGACTTGGTGACAACGGGAAGCTCATGAGGCTCTGAAGTTGTGTAATTAAAAAAAAATTACAGGACAAAACTCAGCCTCACTGTGCCCTGAACACCTTCAGACCAGAACAGTTTCAAAAAAATTCTGGCTTAGAAACTGTATTCCCATGTCCCATGAAGGAAAATACTTACTTTTGTTACGTGACTTCTTCTGACTCCAGTGAGAATCACAAAACCTGTGAGAAATGCTTGGACTTTTTATTTTTTGCGGCTTCAGGCAGCAAAATTTGGGAATCACCACTCCAAAAGTGTTCCCATCTCCAGCTGTGGAGAAAAAAGATAAGGAAAAGCATTATTCAATGTATTGGGGGTTTTTTTTGGTCAAATATTTTCATTGGATTGTAAATTAATACCTTCATTAATTCAAATAAAGCCTCAAAAGTCCTGAAGGGAGGAGTCAGCTTTGAGGACACCTCACCAAAATTTGCTAAGTTCCTCTTAAATTTAGTGTTTATTAAAAGGTGTTCATAACCTACAATATAATTACAGGGCTTAAAAACAAACCGTATGGGGGTGTGTGGGGATGGAATATCTATGGAATGGAACAGCTCTCTTACAGGGAATTTCTATGAACAATGGGAGAAGAATTGAGTATTTTATTCTCTGTCCCCTTCCCTGCTCTGGAGTAAAATCCATCCTGCGAGGGCCAAAAAAACCCACAAAAAAACCAAAACAAACAAAAAAAAGAAGAAAAAATCAATATATATATTTCTTCTTTCAAATCACAGTTGGCAAATTAGATCCACACTTCTTTGGGAGAAATGGCTTTAGCACAAATCATCTCTATCAAATGAGATTTCAAATATCTTGTGTTTCCAAAGGTTTCGTGGCTGCTCATATAATACAGTTACTCTATAGGAAGAGTTATCCTCTGTCCTGGATTTGTTGACATAATCTTAGCATCATCTTTCACATTTTAGGAGATATTTTGGCTACGTGTGCTTAGCTGCTGCACTTTGGGGACTTCTGAGGTTGGATTTGCTATGGAAACACCATTGACTGATGGCCAAACTTTCAAAAGAGAGGCACAAAGATAATTCCATTTTCCACAACTGATGGGACAGCGGGATGGGAGGAATTTAACCTGATCTCACTGTGGAGGTGGGTACAGCAGGAAACCACTGTAAAAATGCTGATTATTTCACCTGTTGAGTGAAAATTGCCTCACAGAGAACATTTGGTGCTGCCCACTTGTCGGGGACACTCGGGAAGTGTCACGGTGACAGAGCAGGGAGGCAGCACAAAAGAGCAGCCAAAGCCCCACTGAGGTCACTGACAATGGATAATTTAATATCAGATATTATCTGGAATGTATTGTCCTGTGCTGTGACATCATTTCAGCAGGATTGGGAACACACAGCGTTTTATGGGGTTACATCTCAAACTTACACTTGAAGTTACACTTCTTTTTCTTTTGGCTGAGTGGGCAGGAAGGCACCACCCAGGACAATCAAACTTCAAAATGCTTTTTATAAAACTTGATAATTGACTTTTGAGACCTCTCACCTGCAGAGGTGCCTCCAGGTGATGCCTTGGGAAGGCTGACCTGGAACAGACTGGACAGAGATGGAGAATAAAGTAGAGATTTATTGAAAGGCCTTTAGGGTACACTTGGGCAGGACAGGGCCTGACCAGGGCTACACCCAAGGTGGAACCAAAATGGTCACAAAATGACCCAAAATGGACCAAAATGGACACAAAATGGCTGACCGGTCATGAGGTCTCACACTTTGATAAGTTTTGGTCCATTTGCATTTTGGGGTTTCATTGTCCAATCCCAGCTCCAGGCTGTGAGTCCCATCCTTCTTGTTCCTCCCTCCAGCCACCCTTGTTTGTGCTGTTGGGCTGAAAGTTGTCCTTGGTGTGCAGCAGGGCCAGGATTTGTTTTGTGTCCCTGCTGTGTGCAGAGAGCTGAGTGACCCTGACTGTGAGCTCAGAGCTGCACCCCTGGGCAGCACAGAACCTGAAATACAGCAAAGATAAAACTTCAGGCATCACAGGCTCAGGGGTCCCCAGCACAGGGAGGACCTGGAGCTGCTGGAGAAATCCAGAGGAGGCTCCAGGATGAGCAGAGGGATGGAGCAGCTCTGCGGGGAGGAAAGGCTGGCACAGCTGGGATTGTTCACCTGGAAGGAGAAGCTTTGGGGTGATCTCATGGTGGCCCTGAGGAGCTGCAGGAAAGATGGAGAGAGACTTTGGAGAAGGGCTTGAGGGACAGGACACAGGGAATGGCTCCCATGCCACAGGGCAGGGATGGATGGGATATTGGGAAGAAATTCCTCCTTGGAGGTGGGGAGGCCCTGGAATAGAATTCCCAGAAGCTGTGGCTGCCCCTGGATCCCTGGCAGTGCCCAAGGCCAGGTTGGACAGGGCTTGGAGCACCCTGGGACAGTGGAAGGTGTCCCTGCTATGGCAGGGGTGGCACTGGATGGGCTTTAAGGTCCCTTCCAATCCAAATCATCTGAAGGAAAACGGGAACTTTGCACTTTCAGTCCCACCCCAGGGTTTGTGGATCCCTCTGGGCTCTGCCAGAGTCGCTCACATCCATTTTTTCCCTCAAAGACCTGGAATATCCATGTGCCAGCTGAAGGCTCCACAACCCTGAGCTGTTGGGATGGAGCAGCAGGAGAGGCATTGAAATTTCAAATTTTAATATTTTACCTATTTTTTTCTTTTTTGTGAAGAAATGAAATTTCACAGAATTGCAAATTAATGGAGTTTTGTCTGCAGAATGACAGCAGGATTTGATTTCTTTTTTTTCCCCAGATAGTCAGGAATATAAAAGAAAGCCTTTTTCTCCTAAACAGGAATTATCGCTGAGTAGAAATAAACACATTTTACAATTTATGATGCACCAGTGTTTAAGCTTCTGAATCAAAACATTGCTGTTTGGAGCTGTGCCTTCCTTCACCTCCTTTTAAATCTCTTTGTCTCTGCAGCACAAATTCCTTTCTTTTCTCTCTTACAGGTGGAACAGGGGCTGATAGCAAAAAATTAATCTATTCAACAACAGCAGAATTTGTCAAAGCTTGATCTATGGCTCACTCTGCCTCTAAAAAACAGCTTTTCATAGAAAGTTGATGTGTTTTTTTCATTACTGAGGCAGCTCTCTATTTAATATCAGCGTTCCAAGGTGTGCTATTGATCCGTGTATTGGAACAATTCTTACAGTTCAGGCTGGCCTGTGGATTTATTAAACATTTACTGGCATTTTCTCCAAGGTCAAGGCCATGCACGTGCATGGATAAAGCAAATGAAACATAAGGGGCACGTTCTGTATTGGTTCTATTATAATTATTTAATATAATATATATTTATATTATTTACATCATGTAAATAATATAATAATAATATATTAAATTCTATTATTATTATTTAATATATTATACATAATATATATTATATCTACCAGTTATAAATAATATAATATATAATAACAATATATTAAATAATAATAATAGAACCATACAGATATAATAATATTGTAATAATAATATAACAGATATAATATATAACTATATTAAACTTAGAAAATATTAAAACTGAGAAATACTTCAACCCCCAAAAATATGGATTTGGAGAGCAAATGGATTCATTTAATTCATTTTTTTGGGATGTGTTTATGCAATGAATCTGAACTTAAATTCAGAGGCAGAGCTTGAAGACCTGAATAAATCTGAATTTTCCAATAAATCTGAAATGTCTTATTGACTTCAGCCTGGCTGCTCTGGATCCATCAGAGAGGAGAATCTCCCCACACCCAGTGCAGGATTTAAGGGTCTCAGTTTTGAACAAACTGACACCAAATACGACGGAAGCTCTGGGAACCAAAACTCCTCCCTGAAGGACAGAGAATCACAAAACCACTGAAGGTTTGGGCTGGAAAGGACTTTAGAATATCCAATTCCACCTCTGCCATGGGCAGGGACAATTTCCACCATCCCAGGCTGCTCCAAGCCCTGTCCAGTCTGGCCTTGGACACTTCCAAGGATCAGGGCAGCCACAGCTGCTCTGGGAATTCTATTCCAGGGCCTCCCCACCCTCCCAGGGAGGAATTTCTGCCCAAAATCTCATCTAAACCTCCTCTCTTACATCTTAAGGCCATTCCCTGTGTCCTATCACCTTTCTGTGCCCTTTCCTGTGAGCACTGGATGTTCCTGGGCTCATTCCTGCTGATCTCATTCCCTACTGAGCATTCCAGTCCTTTCCCAGGCTCTGCAGTCAGTCCATAAATTGGTCTGGTTTTATTGACAGGACCTGCAAAGCAGGAGCACAGAGATTGTTCAAAGCCACCTTCCACCCACCCCATCCTGAATATGGAATGATTTTTATAGGGGGGAAGAAAAAAATCCTCAGGATTTCACAGAGCGGCCTGGCAGTGGTTCCTTGTTCTTGTAAACAATTTTTGAGGCGTGTGAAGAGCTGCAAATGGCTCTGCTGTGAATCGATGCCTCTCAGGTACAAAAGGATGTATTGTCACAGGATAATATCTCTGCTTTTCCCTGGTTTTTGGTTGGCTTTTTTATTTTTTTTCAAAGCTGTCAAAACAAACGCTGAGCTCGAAAATAATTCTCGCAATATTTTGGATTCCCACTCGCACGGCAAATGCGAGCGAGTCAAAATGAGAGAGATTTGTCAGAGCAGATCCAACTCCAGGACTAAACACGAGCCACATCCATCCCAGAGCTTTGTGTGCTGGGGCATCAGCTCCCGAGCAGGGAAGAGCTGCCCACATGGGGACGTTCCAGGTGCCACACGGGGTGCAAACATTCAGATTGGACACAATTACAGAATCCCTGCTGGTGAGGAAATGTTTTGTGATGTTTACAGAACTTAAGAGGGATCAATATCCCACAGCTTTGTTACCAGATTGCATTTCTGAAATGATTCAAAGTCCCTCCCACCCATTTCCAGGCAGTCCTGAGCCCGTTTTCCCTTTGGCCTGGCTCTTCCAGAGGGAATTTAAAGGTTCTCCCTTTCCACCGCCTTTTTTTCCCAAGATTTATCCTTAATTTGTGTCTATCCATTTTCCTTGTAACACCTTCCAAGAGGGAACAGATTATTCCAAAAGCAAAGTGCAATCTAAGGGTTCAGTCTGGTGCATTAAATGACATTTCCCATAAGGAAAGTTGATGGCCTTCCGTGATTAATAAATTAATTGGGAAAACAAACAAAAAAAAAGCCAAGGAAAACGGATGCAAGTCTCAGAGTTTAGGAGATTTAACCATGAGGGTAACAAGGAATCAAAGCAGGGACCATAAAAATGTAGAAAAATAGGAATTATATTGCTGCAATAAGTCTCAGATATTAAAATATTTTTAAATTTCCTTTGGTGCAAAAGCAACTGAAAGAAAATGCTTAACCAAATTCATCTGCACAGGGTCGTTTTTTAAAATGGTTTTAAAATGTTATTAAAAGAGACAAACCCAGGCACAGAAGAACGCCTGTAATTTTAGCAGATGATTACTAACTGCTCTAATTAAGTAGCTTTAATTGACTCAATCCAAGTCAAGAGACAATTCACGTGCATATTGCTGCAAGAGTCAGCAATCATCATTTCCACAAAGTAACTTTTAAGTGAGTTATCCTGCAGCTTTTATTGCTCCCAGCCCATGATTTACAGATCTCCAGGGCCATGGATCCTGCTGAGACACTGGAGATAACCAGGAAAAGTTTGGTCACTGTTCCTACATTTTCCTGAAAACTTTGGAGGGTCCTGAGATTGTGGAAGATTAAAAAAAAAAAAAGGGGGGAATTTATTTGGGGATAATAAATTTATTTTTGGAATTTATAATGGGATAAAGAAAATAAGAAGGAATATATTTTCTTCTTTATTATTTTGTTAAGCTTTCTAAATTTTGGGGAACTTTAAAGATATCAAACCACACCTTCTTGCTTTCCCCTGAAGAATTCCTATTTTTCTGCCCTTCTTAATTAAAGAGATGGAATATTGAAAATTCATATAAAGGCACAAAACAAAAAGATTTTAATGTTTGCAACCATCGCTTCTAAAAAATAATTTCCTTACCTTGAAACCTGACCTAATCTTATTACTGAAAGTGGGCAGCTTAAAATCATGGAATGGCTTGGGTTGGAGGGGACATGAGGGATCATCCAGTGCCACCCCTGCCATGGCAGGGACACCTCCCACTGTCCCAGGCTGCTCCAAGCCCTGTCCAACCTGGCCTTGGGATTCCAGGGATCCAGGGGCAGCCACAGCTGCTCTGGGAATTCCATCCCAGCCCCTCCACACCCTCCCAGGGAATAATTCCTTCCCAATATCCCATCCATCCCTGCCCTCTGGCAGTGGGAACCATTCCCAGTTGTCCATGAACAATAAAACGCCACCAAAAAAACTCAATTAACCAATGGCATCCCTCTGCACCAAAATTTGGATAGCTGAAGACACAATTCTAGAAGAGGAAGCATCGAAGTCTCTCATTTTCTGCTGTTTCAAATCTAGTGGAAGGTTCCCTGGGATATATCCCAGTTTTACTGGATGGTGTACTGTCGCTGTTGGACACAAAATAAAAACAAAGAACTCCAACATTCTCAGAAGGCAAAGAACAGAAGCTTTATTTTCTAATTCTTCCTACTTATTTATAAGGTGTTATCATACAAAAAACATGATTGGTGCATAGGAACAACACCTCTCTAATCCACTGGTTAAACAAGAAACAGCAAAACACCAGCTGGGCAAAATTGTTTTGGGAAGGAGTAGTTATTTTTACAAGATTGTTTTGAGAAAAGAACTCGTTGAGAAAATTTCCCTGGGGAAAGAGCTAGCAATTGTTGGCAAGCTAAAAAACTCTCTCAGGCTCAGAAGTATCAGGCCCTCAGTGTACCATTGGTGAATTGATTTTTTGGTGAGGTTTTATTGTTCATGGAGTGACAGGACACAGGGAATGGGACAGGGAGGGATGGGTGGGATATTGGGAAGAAATTCCTCCCTGTGAGAGTGGGAAGGCCCTGGAATAGAATTCCCAGAGCAGCTGTGGCTGCCCCTGGATCCCTGGCAGTGTCCAAGGCCAGGTTGGACAGGGCTTGGAGCAGCCTGGGACAGTGGGAGGTGTCCCTGCCATGGCAGGGGTGGCACTGGGTGAGATTTAATGTCCCCTCCAACCCAAACCAGTCTGGAATTCTGGGATTCATCCCCACAATTCCTTCATTTACATCTGAAGCCTGACAATTACAATTAGTCCCTGCACTTCCCATGAAATCCCTTCGTGGATTTGCAGCCTTGGTGTTTTATTGCTGTTCCTTCCCTCCAACCTGGATGCATTCAGCATTCCTGGCAGCCAGCAGCATAAACTTCTCACTCTTTTATTTGCACTCCCCAGCTCTCTTATTTATCTTTCTTTTTAGAAATTTCAGGCTCAGGAGTTTAACAGAGCATTTTAAAGTTCCCTTCCCAGGCCACCGTTGAAAGGACCATATTTTCTCATTTATTGCCAGTGTTTTACAAGGGATCAAAACCTCCAAATTGAGAAGATAAAGATCTTACCTAAAGATATATAAAAAAGCTTTGTACTAAAGGAACAACATTAGGGCTATTTTAACTCAAACAAATGGAAAATCTGAACTAAAAGTACAAATATTTAAAAGTAGCTCGGTTATTTCTGAATCTCTGAACTTTTACTGTGATTACTTTAGAAATTGTTTAAATGTATTTATTTATAGTTTATGGTCTGTTCTAGAAGATAGAAAAACTAAACTATAGCTATAATTTGTTCCCACTTACCTTTGAAATGCTTTTCTTTTTCCCAAAGATATCCCAGAACAAAATGTTTGTAGCCAACATTCTGTGGTGGGTTTAATTCATCCTCTTGGAAATAAATAAAATGAGGAATAAATTCATCTGACATCTACTCGTCCATCCCTGAAGAATGTTCTTCTGTTCAACCCCACACTGTTCTTTCTCCTCAAGATCTTTTTCTGTGAGGGAAAACAAAAACATGAAATTAAACTCACCATTTTTAACATAAAGACCTGCATATCTCTTGTTTTTCTCTTTAAAATTCATGTGGGACAAGACTGACAGTGCTGACACCACATTGTGTTTGTTATTTACTGGTTTGGGGAAAGGAAAGTCACAGTTTTATTCAGCTGGGAGCTTGGCAGGGCAGTTTCTGGTTCAAAAACCAACACATAAATAAGTAAATAAATCACAGCACTGTCCAGATTTGAAATCCAGCTGTGGGAGTGATGCTTTAGTACCACACCTGGGAAGTTTTACAACCTTTGCCTTTTCTTAACCTGATTCCTCCCTGTTCATCCCAGGTGGGTGAGTGCAGACAGCAGGTGATGCTTTCTCAGCACGAGGAACTGCACAGAAAAAAAGGAAAAAAAAACCCTAAAACCACAGGGAACAAGTGCAAGACAAAACTGAACCCAGGCAGAGGCAGCCAGGAAAAACCATGGAAGCAACGAGAACGTGCAGCAGCTGCAAGGAGGGATGACGAGGGATAAATAAATACAAGCAACATCTTGCCAGGGTTTTAGAGTTTAATGAGAGTGGTCATTGAAAACTGATTTTACTCCCTGTGCTTTTTTTGATGTGAATTCCAACCCAATTTGTTCCCGCAGTGGTTTATGGAAGGAAATCATTGAGTTTGAGGAGAAGGTCAATGCCTTTGCTTGGAGGGGTGGGATGGGTTTGGCACCTTGGGGATGGTGACAAACCCAAAAGTCTGGGGCTGCTGCAGAGTTTGAAAGGTCCCAATAGGCTGGAAAAGCCTGCTGGGTTCTGGCAGAGGTAAAAAATGTGGAATAACACATGTGGGAAGGGAAAACCAGCAGAGACAACACCTGTGGGAGAAAGCATCTCCCTCTGCCTGAAAAATTCAGATGTTATATATGGCCCCATCGTGCACTTCCCAGCTCTTTCTACCAGATATTCTGGGAGAAATATTAAAACTGCCTCATGCCTGAAAAAAAAAAAGATATAAAATCAGAAAGAACTGACAGAAACTCCCTCCCTTCATCCCCAGAGCCTCAGGCTGGGGTTTCAGCAACACATCCAACGCTGGCAGATGGCCCACACAGCACTCCCCCCAAACACTTGTTCCCAGCCAGGAATAAAGATCTGCAGAGTTCCAAAGAAATCACATTTCCCCTTCCCTGAGCACACCCCAGAGCACCAGACCTGAGGGCTGGACACTCCTCCTTCAGCAGACAGCTGCCCAGAGTCCCCCTGGTTCAAGAGCATGAATGATATCAATAAATGGGGCTGCTCAGCGTGAAAATATCAATAAATTGGGTTGCTCAGCACGGCCCTGTGGCAGCTCACACGCTGCTGCTGGGGTCAATAACAAAGATTTCCTCTAATAGGGCTGGATAGGGCAGGAGCACAGAGCCAGAGCAGAGGATTCACACCAGCAGAGCCCTTTGAGCAGCTCTGAAGTAAAAAAATGCAAAACTGCTCTGTTTTCCCAAGTGAAGCAAAAAGGAAAGCAGGAATATTAATTCAAAGATGTGAGAAACACTGATTATTGTTATTTTTCTGGTTGGGTCTGACTCATTCTCTCAAAGCAGCACCAATTTCTTTACATATCCACACACACCTGTCACAGAAATCCATATTTAAAACTTTTTGGGTTCTGCCCCACAGACCAAAATTATTCCCCTGCCTCTCCCATAACCAGAGTACAAAGAAGAAACAGGATTTTGCCAAGGCACAGCAACTCTGGCCCACTGCTCTTTGCTGTTTTTCAGCTGGATGTCACTTCAGATTACCAACTTCTGCCCAAAGTGCAGCACAACCCAGCAGAGCCATTTCTGTACTTTTTTCCATAATTCTCCACGCACTGACACTGGATAAATAAGACAGGTAATGTCCTAATACAGTTACAGTGACATAAATCAGAAAAAAATTAATCTTTTTTCTTCACTAGCAATCAAATCCCATTCTGAGCTGCAATAAGCCTTTAGGTAAATACTTGACTGAAGGATGAGTTAAGGGTGTAAAATTTGGCTAAGTAATGAGTAAATAGGTGCATAAACTGCACATAAATGTTTGATGAATGAGCTGAAGCAGAGAAAATGATGTAGGGTAACGTAAGGGAGCACAGCTTAAAGGGAAATATCTCCTTGACAGGGAGGTATTAGATTGTGGAATTAGATTATAATATCAGATTGTCTCTCAGAGGAGGAAAGAAAAACATTATCGTTTAGAGATGGTTGGAGAAAATACCCCAAAAGCTCAGGCATGCAGCAAATATCCCAGGATTTGAGGGGACAACCTGGAAAATAAATGGTGGCAGTCCAGTTCCACAGTTTTCCTGCCATGGACACCAAGGGGATGATACACCTACATTTGAAATATATAATTTATACAATAATCTATATATTCAAGTTGTAAAACAACCCTGTGCAGAGCAGGGGCTCCCCAAGCCAAGCTCATTGAGATTCCAAGTACACCAGGCCTCGCTCTCCTCACAGGAACAAGAATATTTCGAGGCCAATTTGCATTTCATAGCCAGGGGCATCATTTGCAGGTGACTGAACAATGAATTAAAACAGCTCGAGTAGGTTTTTCTGTACAGTTTTTTGGGGTTTTTTTTCATAGAACCAGGTCATTGCTGCTCATTCACATGGTTTGGGGCATTTTAGGCATTAATAACACCAAGTTCTCCTCAAGATCCCTGGTGCTGACGTATGGATTTACATTTTATTTTCCCCAAGCTGGTGAGGGACTGAACCCATCCCACCCCTGGACATTGATCAGCCTCAGCAGGGTTATGGATCTGTGCTGCTGCAACTGTTCTTAACTTTACTAATTAAAATTTATAAACTCAGCGCAGACCAAGCCACCACAAAAGCACCGGTGGTGACTCCATAGCCTTGACTTTGGATAAAATAAAATCCAAGGTTTTGTGGGTGGGGAAAAAAGTGGATTGGTTTGCCCAGAAAGGGCAGGGATGCCCCAAACCTGGAAAAATATTCAAGGCCAGGTTGGACTTGGCTTGGAGCAACCTGGGATAGTGGAAGGTGTCCTGCCCACGGAAGGGATGGAATAGGATGGGCTTTAATATTCCCTTCCAACCCAAACCATTCCAGGATTCTGAGTGAACAGAATGGATTTGGAAGTCTGAATGGATTTTGGGACAACCCTGTTTGCCTTGCACTGGGTCAAGAGCAATCAGCTCTTGGTCCACATGTTTTTTATAATTTTTTTTTACATAATTTTTACAATTTCTCTCAGTTTTGTGTTTGATCAAGTCCAGCCTCATTCCAGGAACATTATCAGCCTTCAGAATTTTGTAATGCAGACACTCTGCCTTATTGATTTGAACTTAAAAATTAAAGCCTTGGCCTTGCCTTTACAAAATATAAACATTTAAAGCCTCATTATTTAATTATGCCATCTATTGCTCTGGTAAAGCAATCAAGGCAATGGTTGGCCACTCAGACATGTAAGGACATGTCAAAAAAGACTCCTTTGACAGTTCATGAGGGGAAAAAAAGCTGGAACTGAGAACATTTTTGCAAATCAAACCTCTCAGTAAAAATGTCACTCCATATCAACTGATACATTTTATTCTGGATCTGACAAGTTTAAGTAAGATTTGTATGTCTGTTGAGTCATGTTTGAAACCCAAATCAATTTGGAAGCAGCAAAAAATTCAATTGCTGTCCTTTGCAGAATGTCAGAGTATCGCCCTTCTGCAACCGTGCTGCCAGAAAAAATAAGGGAGAAAAGGTAAAGAAATGGAAATTGCCAATGGTCCATGGATTTTTCTCTTTTTTTTTTAACATGACAGGATAAGTGAGAATGGCTTCAAACCAAAAGAGAGCAGGGCTAGAATGGTTTCAAAGCAAAAGAGAGCAGGATTAGATGGGATATTTGGATAAATTGTTCCCTGTGAGGGTGAGGAGGGACTGGCACAGGTGCCCATCCCTGGAGGTGTCCAAGGCCAGGGCTTGGAGCAGCCTGGAGAGTGGCAGATGTCCCTGCCATGGCAGGGTGGGGTTATTTATTCAGATTATGGGTCTTTTTCTGCTAAAATGTATCATTCATAATTTTTAAAATCTCTACAGCTTCTACATTTGTGTACTCACAACAGCCTCATGAACTTCAACTGAGCACACAAGCCTAGCAGGAAAACAGGTGTGAAAAAGGGGGAAAAAAAAATCTGTGAAACTACTCAAAATTGAGTAAATCTTACTGAGGGCTGAAGACCTGAATGTATTTCACAACCTCTGCTCACCAGAATGTGAACAAGTTCCTCAGAAACATGAAACCATTTGAAAGAAACCCTGGCAGGGGCTTGGAATGAGACCTTTAACATCCCTTCCAACCCAAACCATTCCATGATCCCATGATTTGAATTTTCAAATGAAAAGAGGGATTATTTGGTTTTTTCTCCAGATCCATTGTGCCACTTCTGGAGATCCCAAGTGCTGTTGCTTCCCTGTGTGTCGTGGAGCCCCTCAGGTGCCCAGCTCCAAGCAAACCTCACCTCTGCACATTTTCTGTGCTCAAAGTGCGTGGGGACTCCACAAAGTGAGGACCAGCGATGCTCAGAGGTGTCCCAGGCAGCTCCACCTCAGCCTTCCCCGGGCTGGAGGAGAAAGGAAAGAGGAAATCTTCAGAGGTAAAGTTGTAACTAATTTTCTGTGTGAGCACTTTACCCACACAGTTGATTTGTCATTGAAGGGGATAATTCACTCTCCTTTCCACAGTCTTCTGAGCAGCCAAGTAAGAGGCTGGGGCTGTTGCAGGGTGGGCAATCCTGATGAGAAGGGAGAAAAAATCAGCGCCGCTGCAAACCCTCCCCTCACTCCCAGCCCTTTCTTCCAGCTGGGCTCGGAAAGAACTTCCCATCAAAGCCAGGAGAAACTACACACGATTTGAAACCTTGCTCTGACCTCTTGTTTCCAAAGGGTTGTGCCTTAAACCTCTGGGTCCTTCCAGCTTCCTTTGTTCCCCTCAGAAGTTCCCTTCCAGGCGGCCTCCGTGGCTCCGGCCGCGCTCTCGCGGCAGCTCCCTCCTGCTCTTCTGGGACACGGCGGCTCCCTGACCTTCCCTTCAAACAGAAACACACAAAAGGGAGAGGATAAAACCAACTCAAGCAAGAGGAACACTCGGAGAGGGCAGCCAGCATCGCGGAGCTCCAGCAAAACTCCCTGGCTCGAAGCAAAACTCCCCACTCAGAGCATTTTTAACCCTCTCCCCGCACAGGAGGTTTAGTCCTTGCTGTGCCTTGGAATAAATTTCACATCTGTGGGTTTTTTATCTTCTTTTCTTCTGTTAGAGCAGGGATTAGTGCTCAGGAGATGCAGTTTCGTGTTGGACTCAGTGTTTATTAATTCTTATCTATAGCACAGCCTCACGTGTTGTGAGCTCCAGCTAACAAGGTAGAAAATGGCTCTAAATCTTTCCAAGGTCTTTTAAGCATAAATTATCCAATAACTAGATGACACCTAGATTATTTTTACTTTCACCCAATAACCAGACACCCATGGTCAGCAATGTGGATTTTTTTTCACCCAATTACAAGACATCCCCCAAACCCAAGAAGAAGGTGGTAAAGAAGAACTTGGCCAACACCTCAAATCCTCCATCTTGCCCCGTATATATTACTACATAATAAACCCTTAAATTCTACGTTTTCCACCCTGTGCTATCACACATTTCTATTCAAACTACACACCCATAATCCAGGTCTATAATTCAATTTTGGGAGCTTCTCCACAGCCTCAGGTCAGTGCAGTGTTTGATTGGGGGTCAGTGCCTGGCAGCACAGAAAGCCTGGAATTCTCATGCCCAGGGATCCAAAAAATATCCTCAGGTGGAAAAGCCCAGGCAAAACTGAGCTGGAACAAAGAGAAAAGCAACAAAAATCCCACACCAGGGTCTGTTAAGGGCGGGTTTGCAAGGTTTGGGTGTCTAAATAAGGAGGGAACTGACCTTGAAAAGGAAGATTTGCCACAAGTGCTGCTGGAAAAGATCAGGAGGAGCATCTTCATATTTATTCAGCTTTATTGCATCAGCCAGATGACAAATTTTTGAGCTGTTCTATAAAAGACAAAGCTTGGGGAAAAAAAGGCAAAATTTAAGTGTCAACTACAGTTTATAAGTGAGGTAATTTTTAACACGGAAGCATCTCAGGAAATACAGGGGAAATAAAAGTGTTACGAATAAAACTTTTAATAATAAAATTTAAGCATAATAAGAGGGTTAGTGAGTCGTTGTGGGGATACAGACATTGAAGTGTCTCCTAAAATGAATCCATTTTAAGAGCACAGGCTTCTGGGGATGTTCAGAAATCATATTTTGCATCTTACTCCTCGATAATGTTCAAATCTGAGCATAATAACCCAGCTCCCAGCGCTGTTCTCTCCCTGCTGCTGCCTCTCCATTTTACAGCCCCAGTTAAGCACCGTTCCTTGGAGCCGAATGGAGCTCGATGCCTCCTCTGCAGAGATTATTTTCACAGCAATAATCCAAAGTTTTTCATTTGCAACATCAGCTCATTGTTGATGAGGGACTATAACCAAAAAATAGCATGTGTGAAGGGGCATTTTAATTTTCCATCTATTTGTTTGCTTTTGATTCCTCAGACACTTGTCAGGAGGGAAGATTGCTGAGGAGGAACAGGCTTTTCCTGTCCTGTAGGGGTTTTGAATGGGGTTACTTTGAGTTCTGCAATTTTCACCCCATCCTTTGAATCACCACAGCCATAATTGGATGTCCAGAGTCACTCTGCTTTATTTTTTACCTCATATGAATTGAATTGGAGCTACTACCAAGTTTGGGTGGAATGCTGCCAGAAGAACAAACACTGGCATCATGAGGAGCCCCAGGAAGGGTGAAAGGTCCTTTTAAGCCAACAGGAGTCTTGTTCTGAGCTAATATTGGGACTTAAAACTAAATCTTGTCCTTTTAGGGCTTTTATTGAAAAGTAAGAGACTATTCAGAGGGAAAACGAGCCCAAGATCAACCAAATAAATTTATCAGGAAGAAAAGTTATGGAGGTTTCTGTGAAACTTTCCCAATCTCCTTGAGCGCTGACCTTGGAAATTCCATGGAACCATCTGCTCCTGGAATCTGTGTAATCTTGGGATCAGGGAATATGAATTTCCGAAGGGCTGCATTCTCAGGGGGAAGCATGGCCAACAATTTCCCAGCCTGGAAATCTCTGGAGTTATCAGCACAGATAGCAAGGGGAGGCTTTATGATGTGCAGGGCAGAGCTGATTACAAAACTCCCTTTAAATGGATGCTAAAACAGGGAGAGACAGAGCTTGGCTGGCACTCAAAATTTAAATAGAGCATAAAAAGCTGCTACTTTATTATTTCACGAGGAACTAAAGGAAAGTAATCAAGAATACTTGTATACAACTTATTGTAGTAAAAAAAAAAAAAAGGAGAAGGACTGTAATTCAGATTTTGGAATCCAGCAGCTTTATGAACTAAAGCAGCAATAAATCCAAAAATAACAAAATGAAATAGAATTTAGGAAGCTATTTAAGGACAATTTGAATTAAACAGTGTATTAGTGAGCATTTGAGTGAATCTATGTATTTTTATATCACTCCAGCTCTTGGTTGGGTATAAACAGCAGGATAAAATAGGAAAGTTAAACTCCTGGAAATCACAATTACTGCAGTTTATAACAGCAATTTATATTTACAGTGTTCACTGCTCAAAGCTGGAATTGTGGCAGCTCTGCCTCTTTCAAACCTGTTCACTACAAGATATTTCCTGAAGGTTTACACTCAGTATCCCATAAATATATCCCACATGGAATGCCCCCAAGGCTTCCTCTGGACACAGAATTTTCTCCAGGTACAGGGGGATATTTTACATCCCTGCTTCTGGTTAAATCCAAAGCAGAAATATTTTGTACACGAGTTGTTACCTGTGATTTCACAGAAGAGCAGAGGAGTGTAGAGTAGTGGTTCAATGAAAGGTCACTCCTGGTTTGTGAGCTGGGATCTCAGGGTTCCTGCACCTTTAATCCCCACAAACAGGTGGAGGAGAAAATCTCCGTGGAATTGGAGTGTTGATCACACATAAGAGGGGGAGCAGGGGAAGGAATGCAGGGAAGGACAAAACAGAGGGAGAGGGAATTTCAGTGTGGTCTGAACACCGTGTCAGCAGCATCAGCATTGTTAGTTCTTAAAAGAAAATGATCACAGAATCATAAAATTAATTGAAATAAAGTTAGAAAAGACCTCCAAGACCAAATCCAACCTTGGATCACCACCCTGCCCTAAACCAGGTGGAAAAGTTGCACCTCTTGAGCATTTCCAGGGATGGGAACTCCATCACTTCCCTGGGCAGCCTGTTCCAAAGCTTAACCACTCTTCCAGTGCAAAAAAATCTTCCTAAAATCCAGCCTGAGCTTCTCCTGACACAATTCCCATTTCCCATTGTGCAGTCACTGGTTTACTGGGAGAAGAGGCTGAGCCCCTCCTCACCACAACCTCCTTTCAAGGAGATAATTGCAGAAGCTTTCTAGAATTTTTTTTTTTAATTAGTGATAAAAAATTACAAAATTTACCTTAAGCATCAAGGTTTTGTCTTCCACAAGAATAGAAAAACTGATCAGAGCTGCTATTGAACTAAAATTGCAAAATGCCTTTAAGTAAAAGCTGTCACCTCATGTCAGAGGTGACCTGGACCAGGAACAGTTGATCAATGGTACAAACTTTATAAAAGCAGCACCTCAAAGCAAGGAGGGAAGCACCAGCACACTGTTTCACTCCCATATTTTAACAGGAAAGCTTTCCAGAGACAAACAGGCAGGGAGAGAGGGAGGGATTAGGATGTCTTGCACCTCTGGCAGCGACTTCAGTCAGCAGAGGGAAGGTGTGAGACATCAAAGCAAACTCTCCTCTGATGGTGGTGGTGGCAGCCCACACCTCGTTTGACATCTGTAATTAGTGTCTGGAGGTGCCTGGGAGTGAGGACTCTCAGCTGCAGCCTTTGTGAGAGACAACAAAGAGCCAGCAGAGATGCTTCTGTTTAGCCTTGATGCACTCCTGGTTTTCAAAGCAAGCACAAGTGTTAAATACAGCGCCGTGAATAGACTGAGGGAAGGGGGAGGCCAAGCAGAGCTGAGGCTGGAGCCAGAGGACTGCAAGAGAGGCTGAGAAATTTCTTTTGTGCTTTGGTTTCTCCCCTCTCCCTCCCTCAGTGTTCATTAACCTGTTCCTGCCTCCCGGAGCAGCCACATCCCCATGGTTCTGGTGGCTTCCCATATCCATCACCAGCCTGAGGCAGCTCTGCTCCTTCCCAAAGGGGCTGGGATGAAGGCTCGGGGCTGGGGGCCTTTCCTACACCTCCCATCCCAGAAGGATCAATGCTGATCCCTCCCAGCACGGTCAGGACCTCGCTCCATGGGTTTGTGTGCTGGTTTGAAAGCAAAAGCAGTGAGAGACTCCAAGTCAGAAACACAATTAGAAAAGGAAAAGAAGAAAAATAACGTAAAATAAAATATAATAAATGCAATAGTACAAAAGAGCACTGACAGAGTCAGAATACAACCTGACCCCCTGTCAGTCAGGGTGGTGGCAGCAGTGCAGATGAAATGCTCTTGTCCAAGCAGTGATCCTGTAGAAAGGTCTGGCAGCTCTTGTCCTCTGGGAGTGCAGTGGGTCAGGGCTCCCTGTGCTGTCCCAAATCCCAGATTCTATCCAGGTGGGAATGCTTGGCTCCTCCCCCTGGGCGGAGCATCTCCCCATGGGCTGATCTCATTCTCTGAGCCCTGCAGTGGCTCCTTGCTGGCCCATGAACCAGAGACAGCTCCCGCAGGGAGTTCCCCATGAGCCATGGGCACGGCATTGCTGGGCCATGGACAGGAGAGAAGGGAAACACTGCCCCAGCTGCTTCCAGCAGCTCCTGGGGATGGGGATGGAATACAGACTGTGGGCACAGCTGACATTGTAACCCAGGACAGTCTGACAGCTGCCAACCCCATCAGTCACACTGAGAGGAGCCAGCAGGATTGCCCAAAACGCTTCTCCGCTCCCGGCTTTTACATCAAATCATGGATCCTGCTGAAACCACAGTGACAGCAAACGTTTGTCACACACAACCAAAAAAAAAAAAAAAAACAACCCTACAGAACCCACAGAGAAGCCAACAGTTGTCAGATGAATTTCTCACCCATTCCTCAGCCAGAGACTCTCTTGGAGCAATCCAAGGGCCACCAGGAGTGCCAGCTCATGCTCTTTTCTCCAGCAATCTTATGTTTCATACCCAGAGTCATCTTGTCTAAAGATTTAGAAGTAAAAATTTACATGAAGCTTCCTCAATTTGTTATTTTCTCAGAAAGATTCTTCTCTGAGAGTATTAAAGGTGTGTCATTCTCTACTTTAGAGCTGCTAGAAAACAGAAATGGGAAGAGGGGGAAATAAATGAAATAAGGAGAATAAAAATTTAGGATGAATAGCAGGAGAAACTTCCATTTCCTAACAGACAGATACAATAAACTTTGAAATAACAAATTGGTCAAAACACCAGAAATAAACTACAGAGAGCAGCTCCTGCCCTGGCAGGAGATGAACTTGTAGCAGAGTAGCTTTTATCCATCTGCAACTTTAGATTGCACCAAGAGAAGGAGATGAGGGTTGAGGGTATGGATATCAAAGGAAATTGCTTTAGGGAATTCAGGCTCACTATTGGCCCTCTGTCCTCAGGGATATGAAATGAAAAACACCTCCTCGAGCTGCCTTAATGGCAAAAGGAAAGAGAAGTTCCTGTTTGAGAGAAAACATTTGTGAGAGAAGGGAAAGTCAGATTTTCCCAGCTAGAAATGGCTCTGGTGTGACTGGGCCAGCAGGAACCTGGGAGAAGCAAGAAATCTTTGTTTAAGGATTAATTGCCACCTTTCAGGGCTCCCATCAGTGGGAAGCCTGAAGAGAAAGATTTCTTGAAAGGCAACTTTACCCTTGTGATGTCCCAGGGGCTTCAGGAAAGAAACTGAGGTTTCTTAAAAAAGAAGGATCCTCTCTAAGTGCCACTGTATCCATTTATCCATTTCTGGGGAGGGATTGTCATTAGAATAAAGAGATATTTATTTTATACAGAAAATCAGAACAAGGAGATTTTTAAGAGCTTACCTGGGGGGAAAAAAAAGGAGCTCATTTTTTTCTGGAGGGGAAAAGCAGTGTTAAAGTGCATCCTGAAATATGCTGGTGTTTGGAGAAATGCAGGAAATGGCTGAGGAGATGTTCTGAGCATCTTTGGGATGCTCTGTTTTCCCTCTCAGAGTTCGTTTGTACTCCCTGGGGACAGATCTTAGGGATGACACAAATTTTCCCAGCTTTCCAATAAAGTCTCACAACACCGACACCTTTGCAACAACAGCAAAGGTCTCCTTGCTGTGTCAGCATATTTTCCCTTGTCTGTGCTCCTGGGGAAACAGATCCTGAAGTGGCAGAACAGCAGGAACAACCTTTCCTGCAAAATGGAAAACCAAGAAAAATATTGCTTTCCCTCATAATCCCAAGATTTTAAGGAACAGGCCTCCCACAGAGGTGGTGCAGACAACAGGAGCTTCAAACGGAGTTTCCCAAGGCCAGAAAGTTAAAAGTTAAAGAACTCACCAGAGAGGAAATGTATTTTTAGCACTTTACAGATGGATCATTTCATTTAGAACATCCCCTCCTGAAACACTGCCGAGGTTTCTCCTAAGAAGTGAAGTCGCTTGGGCATCCAGGGAATTTCACATCAATAAAACAAGTCAGGCCTCTCCTGCAACTTTTATGACTACAACCATCTCCTTTCCCCCTTCTTCTTCATTCCTTTCTGCTCCTCCAGGGACCTCAGCTCTGCCATTGCTTAGGGAAGAAGGAAAAATGAAGATGATTGAGGTCTGAGCTCCACAAACTGCTCCTCCTTCTCCTGATACCCCAATATTCCTGCTGCCAGGATCTCCACTCCTCAGAATATTCTCTGGATGAAATTTAAGGGTCATTTGTGTCAACTTTCAGGAGAGTAGGGTTAGGTGGGATATTGGGAAGGAATTCCTGGCTGTGAGGCTGGGTAGGGGCTGGGATGGAATTCCCAAGAAGCTGTGGCTGCCCCTGGATCCCTGGAATTGTCCAAGGCCAGGTTGGACAGGGCTTGGAGCAACCTGGGACAGTGGAAGGTGTGGGTGGGATGGATGGGATTTAGGGTCCCTTCCAACCCAAACCATTCCATGGCCTTGCTGAGACCCCGTGGGTTGGGCTGGGACCGATCTCACACCCGATCCCATCCCAGCACTTCCCATTTAAATCCCTCAATTCTCTTTCTCTTCCCCCTGGAGTGAAAGAGAGGATAAAAGGCACGGAGCTGACGTGTGGTTTGGGGACCCCTGCCAAGAGCTGAGAACGGCTGCAGGACCCCAAACCCATCCCACAGCCCCACCCAAGCAGGGTCACCCCACAACGACAGCAGAGCTGCTGGCAGCCCCACCCTTCAGTGATTTATTTGCTTTAGACCCCTTATGCAGATCCAAATCGATTTTTCTGCTCAGAACCAATACCTCCCAATAAATCTCCTGTTTTCTAAGCCCACAAGGACCAAACCTGCAGCTCCTCTTCCAGGTGCTCATTCTGTGCCCCAGTTTGATGAGTTTTACACATCCCAAATGGCAGCAGAGGCTGAAACCCAACGGCTTTTTCCATCCATGGAGCTGAAACTTTTCCATCAACATAATCCCGAATGGAAATCCTGTATTTTAAGGTGATATACATTTATATAAATAGGGAAATATGAAAAGGAAATTTGTTCAGCACGTTAAAAATCCTGCTTTTAGCAGCCAGAGGTAATCAGTTTGTCGTTCCACAAAAAAAAGGCCAATGTGCCTGGAATGACGCAGCCATTCATTCCTTACTTTTCCCATATAAAAAACCATTCTGGGATCATGCATGAGGGCTCCTGGTACAAGTGATGGGATTCTTCCAAGCATTACACAGCATTTCAAGAAGCATTAAACTCTTCCCCTCCCGTTTTTAGTTCTTACATGTTTCATCAAAATCCTGATTTAGAGTGAAGCAGCTAACAGCAGGGTTCTAATAAAAGGAAGTTTTCAAAAATAGGTGGTGAAAAACCCAAAAGATGAGATACAAACCACAAAAACTGTGGAATATTGATTGTAGTTTAAAAATATGGAGCAATGAGGCAGTAATTTACAATTAAATACCACATTTAGCATGCTGGGTGTTCAGAATACAACTCAATAATATAATTCATTAAAAACTCAATAATATAATAACCAATATCCCAGGGAAATTAATGTTAATATTTAGCCTGTTTATTAATGGCTAAAAATGAAGCTGCTATAAATTTGCACTGGGGTAGTCAGCAATGATGCATTGCTCTTATTATTTCCCATTTAAAAATTCATTTTTTTGTGCATTGCACCTGAAGTTCCCAGAGGTACAGTTTTGTCCTCAAATGTATGGGTAGACATTTCTGGCAAAATAAACCAAACTAAACAAATAACCAAGGAAAGCCACCAATCTTCCCTGTGTTCTGAATTCACACTCTGCACTGATTTGTTTTAGGAAGAAATTATTCCCAGAGTTGTTCATCATTTCCATGTGAATCGATTATTCAAAATAATTCTGTTTCTGCTCCCACCTCCCAAAGCCTCACTGGGCCCAACCTGGGGATGAAATCCCCAAAAAGTCCTTTGGAAATCATTTTATTATTAAAGGGTTTAAATTTCTGTTTCTGTTTTATATCCTCACAACTGTCAAAAAAGAGATTTTACTCATGGCTGGAATCATTCAGGGCTGTTTTACATCACAGAACGGGAATCATCAAGGTGGAAAAACCCTAAAATCAGGAAGTGAACCAGAACTGCCAAGGCCACACTCACCCATGTCCCCAAGGGCCACATTTCCACAGTTTTTAAATCCTCCAGAGATGGGGACTCCATCCCTGCCCAGCTGTGCCAGGGCTTGAGAATTTTCCTGAAATTCACTAAACCTCTCCACGTGGGAATCTTTGCTTCCACAGCTTGTGGCAGCTGTGATATTTGTGGAGTTTGGTGTGGAATCTTTGTTTTGGTCTGAGAGGAGCAACTGTTGAGTTTTGCAGTCACTTCCCAGCCCTGTTTCTCCGTGTGGATGTTTCACATCCCATTTTCCTGCAGCTCTCCCTGCCCACTCCCATCCAACTGCAAACACATTGACTCACTCATCCCAGCTCAGGGCTGAGAGAAATCCTGGAAAAGATCCCACTGATGTAAAGGCTGCAAATGGGAGAAAATTCACACCCAAAAAACTCTTCTGACCACGGAATAAAAATTATTTGAAAGGTACCATTACACTCTGATTAATACTGAAATTATTCCTGAGGCAAACAAAGTTTTTCTGATCCAGTTTTTGTCTGTTGGAGAGTAAGGGATATTTTGAGGGGGCAGGGAGGGATAATTTGGATTTAGCTTTTCTACACCTGATGTTTTCATCTTTGCTAAATTATGAACTTCTAATGGTTAATTCTAATTTTTCCCTAAATTTTGGAGATGAATTGTCCTCTTAAACTCCTGAAAGGTGAGAATTAAAAGCACAGGTGCAGAACTGAAGAAAATGGTCTATGGCACCAGCAAGGGATCCACTGAAAATTTCAAGATATCCTTTTTGTCCATTTAATAAATGGGAATTTCAGGAAAACCTCCTCTTTGAACCAAGCAGGGTGATCTCCTCTCCTCCCATTCCTTGTCTCATCAGATTAGGGACTGCCACAAACAATTTTGTATAAAAAAATAGTTTGAATTTTACACCCTGGGCATTTTGGAATAGGAAGGATGCAAGTTCTCATTCCCTGAGTTATCCCTGCTTTGAGCTGGCTCCAGATCCCTCACACACTTCAGCTGAGACATGTGAAAATCAGGCACCAGGCTGCCCTGCCACATTCCCTCCAGCTCCTGGGAATTAAAACCTTTCCTATTGCGTTGTTGGTTTGCATTTTGTGCAGCTGTAAATTTATTCCTCAGGCAGGAACTGAAATGGAACCTGCAAGCAGAATTTTTTGGCCTCTGGACTGACGCATTCCATCAAAACATAAAACCCACGGGCTGCAGCTAACAAGGGAAATACCTGTACCACCAAAATGAGAAGTTCTCCACAGTGTGAGATTCGAGTGCAAAATGCTCCAAGTGGAGTAAATCCTAAATTAAATTTAGTACAGAGACATTGAGTTCAATAAAAGCTGCCAACAAGAGCACTTTTCCTGTTACTATGTTGTGGCCTGAAATGACATGAAATGAACAAATAAATAAGGATATCAAGAACTACGATTTAAAAGCTAATATCAACTGAAAATCTGGCTTATTTTGCTTGATCCAAAATGAAATTTGAAGAGCTGATTGTAAAGATGAACACAACTAATTAATTTAACCACTAGGAATGAAACCCTTACCTTTGCTTTCAACCCAAGCTTCTCCTGCCCCAATCCTCTCCCCTCCAGTCTTTTCTTCCCAATTCAGGATGAAAGAGGTTTTCATGGATATCCAGTTATTCCCAGTGCCAGGTCCTGGACACAGAGGCCTCGTGGTGCCAGGGCTGAGTGGAACAAAGGAACACAAAACTTGGGGAACATTGGGATCATGGCTGAGACAACACATGCAGGCAAGAGAAAGCTCCCAAGGAATTCTTTTAGGTGTGTGGGGGTCACAGCAACCTCAAACACAAACCAACAAACAGAAAAGGAAACCAAAGGACCGTGTTTGGTGCATGGCAGCTCTTGTTTTGTCACAGCACAACAATTTCTTGCCTCTTTCTGAAAATGGCTGCAAAGAGAGAAAAAATACATCCAGTGAGTGTCCTGAAAAGAAAAATTTATTTGTTTTAACATGAGTTTCTCAGAGTTCCAAATCCTTGGCCTCAGCCAGCCTGGAGTCACTGATCTACAAGTGATTTCCTTGCCTTGGCCGTGGTACCTCGGGCTCACCCTGTGGGTGCAGCAGCTTCACCCCCCTGCCAGTGCCACCCCCAGGAAGGTCACATCTGCCCTCTCCTGTTGGAACCCTGAAGGTTGAAAATTTTAGGCTTTCTGTTCTAAAAAACATCGACCCTCAAGCAAGTACCACGTTTCACGTGAGGCCATGGAAAAGGCTTTTGAAATTGAGTGACAGCACTGGGGTTGGGGGTGTGTGGTTTGAATAGAAGTGTGTGATATCACAGGGTGCAAAACTTGGATTTGGGATTTTAGTATATAGTAATATATATGGGGAAGATGGAGGATTTGGGGTGTTGTCTGGGTCCTTCACCACCTTCCTTCTCCATGGGTTTGGGTGGTTTTCTGTAATAGAGTGAAAAGGTCCGCATTGCAGGCCTTGGGTGGT
The DNA here is from genome assembly GCA_021534815.1 of Acrocephalus arundinaceus. Taxonomy (NCBI): domain Eukaryota; kingdom Metazoa; phylum Chordata; class Aves; order Passeriformes; family Sylviidae; genus Acrocephalus; species Acrocephalus arundinaceus. The sequence continues at coordinate 14,545,400 of JAJEOU010001709.1, forward strand.
CATTATTGGGTCAGAAATATAAATAATATAGGTGTCACCTCATTATTGGTTGATTATCACTTAAATTATGTTGGAAAGAGTTAGATCCATCCATTTTACCTCATTTCTCTGACTTGCCAGTTAGAGCTCACGGCTCGTGGGTCTGTAAATAGATAAGAAATAATAAACACCCAAGTCTGAACATGAACTGTGCCTCCCATGTATCAATCCCAACCTTGGCAGAGAAAGAAGCCAGAACTGTCACACTCTCCTTTACCTGCAGAGTGCTGCAGTTGATATTTCTGTGAGCACCTGGGCTGAGCCTCCACGTTCTCCACAGGTTTCTGCAGCAGAAATCCCAATTCCCGCCAGCCCGTTCAAATTCCGCCTTCACGGGCTCTACTCAAACCAACCTCTTGGATTATTCCACTGAAACATCCTCGTCCTTTCCACTCCATCTCTTGCCTCCCTGCTGCACAGAGGGAAGCAGTTAGAACCCAATCTTTACATTTTTATAGCCACAAACATTTTTTTTTCCTTTGCTGAGCGTTGTCATTCCAGAGCTCACGGCTCATGAGTCTGTAAATAGATAAGAAATAATAAACACCCAAGTCTGAACATGAACTGTGCCTCCCATGTATCAATCCCCACCTTGGCAGGGAAAGAATCCAGAACCATCACACTCTCCTTTACCTGCAGAGTGCTGCAGTTGATATTTCTGTGAGCACCTGGGCTGAGCCCCCACGTTCTCCACAGGTTTCTGCAGCAGAAATCCCAATTCCCATGAGCCCGTTCAAATTCCGCCTTCATGGCCTCTGCTCCAACCAACCCCTTGGATTATTCCACTGAAACATCCTTTCCTTTTCCACTCCATCCCTCACCTCCCTGCTGCATAGAGGGAAGCAGTTAGAACCCAGTCTTTACATTTTTATTGCCACAAACACTTCTTTCCTTTGCTGAGCATTGTCATTCCAGCACTCCCGGCTCCCTGAGGTTGGCAATATCCATCTTTTTCAATCAGGCCACGCAATAATTTGTACAGGGCACGGCTCCTGTACAAATAACCAAAGATAATGAGCTTTTCCTCCTGCCACTTCTCACCTGGGGTGAAGGTGAGCATGTAAACCAGATGTTTCAGGCGAAAAAAAAGCGAATTCCTAAATTCATGACCCAGCCAAAGCCTCTTCTGGGTGTCTCAGGAGCTGGAGGAACATCCTGCATGATTTATAGGAGCAGTACAGCACAACAAACAGAACATTAGACAAGAAAACAGGGTACTGCTCATTTAATATTATCATTACTTATTAATACCTATGCAAGATTCACAAGTGTTCCTCCATCTACTCAAAAATAACTCTAACTGCTCTTTTTTCCATCTTTTTAAAATTTTTTTCACCTTTTTTTTTATTCAGGCATGCACTAAAATTCAGTTTGGTTTTGGGAATCAAGGAGGGGAGGAGGCAAACAGATAAACAAGCATTTTATTGTGTTATTTCTGCAAATACATCAGGCTGATCAATCGATCTGCTGTTCCCAGACAATTCCTGATTCTTGCTGTAAGAATGGAGGGAAAATGCTGGGAAATTCTTGTTTGTCCCTCTCTCATCTGCAAATGTGACCAAAGCATCAGCTGTTTAAAGCAGTTGACTTTGCTCCACCGAAGGAATGATCTCTGGTGCTCCTGAGCCCTGCTGAAATAGCTGGGATTTGTACATGGAGGTGTTCAGAGAACACATTTCAGAGCAAGGAAAAACCTTGTCTGTTAAAAAGGAACACATTTCAGAGCAAGGAAAAACCCTGCCCATTAAAGGGTTGGGGTAATCTCTTCCAGTGTGCCCTGGGATCAGAAGGGAAAGGCTTAAAACCCTCTCAGCCCTCCCTTTCCCACAGAGGAAAGCACCATTGTCAGGGACAGTGAGCCCAACACGAGCCCTGCAGGCTCTGATTTGTGCTTGGCCAATGATTTTTTCCTCTCATTTTTTTTTCTTTTTTTTTTTTTTCCCCAGCACAGCTCTGTCTCTTGTTTAGGCCACTTAGAGAATTTAATTCTATTTTTTCAGGGTTTTCTTTAAAGAATGGAAGCAATTTTCAGCAAAAATATTAAATTGAATCTGGGATTTGAAGAGTTGATCGTTTCAGGTCTTAATCGTATGAGATTAAACACACATAAATAACTTGTATTAAAGTTATGAAGTTATTATTATTAATTTTAAATCATTGGTGATCACCAGGTGAGAAATCAGTTTGGAGGTTGAAAGTTGCAAGGAATTTTGGTGGCCACCATCCAGTGTATCCAGGAGAGTTCATGGATTTACAGGAGCTAAAGCAGAAGTTGGTCCTGAAGAACAATTTTTTAGGATTGCCATCGTTCACCTACAGAATTGTTTTTTGAAGGTTACACAAATATGTGCAATCAAAAAGGGAGGCAGCCACAAAGGAAATCTGTGGAAATAACAATAGATGCAATTTAAAATTGTATATTAAATTGTATAATTAAAATAACAAATATTATTTGTACTTCCTAGGAAAAACAGCTCCACCCCAGCAGTGGATAGAACCCAATTAACAGAGGAACTGAGTTTAAAGAAGTTTTTAGAGGAAAATAAAATGTTCCAAGTGATATATCTGAGTCTTGCATGCTGGAGGGAAGGCAAAGACTTTGTTGGCGGTGCCAGAGGACAACCAGAGGTTGTCACTGATTTCCTCCTGCACGCCCATTACAGAAATTGCAGCCCCAGGTAGGGCTTGTCCATCCTGATCTCTGCTGGCAATTGAAGGGGATTCTGAAAGGCTTAATAAACCCTGATCTAATTCTCGTGATGTGTTCCAATACCCACAAAGGTCCAATCCTTGCCTGGAACGTCAAACCCACCAAGGAAAAGTGACCTCCAAGTTGTGCAGACCAGGACATGGATATTTTTTTTTAAATTTCTGAAAATAATCAGAGAGCCAAATGTCAAGAGGGAGCCTTGATGGAAATGAGAGGAGGAATAACTTTTTACCCATCATTTTAATACTTTTTTCTTTTCTGAAATCTAACTGTATTTGAAGTACTTTTATTCTTTTAGGGCTTCAGGACAGTTCTGCCCATGGAACACAAGAAATGTACCTTAATTTTCAAGAAACACAAGGCTACAAGGGAGATTCTACCCATTATTTTCTAGAATGATGTCTCAATTCCAGAAGAGATCCAGCCCTGCACAGTTTACCAAATATTCCAGAAATTCTGTCCCCTATTCTCTGATTTCTGATTTTATCCAAATGGGGCAGGGAAAGCTTCCCAATAATTAAACCACAGCAAACCTCGAGGCTTTAAGTTCTGTTTTCCACCTTTCAGAGAAGATAAAGCATTGCCTCCCTTCTCTGGTTCCACAAAAAGGATGATGAACTCAATCCAAACATCTTTTATCAGCTGAGTCCTGGCAGCTGCAACAGCAAAGGTCATTTAAGGAGCACCTGACAGTAACAACGTGGGACAATAAAATTCAGCTTTTGTCAGGTGTGTTCCTTCTCCATGGACAGGATGAGGGACTGACACATGAAAGGGTCAAAACTCTTCTTTTTATGCAGCCAAATATTCACCCTCACCCTTTAGGCCCCTCTCCCTCAGCCTGCTGCTGCCCCAAGTGTGAGTGACAAGCCCTCAGCATCCCTGGTTTCCTGTCATGCTTTGAGGGTTACAGGAATACAATGAGTAATCCATATTTTAAAGGAGTATTTCAAAGACAATGTGCACAGCACTGGAAAATCCAGAGGAGAGGTTTAATGTTTTCCTCTAGTTCTGCTGTGTTGTGCCTGACTGTATTCATAGGAATTTTCAAGAGTTTATGAAGCCAGAGAGCACAAAACCAAACAAATTGCATTCAGGGCATCAGTTTTCATCATTGCTGAGCTCCCCTGAAAGGCCAGACAGATTTGTTCCCGAGTTCAGGAGCATCACACTCTGTAAAATATAACTCAGTGAGCTGATTTAGCTGGGAGGAGACACCACAATGAAATTCCTTCCTCAATTTCACATCCCTCCCCAAACACGGGGTGCCTTTGAATGGAAACTCAGAGATTCAGTGGAATAAATCAGATTAATCCATTTGGAAAGGCAGCTCAAGAGCAAAGACTCTCAGTTTTTTATGCCGTGGATATCTTAGAGGTTGGGTGGGCAAGGGGCAGGTGAAATTCATCTTGTCATTATTTCATTGTTTATATTAAGTTTTCAAATCCTCAGAGGTGATAAAAGATTTAGATTTGTTACATTACACAATATGAACACTCTGATTCCATCCCCACACTCTGAGCCCTCCAGGTGGAGTCACACTCCCAAGGGATCTGCTGAGATCCAGGACAAAATCACCCACATTTCTGATTCATTGATTGAAATTTGGAATTTGGTTGTCAAAAAAAATAGGAGACAAGAGGCCAAGGAGAACATAATCAGTGGCAGAAGTTTTAGTGTACATCCATCTCCTTTCCCTCATTCTAAAATCAGGTGATTCTGAAAAAAGCCACCAAGAGAAAACTCCACGTGGCAATCAAGTTTTTATAACAGCTGCTCCCTTAGGAAGAACACCAGGGATGTGTAAAACAATCCAAAATTTCACCAAAATTAAAGAATATCCACTCAACCCAGTCAAAATTATGAGCTGTCACTGAGAAACAAATCAAACCCAGTGTATGAAATGTAACTTTTCCTGATGCTGACAGATAAACTTCGGGGTTTGAAACACTTCTAAGTCCGCATTTATAAAGAGCACAGTGGCATTTTCCATATTTGCTTTACCAAGTCTCTAGGGAGGGTTGAGGATGAGGTATAAAAATTTTGAGAACAGACTGAAAACAGCAGCTGAAGGCACTGTCAGATCTCAGCTCACTGAGAAAAGTGTTTTTCACTTCAAGTTTAAACCTGATTTCTTTTGAGGGCCGATCTTAAATAGCGACGTTCAGCTCTAACCACTCCAAGAAAAGACTTTGGAAAATGCCAATTTTTAAATGCAGCGTGAGAAATTGCAGCTCTGAAAGGGCAGAAAATACCCAGACACGAGCCAGGAGTTATTGATTGTTAGGTCTGGAAGCCAGGTAAGCAAAGCCACATGGAATTGTCCACAAGAGATGTTAGGGAGCCCTCAGAAATCACAGAATCTCCTTCTCCATCATTGCCAGCTCACCACAGGAGCAATCCCACCACAGCATCAATTCCCATCCCTGGATTAATGAGCAGGAATAGATGGAACAGCTCAAGAAACGTGATCTCTGCATTCTCATCAAAATAAACATATTTTTTTAAAAAATATGATAAATTGGATAAAAAATACCCATATCTGCATCAGATATAACCATGTGACTTCATGGAGAAGCTTGATCCAATTCCCATCCCTAGATTAAAAAGCAAGAAGAGATGGAATAACTGAAAAACCTTATCCCTGCTTTCTCATCAAAATAAACATATTTTAAAAAAAATAAATTGGATTAAAAATACCCACAACCTGCATTCAGATATAATCATGTGACTTCATGGAGAAGCTTGATCCAATTCCCATCCCTAGATTAAAAAGCAAGAAGAGATGGAATAACTGAAAAACCTTATCTCTCCTTTCTCATCAAAATAAACATATTTTAAAAAAAATAAATTGGATAAAAAATACCCATATCTGCATCAGATATAACCATGTGACTTCATGGAGAAGCTTGATCCAATTCCCATCCCTAGATTAAAAAGCAAGAAGAGATGGAATAACTGAAAAACCTTATCCCTGCTTTCTCATCAAAATAAACATATTTAAAAAAAAAAAGATAAATTGGATAAAAAATACCCACACCTACATTCAGATATAACCATGTGACTTCATGGAGAAGCTTGATCCAACGGGGATCTCTCCCAAATGTTCCTCAAGATTGAGCTGGAGAGTTTAGGTTAAATATCAGGAAAAGTTTCTCCCCATGAGGTTGCTCAGGCATTGGAGCAGGCGGAATGTCCATCCCTGGAATTGCTCAGGATGTGGCTCTTGGGGACAGGGTTTGGTGATGAACCGAGTCAATGGTTGGGCTTGATTTTTAGAGCCCTCTTCCAACATTTCATGAGCTGTATTCCAAAAAAACCCTGGTGCAGGTGGAAGTCACGGGTCAGGATGTTGAGGCAGCTCCTGGAAGAGTTGGATGAGGCCAGAAAATGAGGGAAAAGGAGCCATTTCCTGACTCTTTGTGATCCCAAGAATATTTGCTGCTTCAAGAGTCAAGGGTGGGGTTTGGACACTGGGATTCCAAATGTTTCCAACCTAAATCTGGGAAATTTGCCTCAAGGATATCCTTGAATCAATTCTACTCGTGCGAATTCCTAAAATATGGAAGTACAAGTACAACAACTACAAGGAACTTCCCTTCTTTGTACCACAGACACCACTAAAATCAATTTTTTAGTTGTTTCAGATTTCAACAGCTCCTCTCATGGATTCCCAAATTCCCAAATAGTAATTGAGGTATTATTTCCATCCTCTAATGTAAAGCCACTTAATCCTTTGTTTGTTTTTTCCAAGCAGTGCTAAAACAGGCAAAAATCCTTGTTTGGTTTTGTACCCAGCACTGTCAAATCATTTTTTCCTTTTCAAATCCATTAACTCTTTGCTAACCTTAATAATTCTGCCTGGTTTAACTTGGATTTTCCTACCATTTCATGTAATTCCTGAAGATCAAGCCAACAACTTTTCCTGTTCAGCCGAGAAAACCTGAATTGATTTATAAAATCTGCCTCTTTTTGCCCTGAAATGTTACAAAATCTCCCTCTTTTTGCTCCTAAACCTTATAAAATCTGCTCTTTTTTGCTCCTATTGTTTAGCACTTCCCTTAACTCATTAAAAACCCATTTCAACCCAGTCACCCTGGAACAAAACTGGAGGCTGAGAAACCTTCACGGTGCAGAAAAAAATGATCCCTTCAGCCCAAACTTGTTCTGTCTTTCAGCAGTTTTGGAATCAATAATGTTCCTTAACCACTTCTGACACTTTGCAGTGCACGACTGAAAGCTTGGCTGAATACAACAAATAAATGAGGCAGAACAAGAAGAAAAACAGATTTTTCAAGGGTTCCAAACACGCTTTTGTTGCAGAAAAACCGTTCAAAAAACACGGGGTTTGTTTTTTACAATCAACCCAAATGGATATTTAAGGAGAGTTGAATCACATATTAATATTTTCTGTGAGCAATTTGAAATAAGTGGCTTTTAATATGGAAAATATGAAATACTGCTTGGTTGTGGTAGTTATTTTCTTCTTTAATTAATTTTTTTGTTTGTTTTAGAGGTTTTTTTTAATAAGTACTCTAATATTTATATTTTTTAACCTTTCCTTCATTATCGTCAATGAAAAAGACATTAATTACCTGTCCAGGTCAAGCTTTAATTGACTTAAATGTGGCTCTACCTCAATTCTCTTTGGCTGACACCACATTCCCCATGAAAAGTCCACATTTTACCTGGAGCTGGCTTGAAAACTTGGAGCTGAAAATGAAAAAATGCAGGGAAAAGTATTGTACAAAAAATGTAATCCTGATCTGGTGAATGGAGAAGATTCTCTGCTTAGAATTAATAATAATGGGAATAATTAGAATAATGATAATAGAAGAGTAATAAAATAAGAATGAAAAATAGGAAATATTATTAATAAAATTAAATACAATAATGATAATAAAAAATAATTTAAAAAACAGCATTGAGTCCAAATAAAACCCATCAGCATCTTTTTACAGAGCTTGATTCGTGCCACTCACCAAATTAATCCCATTTTCCCTGGTCCCTTGTGGTACTTCCCAAGGTTGGAGCCTAAAAAACCTGTAGGAAAAACTGGAACACTTTAAAACCAGCCAAAAACTGTCATTTAGGATGTAAGAGTCCCTATAATTTATTCAGCCATGGAAAGTACCCATAAAATAAACATGAAATGGAAGAGACGACAATTTTCCCGCTATTCCTCCATGGATTCTTGTGGCTTTTTCAACTTTCAGTGTTTTAAAAGAGGCATTTTTCCATCTCAGAGTAGCCAGAAGTTTGGATAAATCCTTTTTGTTTCCTCCTTCTTCCCCAGCTGCTTTGAGGCTAAGACTGAGATTAATTATGTCTCAAAACACAGGCCAGAATTTCGGGTGAAAATCTGAAATATCCTATCAAAACTTACGTGCTGTGATTAGAAAGTATTTCTGAAATTAGGATTTTCACTGAGAATCTTTTCCTCCGAGCCAGGAGATGCTGAAAGTCCTCAAGAGCAGAATTTGATGAAGAAAAGCAGCTTAATTGAAAAGCTGCCTTTGCAAAACCAGCATCACTTCCCAGGCCACGGATATTGCCAAAAGCTTCCAGAAGTAAAATAAAAAAACAGCCTGGAGGCAAACAAAACTCTATATTTTTTTACTTAATAGCTGTAAGTTTTTTTATCCCATTCCTTGCACAGAGGGAAGTGAAATTACTTTCCAGAAGAGAGAAAGGAGTTTACAGTGCAATAAAATCAGATTTAAAAAGCTAAACTAGCGATAGCAGCTGCAAAAAGAAGTTTAACACAGGCACGCACCCTCACAAATCCAAGCTGGACAGACAAGGCAAAGCCTTCCAGGGATATTATGGGATGAGTTCAGCACTTCCATGCCACACATCCAGCCCTGTAAATCTTGTTTTAATAGAATGAGTATTTATGACTTTGGGTAGGCCCAAACTTTTATCCGTTCCCTGAACATCAGAACACGCAGCACCTGCACAGATGTTAAAGCTGAACTCTTATCTCACCTGGATTGATGTCTAAACTTTTTTTTTTTTAATGGGAGAGGAGCAGCCAGGCTTTCCTGCTCTTGGAAAAGAAGGAGAGGAGGAGCTGTTGAGATAAGGCCGATTACACGAGATAAAATCCCCCAATGGATGCAGGCAGCGCTGAGCTGGGGGCTGGCAAACACGAGGTGTGCAGGTCACCACAATCTCAGCTCCAGAACGTGCTAAAATATCGAGCAGGAAGTTATCTGGTGGAATATGACAAAGCTGAAACTTGGGAGTTCGGGGTTAATCAGGAACAGCGAAGCCGCGTGCTGGAGGAAGCGCCGCTATCCGAGATGGGCCCGGGTTTGCTGATAAAGCAGGAAATATCTGGATCCTGGATATCAAATTCAGCCAAATAATCTCTGGATATCAAATTGAGCATCAGAGGCCTCGTGGAGCTGCTCAGTGTTTTATCAGGAGTGTGGAAGGCACTGTGTGGAATCAGAGCACCAGCGGGAAAGATCCCACACGGATACGGGCCCTGAGTAACCCATGGGATACTGGGAGTTACTGAAATTCATGTCACAATTATACTCGAAGAAAACTTTCTCATCCTGCTACACCACCTTCATTCCCCTCTGGATAAGATTCCCCCTGCACTCTCTCCCCTCAGGAAAATCCCTCAGGAGTGCCCTGTTGCTCTTTTGAGGGTCTCACCCCTCACAGTCACAACCCCTGTCTGAAGATCACATCAACCCCAACATTTTTTACTGCAATCCACACAGTTTTTTGTGCAATTCCCACCATCATCAGTCCCAAAATATGAATTTCTGCAGGTGAGGGAGAGCACTGGTGCACAGAAGCTGATTCCCAGCTCCTTTCCAGCTCCCTGCTCTGCTGCTCTAATTAGCAGCCACGTCCACGCCTCATTTCAGCCTTCATGCTACGCTTGTTCTTTAAGAGATCCTAAAGCATATGCTCAGCTGCACATTATGGATTGAAACGAGAGCTGGAGGCATTCCAAAACCCAGGCCTGACCGAGCTGTCTGGGGGGAAAAGTCACTGCATGTGAAGCTGCAAAGATAATTAAGTCGAGTGTCAACTGGAGTAGTCACTTCCCAGGAGCTGAAGCTCTGCTGCGAGAGGACACTGGCACCTCCCTGAAACCAAGGGGAGAAACAGAACCAGCTCGCTGGGGGAAAATTGTCTCAGGAGCTGGTGGGATGTGCACTGGTGGTGTCAAAGGGAAGCACGTCCATAGATGTGGGGTTAAATCATTCTGATCTACTCGGAAATGGGAAGGGTTTTCCTTGGATTCCAATTATGTCACTGTTGGTGCCAGATCTGTAAAACTTCCAAGGTTATTCCCATTTCACAGCTCTCAGGCAAAGGGGGGATCTCTGTGCAGGGCCAGAACTTGGACTGGATGATCCTTGTGGGGCCCTTCCCACTCAGGATATTCTGTGGTTCTGTGATTCTTACTAAGGCAGCAGCTACTCATGTGTGCAGGATTACTCAGTGGATACTCATAGCTGCTATCAACTCATTAATTAGAAACATTTTACAGAATAAAAGTCAGGTATTGTGTTCTATTGTCTTTCAAGCATTCAGTGATTAATTCCCTCCTTGCAGCCAACCATCAACAAATTGTTTGGGTTTTCTTTTTCTTTTTTGGATTACCGTCCTCAAGCTTGCCCTGTGAGGCCAATTAGCTGTTTGTAATTAATGACTTGCTGCTGCTTGTCAGAGCAATGCCCCTTGTCCTGAGAGGAGCACCTGGGTGCTCCCAGTGCTCTGCAGACGCTTCCCTGCTCATTTTGATGCCTTTCAAAACCTGGCATAGACATTGAGACCATTTTCTGGCCTGGTAAAATTAGAATTCACGGTCCAGTTGTCAAAGGCAAAAATGGGAATCAGTGCAAAGACCTGTCACTGTGGGAATTCCCTGTGACTCTCACAGATGACAAGTGTTAATTAATGTGGGTTTTTTTCTGAAGGGACTGTCATGAATGGACCCTTCTCCTGTCAGCTGTGAGAGAAAACCCTTTTCACTCCTGACAGGGCACTCACAGACTTCAGCTCCTTCTTGGGTTCTTGGAGTCCTCAAGCTACATTTTCAAAGAGAAATTATATATGTTTTTTTTTAAAAAAAAAAGCAATTCAATGTCTCTCTGTGAGAGATATTGGCAGGGAAACAGAATTCCCATGAGCAGTCCAATGGGATGTGCAAGAGTTCCAAGGTTTAAGGACATTGCAATCACAAAGATGTGCTGATTCCAACCAATAGGGTCTGATCCCAAATATCCAACTGATTCCAAAATCCAGCTGAACTGCAGGAGCAGAGAACCTGTACAGGATCCTTGGAAACAAATAACAACCTCCCCAAAAAATGCAAAAGGGCTGCTTTATCCATTGGTGTTAAATATAAAGAGGAAAACTGACTCTGCACCCCGTGCATGGAACAGCTGAATTTACACACCTTCAACCCCTGCACGGCCAAAATTCCAGCAGCAGAGCCAAAAAAAGATGCATCCAAGGAAAAATGAAGGAGAAATGCCATGGGAAAGGGTCTGCACATCCTCCACAAATTAATGTTGGAAGTGGACAATACAAAATTCATGAGCAAAATTGGCAGAGAAGCCTTAAACCCACTGAAGACAAGAGCAACCAAAATAACGAGATGCTGTCTTAACAAGATGCCCTTAAATAAAAGGATTTGTCATGGCAATAAAAAATATCAGCAAAAAATAGATACAGCTTCAAACTGCAGGCAAAAGGAGCAATTCTTCCCCAGCAAAATGAGATCAAGGCAGGCTTGGATGTAAAGCACACACAATGAGTCTAAATGGCAAAGAGAACAACAAAATGAAGGGAAACAAGGAGATTAGCTCAGGAAAACAATAGGCAAGAAAATAAAACCAGATATAACAACTCCTGGGGAAAAGAATATAAAATCCAAACAAAAAGGAAGAGCCTGACAAAGTACAAACAAATGACAACGGATGGCAGAAAAATGTAATTACAAGAAAGGACTCAAAATGTTGAAATACTACAGATTCAAATAACCAGACAGTCGATATAATTCCAAGAGATGATGTTATTTTGCAGGAATGAACACAAGAACAGAGCGTGTCCCTCTCTAACAATATAAAAGTTATCCGGTTCCTGTGTCCTTTCCCAAACTTTCTAAGGAGATTTGAATGCACGGCTTTGTTTCCCAGACATCATCGTTTGCTCCGGGTTCCCATCAATACCATTACTCACAAGGCTTTTGTGTTTTTCCCAGCATTTTGTGAGTCAGCCAAGAGAGGCCAGGGATAATTGACAGGAGTCACTCAGAAGGAACGTTCCAGACTCAAAGCAGAGCAGAGAGATGGGTGCAGACGTTCTGTTCCACCCCTTGAAATGACATCAGAACGAGACTGACTTCGGATTTAAGGACAGGTCATTGCTTTTTGTCTGGAAAAACTGGGAGAGTTTGTTTCTTGATGGGAAAGGCTGAGTTAAATCCACTGTCTATTGAAATCAACAGGAAAAAAACCAAAAAGAAGGATTTTCTGTGTTGATTTCAGACCTGTGAGTCCCTTTCCAACACAGAAAGCCTGACAGAAATGAGGTTTCTGTGATGTATTAATAGTTGTAGAGAGCCAAACAAGAAGCTGAGTTCCAACATAAACTTAAACCTGAAAATATTTTTCTCCCTTGCCCTAACCAAAATATGGCTCATGAATTAATGGATGTGACCAAAAACAAATCATGCTTTGTGCCAATCCTTATTTCTTGAGCAAAAACTGGGATTTTTCAATGCTAGATGTGAAATATTTTCATAGAATTGTAAAATCACAGAATTGGCAACTTTGGACAAGGCCTTTAAAAAAGTCCAACCATCAGCCCACCCCCACTGTGGTCACCACTAAGCCATGCCCTCAAGTGCCACATCCCTGTTTTTGGGATATATCCAGGAATGGTGATTCCACCATTCCCTGGCCAGCCTGATCCAAGGTTTTATCGCCCTTTCCACAAAGAAATTTTCCCTAGATTTTGCCCACATGGAGCCACCCATGGAAGCAGCTGCTACCAAAGCCTGGCACAGAGGATGTGCCCTCTGCTCCTTCCACCCTTGGTGCAAACATTGGGATTTTCTGGATATTCCCGCTGCTGGCTACAAAAGCAAGAAGTGGAATTATCCAAAACTTTAGGCGTTTTCAAAAGTTGAATTGGGGTTTAATAAATTAATAAATAAAAATATCAACCTCCAAAAAAAGACAAATCTGACAGCAGGTGAAAACCTCTCTTGACTCTCCAGGTAGTTTTGAATTTTGATTGTTTTTTGGGAGAGAAAAGGACCTAGGTTAGGGAAGAGAGGTGGTGAATCCTTTATCCCTTACTGACCTTTGCATGGGGAAGGAGATGGTAGAAAAATCCTCCAGGAATGGGGCTCTGAGGGACACCCCAACTCCCTCATGCTTGTTTTAGCTGTTAATCCTTGTTTACAGTACACAATCACAGCCACCAGGCCAATTTTTTGAGGTGTTTGCATGTTTTGGCAAGTTTTTTTTCTCCTAAATGGGTATCATTTAAAGAAATTCATAAGGCACAGGTTTTGCTGATATCCAACAAATCCATCTCTTTAAAATTCAGGAGTTATTTACTCCTCACTCACAGTTCTCTCTTCTCTTTTTGCAAAAGACATAAAAAACGTACAGAAAACTGCCCTTTCTTTCTGGTTATTTATTGAGTGGGTTCTGTGTGGAGGAGATGCAGGTTCCACGTGTGCAGCCCGCTGGGATTGTCTTTGTTCTGTTACATGGATAAAAATATACCAATTTTAAAAAGACCAGCGCTTCTGAAAGTGGTTTAGGCCACAAAAAGAAATGTGCACTTATCAGAACTAACATCAGGAAGGAGATAGGGAGGAGCTGGGTTATCTTTGGAGTGATAACAGCAATGGGAAAGCAGTGTCTGCTGAATTTCCAAACTGCATCAGGCATTCTCCATGTGCAGGAAAAGCCTCAGGCACTTCTAAATATGCTGGGTTTATTCTGTCCCATGTTGGTCTCAGAGGCTGAGCTAAAATTAGCTTTTTCTTGCCTTTTTTTTTTTTCCAGTTTAGTTGTTCAGGATCTTTCTCAGGTATGGTGAGGGCAGGTTGGCAATCCTGAGTGTTTCAGGGTTTAACCCTGCAGCAGATCCACAGGAACATCTCCCAGTCCAGACAATTCTCTCTTACAGGAGGAGGCCTTGGCAAACAGCCCTGGTTTCATGGTTATCACTGCCATAACCTCAATTCTCTCCTCACCTACTTTGCAATTCCACAGAACCCATCCTGAAAGCCAAACCCCTCTTTACCAGTAGCAATTTTGTTGATGGCACCCAGCTCCTTGCACTGCCCCAAACTGCAGCTCCCAGCAACAGCAATTCCAAGGATCTTCACTCCCAACCTCTTTTAAAGGTTGCCCAAAATGAGGAAATGAAAAACCTGCTGGCTGACCTAATTGGGTACTGCCAGGTTGGGCCTCTGCTCCGCCTCCCATGACCATTAAGCTACAGGGCACCATTTCCTGTTAATTAACAGGCTCAATTAGAGTGTTTTGAGCTGGGCCTCCTTTAACTGTGTTACAACCAAGCAAAACCCACTGACAGCCCCAGATAGACCTGGTGAAATTGTGACCATCAATTTAACTTCCTCTATAACCTCCTCTTGTTTATGGGGATCTGCTTCTCACCCTGGGATTTCCTTCCACAAAAAACTGCCACAGAACTGCTTGGTCAACACATTTCTCACTTCCCAAAGCACCAATTCCTCGTTAAATTAACGAAGCAAGGAAACAGCCAGCCAAAAACTGGAAATACAAACAGCAGGATGAACCCTAAAAGACTTTTAAGCAATCTATGTTGAAGATTTACTTTGATGGGCCTTAATTTTGATGACCGTGAGGGCTAAATTGCGGCCTACCTTAATTTAGTTATTGACTGCACTGAGACAACTTTGAAAAAAAAAAACAATCAAAAACCAGCTCCTTGAGTAGAGTTTTTACTTTCAGAGTGGTTTTGGGTACTCTTTGCATGCACAGCCTTGATTTGTCTCCTTTCCCTGGTGCCTCCTTTCCCTCAATGCAAAGTGGAGAGCTGTTGAGCCAGGCTTAAGAACGAGGCTACAATTAAAACCTGAGGATGCTTTATCCAAAAACAATTCCTCAGGACCAAGAGGAGGCTGCCACATCCCAGGGGCAGCACTCCATCACCATTCCTGAGGGGAAATGACACATCAGTGAATCAGTGTGAGAGCAGGTGCTCCCTCTTTGCCATGGAAACAGGTGAGGGGACACATTGCAGAGGGAATTGTTTCAGTGGAGAGGTTTCAAGAGCAGCAGCCTGGTTAGGAAACTGAAGGTGGCAAAAGTAGCATGTTCTGAGTTAGTCCCACACAGCAGGCAGAAGATGCCACCCTCCTGAGTAGCTCTTGTCCCAAGCACCTGTGGATGCTCAGACCACACCATTGTTTGCAGAAATCAAACTGTGAGCTCATTTACTGAAACAAAACCGTGTGGTGAGGAGTGGTGAGCAACCTGATCCCAGCAGGTTTTTATCCTTGGCTTCCCCCTGCCATCCCCACATGAGCTTCACAGGCAGAAATATCATCCCTGAGATCAGAAAAGTGCTCAACAAACCTTCAGATGCTCCCAGTCCATCCCACCATGGTGTTGTCCAGAGCTTTGATGGGTTTGATCCTCAACTATTCCCAGCTGGAGCTGCTGGGCACTGCATCAATCCCACTGACTGATGTCTGTGCACACAACACCTGGAGAAGGGAATCAGAAGGAAAGAGCATCCCTGGAATCATTCAATCTGCATAAAACACCTCTCCTGCAACTGCACTGTTCCCACTTGTCGTTAATTATGACATTTCCAGCAATTTCTTCATTGATTTGAAGGAGGGCGTCATGCATTTGGGGTTCTCAATCAATTCTTCTCCTCTCGGTACATTTAACTGCTGCAGAGTTTTCCACAGCTATTTTGCTCTTCACAGCTCCTTGAAAAACACCTCAGCCTCCAATTTATTTCCAGTCATTAAAGCAAAATCTTTCCAATGGACAATATGATTTATAAAGTGGGAGAGATACTTTTATGCACTGCTTTATGAATTCTAAGCCTTCAATATTTGTTACAGCTCTTTATTCATTTGGTCTGAAAAGCCAGGAAAAAAAAAAAAAAAGCTCAGTGCTGAATAAAGAGGAGAACGATTCTCAGCTTTCAAACAATGAGCACATCAAATTAAAAAGTCATTTATTTCAGTGCCTCTCCTGCTGCTCCATCACAACTGCACACAGTCGTGGAGCCTTTGGCTGGCACATGGATATCTGTGGCTTTGGGGAAAACTGGAAGTGAGCAACTCTGGCAGAGCCCAGAGAATCCACAAACTCTGGGGGACTGAAACTGCAGAGTTTCTGTTTTCCTTCCTATAATCATAAATGGTTTGAGGTGGAAGGGTCCTTAAAGATCCTTTTTTTTTTTTCTAGCACTTTGCCATGGGCAGGGATACAACCCACTGTCCCAGGGTGCTGCAATCCCTGTCCAGCCTGGCCTTGGACACTCCCAGGGATCCAGGGCAGCCACAGCTGCTCTGGGCACCCTGTGCCAGGGGCTGCCCACCCTCACAGGGAACAATTCTTCCTAATATTTTATCCAAACCTACACTCTGCCAATTTAAAGCCATTCCCTCTTTTCCTCTCATTACCTGCTCTTGTCCAAAGTCTGTCTCCATCTTTCTTGTAGCTCCCTTCAGGCCAAATTAACTCACCCTGAAACCTTCTCCTCTCCAGGCTGAACAATCCCAATTCTCCATCTTTTTGTCCCAGCAGAGCTGCTCCATCCTTCAGATCATCCTGGTGCCTCCTCCAGACCCATTCCACAAGTCCATGACTCTCAAATCAAGGTATTCCAACATCCACCTTCCTTGGGAAAGGGAGCACAGCAGCTTTGGTGCACAAATCCATCTCTTCACAGACCCAAATATCCCAACCACATCCATATTTCTCCAGGGAGCTGGAACAACCTGTTCAGCTGTCCCAGACCAAAGCTCTTCCTCCTCCCCTCCTCCTGGACAGGTGACATTGCTGTTGTGTGTGCCCAAACCAGGAGGATCTTTGCCATTCTTCCTGAATCCTGTTCCTGCCCTTTCAGTTCCCAGATAACTCTCACTCATCCCTTTTCACCCATCCATGACTTTTCCTGTGTTTCCTATCTCAGCTGTTTTAATCTGATCTTTTCCTGCTGGCTTAGGATGGCTCTGCTTTCAGCCCTCATTTATCACATGGCAGCTTTACCTGATTTCTGGGAAGTATTTAAATTTTCTCCTCATTGTTTTAAAAATCTATTATGAACCTCTTGACTCGCTCCATTGTGCAAAGAAAAATAATTATAAAAATACCCGCTCTCTTTAATACCAATAATTTGTCATCTACTGAGAATTTTTTTCTAGGTATAATAGTAGTTTAACTCATTAACTTTATGCTAAGTACAGCAATTTTGCTGTCTCCTACCCAAATATTTCTAATATTAATGATACAGCTTAGATAAAGTGATTTAAGTAGTTGCACATACAGTGTGCTTATGCAATGATAATTAATTACCTCCAAGATTGAACTCCAATCTTTCACTTCCAATTATGCTTTCACATTTCTGATGATCACCCTGCAAGAGTTCTTCTTCAATTCCATAATCCAGTTTGACATTAAACCTCCACTGACCGGGAGGGAGGAGGAAGGAGTTGTGTGACTGTGATGGCTTTGGGGCACCTAAAAACAGAGACCAGACAAAATTAGGGAATAAAAAGCAGTTCTGTTTATGGAAGGCCTCCAGGTACATTTGGGGCAGACAAAGTCCCCCAGGGGCTGCACCCAAAATGGACCCCGGCTCACGGGTTCACACTTTGATCACTTTGGGCCATTTGCACATTGGGGTTCATCTCCCAATTCCAGCTCCAGCCAATGAAGTCATTCACCCCAAGTTTGCTGCCCCCAAGTCACTTTTGTTTCCATCTCTCAGGCCTGAGGCAGTGAGGTGTCCTTGATTGCCAGGCCTGCAGAGAATTGTTGTGGCTGCCCAAAATGGGGAAGCAGCAGCAGCTCCCACTGGGTGTGGAGTTTAGAGTCACACACTAAAAAACTGCGGGATTACAAATATATGGAAAATATAAAAGCTCAAATCCTGAGGCATCACCTGGGAGCAGGAGGCTGGAGCAGCAGGGATGTGCTGTGGGAACAGCTGACAAGGCTCTGCCTCCACAGGGGCTGCCAGGAGAAAAAAAAAAAAGTGTTTGTCCAACACAAATTGCTGCTGGCACAGAGGGAAACAAGGAGCCAGCAGCACACAGAGCCAGGGAAGGATTTCCTGCTGCCTGGAAGGGCTGGGGGGATGCAGCAGCTCCGGGCTGGGAATTGCCCTTTGCTACATCCCCACCCTGCAGGTCTCCCCCAGGAGCTGCAGCAGCGGTGCCAGGAGGGCTCTGCCCACCTGGGAGCTCCCTCCTTCCTCTGCCAGGCCATCAGAGTGTCACCCTGTTCTTCTAAAGTTCTTCTAAGCCTTCTGATGTTCACATTTTTGTAATGGAGTTTCTCACACATTTTCATGTAAATAATGGTTGTTTTGCATTCTTTTTTGGAGGAGGGGAGAATTGATCGGCTGTTGGTTTGACCAGTGTGGTTGAGAGGAGACAATTTCACCCTCCAATCCATGGTCACTGTTGGAATTCTATAAATGTTGAGGTCTGGTAAATAAACTCCTCTTTTTTGCCTGGATATCTCAGCGTGTGAGTGCATGTTCATTTTGTGTCTTATTGTGACTTCAGAGACCTCTGGGCCTCCTGCAGGGGACCTGGCCTTGTCTGAGCTCTGCCTCCATCCCAGCTCTGCCTCCATCCCAGCTCCCTGGAGTGTGGAGCTGGGAAAGCCCTGGGAGAGCTCTGGAACAGAGATGTGTTGTACTCTGTTGTACTCTGTCCCTCTTGGGCAGGTTAAGCACAACAAAAACCTCTCCACGGTCTGAAACTTCAGGGATTTAAGGTTTTAACTCCACAGGGTTATATATATATAAATTCTTCATTATAACCCATCCCTGCAAGCGTCCAAAGCCAGGCTGGACAGGGCTTGGAGCAACCTGGGATAGAGAAATGGGATGGGCTTTAAAATCCCTTCCAACCCAAAAAACCCAAACTGTTCTAATTTTTAAAAAACAAGAAACAAGGTTTGCTCATGGTGTGATTCAAACACAGCTGGAGGCAGGACACTCACCTTTGCCTCCACTGAAAACCGGTCAGGAATTCTGCAGATTTTTCCTTCTTGACTGAAATTGTGGGAGCCTCCCTTGCAAAGGTGAGTCTGGAGCTGTTTGCTCATGTGAGAAAGGGGTTCAGGACACCAAGAGAAGCACCTGGATCATCTTTACCTGTCAGGAAAAGCTGCTTTGACTTCTTTGCAAAATTTTTATGGCCATGAGAATCACAGCAACAAGGAAAAAAGTCTCCAAAATCCTTGACAACTCCTTCTCCTAAAAAAAAAAAAAAAAAAAAGAAATTTAAAAATTTTATTAATATATTGAACTTAAATTCCCTGAAATTGTCTTAAACACACACAAAATGAAAACTTTCAGGAGAAAATCACCACAGGCTACAACTCCAAGCAGTGCTGTCTCCATTCCCAACAGCTGAAAAAACCCAGGACAACTGCACAATATTCAGAAGTTATTCCAGCCTTGACTCCGTGGATTCTTTTTAAAACAAGTCCATTTTGCATATGAATTAAAATTTTAAAAGCACTGATAACTGCCGATGATGAGCACTAATCTTGGTCCTCAGCATCCATGGAAGTCTTTCCCTCCTGCCTGAGCGCCACATGTTCAGAATATATCCAATTTTTCCATCTTTTATTTGCATAGGTAGGGATTATTCCGTTTATTCAAGTCAATTATCTCAGCGTGATTCATCATCACCATGCTCCAAAATAAAAGCAATCACGCTAGATTGGTGCAATTAAAAAGGTATTTTTATTTTTGGAGAAAAAAATTAAAAATTACCTGTTGAACTGGGAACTTTCCTCCAAACAACATCAGGGTAACTTGTCGAACTTGTGTGAAACATTTTTGTCCTCACCCTGAAGTTCAAATGCAGAGCTCTGAGCTTTCCCTTGGTTAAATAGCTGTAAAAAAACCCCAAAATTCTGGTTTCTAGACTGAAAAATAAAAATAAAATTTAAATTATAAATATATATAAATTATAAATATATAAAGGTTTATATATAAATTTAAATTATAAATAAATAAATATTAAGAAATAAATGAATAAAAAATAAAATAAAATTTTATTGGATCATTTTAATCACTAAAAATCTCCCAGTTCTGCAGGGAAGGCACTGAAGGAATCAGGGGTAGGGACCCAGAAACCACTCCAGGGATGGACAAGGGAAATCTTTCATTCCAGGAGGTTTTTCCCTCTCAGTCCTGCACTTCCACCTGCTAATTAAATATCATTTAATTGACATTCCAGCTTCTCTGGGCAACCTGCTGCACTGTCTGAGCACCCTCTGTAAAGAATTCCTTCCTAACATTTCATCTTCCTCCCTTCCATTTCATCTTCTCCTTTCATTTTAAAATCCTTGCCCATATCTAAATTCCTTTTTACAAGCATCCTTCAGGTACTGGGAGGATTCAAATCTTGCACAAGTAATAGAAAGATTTAATTGATTGCTGCCAATCCCTGACCAGAGTGTGCAGAAATAATGATAAAGGAACCACAGGAATTAGGGACAGTGAGTTTTAGAGTTTACAGTCATTACAATTCACCTCATCTTCGATTTTATATCCATCTCGTATGGATATAAAATCATTTATTGATCTAACCCGCCTGCCT
This sequence comes from Acrocephalus arundinaceus, assembly GCA_021534815.1. Lineage (NCBI taxonomy): Eukaryota > Metazoa > Chordata > Aves > Passeriformes > Sylviidae > Acrocephalus > Acrocephalus arundinaceus. The sequence continues at coordinate 14,566,006 of JAJEOU010001709.1, forward strand.
GACCAAAGCCTATTGTGGACATTCTCCAAACCCTTTTTTACCACCAGCAGGTCAGGGGTATCCGTGGCATTTCTGGGAAGTCTGATCCGGGGTTTACCCACCCTCTCAGCACAGAAATGCTTCCATGCCCATTATAAACCTCCCAGAAAAGTTCTGAGCCATTCCCACCAGTCCATCACTGGATCCCAGAGGGAAAAGTTCAGTTTAGGTGTTTTTGTGCACACATAAATACACACACTGGGGTCAGTAGCTCTGCATTCCTCACCAGAAAAACCTTTGCAAGTGCAAAAGTCACGGAAAGAGCCACAAACCTCGAGGCTGTGAACAGAATAAGAAAATTCATTGCTTCAGTTCCCCCTTTGATTTGCAGGAAAAGCAATTTGTGGAGGCAGCAGGCAGAAGGAAATGCAGAGAGGAGCTCACCCAAACTGGAACTGGAACTCTGACTGCAGAGCAGCACAAAAAATCCACCCTTGGTTTGTATCTCATCATCATCCACCGGCACTTGAAGAATTTCCCAACACAAATCAAATAAAAATCATTTAAAATTATAGATTCATAATATAAAAAACACAGCAAAGAAAAGAACCCCACCTTTTTTCTCCCTGAGGCTTCCCCAGGATCTTACAGGAGAATTTATTTATAATGTCCTTAATTTGTTCAAATTTCTATTTGTGCTGTTTGTTCAGCCTCAGATTCCAAAGTGCTCCAAGGAGGAGCAAACCCCGTGGAAATCAATGCCAGGGATGGGCTCCTTAAGCAGCAGCTGAGGCAGAACTCTCCAGAGGGGCAGGAGCCTCTGGATTTTGGTACTTGCCAGCATCTGGGGAGGGAAAACATCTAAAAATCCCTAAATTATTTCAGTTTCAGGGTCTAACTCAGGCACTTTTTGCTGTAGCAGCTCACAGGGAGTTGAGTTTGCCTTTACATCCTGCTCTGCAAAAGAATGGGACACCTGTCCTGAAAATGAGGAATTTTTCCATGTAAAGAGCCCTGATCACCACAGGAGAAACAGGAAAAAACATCATCCTTTGTCTGGGGGCTCTTGGGATTTTCCTTCATCTCCCTCAGGCTGAGCAAGGAAAAAAAATTAAAAATTCACATTCTGCATCCCCTTCTCCCCCTCCTTTTGTTTGTTCTTTAGACTGGAGAGAAAATGAAGCTACTTCAATTATTTGCTGCCAACTTAAATTTTGGGTTGTAGCCAAAGCACACATTCAAGGGTTGCAGATTCCAGGATCCAGCAGGAGGGTGAAGAGCAGGAACATCCCAGTGGCCCTCAGCTTTCCCTGCCACACTAAAGGCTCAGGTGAATTATTGACAAATTAACACAAATTAACACAAATTACATGCAGTCAAAGCAAGGAAAATTTCCTTTTTTCCCCTCTTCAATATACATATATACATTAATATTCACTCTTTTTTCCTGACATGCACCTGAAATAATATCAATTATATGAAAAATATCAATAAAATGAATACATGGATAATATGAATATAAGAATATGAAACGTGAAAAAGAGAAATGCATTCCAAAAATCTTACAGCAAGGAAAAATGTTTGAAAACATCTTAAAGTTCCCTCATAGTTCTGTTATTTTTGTTTTTACAGTGATCTTAACAGAAAGGCAGAAGAGTATTGGGTGCCTTTAAATCAGTTTTTAATGGCACGAGGCAGAGGACAGACACACGTGCCAATAGTTTAACTTTTATTTTATTTTCACAGCCTTTCTGCCTTTTATTTTTAGCTGCCATTGATATCAGCACAGGTTTCGTAACTTTTATTTGAGCATTAAATAAATATATTTTTGTATTTATATTTATAGAGTGAGTATATTTAAATATACAAAGTACATTTAAATATATATTTAAATAGATATATTTAAATAGATTTATATTTATTAGGGATGGAGTTGATAATAATAAATTAAGTTTCCAAGTTTAATAAAGTGCCAGAAATCACTTCTTTGTGACTTTAGCACATTAAGGACAAGGAAAATTTCCCAATTTTTCAGTGGCTGCAAAGATGATTTGCAATAATTACTGATTGCATTAATTGATCATTTATTGATTGGTTCCTCATGGCAGAGCTTGGTGAGAAGCTGAACCAGTGGCTGTTGGACCAACATCCTGCTCCAATAATTCCAAATCCCAGGAATTATTCTGGATCCCAGAAACTTTCTCAGGAAATTTACCTGACCTCTCCCTTCCCACCCCCCATTCCAGGAAAATTCCATTTCAAATCCTCCTTCTAATTGATCTCATTTGAAATCCATCCCTCCGCTTTCCCCTTCCGTGTTTCTAATATTGTTGCCGAAGGATCAGGACAATTTCAAATAATTACCTTTTAATTAAGGCTGATTTTCGGTGGAAGTCGAGCGCAGCCGCTTAACAACTTCCACATCAGCCCCAAAAAAGTTCCCTGTGATTATCTGCAGCCTCAAAAGCAGCAAGAACCAAACTCTGGAGTCATCTCTGGTGAGTTCTTTACAAAAAAAGAGTCAAGAACTCACCTCTGAGTCACAGAAATGAGGAAAATCAGGACAGACAGCAAAAAAAATCATCCCAAAAGTAGAATTCTCCAGTGTAAAAGAGCTGCTTTAAATATATTTTATCATTTTTGGTGGGAAATAACAGCGTTTTAAAGGATGACAAAACACAGGCAAACAAATATTTCAGTTCTCTCTGTAAATATCCATTTAATGATGCTGGTTATGGTTTGATTTTCATTTCACAGCAGTTATTCCAAGGATTTACCTGTTCAACACCTTCTTTTTCAGAACATTTTAATTTTTTTTTTAATTTTTTTTTTTACATATCAGCTGTTGGGGCCTAAAGCACAGCGAGGTTCCTCATTGAGGCAGAGCTGGGATGAAGAGGGGGAGATCCCCAAAAAAAAGTGGAGTCTGGAATGATTGGTGGCTCCAAAGAAACACCAGCACAGCCAGATTTCCTGGAGATCACTCTGAAAATTCAGGAAATCTCATGAAATTCTTTTCCTACCTCCCATGTGTGCCCCAAGTCTCCAGCGAAGAGGCACAGCCATTCCCAGCAGCTGTTCCTCAAAAATCAGGATTTCCAGCCCAAAATCCCATTGCTTTGCTCCTTTGAAGCGTTTTCAAGCAGGGATCCCAAAGACCCCAATTTTTATCTTTCAAAGTTCCTTGGATATCTCTCCATTCATTTCCTGGATGCAGAGGATCACTGGGAATGAAAATCAAACATCCTAATTAGTCCCACAGCCCACTAATCACACAATTATCTGCATTTCCTGAAGCCAAAAGCTTCTTCTCTTTCAGCAACCTCCCCATCCTGCAGCTCCATTTCTTCTCCCACTAAAATAATCATAAAAAATTCATTATCCTGTGATTTTCAACCTCTGGATTTCCTTCACCTCTTTATTCCAACCCCACCTTGCTAAAATCCACCACGAGGAGCAAACAACCCAAACTCAATTTCAGGTGGAACGATGCTTGGATCATCCAACCTTCATCTCCACCACATTTACCAGACCTGGCTCATTTTTTCCAGGAGGAAACCCAAAAAAATCTCAGCCCAGGAGCCTGAAGAGGGAGATCATTTTGAAGCCAAAATCATTTAATTTTGAATTTTGGGGGTATCTGTGCCCAGCAGGACACGAGTTTGAATTAGAACGTAGCATTCCAAAGGAAGAACACAGATTTTCCTGGAAAAACTTTTAGTTTGGAATACAAGGATGGAAAACCCCACATCCTGAATGATGGAAGTGCTTTGGCACCCAGATGGAAGAACATTCCCTCACCTCCAGGAACACTTGAAATTATTCTGAAACTCTTCCTGCAGTCTTTGCCAATGAAGGAAATGATCCAAAAATCAACATTTTTTGGCTTCCAACACAAAATTCAAACATCTCTATTGACTGTAATTCTCTCTTCCCTTGTCCTGCCCTCCAGACCTATCAACACCCAACCCATTTAAATTAGGAATTTAAATTAGGATTTTCCTCTTAGCTCATCCTTGATGTAACAAGCCAAGTCACACCTTGCAATTTGCAGAGAATTTAGGGTCGATTATTTTAAATCAGAGATAAATTTGTATTACAATGTTCTTTTCAAGTCATCTTTGATTTAACAAGATAAGTTCCATTTCCAATTTGTGCAGAAGTTGCCTTTAATGATCTTAAATAGAGACAAATTCTTTTACCTTCCCATATTTCATCCTGTGGTGGGTTTTTTTTATTTTTTGGGTTGGAATGAGGGATTTATTTCCACACTTTGGCTTAAAAGAGAGATGTTATGAACCACAGGCTCGGAATCAGTGTCAAAATGTTTCAGCTATTTTTATGCTAAACATCATCTCTATGGAAACGCCACAGTTAAATTTAATGTGAATTTTCAGGGATTTGTCCTGCAGTACAGAACAGCAGTAGAGTCCAGGCTGAGTTTAATGGGGGAAAAAAAATTGGATTTTAGGTGTTTGCATTGATATAGAAAATATTTAACCAAAATCGTTTTTTATCTCTGTGGTTTTAACCACACCCAGACAAGTCACTCCCATCACACCAGTAGAAATTATGGCAAAATGGACAAAACACATTGAAATTCCATTAAAATTCAAACATCAGCCAGGTCCAGCTTTTTCCAGAAAAAAATCTGATGATTTTGGCCCTGATTTTTACAGAATAATTTGAATTTCAAGGCTTTGTTCTTATGGAGCACAGAGGAAACAGGTGAGCTCAGCATCTCTGCCCATCCTGGGGGATTTCTATTTTTCCAGGATAATCAGAGTTTTCCCTCCCCTGATTGATCACTGGGAATATTCTACAGGGCCAGTCAGCACCTCTGTGTCAGAACTAAGAACAAATCAAATCAGGGAGCTCAAGATTGGGAAGATCTGCCCAGGTTTTGCTGCCGGGATCAAAATTCCAGCAGCGACAGCAAAAGTGGTGCAGGTTTTCAGAGTATCATCAATGTGGGTCCTGGGTAATAAAAAAAAAAAATTAAATTAAATATAAAAATAATAAAATAAAAATTTAAATAAAAGAAAAAGAAGAAATTAAAGAAAAATAAAATAAGAAATAAGCAAAAATAAAAAGTTATAAAAATAAAGTAAAGTAAAAAAAGGAAAGGAAAGGGAAAGGAAAGGGAAAGGAAAGGGAAAGGAAAGGGAAAGGAAAGGAAGGAAGGAAAGGGAAGGAAAGGGAAAGGAAAGGAAGGAAAGGAAAGGGAAAGGAAGGGAAAGGAAGGAAAGGAAAGGAAAGGGAAAGGAAAGGGAAAGGAAAGGGAAAGGAAAGGAAAGGAAAGGGAAAGGAAAGGGAAAGGAAAAGGGAAAGGAAAGGGAAAGGAAAGGGAAAGGAAAGGGAAAGGGAAAGGGAAAGGAAAGGGAAAGGAAAGGAAAGGAAAGGGAAAGGAAAGGGAAAGGAAAAGGAAAGGAAAGGGAAAGGAAAGGGAAAGGGAAGGGAAGGGAAAGGAAAGGAAAGGAAAGGGAAAGGAAAGGGAAAGGAAAGGGAAAGGAAAGGGAAAGGAAAGGGAAAGGAAAGGGAAAGGAAAAGGAAAGGAAAAGGGAAAGGAAAGGAAAGGAAAGGAAAGGGAAAAGGAAAGGGAAAAGGAAAGGGAAAGGAAAGGGAAAGGAAAGGGAAAGGAAAGGGAAAGGAAAGGGAAAGGAAAGGGAAAGGAAAGGGAAAGGAAAGGGAAAGGAAAGGGAAAGGAAAGGGAAAGGAAAGGAAAGGAAAGGGAAAGGAAAGGGAAAGGAAAGGAAAGGAAAGGAAAGGAAAAGGGAAAGGAAAGGGAAAGGAAAGGGAAAGGAAAGGGAAAGGAAAGGGAAAGGAAAAGGAAAGGAAAGGGAAAGGAAAGGAAAGGAAAAGGGAAAGGAAAGGAAAGGAAAGGGAAAGGAAAGGGAAAGGAAAAGGAAAGGAAAGGAAAGGGAAAGGAAAGGGAAAGGAAAGGGAAAGGAAAGGGAAAGGAAAGGAAAGGAAAAGGAAAAGGAAAGGAAAGGAAAAATTATGCTGGAAATTGGGAAGATGCTGTATAGACCATCAGATTTTACACCCTGAGACAAAGCAAACAGTTCAATACAGACAATGTCCTAATGTGATTTTTCCCTCACAAGCAATGGTAAATTCTACAGAAACTTCTGTGCTTTGTAAATAAATCAAATTTGTGGAAAGAATCTAAAAATGCCCATTCTCCACCTGCAAACTTTCTGTTCTGATACTCCTTGTCACTTAATAAACAACATTTAAATCAAGGATCAGCAATCCTGACAAAACCAAAATACAGAATAAAAATCAGAATAAAAACTGTAAAACCCCATTCCAAAACCATCTCTGCAGAGCAAGCCTGGAGAAGAGAATGAGGGGAAAAAAGCAGGATTTGGTTAACATTTCATGGAATTTTTTCCCTGTTCTCACGTGGGGTATCCCAGTAGCAGCTCCCAGGACCGGAGGGGTTTGATAGGAAGAATCCATCAAGTTAATTACTGAAATTATTGCCTCGCTCCCAGACTGTGCCAGGAGCGCTGGAAGGAGCCCCAGGTGAGGCTGACAAAGCATCACCTTCAGCTGCAGGGCCAAAAAATTCCAAATCTTCTTGAAAAACCTGGAGCTGGCTGATATTTTAATTTTGAAAGAGCGTTTCGATGTATTTTCAACATTTTGTCACAATTTTTACGTGATGGGCGTGGCTTGGCTGGGTGTGGTTAATAAAAGCACAGAAATAAAATTATTAAGGTTAAGGAGTTTTCCAAGTCAGAGCAGACACCTGAAATCCTATTTTTTTTCCCCATTAATCCCCCAGGATGAGAGAGCATTTGGAACATCTGGAAACCCTTCTGGATTTGGGCAGAAATTGCAGTTGTGCAGGGAAATCATCATTAATTGAGGTAAAGAGACCTCAGAGCCTCAAGGGACTCCAGGAGAGCCCCTGCAATTTTTAATCCTAACCCAACTCCTGCAATTTCTGCCAGAATCCAGAAGAGTTTCCAAATATTCCAACTGCTCTCTCATCCTGGGGGATTAATGGGGGAAAAAAATTAGGATTCAGTTCTGCTCTGACGTAGAAAATTCCTTAACCTTAATAATTTTTATTTCTGTGCTTTAATGAACCACACCCAGACAAGCCACGCCCATCATGTAAAAATTGTGACAAAATGTTGAAAACACCTCGAAACGCTCTTAAAATTCAAATATCAGCCAGCTCCAGGTTTTCAAGAAAATTCAGATTTTTTGCTCCAAATCATTCTGGAGGTCATTCCCTGGTTGTGCTGCCCATGCTCCTCTGCCAGAAAAGTTCTCCATGTAGGATTCACAAACCATTATCTGAAAATGAAAAGGAAATTTGTTTCCTTTCCATCTTAAAATATAAATTAAGGGACAAGAATTCAGCTTATCTGGGGAATCCTAAAATCCCCTCAATGCCACATTTCCAGGCCTCCTGTATTTGGTGTCCCTTAAAAGTTTTCAATATTCGAAGAACTTTTTGCCAAGTTCTTGGCACAGAAATATTTCAGGAGCAAACAGAGTTTAGAAAAACTTTTGTCTTGTCCAATAAAGATTTTTTGGTGGGGTTTTTTTGTGTGTATGTGTTCTTTTGGTTTGTTTGTTTGTGGTTTTTTACTTTGGGGTTTTTGGTTTTGTTTGAGTTTTTTGGGTTGAGGGGTTTTTTGAGGTTTTTTTCAATTTTCATTCATTTTTAACTTCTGGACAGGATAAATAATTTCTCAGCATACCAAGGATGTCCATACAGCAAAAGGAAAAGCTTTTTTGGGTTTTTTTTCCTCTTTTTTTAAACCAGGTGCTCTCAAGAGAGCATTTGTACAAACCGGTGTTAGACACGGCGCCGTAGGAGGCCTGGAAGAAAGTTTCTATTTGGAAATACACTTTGCATATCAGCAATGAATAAAACATAACCCTTTGTGTGCACATGATATCACGGAGCATGACTAATCCTGGGATACATTCTGCCTTCTCTCAATTCCAAAAAAAATTTAAAAATTTAGCAGATTAGTGGGAGTTGCCATTAATAAAAGCTAGATTGTCACCTTAAGACTCAGTTAAAAATGAAATAAAACACTGGGGCTGCTGAAGGCTGTTCCTGTTGGCTGCCCAGCCCGTCAGGATTAATATTTCTGTAAATTTGAGGCCTTTATTTTACAAGACTTTTAATTTTTTTTTCCATTATCGTTTACCATTATGCTCATTGGTAGGCTAAGCAAAAAGTCATCCAGACTTTTAAAAAACTCCTTAAATAATGACAATAAAAATTTTAAAAAAGGATCATTTTTAAAGGGTATGGGCTTAGATCTTTCTTTTCTGATTGGAAAGTTCGAGGCCAGGTTGGATGGAGCTTTGGATGAGGTTGGAAAACATCCCCACCCATGGCAGGGGGTGGAGCGAGGTGAATTTAGGATCCCTCCCATCCCAAACCTGTGATTCCATGAGCCACGGACACAGCTTTGCTTCAACACCTCCAAAGGTTGAGAAATCCACTAAAACCTGGTTTGCAAACCCTGAGGAGGGACAGGAATTTCCATGAGTCCCTCTGGGTGCCACAGGATGGGCTGGAGGAGCAGCACCACGTCCTGTACTAACAAAAAACACAAAAATGGAGAATTCTCTGCTCTCCCTGGGGAAAGGGAGAAACCACCCGGCAGGTACCCATGCAAACACTGAGGTTTAGTTGCCAAGCAACCCCCTCATCCTCCAAAATTCCTGTTGGAGCAGCAAGAAATCCACTGGTTCAAAGGGACTGAGAACAAAACCCGGTTGTGGCTCCGCCGCCCCGATTTGCTCGGGGAAAGGAAGGAGAAGCAAAATCTCAGCCCTGTGCAAGGTTTGGCTGAACACAAATGGAAATCAGGTTATGAAATTCAAGATGCCAAACACGTGGTTTCCTCATCACACAAAAAAGGAAGTGCAGGGTGCAGGGATTAATGTCCAAAACCTTCTCTGGGAAGGGGAGAAGCTCCCAAAGCTGCCCTCAGGTGAGCCCAGCTCTGCTCCAGCAGACCAGGCCAGTCTGATGAGCCTCAAAATATCATTTTATCCCTGGCTGCAGGGCAGAAATTCCAGGAAATTTTGGAAAAGTGATCAAAGCTGAGTGGTTACAGTCAAACATCTACCAAACATTCTGACCCCAGAATGGGAAGGGACATTAAAAACCACCCAGCCCCACCCCTGCCATGGCAGGGACACCTCCCACTGTCCCAGGCTGCTCCAAACCCTGCCCAGCCTGGCCTTGGACACTGCCAGGGATCTGGGAATTCCATTCTGGGCCTCCCCATGCTCAGAGCCAGGAATTCCACCCCAATATCCCATCCATCCCTAATTCCTGTCAGTTTGGAGCCGTTCCCCCTTGTCCTGTTCCTCCATCCCTTGTCAGTTGTCTCTCTCCATCTCCATTGGAGATGAAAGTTAAATTATTTTAATAAATTTGCTCATTCAACCCACCTGGACTTTCTGGCTGGTGAGCACAGCTCCCTCAGGCCAGAAGCTTCTCATTTCCAGGTCTGGAGCCCCTGGGATGGTGGAAGGTGTCCCTGCCCATGGCAGGGGGTGGAATGTGATGGTTTTTATTGTCCCATCCAACCCAAACCATCCCATGGCAAGAATCCCAATAATTACCCCTCCTCAAGCTTCTAATGAGCATTTTTTCCAGGGAAAAATCCAGTTGTTGTATTTCCATCCACATCTGTGACCCTCCCAACTCCTCCTTGCGTGATGGCAACAGGAATTCCCATATGGAAAATAAATTTGGCATTAACCTGGAATTGCTGGGTGGCAGAAATTCTCTCTGGTGCTCCCCAATTGCTGAGAGCCAAACAAGGATCAGCAAGGATTTCAAAAATCCCAAGAGTCTCCACCACAATTTTGGACCCTGTGGCACAATCAGATTTCTTATCAGCTCTTGCTCCACGTGTCTCCAAAGGTGACAATTATGCCTGGAAAACATGGAGCAAAGCACATGTTAGACAAAGAAATAGGGAATTATTATTATTAATATTATTATTCCAGAAATTATATCATAATATATTATTAAATTATTTTAAATTATAATATAATAATAACATATATTACATATTGTATAATTATATATAATTATATAATTAATATATAATTATATATTGTATTATTATATAATAAATTCCTAATTATAATAATTTTAAAATCTTCAAATTATATAATAATTTTTAAATATGGCTAAATTTGTATTATCTAGGAATTATATTATTATAATTTTCTAGGAATTATATTATATTATTATCTAGGAATTATATTATTATATCTAGGAATGTTAGATAAATAAATAGAGAATAATAATAATAATAATAATATCAATAATCCTACATAATACACATTTCAAGAAAACCAAGAAAACAGATCAAGAATTTTGCCAGACAACACAAATTAGAAATGTTAGACAAAAAAATAGGGAACAATAACAATAATAATGATAATCCCACATAATACACATTTCAAGAAAACCATGAAGAAAACAGACCAAGAATTTTGCCAGACAACACAAATTAGGAAAATAAATTCCCCTCCATAACTCCCCTGGGATGTCAGCAAAACGTTCTTGGTTATTCCATTTATTTGTTCTGATTGGTGGAGATTCAGGGCTTTAAAGAAAAGATTTAACAATAAAGGTTTGGATGCAACCTTTCCATAGCAAAAATAAGATTTTGAGGAAATAAATAAACCTTATCCAATGCTACATTAAGGACAAACAAACAGCAAAACCTAATAAAACCAACTAATGTAAAAATCAATGGAAATTCGGTGCCTGGTTGAAAAATCTGCTTTTTTTTCCCACATATAAAAAAGGTCAGTTAATATTTCCAAGCATTTCACAAACACGTAAAGGGCTGAAAACAAAAAGGGGAATCACATTTCAGATTTGGGGATGTTTTGGGGGCACTCAAGGAAAATAACAAGAATTCTGCTTTTATTTTCACAATTGGCACCTCACTGTGGCATTAATTTCATAACTGAACTGTGCACACACAAAATTATTTAAATCCTGGGACAGGGATAACAAAACACACAGAGCAGTTACTCAAATCCTGGATAGGGCTTAAAAAGGCTCAAAATGATAGGTTTAAAAAAACCCCAAACAATCAACAACCCAACTTATCACTGGAGACTCTCCGTGATAATTCAAAATTAAAAAGCAATCAAAGAAATTCCTAAATTAAATCTCCTTAATTTGGGGTAAAATTCCTCAATCTGCTGAAGCAGGCCCAGATCCACACTCAGCCAGGATTTTAGCCAGAGGAGGAAAAGAATTCCTAGAAATTCCTCAGGAAAACAAAATTCCATGGCTGCCCCTTCACTCTTGGTGATCTAATCAAATGTTTATCCTGACATCACCTGGTCAAATTGAACTTAAGCAAGACCTAAACCAATTTAAATGAAAATTCCTCTGATTTAGCAGAGGGAGCAGATGAGTGAGAAATTCAGAATTACCACATCCCCTCCACCCCAGAGCCACATTTAAAGTTAAAATTGTGTTTTATTTTTGTGTTAAGAGCTGAGACAAACTCAGGGGGTTTTTTTCGGGTTTTTTGCCATCCAAAGGAGGTCCAACCCTTCCTGGGGATCCCATCTGGATATTTGGATTATTTGCTGACCTACCTGAAGCATCAGCTCTGTACAGCAAAGGGATTTCTGCTTGCCAAAGGCATTCAGATACAATAAAATAAAAAGGAAATCAGAGGTGAAATAAGGTAAAGCTAAGATGGGTCAGGAAATGAGAATGGGAAAAATATTATTATGCATCCAGTGCTGTGGTGAGGCTGAATTATACTTTGTGTATAAATAGAAATAATAATAAATCTTTGTTTCTATTTCAAAATCACAGGATTTATTCTGAAAATGAAGGAAAAGTGCCTGAAAAACATAAAAAAAACAAAGATTTTTTGAGCCACAAGTTCCCTACAACACTGTTTTCCCATCACACTCTTCACGGAGTTGGATGTCTCTAAGAAATATATTAAGCATTATTAATTACTTTTATTATTAATTATTTTTATTATTAATTTTCTGGGGTCTGTATCTGTTCCCAGTGATCCAGGTGAGATTTATCCACAGGTTCCATCAGGAGGGATTGGAATTTAGGTTAGGAACAGGGGAGGAAGGACGTGAGGAAAAGGATTAATGTAAATATTAAGTAAGGGAAAGCAGAAATTGGGATTTAATCCCAGAAATTGGGATTTAATCCCAGAAATTGGGATTTATTTCAGCTTTTCCAGCACCTGCAGCTCCACTCCCACCTGTCCAAGCAATTCCAGGAGTTATTTTTATACCTGGACTCAAAAATGAAATAACTCAATTATTGGAATATCCCAACTCAACCCCAGCAGCTCCCAGCACGTCACTGGGGCATGGGAACAGATGGTGAGCTTTAAATAACAATTATATGTGAAATAATAAAATCCAGATAAAATAAGGGATAATTTCTCCATAACCAACATTAAAAATTAGCAATAAGAGCAATTTTAGCACCTCACTGACCTAAATAATTTTAAGGAAAGTTGAAAGGAAAAATGAGGTTTTACAACCTCACTCCTATTTCTGGTTTTATTCTGTTTTCATTCCAGGGGTGAATTCGACTTAAAACCTGTGGTTTAATTAACTCCTTTCCCAGGGATGTGAGGAATGTTTATTCCTAGGGAAAAGGGGATTGAGTCAGGAGGCACCGACTGGGATTTTTTGGGAGCTGGACCTAAAGAGAGTGAGGAAAAAATTCATCTGTGAGGCAGAGGTGCCACCTTGTGATTGAACACCGCAGTTCAGGAGGGGGCTGGGGACACAATATTCGGATTATAATTATCACAATATTCGGATTATAATTATCTCTCCCTCCCAAAACAGCTTCAACCTCTGGGAAAAAAAAAATTGAAGGAAATTGGTTGAAAATCCACAGATTTTCATGAGTGGGTGGCACAAAGCTCACAAATCAAACAAAAAAAAAACCTCGTAATTGTTTCTGGCCCTCAGGATTCCTGCATTTAATCCAACTTTTAAATGAGAATTGAATTTCCTACTTTGCTGTCCTATCAGTCATCAAATAACCATTAATTATCAGATATAAAAAATTTCATCTTCAAGGAAATTACTTTCCTTAAACAATTTCTGTTTTTATCCACAAATATCACGTAGGAAGGAATATTCCAGTTCCAAATAGGAGCACGAAATTGGGGTCAAATATAAAATTAAAGATTATATTCCTTGCACAGATTATGAGAGATTTACCAAAAGTTTAGGAAATTCTCTCTCTGTATTGGAAATTTCTTTTTCATGTGCAGGTCATGAAATCCCCCAAATGCATTAAATTATTGAGTGAAATCCTGAAGAATTTCTCATATAAACAATATTTTTACTGAAGATTTACATGAGAACATGCCCAGCACATCTGGATTTCCCATTTTTTTTGTAGCCACGTCAAGTCAGCCATTCCTGTTGCCCAATTCCAAATACATTTCAAGTATATTTCAAATATACTTCAAATATATTCAAAAATCACACTCTGGATGTGATCAATCTACACAAAAATAATCATCATATGGCAAGAGAAGGAAATTAAGATGAATAGGACAAAAATATGATGGAAGAAAAATTATTGAAAATTATGTTCCTATTTTTAATGCCTTTTCTTACCCATCTAAGAAATATTCACGTGTTGAAATTTTTATAATAAGATAATAGAAGAGTAAATTTAGGGTGATAGGACAACAGTTAGTGTGGAATAATAAATGTATGAAGAGGCCACCATACAATAAAGGAGAAGTTAAAAAGGGATTAAACTTACAAGGTAAATTTTCTAAAAGTTAAATTATTTTATTAAATTTGCTCATTCAACCCACCTGGACCTTCTGGTTGGTGAGTAGAGGTTTGGTTTGATTTACCTCAGTATAAAAAAAAGATATTTTTGGTGAAAAGCCTAAATAAGCAGATTTAGGGTCATGAAACCTTGGCCAACCTTTCAGTGAAAAATTTTCCGTAATATTCAACCTAAACTTCCCTGGTGCAACCTGAGGCTCTTTTCTCTCATCCTGTCCCTTGCTGCTGGAAAAAAGATCCAAACTGACTCCAAAGTGGATCCAAAGCCAACTTTTCCCAAGGGAATATCCAAGGAATGAGGAGCACCATGACCTCAGTGGCACAAACTTGGCGGCAAACCACGAGGGCTGCTCAAATAGCAAAATATTGAAGGTTATTTCCATCAAATAAAGTCATTGCTAATTCCATCCATCCAAATTACAGACCTGTCCCAGCCCAGGAAAATTCAAAAGTCGTGCAATTATCCTTTTAGGCTATATAAAGCCTCCCATCACCATGGCATCCAGATTTATCCTTTCGTGTGCTTAAATAGACACACTCACCTCGGATGTGCAGCGGGGAGAAACTTCTGAGCTCAACTTTATCCAAGTTAATCCCTGGAAATATTTATTGAGTTTCACCTGTGGTTGTGTCTCACTGGCACCTTTGTTTCCAAAAGATTCGAAAAACCAAAATTAATAAACCCCAAAGGAGTTTTAGTTGATTTTGAGGACTTTTCACAGAAGAAGCAGGAGTTATGTGGCCAAATCTGCATCAAAAGTGAACAAATTTTCCCCATATCCAATCTAAATCTCCCCTGGCACAATTTCCTTCATCCAGTCACTTTTACCCAGCTACAACCTCCTTTTGGGAGCTGCAGGGGGCAAATATCAGTAGAAATATATTGAAAACAATCACACGGCCTTCTGTGGCCAAGGAGATGTTGTTTGAGCTCCAAAATGAGTTATATATTTATAAATTATATATTTATAACTCATAAGTATATGAGTTAAATTTATAAAATATATATTATTAGTTATAAGTTTATTTTATCTATCAATTTGGGCTCTGTTACCAGCACCATGCTCTAAATGATGCCAAAAGTTTGAGTTACTTTTATGGGAATATTAAAAAAAATCCATTGCACAACAAAATTCCAGCTTGGGAATGGACACGAGGACAGTTTGGAATAGAATATGGAATATGTGGACATTTTTGTTCAGGGGTTCAGGGCAATAATAAAGATATATTTTAATGTTTGGAAACAATAAAATCATAGAATGGCTTGGGATTGGAAGAGATCTTAAAGGCCACCTAATTCCACCCCATTCCATGGGCAGGGACACTTTCCACTGTCCCAGGCTGCTCCAAGCTCGTCCAGCCTGGCCTTGGGCACTGCCAGGGATGGAAAAAATATTCTTTTCATTCAACAAAGACATCCTGAAACCCAAAAAGTTCATTTAAGTACCAAACACAATATAATTAACCAGGTTATAGACAGAAAATATTAATCCTTTCCTCATCCCATTCATCCACAACCATTTTCCTGAATCCCTGGACTAACAGGTTTTGATGCAGATATTCAAGTGCTGCTGGTGAGAACGATGCCCATCAAAAACATTTCCATGTGGTACCCAGAGCTAAACAGTTTGGGGTCAAAAAACACCAAGAAGGAAGCAACAATTATCCCAAAGATCCAACTGGAAATGAGGTTCCCGAAAAATCAAGAGGTGGCAGTTTGCACTTGCTGATAAGAGCAGAGCACGTGGCTCCAGTAAAAACTCTGCAGTGCAAAAGCAACACAAGAACAAGAGGTTTTTGGCAGAGGATGAGAAGCCTCTTCCCCCATCCTACAGAAGAATTTAAAAAGCAAAACATTCCCCAAAAAATATCCTCCAGTGAGTTGTGCCTGGTCTGGATTTCTGAGTGCAGCCACAGCGCCGTGAGGTTCAGTTCTGAACAAAAAATAATAAAAAATAACAAAAAAACTTGACTAACACAGGCAATTTTTTATTTTATACCTGTGCAATTCAGGCCACTTCAAAACTCCGGGGTTAAAAGGTACAAATGAGCAGCCCACAAGGGGTGAGCTGCTAATTTGATAGGGATCAATGGGATCCAGACAGCCCCAGAACTACAGCCCCTCTCAAGCTGGGCTGGAGGATAAATCAGCAACTCTTCCTTACCTTCAGTATTTATTTGCAAAGCTTGCTGGAGTGTAAAACGGATAAAGCTGAAGCGCCCATAAAACTTGTGAGTTGAACAAAGGAAGAATCAGGAAAATAATTGGCTATAAATATGCCATATGGATTTTTTTCCTCTTTTTTTGGAGGATTTTTATGGGCTTGGATGAGCTCTCAACAGATAAAATTGAGAAATATTCCCCTCGCACTTACTTGAGGGGGAAAAAAAGAAAATATCAACCCCAAAAATTGTTCAAGGAGTAAATGGAAGCAATCCCCAAAAGCCATAACAGCAGAAGGATTGCTTAATAACCTCCATGGATTTTAGATCTTTCCACATCACTCTGCCAGGCAGCACAACTCCCAGCCCTGCTGATATTTCAGGATGCATCTCTGCAGTGGAGACAGCAGTTCAGAGCAAATTTTGGGGGCAGAAGGAGTTTGGATGTCCAATTTTTCCTTGCTCCTCATGATCCAGCATCGCCCCCAGCTCCTCACCCGCTGCATCCCAAAAAAAACCCCTTTAAAAATTCTTATTCCAAGGAAATTTTGTTTTTAATTCAATCTAACCCTGCTGATTTGAGTGATCCGGGTGTTTAAACCTCAGAAATCCTCATCCATCCACACTCTGGAAAGGTGAAGGATTTCCATGCAGGATCTGTCCCAAATCCTCTGGCAGCACCACAGGAGGGGATGCCAGGGAAGCAGAGCTGGTGAGTCTGGGAATGCCAGCATAAAGGAATTCCCAAAATCTCTCAGCTTTGTGCAATATCCAACAAGGAAACACATCTTAAACCCATCTTAATATCAGCCAGATTAATCTGAAACAATTATAAATTGTTTCATCCAATTCGATCATTCATTGAGTGTTCACAAAGAGAAAAAAAAAAGTTAAATTTCTTCAGGTCAAAGAGTGAAGGCAAAAATATTTGCAAATATTTGGTTCCTAAAAATAAACCAAAATAAATAAATTGGTTTCCTACAATAAACCAAAAACATTTTTCCAGCCCCCAAAAAGCTGCTAAAAATCTGATTTTTAATTAGCAATTTTACAGGAATCCAGCCCAAGATCTGAGACCTTGGGAGAGATGATTGCTCCTGGTTTTCACTGAGGATCATTAAATATTCCCCTCAAAACCAAACCAAAATGGGGATAAAATGGAGCTGGGATAATTGGAATTCCACCACTTGAACGCAGCAGTTCCCTCCCAAATTTATCCCATCCCAATCAGCTTGAGAATGGCAAACTGGGGAAACTGGTGGAGACTGAAACACTGGAGGATCACAGAATTACAGAATGGATTGGATGGGACCTTAAAGCTCATCTCATTTCCTTGTCAATCCATAAAAATCTCTGCAAGAGTGGCCAGGAAAAGGGTTGGAATATCAGTGTTTCCACCAAAAAAGGGAAGATAAAAAAAAAATCAGCAACAGCAAAAAAAAATTTGTCAAATTATTTAATTTGATAGAGGTTTTTCCCTTTTTTCCATGGTAAATTAAATATTTTCACCCTCAAAGTTGCAGTTCCCTTTACTCCAACATGAGAGGGGTTTTTTCTTGCTTTTCCTACTTTGATTGTCTTTTTTGGCTCAGAAAATTAAATTTCATGGAGTTGGTCCTTATAGATTGAATGCTTCGTGCTAAACAAATGGTTCTAGTATTTGCTGGTGCTTTCAATAAATTAGAATTTGATGCTCAAGCCAATATTGAGCTGACACAAATTAGATTTACCAAGCAAATTTTTCCCCCAAATATCATCTTATCGAACAAGGGTTGTATTTTGCACCTGTCAGAAAATGTTTATTGCTTTATTTCATTAGCATGGCCTGTCAAGCTTTAATTTTAAATTGCCTGGCAGAATAGAAAAGACATTTTACTAAGAGAGAACTCACTTTTCACAGTAAGAAACATCAGTTAATATGGAATGAAGAACCACTGGGTTTTCAGGGTGATTTTTTTTTTTTTTAGCCACTTGGACCACAGTTTTTCCCAGTTAAGTGGTTAAAATCTAAATAGAGGCAGGTTTGTGTAATAGAACTTGTCAAGCCTAAATCATGATAATAAAATTAATAATAATTATCACCTATTTTTAACCAAATGGATTTTTCTGTTCTTGCTCTGTTGCAAATATTTTCCTTCAGTAGTTGGGGGTCTGCTGACTAAACCAAAGATTTTCATACGATCTGCATACAGGGAAACAGAGCAGGGAAGAAAAGGATATTTACAAGGAGCACAAGCATTTTATCATTTTTCTGATCCCACTTTTTATATTAAATTTTAATGCTGGCCTTGCCCTGCATGGTGGGTTGGGGCGTTTTGCCGTCGCGGCGTTGGAGGTGATAAGAGAACCCTGGTGTTTAATCTGGATCTGATCCTGGCAGTGTCCAGCCTGATAAGGACTGATAGGAAAACAAGGTTCCAGCAGGATCTCTGGGCTGTTGGCTGCGTTTGCTCCCAGCCACTATCAAATTCTCATCAAATTCCATCAAATTCCATCAAATTCGCCGTTAGCGCCATCAAACCGCGACCGCCCACGGCAGCAGCCGTCACCTCCTCACCCAGTGCCACCATTTATCCCAAGACCTGTGACATGGAGCTGATTTTACCTGCAGGAACAACATCCTCCTAAATCTGTCAGTTTATTGTGGCTACACCCATGGCCAAGATGTCAATAATGGAGTGGGGAAGCAGCAGGAAAAGCGAAGGTGTTTCCCTCCAGAGGGAGCAGAAGGATTCGCTGCTGGGCCCTTCCTCGGAGCTCTGGGGAGGGGAGATTGCTTAATTTAATGTTCAAACAGATGATCCCATTGGAAAGGGCTCCCTGACTCGGATAAGACTTTCCCAGAAATTTAATTCCCTAATTTCATCAGGTTTTCAGGGACAGATGTGGAGGGCACCTCGTTTGAGGGCAATTTGAGAGAAGCAGAGTTGACACGGTGTCAATCTCTCGCCAGGCTGAGTGGCATCTCCCAGGAAAACAATTGAATTTAGGGATGCAGCCTGCTGTTTTAATCTCCTCTCCCTCACCAGGCTAAAATACTCTTTTACATAAGCAGCAAATATATTCAATATTTGATGATGTGCAAGACTGAAAATTTGTCCTTCCCCAAGGAAAATAACTCCAGGCTCTTCAAAAATGAGGACTGGAAGCTCAACCATTTTCCCTAAATGAAAGGTCACCTCAGCCACTGCTATCCTAAATTTGATTTATCTCCTTGATTTTATAAAAACCTCTTAACTTCACAAAACATTTTGGGGTAGGACACAGAGATTTGAACGGAGAGAAGATCCCTTACTTTTGGGTTCTTCCCACAGGAGGGATGGTCTGTGCCACGTTCTTTCCTGATGAGCTTGGTAAATTGTGTAGTCAGTGCTCCAGGACACCTTCAGAGTAGAAATTAAATCCTAAAATTAATTGAATATAGAAAAAAAATTTAAATCTTTCTACAGCTGCTGGGATTGACTGAAAGAACAGTCAGTCTCATTATTTTATATATAATATATAATAAATATATTATTATATAATATTTTAAAAATTACTAATGTGAATACTAATAGGAATAATCCAGGCCTATGGGAACAATATATAGGAACACCTAATTTCCAAATTTCCTTATGTCCAAACAGCTTAAGTATATTTATTTAATATCATAATCATGATGCATAATCACAGCTGAATATCTTGTGGTGTGGTAAAACACCTACTTGAATTCATTCATTAACTTTATAAAAGGTGCAAAAACTACCAAATAAATTTCCTTTTTCTAGGCTGAGCTGTTATATAAAGAATACAGCCTGACCTGACTAAAATAAATTATACATCCAGCAGCAAATGACTGTCCATACCACAAAGCCCTTGGATTTTGTTCTCTGTGAAGACGGTGGGCTGGGCAGGCAGTGATGTTAAACGTTCAGACAGACGGATGGGACAGTTTGTGCCTCATCATTTCCATGTCAGGGGACGTGTTCAAGTGCAGGTATCAAGACAAGTGACACTTGGAGCTCCCAGCAGGGAGGCCACGCAATGTCCTTGAAGAGTCTGCCAAGAAATCCAGGGTGTCACCAGTTTGTCATTTCTAGAAGGGGCTGCTGGTTTAAACATCAAATATCCCCATGTCTCCTACAAAATTCCTGGAGGAATTGTGATTATCTCCAGAAATCAATGAAATATTCCCTTGCAGAAGGTGCATTTGGGTCATTTCAGGAGACTGAGGGTGGCACTGAGGAGGTGCTTTTCAGGTGTTTTTCAGGCATTGGACACCCAGACACTGGCACAAGTACATGGAGGTGAAAGGTAAAAATCAGTAAAAAACAATCCCTGCCTACATTTTTCCACAGAGCAGCTTTGAGCTGAGCTTGGGAAGTTGGTAAAAGCAATTTTTTACTTGTTTTTCTCTCCCTTTTTAAGCAGCAAGGAGGCCAGGCCCATTTAAATTCTGCTTCTGGCTTGCAGCCTGTCTGAACACAGAGAGGTCATGGCTTGATGCTGCTACTTTGATGATGGAAGAGAATTTTATATTTCGCCCCTCCAAGTTTCCCTCCATCTTCTGGCTCTGCAAGTCGATGAGTTGATATTTCTAAGTGCACAAACAGATGATTAGCATCGTTTTCTCTTCTCAGGGGCCTTTGATGTGCCAAAAAATCAGGAGTGTCATACAAAGTTCAGCACCCAGGAACCTGCCTGACAAAACCTTCACACCTGGCTCAGTCACGTGGAGGGCTCACAGCAGCAAGGAGTGGCTGGAGAGGGTGATAAAATGTCCCTGTCCACATCTTCCATCCCCTTGGAGGAAAATTTTCCAGCCCCTGGGGAGTTCCACAGCAGGAGGTTTAACTTTCAGCCAAGCATTTAACTTAAAGTTGGATTTCAGGCCCTCTAACACAGGCTGGCTCATCCTACAAGGAGTTGTGTTACCAGCCTGAAAAGGTTGAGAGAACTTCTCAGGCTTTCAGCTTCTTCCCTCCTGCTTCTGACCCCCTTATTGTTGATATTAACTGGCTGTATTTAGGAGCTGTGACTCAGCCTTCCCAGAATGGAGCTGTGTCCCTGAGGCTGCTCAGGAGCCACGAGGTTTTTATCCTAAACCCAAAAACCTTCACAGGAAATGAGTGGGCTGCATTTAAAAATGACCCTGAACTTTCACTCCACCACTGAGGGTGCAGAACTCCACCAAAGCCTTCCCTGGGTGCAGAGGCACCCTGCACCACTCAATTCCTCAGTTCCAGAGAGTTCCTCACCCTGTCAGGTGTCCTTGGAAGAGGCAGGGATGACCTTTCCCAAGGGCTGGAGCAGAGCCAAGGGAGTTTGTGGCACAGAGTGACAGGGGATGTCACCCTGTTTTTCAAAAGCCTCCTGATGTTTACATTTTTTA
Source organism: Acrocephalus arundinaceus (assembly GCA_021534815.1). Classification (NCBI taxonomy): domain Eukaryota; kingdom Metazoa; phylum Chordata; class Aves; order Passeriformes; family Sylviidae; genus Acrocephalus; species Acrocephalus arundinaceus. Next base: position 14,587,358 of record JAJEOU010001709.1, read on the forward strand.
TATTGGAGTTCTCACACACCTTCATCTAAAAATATCATTGCTTTGCATTCTTTCTTGGAGGACTGTGGCTCTGTATTTTTGGGCTTCAGAATTCTGCTGCTAACTGTTGCATGTTGATTTCCCATGAGAGCAAGTTCCCGTTCTCACAACACTGTCTTTGTTATTTTGTAAATATTTATGTGAGCCTCTTCTCAGGATTTTCCCAAAACACGCTCCTTCACCTGGTGTTTACCAAAGGGAAGAGAGGCAGTCCTTCCTGGACCAATCACTGCTCTTTAGTGCATTGTGTTATAAAAGTGGCAGAGATAAAATGTAGTAAAACCTTCTGATCATCACTGAACTCTCTATGTGTCCATCGTCATTTTCCTGCTGTGACAGAGGAGGAGAGAATTGACTGACTGTTGGTCTAGCCAGTGTGGTTGAGAGGAGACAAATTTCATCCTCCAATCCATGAAAAGTCTATAAATCACACAGTATGAAAAATAAACTCACTCTTTTGCCTTGGATGTCTCTGCCTGTGAGTGTGTGTCCATTTTGTGTCCTAGAGTGACAAGGGGACAAGCAGCAGGGCCAGGATTTGGGCTGGCACTAACAGGACAAGGCTCCACCATCTGCTCCAGCTCGTGCTGTGCTGCCTGAAATAGCTGAGAAAAGAGAAATATCAATGCTGAGAGCCCTGGGAGCTGGGGTGCATCCCAAACCCCCACACCAGCACACATCACTCGTGTTTCCACGCTGTAATTATCTGATAAAGCTGCTGGGCAGCCCCCCGAGGTGCCATAAACAATTCATCCTTCCCACCAAGGCAATCGCAGCCACAGCCAGGTATTAGTCAGCAGCTGGATGCTCCTTTTGAGGGGGAAAAAATTATGCCAGGAGAGTCATTTCCTTGTGTTTGTGAGGAATTTTGAGCTCAGCTCCGCTGAGAAACACAAAACTTTTCTTAGTGCAAAGAGAGAGGAGCAAACATTTAACATGTGCACATGGGTGAGGGTCTCACATTGGCCTCCACCCCACAATGAAACCTTTTCAAGTGAAAGATAACCAAGCTTGGCCCCAAAATTAAAAGTTTGAGTCAAGGCCAGGCTGGACAAGGCTTGGAACAGCCTAGGATAGTGGGAGCTGTCCCTGCCCATGGCAGGGGTGGCACTGGATGGGCTTTAAGATCCTTCCAACCCAATTATTCCATGGTTTTATGATTAAAGAACCCCAAGTGAACACATAAAATCCCCAAACCTCAACTGCTTTGTCACTTAAAGAAATAATAGGAAATTATTAAAGAGACCAAAGAAAAATTGCAATTACAGCCACTTCAGATTGGAGCAAAGCCACCCTAGGAGAAAAACCAGCAGCACCTGGAGAAAATTCCTGTCTGAGGGGGTTTCCAGGCATCATCCAGGATGCTGCCAATGACCAGGGGCTGCAGCACCTTTCTGACCTGCTTTGTCCAAGCAGCAGCACAGCTCCAGGCAGAGCTTCCCTGGATAAAAAAAAAGGGATGGATTGGTTGGGAATCTGGCTCTGGCACAGCTCCCAGGTTGTACATCTGCCCGTATCCACCTCTCTGTGATGCTGCTGCTCCAGAGATGTTGGGAACACACCCTTGGATCTGCAATGGGATCACTGCTCATGGGAAATGCTAAAGGGAAGAAGAATTTCACAAAGTTATGAAAGCAGGCCCCAGGAACAGAAAGGGCAGGAGAATTTAGAATGAGCTGCAGCTGCAAAGCTTGAAAGGAGGAAAAGTTACAAAGTACAGCAAGCAAGGACGTGAAACAATAGTTTGAGTTTTAGGTTTGGCTTGAATAGATTTCAGGACTGCAAAAAATAAGCTTAGCAAGACAGTAGAAAGTTTTAAGCTTAATAATGGAATATTGTGTACTGTTAATAGAAAGCACACATTGTTTGAAGCAGGTGTACGTGTGCTGTCAGTGATTGGTAGAACAATTGTCTGTAAGCTTTAGCAATATGCAAAGTTTTTAAAATGCCCTGTAACAAATAAATCTTTGGCTGCTGCTGGCAGACGTGAGCTGCTGCCATCTCTCAATTGTCTCAACCCTGTTATGAGGCTGATGGAGCAATAAAGGCTCGAGGAACTGAAAAATCTTGCATGTAACCAGAATGGAATGAGCCCCATGAAGATTTATCAAGTCTGAGGGTTGGCCTGCAACTTCCCAGAGTGGCTTTGTAAAAGAAAAGGTTAATAATGACAAAAATTAGAAACATCATAGAACAAAGAAATAAACACAGTGCAGAGAACACTCTGACACTTGGTAAGGCAGTGTGCCAGGGAATTGTGCAAACCTCCAGCTCTGCTGTGTGTGTCAGATTTGTGCAAACTTCCAGCTCTGCTGTGTGTGTCAGGGAATTGTACAAACCTCCATCACTGCTGTGTGTGCCAGGGAATTGTGCAAACCTCCAACTCACTGCTGTGTGTGCCAGGGAATTGCACAAACCTCCAACTCTGCTGTGTGTGCCAGGGAATTGTGCAAAGCTCCAACTCTGCGGTGTGTGCCAGGGAATTGTACAAACCTCCAACTCTGCTGTGTGTGCCAGGGAATTGTACAAACCTCCAACTCTGCTGTGTGTGCCAGGGAATTGTGCAAAGCTCCAACTCTGCTGTGCCAGAGAATTGTGCAAAGCTCCAACTCTGCTGTGTGTGCCAGGGAATTGTACAAACCTCCAACTCTGCTGTGTGTGCCAGGGAATTGTGCAAAGCTCCAACTCTGCTGTGTCAGGGAATTGTGCAAAGCTCCAACTCTGCTGTGTCAGGGAATTGTGCAAACCTCCAACTCTGCTGTGCCAGGGAATTGTGCAAAGCTCCAACTCTGCTGTGTGTGCCAGGGAATTGTACAAACCTCCAACTCACTGCTGTGTGTGCCAGGGAATGGGAACAGCCAGGGAATTGTGCAAACCTCCAATTCACAGCTGTGTGTGCCAGGGAATTGTACAAACCTCCAATTCACAGCTGTGTGTGCCAGGGAATTGTACAAACCTCCATCACTGCTGTGTGTGCCAGGGAATTGTACAAACCTCCAACTCTGCTGTGTCAGGGAATTGTACAAACCTCCAACTCTGCTGTGTGTGCGCCAGGGAATTGTGCAAAGCTCCAACTCACTGCTGTGTGTGCCAGGGAATGGGAACAGCCAGGGAATTGTGCAAACCTCCAATTCACAGCTGTGTGTGCCAGGGAATTGTACAAACCTCCATCACTGCTGTGTGGCCAGGGAATTGTACAAACCTCCATCACTGCTGTGTGTGTCAGGGAATTGTGCAAACCTCCAACTCTTTCTGCTTTGGGAAAGCCCCACGGGTCAGCCCTTCCCAAATCTCCTCGGCAGCACATCTGGACACCCAGAGGGAAACACGCCCAGCTCAGTTCTGGTTCATTTTCCATGTGCCAATATTGACACATCTCCCAACACCCACCTCCCTCCTCACCTCCAGCAGGCAGCAAACACGGGGGTGACTTTGAGCTTTGTTTACCTGGGAGCCCAATTCCAATTCTCCTCTCCACTGGTGTTTTATCTCAGTTTCTTCCCTCCTATCTGTATTTACCCTCTGCTCTGGCATCCCAGGACTGTGTTAATGTAAAATTCATGTGCATTAAGCACCACTCTGTTCTGTAGGGGCCTTACAACCCACACTGACCCAAGAGGAGCCTTGTCCCCCCTATTTCCATTTCCATTTTCCAGGCTTATTATTCCATTTCCCCATTGGAATAATAAACCGGAGTTTGATCTTCCTTTCTTATTTTTCTCCTTTTTTGGACCAGTTTTGATCATTCCAGCAGTCTCTGGTTGTTTTAAAGTTGTTCCTGCACCCAAATACTGTTTTGGCCCCACCAGAGTAACTGCAGCCTGCTGTAACAGCAGAGCTGCAAAGCAGCACTAAAACATTCTGAGCTATAACACTTACACTTGTATTTTATCATTTCACATATGGAGACATCACCTAATTGTCAATAGACTCACAACAATTCTCATCAAGAGCTTCACCCACAGCTCCTCAGAGTCAATGAGACCATCCTATCGCCTCCAAATGGTTTTGGATCGCCCCCAAAAGGAAAAGAAAAAAAACCACCAAGATAAATTGCAAATTGTCTCATTAACTCCTCCAAATGTCTTTTGAACCATTTCCAGAAAAATAAATGAAGGAAAAAAAAAAAAAAAAGTAGTCAAGCACTCCAAGAACACGACTGGAGTAAAAGGAGAAATAAAAATAAAAATGCGGCGCCCAGAGTAGTTTTATTTTCTCTCACAGATCTTTCAAATCACACATTGCAGCTGACTCCTGAAAGGCAGGGAGAACAAACCCTGCCATGGGGCTGCCCCCCAACCCTCTGTGCCTCATCTCTCAGCCCCTCCTGGCTGCTCCAGTGGGCAGAATCCACAGGATCAGTATCAGAAATAATTCTGAACTCCTCCCCATCTGTGCCCGCTCCGAGCTGAACAGGGAAATAAAATGGGAAAAAAAAACCCTCACAAGTGACAGAGCAGTTACATCAACAGATGTGAGTTCTGATTTAAGCTGCCATTTTTCTGTCCCTAGAAGTCTTTGTTTTACTCCGAGCATGTGGCCTCACTAAGTTTTCTCCCACTCAAGTACATAAAAAAAATTCTTGCAAGCCATACACAACAACAACAAAAATCCAAATTAAGTTCCCAATCCAGAAGTTTTCAGACAGAAGGAGCCTGAGTATCTGTAAGAATCCTACCTTAAGTTAGAATTCATCATCTGGGGTGCAGAAAATGCTCTGATATCTGTGATTTCCACTTTATTAAATGCCTGGAATTGGTTAATTTGAGCCTGTCTGAAAGCAAAAATATTAAAGCCACTGTCCCAAATATTTCCTGTTCACTGCTGAAATCATATCCTCTGCTGGCTGCTGATTATGAGGCCTGGTTGCCCTGGTAATTCCAAGATCTGCTTCCCTTAATTTCCAACTCTCCCACCAAATAAAGCCCAGGACGAGGGGGAAGATTCATTAGCATCACGAAATTAAAATTATTCCAGCAGTCCCCAGCCGTGTCCTGCAGGATTTTTTACATCACACCAAGCTTTGTTCTCCAGCTTTGCCCTGCTGGAGGAACAGATTGTGCCAACCCCACGCCGTGGCTCACCAGAGAGAGGATCAGTCTTCATTTGTGAATTAAATGGTTCTGATGGAAAATTGAGGTTTGCGATTTTGGGGAGGGGAGAAGACCCACAAATGCAGGAAAAAAAACCCCCAAAAAACCAAAAACAAACAAACAAAAAACCCACCCCCCCCAAAAAAAACCCCACCAATAACAAAAACCCAAAACCAGACCAAAAAAAAAAACAAAAAAAAAAACAAAACCCACCAAAAAAAAAAAACCCCAACAACAACAAAACCCCAAAACCAGACAAACCAAAAAAAAACCAAAAAAAAAAAAAACCAAAAAAAAAAAAAAAAAAAAAAAAAAAAAAAAACCCACAACCAAAAAAACCACACCAACCCCAAAAACCTAAAAACCCCCAAAACCCTATTCTTAGTTCTCTGTATTGTAAAAAATCTGTGATCTTAAAAATACTGCAGGACAAAAGTGTGGAATAAGAAATGCAGCTGTTTACAAAATACAGAGCAATTTCTGATTGCTTGTACTCCATCAAAAAAACAAGATGTGGTGATGAAAAATACCTCAGCTTAATCACACATCCCGAGGTGATGTCCCTGCGTTTTCTGCTGTGTCAGGGAGAATAATTCAGCTCCATCCAGATAAGATTTGCAATATAATTTGGATTTCTCTGTGCATTCTTCCCTTCTCTCCAAAATACGTTAGAGCCCAAAAATAGCAGAAAAATTCACACCAAGCTGACCAATTTTGGAAATTAGGCCGAGATATTTTGTATTTTCACCTCTTCAGAAATTTATTCCAACATCTGTCACCCACAATGTTTTACTCCACCAGAAAAATGGATAAATAAAGGGAGAATTTTTACGTGATGATTAAGTTATGCCACAAAAAATTCAGGAATATTCGGGAGGTTCTGGTGTTGCCTTCTCTTCCTGAATAATTGGAGACTTGACCCAATGCATTTCCAAAGGACAGGCTTAGCTCCCAATCCAAGATTCCTCACCAATTCCAATTTCTCCTCCAAGAATTTAGGAAGAAAATCCCAATTTCTATCATAGAGAAGGCTCCAGAGAAGGATTTCAGCATTAGAAACACAATTATCCTTTTTTAAAAATCCTGTTGCTTGCATGGAGCTTGGCCACAGGCTGGAATTTATAAATTAAACCATAAATTCATCACCACATAGCTGCACAACAATAATAATTATTCCTTTTTTCCCTGAGGTGCAGCCAGCTGTCCCTGAGGAAGGGGCATGGAACAAAATCACTTAGAAAAGTTGGAAAAAAACCTCCCAGACCATCAAATCCAAGCACTGACAGAGCTGGCAAGGCCACCACTGCCCCATGTCCCCAGGTGTCACATCCTGGTGGCTTTTGGGAATGGGAACAGCCCTGCCCTGGGCACCTTTGTCAATGTTTGATATCAATTTTGGTGAGGAAAACTCACACCCCACCCCTGATTAAAGGTTCACCCCTCTGCACCTCAGCAGCCTTCCAAACAGAGTATTTCATGGTTCTCCTCTTCTGTTTAAAATCCCAAATCCAGAAAAATATAAATGGCCAAAAAAAAAAAAGGAAACCTATTCAGAGCCTGCACTGAACCACACCCAGGGAACTTGTAACTGTAAGAGCTGGGTGAAATATCTGCATGGATCATGTCAGGGGAATTACCAGCACTTATTTATGGCCGTGTCGCCCTCTTGGTTTTTGTTTCTTTGGGCTGGTGGCCCCCGAGATGTTTGTTAAAAGTCTTTCTCCCAAGCCCCACGCCAGAAGAGAGAGTCAGGATGAGCTGGTTTAGGTTCTCAGGGTTGTTTATTGTTTCTTATCTGGTACATTTTGTTCTCACCCAGTTTGGGTGCTGGTTACTCACTGGTTGTGGCCGACTGCCCCTGACCGGGCAGTCTGAGCTCTTTATACTCCGTACTGCATGTTCCATGTTTACAGATAAATACCAACACCTATGATCTATGTCAGACACTGCACTTCTGTGCTAAACCAATCCAAAAGTGCCACCACCACAGCAGAAGATGGAGGACAAGAAGAAGAAGAAGAAGCAGAAGGACAGGGCACACCCAGATTCCTCCATCTTGCCTCCTTGAACCCGCATTAAGCCCCAAAATTCTACATCTACACCCGGTGATAAATTAATACTGTTTTAATCAAACTCTCGTGGTTTGTCTCTGGATCCTTACCAGGGTCTTGGATCACCCAGGGCAGCCAGAGGGATGTCCTGGGTTCCGACGTCACCCAATCCTAACATTTATTCACTTTATGTCACAGCTTCACTTTTCATTGATCACCTCCCGATTTTCTCTGCATCCCAAACACCCCTGGGGCTCTTTAACAACACCACACATCTCCAGCCCAACTGACAGGAAAACACCTCGGATAAATCCAGGCCAGCAGTCAATAACCATTGGCTTCTCCCCTTGGATGCTACAGCTGCATTTATCCCGCTCCCAAAAGTCCCGGGCTGCCCTTCCAATGTCTCCATTTTCCACTCGTCAGCCCCAGTGGCTGCATTCCCTTCCAAAGGGTTTTATTTTGGCACTGAAATGGATTGATTCGAAGGCAGGAGAATTTGTGTTTCATCAGGATCCCAAAGAACGTCGGTTCAAATTAAAAATAAAAAAAATAAATCGGTTTTGTCAGCAACCAAAGAACAGATGTACTTCAAATACTTATCAAATCCTTACCAATTTTTTATCCCAATTTTTTTTATCCTAATTTTTTGAGCAGCTGAGAGAAGTTTTAACAAATAATTTCCAACCTCAAATTCCTTTTCAGCAATCCAAAACCACGTTTAAGACACTGAGGTAAAGATAAAGATTTGCAAAGTGTTCTCTCCTCAATTCTCCTCCTTCCTCAGACAACACCATGTGGGCCTGGGTTTGGATTTTTTTTTTTTAATAGCAGCCAAAAATAAAATTAAAAAAAAAAATTCAAACGAGACCAAAAATCTGCTGCCAGCTTATTAAATATTCAACCAGTCTGGCCCAGCTGCATGTGTCTAACTCAGTCTGGCAAGTTTGCTGCTCTCTGAAGAGAGATTTATTTTTGCACTAAACATGCGTTCAAAAAATGAAGTTCAAGGCTCTGACGGGCGAGTTTGGGGAGTTGAGCAGGGGATTTGTCGGCCTGAAGGTGTTGCCACCTGACTGCCACGGAATTTTCTCACCCATCCTCTCCAGAGGGATTTTTCCACACCTGACCTCCAGCCCCCAGGAACAGAGGCTCTCTGTAGAGCACAGCTTTTCCTTTTTTTTTTTGGCAACAAATCTGCCACTGGATTAAAGACTTTTTTTAGGGGAAAAAAAAGAGAAAATTGTATTTTAATGGATTCTTTCCCTTCAAGAGGACGTGTAAAAATAGTTACCTTGTGCATGAAGTGACTATAAAAGCAGCTGCCATCATTTCATTTGCTTTTAGAACCTTCCTGCACACACAATGTCACATTTTGCACATTAAAATAAAACCTGAAACTTCTCAGACAGCTGGGTTCTGTTCTTGGGACAGAGCTGGCTCCCCACATTCCCAAACCCCATTTTCTTTGATTTCCCAAGTGCAGCAGAGGCTCTACAGTGTCATCATAAAACCCATATTAACAGAGGGAGAAAAATAATAATTTTTAAATAAAAAAACAATGTTTGGATTGGGGTCTTCTTCCTTGGGTGTATTAAGGGATTTTTTTTGGTTGTTTTTCCCCTTTTTTTTTTTGTTTTTTCCATTTCTATTTTAAATTGAGGATGAGGTGCAAAGTGCTGCCTGTATTTTATTTCCACACCTACACCATAACCATTAATTTGCCAAAAATCAGCACAAACCCAACTAACACCATCAAATTAAGCCTTAATTAAGCGACAAAGTGACCCAGAGTCCCCACTCAGCACCAACACCCTGGGACAGCAGTGACCCCTCACCAGCAGGAAAATCCCTCATTCCCAGTGGGTTTTTCCAGGAAAAAAAAAATCAGCATTTCCCCAACAGCTCCACACAGGGAGAGCAGCATCCCCTGGGCCCTGACAAAACAAATCCCACCATGGAGGTCCCAGACAGGAGCTCCCCAACTCAAAAATTCAAGAAAATCCAAAAAGTTGTCACTCAACCCCTCAAAACTGTCATTACCATGACATCAGAAATATTTCAATTATTATCATCCATACTATTATTATTACCATCCACCCACAGCACTTCATTGAGACAAGTTCATTTCCAAGGCTGCAGTGGGATAGTCTTTCAAAAATTTGGATTAATCATAAATATCTCAAATTAAATGGTTTACAGTAATTTATTTGTATTAGTTGTATTGATTTTATTTCCAAGCCTTAGTTTTTAATATACTGATATATTATATATAAGCACAGATATATATATAAACTGATGAGAAAGATGCAGACGTTGTTTTCCTTATCTTATTCGAATTATCATTTCAAGAGTTGCAGGAAATCACCCCAAATTAAATTCTTTTCTTTCCCAATCTCTATTAAACCACACAAGTCATTGCCACAGTACCTCCCAAACCCACTCACTTTAAATTGCTCTCCAATGCTCTGGATGTTGTGGGGTTTCACTTCAGAAAGTGACTTTAATTCTAAATTGCTCTCCAGTGCTCTGGATATTGTGGGGATTCACTGAAGACATGAAAAAGATGGATTTTGTTTCGATATCTAAAGAAAATCCTATAAATTATAGAGGGAAATGGTCACTAAGGGCCAAATGCTTTGGTGCAGCACCAAATGCTGAACCTGAGGTGGAAGGAAACCAAATATCCCCGTGTGACAGGAGAGTTTTATCCCCTGCCCTGCACATCTCCTGCAGCCCAGACCTGAGAATAATCCAGCTGGGATTAGAGAGTTGTTCCTTGGAGCAAAATTCTGATTTGCTGAGGTACTCACAGATTCCTTTGGGTGAATGTGTTGGTTTAGCAGAGATAGAAAAAACCAATTTGTTTTTAAGATTAATGGCCAGGTTGGCCAATTAAACACAGGTATAAACCTCTGGGTCACACAGCCTAAAAATCACAGGTTTTGTCTCTTTATGTTGTTTGTAAGAAAATAAACAGTTGGGGAGGGGGAGGAAGAGTGTTTTTAAAGTTTCATTTTTAATTTTCTCATTCTTTTCTTTTTTGTGTGTGTGTGTTAATAAAAATACCTGTTTACATCTTTAAGTTTGGGCCTGTTTTACTTTTTCCTCCTAATCCTATCTCACGGCAGAAAAGACATTTAAACCACTAGACCAAATTTAGCCAACAAAAAAACAGAATTAGGGAAAAAACTAGAGTGGGGAAAGCCCTCCACGATCCCCAAATCCAAACGCTGACCCCTGTCCCCAAATGTCACATCCTGGTGGCTTCCCAACCCCTGCAGGGATGGGGATTCCACCCCTGCTCTGTGCCAGGGCTGGACAAGAGGAATTTTTTCCTTCTGTCCTGGTGCACCCTGAGGCTGCTTCCTCTCCTCAGGAGACAGGTCAAGGCAGGAATGGGGATCTTCAGCACAGAACTCCTCTGCTTGACCCAAGAACTCAGCCCCTAAATCATTCCAGGAATGTCTCCAAGCCCAAATTCCCACCAAAGGCTGCATCCCCTGGAATCCCATCCCAGCAATAACGCCTCACTGAACTACAGAGGCAGCAGAAAAGGACAATTTGTCACTGCCACCCCTGAATTTTTGGTTCAGATCATCCTGGCAGGTCTCAGCAGCCGCTATTTGGGGTTCCACAGGCCCATACAAACCCCACAATCATTTCAAACAGCTTTTTTTTTTTTTCTTTCCCCCCTTCTTGGTTTTCTGTGCATAATTGCCAGGTATAGAACACAGCTCGTCCTGAGGCAGCAAACCCCAGCACAGGGGCTGCAGCTACATTTATTTCTTCTATAAATAGCACTTCATGGAGTGCTCACCGTGGAATTTATACCGCTTTAGCAATAAGATGAAAGTGGTGTTTTGGAAACAGCATAAAAATGCATTTTTAATCATGAAACCTTGTAAAGCTTGCCTGGGATGGTGTTAGAGACAACTTTTCCTTGCGAAAACATTGGAGGGATAAATGCTGAGCAAGTCGTGGGTCAGATGTTGGAATGATTGGGGATTCAGAAAGTGGCTCCAGACACGTTGAGCTGTCTCAGCATTTTAGGGTTGAAGTTAAAATACAAAGCAATGAATTTTGAACTTGATTATTCCATAGATGCTTCTGGACACTGCTGGAGAAAAAAAAAGAATTGGGCAAGGTACAGAAGGCTGATGAATGTAATTCCAGGATCTGGGATGAAAAAATTTGAGCATTTTAAAGGTGGAGGTGGCCTGGTAGAACCTGTCTTGGCTAAAAAATCATCAATTCCCACTGCCCTGAGAGCCCTGGTCCTCCCTGGTCACCAACTGCTTCTTTCATCAAGGGTGGGTTCAGTGGTCTTTGTCCCCATTACAATTAACATTTAATTTTTGTTAAATTTGAGCCTAAATATGTTGGCACTAACACAAGAATCTCAAAGTTCTGGCAGGTCAAGAGAAGGGAAGCATCAGGATAAAGTAAAAAAAAATAAAGCAAAAAAAAAGAAGAGTGACAACCCAAATGCATCAACCTCTTCCTATTTATCCGTGGAAATGAAGAAACTACTTCTCCTAAAGTCTATTTACTACCTAATTCCCACAATTTTCAGGAATCCACAGAATAATGGGAAGCTGCTTTTCTCCTTGTCCTAGCAAGTGAAATAAAACAAAAGGAAAGGACTAAAATGGTGATTAAAGTCAAGGAAATTAGTGGGGAACAAGAAAACCGGAGGTAAAGCTTGGCTTCCAGAGGCATTGAAACTTGAATTCCTTGTCTTCACATGAAGATTGGACAAACACGATTTTAAATTAAATCCTGAGCACCAATAAACCCCTTTGGCCCAAACACTTTCACTTCATGGATGTACTTTTTTAGGGGAAAAAAAATCCCTGAAACCCAAGAAATTTCCATGAGGAAATCTGCGGCTCTTTCCTTTGGAAAAGCAGAAAACCAGCAGGAAAGGCTCAGTGAGGATATGCCAGAGAGGAGCTGTCCCGTGCCAGGGTTTGGCTCCAGGGGAGCACTGAGGGACAGATATCCCTGTGCTTCCCACCTCTCCCAACTCCAGAGAATTCCCACGGCACACATTCCCAGTAATTCCTGAGCTCTGCAGGCTGACCTGGCTCAAAAGGGCTGCTAAAAATAATTCCATGGTTAATTGATGGAAGGGCTTTGGGAAAGAAACAAGGGAATGATGATCCAGAAAGAGCCATTCCCTAAACCTCCTCAGGGCACCAGACGCAGAAGGTGCTGATCCCACACAAAATCCAAAGGGCAATGCATATTTTAAAGGAAAATCCGCTGCAAACGCCCAGGGAAGGCTGGCACTGACTCAGGGAGCTGTGCCTGGAGCACAAAAACCAGGAGCAGTCTCATGGAGCCCGCTGAACCCGAAGGAATCAGACATGGCCTCAGGAAGGCGACGCAAACATCAAATATTCCAGCTATAAATACCCTGCCCGCCTCTGGCAGCGACCTGGGCCATGCAGGGATAAGTAGGACAAGCATGGAAAGAATTCTGGACCTCCCTCCGTGCCACTGGCCACATTCCAGAGGGACAGAGCCACCGCACACGGAGGAGGCGCGGCCACCGTGAACATCCCATGGGCTGGGTGGGAATGTCAGCATCCATGGATCCCAAAGTAATGGGGGAATCGAATGGGAAAACCCGTCCCAAAAACTTCCCCCCAGTGCTGCAGCAATAAGGGTGAAGGTGTAGGTGTGTAAAAAGATTTACAGGTTTGGATGAGATTAATATCCCTTTTTTTAGCTGCACACAGGAGAAGTCCAAGTGAGAGGATTCCTGAGTCCATCAGCATTTCCCTTGCACTTTCAGTCAGGATTCACCTCCCATTTCAATAACAATCGGAACTGTGCTTTAAAACACGCCACATTTGCACCAAAACACGCCACATTTCGCACCAAAACACGCCACATTTGCACCAAAACACGCCACATTTCGCACCAAAACACGCCACATTTTGCACCAAAACACGCCACATTTGCACCAAAACACGCACCAAAACACGCCACATTTCGCACCAAAACACGCCACATTTCGCACCAAAACACGCCACATTTCGCACCAAAACACGCCACATTTCGCACCAAAACACGCCACATTTGCACCAAAACACGCCACATTTCGCACCAAAACACGCCACATTTGCACCAAAACACGCCACATTTGCACCAAAACACGCCACATTTGCACCAAAACACGCCACATTTTGCACCAAAACACGCCACATTTGCACCAAAACACGCCACATTTGCACCAAAACACGCCACATTTGCACCAAAACACGCCACATTTTGCACCAAAACACGCCACATTTGCACCAAAACACGCCACATTTTGCACCAAAACACGCCACATTTTGCACCAAAACACGCCACATTTTGCACCAAAACACGCCACATTTTGCACCAAAACACGCCACATTTTGCACCAAAACACGCCACATTTTGCACCAAAACACGCCACATTTTGCACCAAAACACGCCACATTTTGCACCAAAACACGCCACATTTTGCACCAAAACACGCCACATTTTGCACCAAAACACGCCACATTTTGCACCAAAACACGCCACATTTTGCACCAAAACACGCCACATTTTGCACCAAAACACGCCACATTTTGCACCAAAACACGCCACATTTTGCACCAAAACACGCCACATTTTGCACCAAAACACGCCACATTTCGCACCAAAACACGCCACATTTCGCACCAAAACACGCCACATTTCGCACCATTACTGGAATTTCCAGCCTGACCTCTCAGGAAGAGCCAACAGCAGATCTGCACACCTCAAAAAAAGTGAGGGAAGCCACTTATGCACAACTGGGCAGACCCAAGGAACACACACACCCCACCACTCTGAAATCACCAAAAACTCTTCCCAGATGAAATCCATAAATGAATGAAGAAACCCTTCAGTGCTACCACCAGGACTAACAGGAGTTTGGTGAATTATTTACTCGTGGAGCGGGAGACAAGGGAGACCTTGCAGCAACATCAATACTTGACACGTTAGCGAGTCTTTCACTTCTGTTTTGTCAGCCTGCTCGTGTGCTCTCAAGTTTGCTGACCCATATTCTGGGGCTCGCTGAAAAGAGCAGCCTTGAAAAGATGTGACAATCTTGTCCATGTAGAATCAAATCTGCAAAACTGAGAGCTCTGGTTTTTAACAAATCTCTTCCACAGCCACTGCAAAGGTGACTCAAAGAACAGCTGGGATTTTGGTTTGGGTCTTCCATGACACAAAGCTGTTCACTCATTGTGGGTATCAGCCCCAAATAAATGCATGTTTCAGGAAAATATTGGAGTTTTCACATTGTTTCTGCTCTGATCTTTTTAATTTTTCAAAGTTTCATCAGTTTTCAGACAGAGAATGTCACACCTTTGATCTCCTCAATAAAGGTTTGACAACTAAAGGTTTGATAAATAAAGGAGCCAAACTCATCCCTGCTCTCCCAGCAAGGAAGGATACAAAGGAAATAAATGGTCAAACATCTTCCTCCTCTCCATTCTGCAACACAGGAGGGAAGAGGCCATGCCAGAGCTTCCACAAAATCAGAAAAAGCTGAGAATGTACAATTTTCCCATGATTTCCCTATTGACAAAACCCTCTCCCAGCATGAATTTAGAAGTTCAGAAGGACAAAACACTGAAAATGGGAATGCTCCCATGGATAACCAACAACCACAGGATCTTTTCTTCATATCCTTAAATATGGACAACTCCTCCTCCCAGATCAGCCTTGCTTTAAATGGACAAAACCAAATTGATGGTTTTATTAGAAATTTTTATGTATATAGAGAGATAAATGAGATCAGATTTTGGAGGCAGGGAAAAAAAATCCTGCATTTTCCTTGAGTTTTTATCACTCTTTCCTGATTAAACAGCTGCCAAACCCACCAGGGTTGAACAGTGACCACATCCCTGGTTCTAAAGGAAAAACCCCCACAAAAAAAAGGCTGCTTGGAAGGAGATATTTGGCTCACAGATATTTCCTGGAGTAGTTGCAGAAAGGAGCCTGCTTGAGCATCTCAGGTCACCAGCAGACAATTGAGGCACAGATG
The DNA here is from genome assembly GCA_021534815.1 of Acrocephalus arundinaceus. NCBI lineage: Eukaryota > Metazoa > Chordata > Aves > Passeriformes > Sylviidae > Acrocephalus > Acrocephalus arundinaceus. The sequence continues at coordinate 14,602,600 of JAJEOU010001709.1, forward strand.
TAGAAAGAACATCGAGCTTTGGGGGATAATCAGATTTATTTTTTTCAATAAGTAGAGCGTATTATTTTCAAGTGGTTAACTGAGAATAACTCTTGCAGAAGTACAATATAACAGTAATTATTCCAAAATCAATGGCACAAAAGGGTTCGTTTCAAATCATGTTATGATTGCTGGATTAAAGTAGTTATTATATAATAGGATAGCAATTACTCCACCTTAATAATTTCTGGGTTTCTGAGGGTGAAAGTGATAATACAAGCTACAGCAGGTGTCAAATTTTAGATGTGGTGGAATGAATATTCCAAAGGCTGGAAAGAAACAAAACAGATTAGCATATAAAAACCACAGGCATGGAAAAGAGCTAAAAATACCCAACTGCTTCACCCCTCTCGCCTTGAGCAGACATTCAGAGGCAGCTCGCTCATGACAAAGAGCACGCAGTCTAAATCACAAGGAGGATGAAGGCTCTCATCACCCTTCTCTGAAGGAACTTAAAGGTTTCTGGGATAATCAACTTTATTGTCTGGGACTCTGGCAGGTCTGGAGCAGAGAATTGGGCGAGTCTGAACTCCCAGATTCACAGGACACCCTAAAAGTGACGCCTGAAGTTTTATCTTTGCTGTATTTCAGGTTCTGTGCTGCCCAGGGGTGCAGCTCTGAGCTCACAGTCAGTGTCACTCAGCTCTCTGCACACAGCAGGGACACAAAACAAATCCTGGCCCTGCTGCACACCAAGGACAACTTTCAGCCCAACAGCACAAACAAGGGTGGCTGGAGGGAGGAACAAGAAGGATGGGAGCTCACAGCTGGAGCTGGGATTGGACAATTAAACCCCAAAATGCAAATGGACCAAAACTTATCAAAGTGTGAACCTGATGACCGGTCAGCCATTTTGTGTCCACTTTGGGTCCATTTTGTGTCCACCTTGGGTGTAGCCCTGGCCAGGCCCTGCCCTGCCCAAGGTGTACCCCAAGGCCTTTCAATAAATCTCTACTTTATTCTCCAGCTCTGTCCAGTCTCTGTTCCAGCTCAGCCTTCCCAAGGCACCAAAGACACACCCCACACCTCCAGCACAGCTGGGTTTACTCTGGTTTAGAGTTCTGTCAGCTCATTTAAGACTCCAATTCACAGAATCTCCCTCACTGGGATATTCCACAGCCCTCTGGACACAATCCTGAGCCATCACCCCACCCAAACAGGGAGGTGGGAGCAGGGGTTCACTGTGGGTCCTTCCAACCTGACCCACCCTGGGTTTGTGTGAAAGCAGCCCCAAACACAAGGTTATTCCTGGGTTTCTTGCTCCTTTATCTCACTTCTTTTTAATCCCAAGCTCCTCCTGTTTGTTTTTTTTTTTTTTTTTAATACCAGGTACAAACTATTTTTTAACCACATTATAAGAGCAGCACTTTTTCAGATGTCACCTTAAATCCTGCTTGGAAGACTTGGAAAGAATATAAAGGAGAAAAAACCCTCTTGACAAGCTTTTCCAATTCCTCTCTGTCCTGTGGCAGCTTTTCCTTATTCCCAGTTCCTAAAAGAAATCTGTGCTAATAGACCCAAGAAATGGTTGGGTTTTTAACAGATTCAAGACCCCAGAAAAAGAACTGGGCAGGTTTTTTTCCCTATTTCCTTAGGGGAAAGATCCCATCTGTGCCTCAACATCAGTAGCTCCAAGGTAGAACTAAACACACACCTGCCTGATGAGTCTGTAAAATCGAGTTCTCTTGGTGTTACAAACTAAATGGCAAGTCCCAATGAAGTCCACCTGATTCCTAAAGAACAAATATTTGAGCCCTGCAAGGAATGCAAAGTCCCTTTGCAAGGGAATCAGACACTGAGGTTCAACACAGGTAAATGTGCAGAGTTTAATGCAGGTAAAGCAAGGGAGAAGGAAATTCTCTTAAAAAGATAAGTTTATATTGATTGTAAATTTACTAAATGTACTTTGAGACATGAATTTTTACCCAGTCCTGTCAAAATAGGGAAATACAGATGAAAAGCAGCCCTGGGAACACAATCAGTGATGAAAGGAGAGGGATTTCTGTTACTGAACGTTTCTGCAAGATTGATTTCATTCTGTGAGGATTATCAGTAACCAAATTATTACAGGCACTTCACAAAACCCAACCAGTGACAGAGCTCTGAAGTGGAAGCCAAAAATACAGGGGAGATTTGATTAGAATGTAAATATTTGAGAAAGCTACAATCAGAGTAATCAAAGTGTGAAAGAAGGATTTCACTGCAAGGAACACTACACCATCACAACCTTTCCTCCACTGAGTGTGACCTGTGACTGATCCCCACCTTGTCACCACCCACACCAGGCACTCCTTGGACACCTCCAGGGTGCCCTGCAGGCACAAAACCGGGATTTCTGCATGAGGAGCAGAAAGGATCCCAAAAACCCTACAGACACAACACTGGGATTTCAGCATGAGGAGCAGAAAGGATCTCAAAATCCCTTCAGGCACAGGACTGGGATTTCATTGTGGGAAGAAGAAATTATCCCAACAACACTGCAGGCACAAATCTGGGATTTCAACACAAGGAACAGAAAGGATCCCAAAAACCCTGAAGACACAGGACTGGGATTTCAGCATGCGGAGCAAAAGGGATCCCAACCAACCTGCAGGCACAAGTCTGGGATTTCAACGTGAGGAGCAGAAAGGATCCCAAAATCCCTGCAGACACAGGACTAGGATTTCATTGTGGGAAGCAGAAAGGATCCTAAAAACTCTGCAGAGATAGGGCTGGGATTTCAATCTGAGGAGCAGAAAGGATCCCAAAACCCTGCAGGTACAGGACTGGGATTTCAACAAGAGGCACAGAAGGGATCCCAAAAACCCTGAAGACAAAACTGGGATTTCAACACAAGGAACAGAAAGGATCCTAAAAACCCTGCAGGCATGGGACTGGGATTTCAGTGTGGAAAGCAGAAAAGATCCTAAAAATCCTGCAGGCACAAATCTGGGATTTCAGCATGGGGAGCAGAAATGATCCCAACAACCCTGCAGAGACATGATTGGGATTTCAACACAAGGAAGTGAAAGGATCCTGAAAACCCTGAAGACACAGGACTGGGATTTCATTGCAGGAAGCAGAAAGGATCCTAAAAACTCTGCAAAGACAGGGCTGGGATTTCAACATCAGGAGCAGAAAGGATCCCAAAAACCTTGCAAGCACAGGAGTGGGATTTCAATAAGAGGAGCAGAAAGAATCCCAAAAACCCTGCAGGTACAGGACTGGGATTTCAGCATGAGGAGCAAAAGGGATCCCAACAACCCTGCAGGCACAGGGCTGGGATTTCAGCACAAACCCCACAGATCCAGCATGTCCCAGCACCCTCCTGCTCACTGAGCAGCAACCCCAGCTGCACCCCACTGATCCAGGGATTTTCCCTCTCTCCCAGAGCAGAGGGAATCCCTGCACATGAGCAAGCAGGGTAGCAAAACCCATCCCCAAGGCCAAGATGAATTTAGGATCCAGTGTGAGGCTGCTCCTGATCCCAAGAGCTGTTCCTGGCTGTGGGATGAGGCACAGCAGGGCTGCACACAGGGTGCCAAATCCCAGCCCCAAAGCTCCCACCGAGCTCTCCAGGCTCAGGAAAAATCCTGCCCTGTCCCTCCCAGCACAGCAAAAACCCCTAAAAGTGCTAAAAAGGGTTTCTCAGTGCTCTCAGCAGGGAGATTAAACATTTCAGCAGACAGCGGTGGTACAAAATATGAATGCAGCACAAATAAGCCCCTTATTGTCACAAAAGCAAATAACCATTCACCTCAGCAAAATTCTGCTCTCGTCTCTCTGCCTGCCTTCCACCACAGCAGCTGCTCTGCCTGGTCTAGGCCAATTCCTCCTCACTTCATGTGGATTTCCTCGTGCTAAAACACTGAAAACACCACATAGAAACCTCAAAAAAAAAAAAATCTAAAAAGTGCTACACAAAGCTGGCAAATAAAGTGCATTACAGATTATCTCCCCCAGTCTAAACTGAGGTAAAACAGCTGCATAAACAAAAGGTGGAATCAGGAGGATTTCCAGACAAATATTTCTCCATTACCACTCACAGAAAAAAAAAAGCATCACAACACATCCAGTCACTGGACAGCTTGAGGAAATTTATTAAAGGTGGTGCAGAAATACCCACTCTACTGAAATAGGTTCACAGGGCAAGAGATTCTAGCAGGTTACTCCCAAAAAATGACTCCCAAAGATCAGTGGCAGCAAGATGCCACAAATTTCCAGTGGCTTTTGAAACATCAAGCCAAGAGCCTTAAATAAATCCTCAAATATTCCTGAAAAATTCAAAATACTGAGTAATAATGCACTAATTATTATTTTTTTCTTTCCCCAGCTCCTACATTGTTTATAATTAGCAAATTCTTCATGGCTGAGGGCAGGAGCGTGATCCTCCAGGCTGCAGACAGCAGCTGAGAGAAGCCAGCCCACCTCTAACCCAAACCCTTCATGTCTGTCCCCTCTCCCCCTCTTCAGAACTCTCCATTTATGAGGAATTCTTCTAGGGCAGGGATGATTTGTGTGATACCACCAGATGGTCCAGCCCCACTCAAAGCAGGAAGAGCAAATGTTTCTCTAAACATCAGAGGGAGAGGTTGGATGCTCTGATGTTCAGCCAGGAAAGCTCCCCTGGGCCCAGCAGCCCTGGCCCAAGCTGAATTTGGGCTTTGAAGGCTCCAAAGCGAAAAAGCTGCTCCAGCAGGACTGGAGGAGTCTCATTTTACAATTTTGGGGACCTAAAGGAAGGAAGATGTATTGGGAAAGAATTGATTCTTCTAATTTTCACTACAGGTGCAGTGCCTGAAAGCTCCCAGCTGGGGAATAAGAGCAGGAGTAAAATGAAAGCAGTGGTTTTGCTGTTTTAGGAATTTTTCCATGAAAAATAATCCAGCAAGAGACTCTCCACCTCACTGTGTCCACAAGGAGCTTTCTCACCCTGTTTATGGTTTTTTCCCCATCATTTTCCTTTCATTGCCTCATCACAAGTGACAAGGACTCACAGGTAACACCTTTTATCACCAAGGCACCTCTCCACTACTCCAGACCCTTCCCACAACATCCTTCAAGCCAGGAAAGGCAAAACTGGGGTGGGAAAGCATCCCAAGGCACCAAAGGGAAAACTCCTACAGCAGAGGAGAGAGCAGCACCCAGCCCTGCCTGGTACCAGCACAGGGCTCACCCGGGAGGCTCCAGGATCTCCTGGCACGGGCACAGATCCTGGGAATGCTGAGAGAGTAAAGGACAGCAGGGAGAGATCTCTGGAGTCCAGGGCAGCTCTTGAAACAGGAGATTTATTGCAAAGGTCATGGGTACAAGAGCTTTGCCTCAGCCACAGCTAAAAGCCTGCCTGAAGTTCCTGTTACAATACATTACATCTCTTTTTGTCCTGAATATTCTAATTTACTCCAACCAACCAATACAAGTTCCTGTTACAATACATTACATCTCTTTTTGTCCTGAATATTCTAATTTACTCCAACCAACCAATACAAGTTCCTGTTACAATGCATTATATCTCTTTTTGTCCTGAATATTCTAATTTACTCTAACCAACCAATACAAGTTCCTGTTACAACACATTACATCTCTTTTTGGGCTGAATATTCTAATTTACTCTAACCAACCAGTACAAGACACAAATCCTATCAAATTTACATATAACCTATAAGAATTACTACATTACATACTGTGTGACATTTTAAAGCTTAACACCTACTTTCTAAACCCTTTATTCTTCCCTGCTACCTTGGCAGGGTCCCTCCAACTTTGGAATCCCGTTATTTTTTAAGGGTATTGTTCAATCAAAAGAGATTCTCATTCAGCTGGCCAAAGTGGTCTTCTCCAGTTGTCCAGGAACTAACTGGCTTGGCACCTTAAATATCCAAACTGGCTTTCATTTCTACCTCATTCGTAGGTTTCATATTCTCAAAAACTTTTGCCAATACTTTTATAAGTAATCATACTTATCAGGCTTTTCTGTTTCACCTTCCCCAACACATTGGAACAACCGAATTTGGCAGCCCTGGGTAGGACATCCCTCCTGCAGCAGCCACCAGGCAGTGAAATCCTGGGGGAGGAAACACATCCTCAACCTCCTGCTCAGAGAGATTTTTCCAGAAAAAGAAAAAACAAACCGAACTACTTACCTTGAAACCAGCAGTTGTCCCATTCCCCATATAGCCAATCCTTCTGGAATCCATGGATTCCATCCCCAACAAACAACTTTCCTGCATCTTTCCCTCCCTTCCCTCCTTGCTAAATCCCCTCCCCAGCCCCTCCCTCCCGAGGGGCAGCAGCTGTTCCTGCTCCGCAGCGCTGACCCCACAGGCGGGAAGGATAACGGAGGGGATTCCAACAGATTTGGGGAATTTAGGCAGCCACAGCGCTCCTGGAAGGGCAGAGAGCCCCTCCCGGCACTCTGAAGGGTGAATTTAGGAGGAAATGCCGGGATAGAAGTGGAATACCAGGAAATCCCGTGGGATCTCAGGAGGTTTGGCAGGACCACGTGCTGAGAGTCTCTCCTGACACTCTGCAGGGTGAATTTAAGATGAAATGCTGGGACAGAAGTGGAATTCGAGCAAATTTTGTGGGATCTCAGGAGCTTTGGCAGGACCACGTGCTGAGAGCCCCTCCTGGCACTCTGCGGGATGTATTTAAGAAGAAATGCTTGGATCTAAGTGGAATACCAGGAAATTCTGTGGGATTTCAGGAGGTTTGGCAGGACCAGGCACTGTATCCTTGGAATACCAAGAAATCCCATGGGATCTCAGGAGGTTTGACAGGACCAGGTGCTGAGAGCCTCTCCTGACACTCTGCAGGGTGTATTTAGGAAGAAATGCTGGGACAGAAGTGGAATAACAGAAAATTCCACGGAATCTCAGGAGGTTTGGTACGACCGGGTGCTGAGAGCCTCTCCTGACACTCTGCAGGGTGTATTTAAGAAGAAATGCTGGGATCTAAGTGGAATACCAGGAAATTCTGTGGGATTTCAGGAGGTTTGGCAGGACCAGGCACTGTATCCTTGGAATACCAAGAAATCCCATGGGATCTCAGGAGGTTTGACAGGACCAGGTGCTGAGAGCCTCTCCTGACACTCTGCAGGGTGAATTTAGGAAGAAATGCTGGGACAGAAGTGGAATAACAGAAAATTCCACGGAATCTCAGGAGGTTTGGTACGACCACGTGCTGAGAGCCCCTCCTGGCACTCTGCGGGATGTATTTAAGAAGAAATGCTGGGATCTAAGTGGAATACCAGGAAATTCCGTGGGATTTCAGGAGGTTTGGCAGGACAGGGTGCTGTATCCTTGGAATACCAAGGAAATTCCCTGGGATCTCAGGAGGTTTGACAGGACCACGTGCTGAGAGCCCCTCCTGGCACTCTGCAGGGTGAATTTAGGAGGAAATGCCGGGATAGAAGTGGAATACCAGGAAATCCCGTGGAATCTCAGGAGGTTTGACAGGACCAAGTGCTGAGAGCCTCTCCTGACACTCTGCAGGGTGAATTTAGGAAGAAATGCTGGGACGGAAGTGGAATTCGAGCAAATTTTGTGGGATCTCAGGAACTTTGGCAGGACCACGTGCTGAGAGCCCCTCCTGGCGCTCTGCGGGATGTATTTAAGAAGAAATGCTTGGATCTAAGTGGAATACCAGGAAATTCTGTGGGATTTCAGGAGGTTTGGCAGGACCAGGCACTGTATCCTTGGAATACCAAGAAATCCCATGGGATCTCAGGAGGTTTGACAGGACCAGGTGCTGAGAGCCTCTCCTGACACTCTGCAGGGTGAATTTAGGAAGAAATGCTGGGATAGAAGTGGAATAACAGAAAATTCCATGGAATCTCAGGAGGTTTAGCAGGTCCAGGTGCTGAGAGCCTCTTCTGATACTCTGCAGGGTTTATTTAAGAAGAAATGCTTGGATCTAAGTGGAATACCAGGAAATTCTGTGGGATCTCAGGAGCTTTGGCAGGACCACGTGCTGAGAGCCCCTCCTGGCACTCTGCAGGGTGAATTTAGGAAGAAATGCTGGGATAGAAGTGGAATAACAGAAAATTCCATGGAATCTCAGGAGGTTTGGTACGACCAGGTGCTGAGAGCCTCTCCTGACACTCTGCAGGGTGTATTTAGGAAGAAATGCCTGGATCTAAGTGGAATACCAGGAAATTCCGTGGGATCTCAGGAGATTTGGCAGGACATGGTGCTGTATCCTTGGAATACTGGAATACCAAGGAAATTCCATGGGATCTCAGGAGGTTTGGCAGTACCTCATGCTGAGAGCCTCTCCTGACACTCTGTAGGGTGAATTTAGGAAGAAATGCTGGGATAGAAGTGGAATAACAGAAAATTCCATGGGATCTCAGGAGCTTTGGCAGGACCAGGTGCTCTGGGTCCCCACAGGAGGGACATGGTCCTGTTGGAGGAAGCCACCAGTGTTCCAACAACATTCCGATATTTCAGTGGATCAAAGTTAAAAATTTGTCAGTTTGTGTTCTTGTTTTTTTCTCTCTCTCAGAGTTTTGCTGTGTTCCAGAGTTCCTTTAAAGTTTCATTATTTCCTTTCCCTCCCTTGCCCCGAGCCCCTGATATTTGTGCTGTTGATCCACACTTCTGCTCAACACTTTTTATTCAGTGTTGGGAAAATCTCTTGTTTGCTGAGGTCTCCAGTTTCAAACCATTGCCAAACACATCCCAGAGAGCTGATTCCTTAAATAACACCATTGCAAGGGAAAAAAATATAAATTAATTCCCTTTACAAAGCCCTTCATGGAGGACACGTTGAGACTTTTGAAGGACCCACGACCTGAATTGGCTGCAAATTCCAAAGGTCTTGGGGTCACTGCAAATGCTGATTCCTCTCCCAGAGCAGGAGTTGTTAAATTGTTAAATTTGGCTCTAAATTTGGAGGGGTTTTCATCTCTCCTCAGTTTCCTCTTTTTCAGATCCTTCCTTTTTTTTTCATTGTCACGCAGGGAAGTCAAATTCCTGCCCTGTGAAATTGCAAACTGTTTCCATGGAGATGATTAATTTGTTCATAAATCCCCAATAATTCATTCACTGTGGGACCACTGAGGGTGAAATGTTGGCTGGCAAAAGAAGATGCCTTTCAAAACAGAAATTTTTCCCCTTTTTTAATAACCCAAATAAAGAAACGAAACAATTAAACAAGTGCAGTGTGAATAACGTGAATATTTTAAATTATTGTGTCCCTTTACGTTGTTCAAGGCTCATCCCAACGATTTTAACTTTAGTAAATGTTAAGGAATATCTGGTCATCAAACCTTTCAATAATTAAAAGGTGGAACAATGATAATTAAGGCGTGTAGGTGGTGGATTATTGTTATTGACATTATTCCATCCTGTGAGAGGCACAGGTTGATGTCGCCCTGTTTTTCAAAAGTTCTTCTAAGCCTTCTGATGTTTACATTTTTTGTAATGGAGTTCTCACGCACTTTCATCTAAATATTGTATTGTTTTGGATTCTTTTTTGGAGGAGGAGAGAATTGATGGACTGTTGGTTTGACCAGTGTGATTGAAGAGGACAATTTCATCCTCCAATCCACTGTCACTGTTGGAAATCTATAAATTCTGAGTTCGTAAATAAACTCCTCTCTTTTGCCTTGGACCTCTCAGTGTGTGAGAGCGTGTCCATCACCCATGGCAAACTCTGATTTTTGATGGACACCAGCACAGACAATCCTGCCAGGATTGAGCCTTTCCAAGGAGTTTAATGGGAACTGGAACAGCTGCCAATCCTTTGGAGCAGCCCCATATTTAAATAAGTCAGAGTTTTACTTAGACTCAAACACAAATAGAGATACAACATGAAACGTATTGGGGTTTCACTCCGTTTGACCGAAAATTAATAAAAAAACATGTTAATAGGGAAAGAAATAGAGTCAAAGGTCATATTAGAACAAACATTAAAGAGGAAAAATACACAGCATTTAAGGCTTTCAATTTCTCTCTTTGTTCAGGTTTTAAATGTCTCTCTTTGTTAAGGCTTTTAATTTCTCCTTTTTTTAAGGCTTTTAATTTCTCTCTCTTTTAATGCTTATCTCTCTTTTTTAAAGGCTTTTAACTTCTCTCTCTATTGTTAAGGCTTCAAATGTCTCTCTTTGTTAAGGCTTTAATTTTTCCACCTAGAACTGACCTCAGCTCAAGCCTGTCAGATTTCTTAAGTTTTCCCACCTAAAAATGTTGTGAATCCACCCTTTATCCTGGGGTCACATTCCCCAAACCTCCCATTTGGGTGTGATAAGGACGTGCTCCTAATTAACCAGCACTTTTAAAGAGATATTGAAGTTGCTCAGGATCCTTTAATTCCCAGTTTGGGATGACTTTGGGAAGTTCCTGATCTCCATCCCTCATTGACAGGGCTGAGCTGTGCCACAAACCACAAATCCAATTCCTGGCACTGCTCAGCTGAGCTCGGATCATGGAACCACCTCAGCTGCATGGAATTAACAGCAATAAATGCAATTTCTGCTGGTTGTTGTTGCCAGCTTCAGGCCTGGGTTATCCACTGGGGTGAGGGAAATCTGCAGAATTCCCAAAATGGACTCCAGCAGCTCAGTGAAGAGGGAAGGCTTTGGAAAACCCTGTCCCAGTTTGGATTGATCCCTGATTTTACAGCTCTGTGTTCTTCTCCATCAGCTGAGTTGTTTCATGACTCAAAGTCTTCATTCTCTCAGCATGAAGGGATTTCTTTAAATGTAATTTTAACTGGGCAGGTTGTCTAAGATCTCCCGTTCTGCCTAAATCTGATTTTTGTTTCTAATTCTTTTTTTTTTTTTTTGGCTGAGTTTTGCAGCTTTTTTCTTGCCTATATTAAAGACCAGCAACAAACAAACTCAGCTTTAATAGCATGTAAAATTTGGCTTTAATGAAGAGAGACAAAGATGCTGCTGAACCCTTCCAGAAAAAAAATAAAAATAAAAGAAGGTCTGAGTTCCTTCCTTCAGTTTGTCAGCAAATCTTAATCAAACCCAGGAGGGAAAACCAACAAAAAGTTTTATAGTATTTAAAAAAACCCAACAAATTCCAAGTAATTTTCTACCTCTTCTCCAGCCCAGTTTCCTTTAGGTAGATGAGATCTGTGGGCCTCCTGCAAAATAAAGCACTTTTAGCAATTTTTCGTGACAAGACAAAATTCATCCTTAGTGGTACCTCAGCACTTCCTGAGCTGTGCAGAAGTTGTCACTCAGAGAGAGAATTTCAGGTCTAATTGCCTCCACCAAGAGGAAAATGTGTCCTTACAAGCATAAAGCGAGCAGAAAATACATTTATTACAACAAATCACCCAATAACGGGGCCAGCACAAGGAGATTCGGCGCCGGCGTGACACGACATCACTTCAAAGAGAAAATACAATCCTTATCAACCACCCAGCAGCTTTTAAAAACAGATTTACTGATGGGGACAAGCTGTGTGTAAAACGAGCTGGTAGCTGGCTGCTCCATCCATATTTTATTTATAGACTCCCCAGTTTGCCGGTTAACCACCCAATCTGTCTTGGAAATGTTTAATAAAAGTGCTGCTCTCTCCTGGCTCATTTTGCTGCCTGAAGTTCCTTGAGTTGTTGCTCCCCAAATTGGTGATTGATGAGGACAGTGACTGCTCGCTGCTCACCTCAAACGGGCAGGGAAAATCATTGTTATTCATTTTTATGCTTTCATTTATTTTTTTTTCCCTCTCTTCGAGCACTCTGTCCTAATGTGCCTTAAAAATATATAATTTTGGGGATGGAGAGAGTTATGGTCTCCTGCCCAAGGGCTGATATTGAAATGTGCTTGATGGTCACAGGTTTCAGAGGGAGCAAAGGGAATTAAGGATCTGAATCAGCCCTGGATCCTGGGCCTGATGGAATTATCCTCTCTACCAAAAAAAAAAAATTACAATCTTTTTAATCAATGTTTGCCTTTAATGCAGCAGTTCACTCTCTCCTTTGTACTGATAAGGAAGGGAATGAGGGCACCAACACTGGCAGCTCCTCCTGGATCTCCAGGAGTCATTAAAGCCTCATTGTAGGTAAAAACCTGCTCTTTTCTGTCCCAATATCCTCTAAACTCCATTATTTTATATTAAATGCAGCCCAGTGGTTACTCTGCCCGTGCTCCTGTCACCCTGTAACCACCAGCACTGTCATATGGGTGTATTTTGAAAACTGCACTTTGCAAAGATCCTTTTCATTGTGTTTTGTCATATGGGTGTATTTTGAAAACTGCACTTTGCAAAGATCCTTTTCATTGTGTTTTGTCATATGGGTGTATTTTGAAAACTGCACTTTGCAAAGATCCTTTTCGTTGCGTTGCAGGGCCAATGACTCCTATAAAATTGGTTCTTCTTTCCAAACCACGCCACATAACTCGGTCACAAGGCACTGCCAGGCTTCAGGATCTCTCTCAGGCACAAAATGAATGGTCTGAATCATCGGCTGCAGCTTGGCTGAACCCAGCTCTTCACAGTGGTGAGGGAAAAGTGCCTTTTATAATCTCATAAACCGGGAGGCTGAAATTATCACTGCAGTTGTCGAGAGCTTTATAGAGATTAAATGTCCTCCATGATAGACTGGTAGCAAAGCTGAGGGTTGGTTTATGAGGGGAAAACAGCAACCATAAAGAGAGAATTGGCCTCGCTCGCTCTCCCCAAGCTTTGTTTGAAAACTCTTCCTGGCAGTCCTACAACAACAACAACAAAAAGCACAAAAACACAAAGAAATGAACGATTTCTTTCTGATTTGGTCCTTCCTTGTCCAACACTGTGCTACAAGGAGCAGCTCCTCCTGCAGGATGACGTGGAATTGGGAATATTTTCAGTGCACATTCAGTGGCAGGTTAATCCTGAGATTAAATCTTTTCACGTTGGCTCAAGGGTGAGGCAGTGCCATGGAGGGAGAGATCTCTCTCTTCAGCTGCCACATTTTTAAAACCAAAAAGCTCATGAGGAAATCAATTTTAAGGCAGAGGATGCAGTTTGGGTCACAGAACCACAGGAACGAGGCTGCTGGGAGGAGAAACCTTGGGGGTAGCACAGGAGATGCTGAAAGATTTGTTGGTCAAGGTTTTGCTTTGATCCAGCTCACTCCACGTGGGGAATTACATTTCTTTATTCAGATAATTATTTGGAATTTGGGTTTTTTAATCTCTCCCTGGATAAATCCATTGGAAATCAGTCTGACATCTAGGGAGCATTGTCCAGCTGGAATTCTTCATCCACATCATGGGATCAATAAAGGGGTGGCAATTAACTCAAGATAAAGTGGATGAAAAGCTTTCCCCACACTCACAGGATGCTTTTAATGGGAAGTTGTGGCTGAGTGTTTTTGTTAAAGGACAGGGAGACAATCAAGCAGCCCAAATCCATATCTCAGGAATTATTTAATGGCAGATATTCCCAGCAGATGCTGAACGCAGCACTTCCAGAGATAATGAAAGAAAACGAATCAAAGCAAAGCTTTAAAAAACAAGAAAAACAGACCTCCCAAACTCCATTCTCAACAGCCTTAACCTGTAACACAACTCCTTAAATCAAAGAAACCAAGACTTTTTTGACAGAATCGACACCATCTGTAAATCCATGCAAAAAATCACAAAAACCCAGTCACTTCCCCCAAAAAAGTTCACATTTGGATTCCTTTTCCTTCATGTTAACTTTCAAATGAGCCTTCCTCCTGCACCCAGCCAAAGCCTTTACACTGACATTGCCTTGAGATGCTCTGGCTGTTAGTAATAATAAGGACAAGTGAGAAATTATTAAAAGAGATTTATTGAAAGTGACTGAATGCTCCAGGGTACCATAGGAGGAGGTTCGATCCTCAGAACAATTTTGTGCAGCATATTGAGGCTCTTCAGACTTTCAACTCACAGGAAAAAAAAAAATTTAAAAAAAAAGGAAAGTTTCTCCTGATTCAGAGCTACTTTGACACAGCTTCAAAGCAGCAGCATCTCAAAGCAGCGTTGAAGGAAAAATGGAAGTATTTTACAATGACAGCTCTAATATCTGAACCCAGCCTAAAAGCTGTCAAATAAATTAATAGCGATCTAGCAGCTCTGCCAGGGAACCTTCTCATGTACAAATGGCCTTGGGTTTTAGCCTACTTTTTTAGACAATGCTTTTGTCAGGAATTTAGGGAATTTTTGTTTGTGGACCTGGTTTGTGGCGCTTGATCCACTCAGTAATGGTTGACTACAATGCTAAAAAACATTTAAAATACGATTATCCAGCTTATCTGAGCAGCCCTGTGTGGTGAAAGGCGTCAAGCCTTTACATGTGTAATAATTAACGTGGGTAGGTTTCAAATCAACTTGCACAGTGGAAAAATTAATTGAAACATTTGGAAAATTACCTCCAAAATCCATTTTACTTCCAAAAGAGGAGGAGAAAATCCTTGAATTACAACCTGCAGAAAGTGTCTGTTCCTTGGACTTTTGTTCCAGGACTGCCCTGGATTTAATGCAAAACCACAAATCAGTTCCTGGGCTTTGACATCCAATATAAATTTTGTTATATCAAGACTTTGGGGGTTCTGCAGTAAGAAACCTTTAAGATTTTTGGATATTTTGAAGTTTGTTTCTACCTTCCAGCTGCATTTAAGTGAGACAAGCCCAGGGAGAAAGATTTCCAAGATCTCCTGGTGTTTGTTGGGTTCACGTAGACGTTTCCCCAGCAGAGAAAATTCTCCCAGTGCTTTTCACTCCATTCCCACAGCCCAGAGCTTGCTGAGCCTCTCAGGGGAGCTCAGTAATGCCTCAGCCAGCAATTAATTTTCTTGGATGCAAATTTTTCCACTCTTGGGATGCTTCTCCCACGAGCCAGGGTTGGATGGGTTCCTCCAGACGTGTTGGAGCTCAGGTGGGATCTGAACCTCCCAGTGCTGCTCTGCTGGTTCAAACCAGCACCCAATAAATCTTCATCTGTCTCTACGCTCTCCATTATTTTAAATTTTATGGGCCACACCAGAGGGTTTGGTTTGTTGAATTTTAATATTAATTTTAAAAATTAATTATTTGAGGATGAAAACGTAGAGAACTGGTTTGGCTTTTCGCAACAACAACCTCCACCCATACTAATAACTCATATTGGAGGGCTGGATTTTCTCTGGACCTTCATGCCCACACTCTTTGCTTTAGTTTCACTTTACCTGTCTGACTCTTCCCGAATCAGAGTTCAGCCCAATTCCTGAGTCAGGGCTTGGAGAGCACAACCACCATCCTCCAGCTACAACAACTGCTCCTTTTCCAAAAAACCTGTGCAGATACACCTTCAAACAGGCTTTACTGAGATAAATGAAACTCCTTGGGTTGTGTTTTACCTCAGCTGAAAAGGAAATTATTCCCCAATAATTTACTGGAGTGACCTTCTGCAAACAATATTAGCTGAGAGGACCTCGCTTCATTATCTTTATAATAACAACACACAGAATTCAGGGTGCCTTAAAACTCCTTTGGACAGCACGGCCCTGTGCTGATAACGGGATGTGAAACCAATGTTTTGGGAGGAAAATATTTATTTATAAAGCACCTTTTGTCTCTTAAGTGGCACCGAATCACTCCAGGTCACAGGTAATTAAAGCAGAGGAAATGAAGGGTGGGATTGAAGAGCTGGAGTTCTTTTATTCCAGAAAAGAGCTCCACAGATCACAAAATCACGGAGTTATTTAGGTTGGAAAAGACCTCGGAAATCATCGAGACCGACCTGATGAAAGGTCATGAGCCAACAGCATAAACACAGCAGCACAAAACTGTCAAATCACTGCAAAAGGCACAAAATTGGGTTGCTTTTTAGAAATCCTCCCTGAAAGCTCCTTTTTTTTTTATTTTTTAATAAATACACTCAGGTTTTTTTCATTAAGACAAATAAATAAATAAAAACTCTCCATAAATAAATATGTACCAGCGAACACCCTGGGAGCACTGCAGCTCTTACCAAGCCATAACTGCCAGCAAAAAAAAGAAATTTGGATGTCTTATCTAGACGTGCTTGTTATCATTGATCCTGGGACTGCCAGAACAGCACAGGCAATGATCTGAAAAGGCAGGGGAAAAAAAAGCCCACACAGAACCCAAAGCAATTTTCAGCTGCGTTTGAAAAAGATGAAGACAACGAAGTTTTTTCCCCTTTACCTGGTGAGGGGGATGATATTTCAACTATTTGATCTGAGGCAAGGAGGCATCTGCTTGAAAATCCAGCAGCCAACGAGGCTTGTTATACAAGCAAAGTTGTTTTCTTCGGCGGTTTTTGGAGAGCAAACTTTCCCCGGTGCGGGCCGGCGATGAACGAGCGCCGTGCTTTGACATCTGCTGCGCAAGCTGAGTTGGCAGAATTGGATCCCCTCCTGCCTCCTCCAAAGTGCCTTGATTTGGGAGAAAACAGGGGAAAGAGGTTTTTTCTCTGCCTGTTTTTCAGAGCTCTCCCAAAGAGAATCATGGCTGATGAGAAGTGCGAGTTAAAGAGGAAAAGCGGGAGCGGGGAATGAACGCTCAGAGTTTGGGAGGTGAGGTCTCCTCTGGAAAGGTTTCTGTGCATATTTACTGGTCAATTTGGAGCTCCCCCAGCTTTTTCTCTGCTTTTTTACTTTGCTGCGTAAGAAAAAAGCTGCAACTGGGGGCCACTCTTCATCTACAGCAGATTTGGAGGGGACAGGTGACAGAAAAGTGAGGACACCGTGAGGAGGTCTCAGGTGGGAAAGGTTCCCTGCAGAAAAGACAGAACACGAGGAATTAATGCCATCTGCTCACTTTCACAATTCAAGGGGGTTTGTTGTTTTTTAAGTTGTTTTAATTGGGTTTTATTCCCCTTCGAGGATTGCCTAGAGAGGTTTGGAGTTCCCATCCCTGGAGGATCCAAGGAATGACTGGACTGGGCAGGGTGACAAGGTGGGGATTGAGCTCGATGATCCTGGAGGGCTTTTCCAACCAAAATCATCCTGTGGTTTCCTAGTCTGTCCTTTGCCACTTTTCACCTTTCAGAATTTGATCAAATCTGCTCCTATTCCCCTGCCAAAAGCACTTCAAGCCTTCAGGAGTGTGGGGCACACTGAATATTTTTGGTTTGTGCTCTTGTAAGAGACTCTGCTCTGTCCCTGTGCTCCTTTTCCAGCCCTGTCTCCCAGTGTGAGCTGCACTGCTGTCATTTTCCCTGAGCTACTCTGTCAGGACTTTGACAATCAGAAAGGATTGGGAAGGATTTCCTCCCCATCTGAGGCAAGATCTGGAGCCCAGGATTGAGCCCAAGCCAGCTGAGCTGTGTGAAACCTCCCAAGTGAATCCCCTCAAGCTGATATTTCAATTATTGAAAAATGAGTTTAAATACCAAACAAGGAGCCGAGATTGTATCAAAAATATCTATTTTGTCCCTTTGGAAATCAATTTGTTGCTCAGAGCTGCTATTTCAGCTGATTTTTGCTTTTCAATCACATCGAGCAGCTCCAGGGTACTCGGTGTCCTATCATCCCCACTCTGTGGGATTTTAGGGATGCTGGGAGGGAGGTTTGGAGGGATGCTCAGAGGGAGAATCTGCTCTGCAAGGGGAGGAATGAATTCCAATAGCTTTGGGCCTCCAGCCCTTTGCCATACATCGAGGGAATGTTAAAAAATATAATTAAAAATCATATTAAAAAAAAAAAAGAAGAAATTTGAAGGTTTGGGAGGGGTAAGCTTTGCAAAAACCTGTGCCAATAATTTGGGGGATGGAGTCCCCCAACTCACACCCAGCCACTCATGGTGCCTTTTTATAGGGCTGACAAAATCCAGAGGCAATTCCAGCTTTTCCATTGGAATCTGGTGTCACAAGGTGGATATTCTGTTCATTCCGGGGGGTTTCAGGTGAATTTAGATCAGCCCTGGGCACCCAGGCCAGGCTGGATCAATCCAAAGTCACAGAAAAGGGCTCGATAAACAACTTCTCTCTGAAAGACACAGTCAGCCCTCAAAGGCAAAGTTTTGCAGGCAGTCTCTTAAGAAAGTTGGCCAGGAAAAACTGGCTTTATTAATTATTCAGCTCATCTATTTGACTCCCAGTTAAATAGCTCCATGCATTCTCTAAGTAGGCAAAAAAATCACCTGAAAATCCCTTTTAAATTCTGCTTTTCTGCTCAGGAGTGGGGTGTGTTTGATCAACACCTGAAATATTAAAATATATTTTTAAACTAAGAGAATCCAAATGCCAGGAAGTCATCTGCAATAAACGTGGCTTTTCCTATGATATATGAAATTAAACAGAAAAAAAATATGGATTGAGAATCCAAATTAGTTCTTTGTAGAGAAATGGGGCTGGACCACAGAAATTTATCAGCATTTCCAGTCAAATGACATTCAGATTTTTATATGAACCATGTTTGCTTAGCAGGCTGAGATATATTTTATCCAAAATGATTGTAATTAATCCAAATTTAAACCCTTTCTATTACAAATATTCGCCCACCACCAGTTGTTTTATTCCCTTTAATCCCTCCCTGTGCTCATCTTTCAGCTCTCACTGTCCCCTTGCTTTGCTTCCCATAATGTTTTTTATCCACTAAACCAATTTTAAATCTACAAAGATATTTAAATAACGCTCTAATTATCAATTTCAGCCAAATTTTGCTGTGCCTTTCCCCTTTGCAGAATAAAATCCCTGCCTCCCAGGTGTGCATCCCACCTTCCATCTGCACCATCCTCTCCAGCAGACACAGATTTGTTCCCTGCTCAGACACTCCACGATCATCAAACAGAGCAGCCACCTCATATCGACAGAAAATCTCCACTTGCAACCACGAATGTCAATTATTCAATATTTCAGGGTTCTGTCTCAAGCTCTGCCAGAAGTGTTCCTTCCACAAGTGACAGAATCTGGCTTCTCCCCAGCTCCACAAGAGGCAAACACCAAAGGCCACTTTTTTTTTTTTTTTGCTGATGCAGTTGGGAAGGATTAGGAGCATGATTAAAAAGCCAAAAGGATTTCAGAGAGTTGGGAGGGAAGGTAAGGAGGATGAAAGCAAAACAATTCAAAAATATTAATCTGGGGGGAAAAAAAAACGCAGTGCTCTGTATTCTAAATTTTTTAAATTCTAGTTTTACCAATAATTCTATTTTCATCCTCTGTGGGCATGGATGATTCTGAACAAGAGTTACTGGGATCAGGTGGCTGCTGTTATTCCAAGGCAGAGATTTAACACACTCTGGGTGGGTTTTATCTCTTATTGGAAGAGACAAGGAGAGTTTGTGAGCTCGGTTAACGCCGAGCAGGAATTTCCAGCCCTGCCTGGGAGAGCATCTCTGGCGTGCCCTGGAGCTGGGAAAGCTGAACTGGGATGGGAAGCAGCACTTGTGGAAATGCTGCTCAGTGCATTTTGGGCCTTAACTCTTGGTCCTTCCTGCTTTTCTGTGGAGAGGTGCAATATTCCTGTACCTGTTCAAAGGCATAAAAAAAACCCCTATAGATGGATAAACTATACATATACTATAAACTATAAAAACCCTATGGATGGATAAATTATACTATAAATTATAAAAATCCTATAGATGGATAAACTATACTACAAACTATAAAAACCCTATAGATGGATAAACTATACTATAAACTATAAAAAGCCTATAGATGGATAAACTACACAATAAACTATAAAAAAAACTATAGATGGATAAACTACACTATAAAAACCCTATAGATGGATAAACTATACATATACTAAAAACTATAAAAACCCTATAGATGTATAAATTATACTATAAATTATAAAAATCCTATAGATGGATAAACTACACTATAAACGATAAAAACCCTATAGATAGATAAACTACACTAGAAACTACACTATAAATTATAAAAACCTTATAGACGGATAAACTGCACTATAAATTATAAAAACCCTATAGATGGATAAACTACACTTTAGTATAAACACCCCATGGATGGATAAACTATGCTGTAAACTATCCTATAAATTATAAAAACCCTATAGATGGATAAATTATACTATAAACAATAAAAACCCTATGGATGAATAAACTATACTATAAACTATAAAAATCTAGATAAAATATGCTATAAACTACACTATAAACTATAAAAGCCCCTATAGATGGATAAATTGTACTATAAACTATAAAAAACCTATAGATGGATAAACTATACTATAAAAACCCTATAGATGGATAAATTATACTATAAACTATACTATAAATATAGAAACCCTATAGATGGATAAACTATACTATAAATTATAAAAACCCCTATAGATAGATAAACTATACTATAAACCATACTATAAATTATAAAACCCTATAGATGGATAAGCTACACAATAAAAATAAAAACCCTATAGATGGATAAACTACACTATAAATAATAAAAACCCTATAGATGGATAAACTACACTATAAACAATAAAACCCCTATAGGTGGATAAACTATACTATAAAAACCCTATAGACAGATAAATTGTACTATAAACTATAAAAACCCCTATAGATGGATAAACTACACAATAAACAATAAAAACCCTATAGATGGATAAACTATCCTATAAACGTCTCTCCCAACCTAAACCCCTCGATAATTCTATTTATCTCACTCACTTAGCAAAAAGAGGATTTTTTTATTCTCCCTGTAGTCTGCTTTTAAGAATTCAGTTCTTTAAGTGATGCTGGAGATTGTCTTCAAAAAATCTTAGCTTGATTTTTTAGATTTTTTTTTAAACAGGAAAATCGAGAGTTGAGCTCGGTTTTGGTGCCATGTGGTTGTGCCATAATCTCTCTTCACCTTCCCCAGGAGGTGAAAGGAACAAAACAAAAACAAAAAACCCCACCGAACAAAAAACCACCCCAAAACAAAAAAACACCAAAACAAACAAACAAGCAAAAAAAACCCAATCCCAGAAACAGCCAAAAAGCAGAATATTGAAATCTGAATTTTAAATGTTATTCAGGAGCTGGTACAAAACTGCCCAGTTCTGAGTTGGGAAACTTGGACAAAAGGCTTGGACACCTTTGGAGAGAGTGTAGGGCAGAGCTCCTCCAGTGCCACATCCCTGTGGAAGCAGCCAAGCTATGATTTATCCCAACCCCAAACATTTTCTGCCAAAGGAATCGAGCAGGAGCAAAAAGAGGAGGATTTTTGGCTCTGTGCAGCCAAACTCCTCCTGGGCGCCATCCCTGCCCCGTTCCCTCCATCCCAGCGGGAATTCCCAGCCTCTGCCGCATCCAAACTCCCTGGAAACACTTGGGGACCTTCACCAGAGCCGCTGTCACCTTCAGAGGGGACAAGGCAGCCTCAGGGGCTCTGAGGAGGGAGTTTGGGCGGCTGTGCTCACCAAACGCGGCATTTCCGTGACCAGGAACACGCAGGGATTTGTCCCTAACAGACATCATTTCCCCCAGCCTCCCAAAGGTGACACTGAGTGACTCCAGAGCTGGAATCTGTCTCACATGTAACTAATCCAGGCTGTCAGCTTCCTTTGATTCCAGCATTAACTCAAAAAAAAAAAAAAAAATATATATATATATATATATATATATATAAAATCAATTACGTCTTCAATGTTTTAGGAAACCTGGGGATTCTCTGCGTTTAACAGGAGGTGACTGCAGTACCTCAAACTTCTTTTGAATTCCAGTATTAACTCAAAAAAAATATATATATATATGTAAAATATATATATACTATATTTTATATATATACATATATATATATATATATTTAATCAATTATCCCTTCAATCTTTTAGGAAACCTGGGGGTTCTCTGTGTTTAACAGGAGGTGACTGCAGTACTTCAAACTCCTTTTGCATTTCAGCATTAACTAAAAAAAAAAAAAAAAAAAATATATATATATATATATATATAAAATCAATTATCTCTTCAATTTTTAGGAAACCTGGGAATTCTCTGCGTTTAACAGGAGGTGACTGCAGTGCCTCAAACTCCTTTTGCATTCCAGCATTAACTCAAAAAAAAGAAAAGAAAAAAATATATATATAATCAATTACCCCTTCAATTTTTGGGAAATCTGGGGATTCTCTGCGTTTTACAGGAGGTGACTGCAGTACCTCGAACTTCTTTTGCATTTCAGCATTAATTAAAAATATATATATATATATTTTTATATATATATAAAATCAATTACCCCTTCAAATTTTAGGAAACCCGGGAATTCTCTGTGTTTAACAGGAGGTGACTGCAGTACTTCAAACTCCTTTTGCATTTCAGCATTAACTAAAAAAAAATATATATATATATATATATATATATATATATATATATATATATATATATATATAAAAAATCAATTACCTCTTCAAATTTTTGGAAACCTGGGGATTCTCTGCGTTTAACAGGAGGTGACTGCAGTACCTCAAACTCCTTTTGCATTCCAGCATTAACTCAAAAAACCCAATTTATATATATATATATACACATATATTCATATATATATATAAAATCAATTATCCCTAAAAATTATAGGAAACCCAGGAATTCTCTGTGTTTAAAAGGAGGTGACTGCAGTACTTCAAACTCCTTTTGCATTCCAGCATTAACTCAAAAAAAAATTATAATCAATTATCCCTTCAATTTTTAGGAAACCTGGGAATTCTCAGCTCAATTTTTAGGAAATCTGGGGATTCTCTGCGTTTAACAGGAGGTGACTGCAGTACCTGAAACTCCTTTTGCATCAACTGCAAGGAATTCTGATTTTCCCTGGCAATGCTGACTTGTTGAAGGTATCTTTTATTTTGGGAACTTCAGGCCCCTCTCAGACATCAATTCAGGAGCGCTGGCACCAGTCCCAGCCCAGAGAAAAGCGCTGCTGTCCCTTTTCCAGGTGAGCCATGGACACTTTAAACTTTGCTCAAGGCCAGGAGTGAGTCACTGGGAGAACCAGAACATTTCTCACAGTGCTGCCAACACCAGCCCGTGGAAATAACAGCAATAATTCATGGCAACCTCGGGATTTATGGCAGGATTTAAGGAGTTTGTGGTCCGAGCCCATTAGACTGAGAATCCTTTAGCCATAATTGATGTGGTGATTGTTCATAGCAGTGTTCACATGACCACTTGGGAAAGAATTCTCCAATTAATTCCACAATAATTCACTAATTAATTCTTTTTAATGTTAAAATAACCAGATTTCCCTAAAAGATTCCAGTGCTGAATTCATTAAAAACAACCCAAATCCAATGAAAAACCCACTAAGACCCAAGCCCAGTTTGGGACACCACACCAGCCACTTTCCATCCCTAAAAAGCTGCAATTACTCACAAAAGGAACAAGGGCCAGGACTTTTCCAGAGGCTTTCCCCAAGCTGGGATTTGGTTTTGGTTCTCCCAAATGAAAATTTCCAATGTACAGCTGTCATTCGTAGGAGAGAGCTGTTTATGGATCATTTCCTAACATTTTGTGCGTTCTTCTCTCAGCTATGAAAAGGAAATTGTTGGTTATGATTCATTGGTCAGACCAATGCAAATGCTGCCCTTTAAATATGGCATGATTAATTTAATAGTTCACTTCTGCTGCAGGAAATTATCCCCTGGATAGAAACAAATAGTCCAATTCCCGAGGAATTTCACATTGTTTTTACAACACTTCCAGCAATGGGATAAACAACTCAGAAGTCTCTCAGAAACGTTTTCAGTGGTAATTGCCATATGTCACCATTAAAAATTATCCAAATTCTTGCTCAATTACAATAAAATGAAATATTTCCATGGAAATTACACCGGAGTGTTTACCTGGTGGTTTCCCAGCCTTTGGATGTTGTGATTCCCAAAGTGACTGGGTTTTTAAATGCTTTAGAAAGGGGAGGCTAAAATATGCAAATGAGCCCAAGGCACGGAAAGTAGCTCGATTAATTTTCGGGAGGTGCTGAATGGGAGAGGATTTTGAATAGAACTTGGTTGTAGAGGGAGAAAAAAAAAAAACCAGCATTGCCCAAATCCATCAATCTTCTCCCAGGACCAAAACACTCTGTCATAGCACTCCATATTCATCATCTTTTTGGGGACAAGCAACTCTTTTTTGTTCAATGAGAGGTATAAAATACCTCGACTGCTGAGCACGGCTTTGTCATGTTCCCAAGGCAGGGATGGCAATTTTTTACATGGAATTGCAGCGTTGGAGGCAACTTGGAGTGTGCAATTAGCCAGGGCACGCTGCAATTTGGCTGCCAGCAGGGAGGAGGAGATTCCTCCTCCGACTCCCTCAGGATTTTCCGTGGTGCCAGGAAAATGTCGCCCCGTTGCTGTGCTGCAGGTGCCTGATGTGACAAATTCTTGTCCTCACAACCCACCTGCAACTCCTTTTGGGGGCTGGGAAAAGGCTGGAATTTTCCCAAACTGGCTCCAACCAAACCAGATCTGCTTCCAAAACCACACTGGAGGTGACCGGCTACATCTAAAGCACTTCAGACTCAATTTATTTGGACAAAGAAGGGCTGGGTGGGGTTTAATCCATACCAAGAGCAGCCCCAAGTGTCTCAGTGGGTTCTCCAAGGCCAGACCTGCATAGGACACCACAGACACCCCAATAAAGTCACACCAATCACCCCGTTTTGCCAAGATCCCAAGTTCTGCAGGTGATCCCTTGCACTGCTGGAGAGAACACCAGGCTCACTCATGGAAAACACCAGGAAAAGCCCAAAAGGGCTGGAGGAGGTGGGTCTGACTCTGAAATTGAAGGAATCTCTGCAGGAAGACCCGGATTGGCAATGCCATGGACCCACAATGCCTGGAAGTCCAAGCAGAGGTCCCAAAACTACATTCCCATTCCAGGGAGACTGAGACTGAGCACATCCATCTTTAATGATGGAGGACACAGGAACATCCTCTTGGATTTATCAGCTTGGGGCTGTTGCTTTTCATTTCAAGTGAGCTCAATTTAATTTTTAAAGAGTAGGAATAGGTAGAGCAGCAGCCTAAAAATAAAAAAAAAAAAAAAAATCATGAGGTTTGACTCCTCAGCCTGTGATAGGAGGCAAAAAACCCAACCTGACTGTCCTTGCTCACATCTCCTTCTGGAAAAGCTGAGGAAGGAATGACAAAAGAGGAAACTGCCAGAGCCTGGACTCACCTCAGTGCTGGAGGTCAAACATCTCCACGTTGTCATGTTCCTCCAGGCCCAGCCTGAGCCTCCCGGTGTCCCCAGGGACTCCAACATATGGATGTGCTGGAGGAAGTCCCCTGGCCTCAAAAGGAGGTGGCATTAATATTTCAGGCCACATTTAAACACAAGTCCTTCAAGAGAGTTTCCAGCACACTTCTCTGTGTACGTGGAAATCCTAAATCCTGCTTTTTTTACCATGTGGGGCTGTGTCCAGCTGTGCCCTACAGCTGCAAACATCTGCCTGGGCCAGCTGTTAGCACACATCCTGTCACCAGCCAGGTGGTGAATGGCACTGAGGAATGGTTTGTGAAGAAAATCAGTGACAGCACAAGGGGACAGAGCCTCCAGCTGTGCCACAGTGGAGATCAGCAGGAATTTCTCCATGGAAAGGGTGCTCAGGAATTGGAAGAGGTTGCCCAGGGAGGTTTGGAGTCTCCATCCATGGAGGTATTGCTGCTCTGGGCTGGGGACAAGGTGGGGATCTGGCACAACTTGGACTTAATGGTCTTGGAAGGCTTTTCCAACCTTAATGATTCTATAATTAAGATAAAAAATTAAACCAGCTGGATTTCTTAATGGAAATTATTTGCCCTTTCCCAAACACCTGAGCCCAAAGCCGTCCCTCTTTATCAACACTACAGCACAGCAGGAGAGCAAAGCTCGCAGGGAGACCCAGAACCAGCTCAGCAATTGTCTCCAACAATTATGGAAATTGGCTGTTCCCACAGATTTTAAACTTCTCAGCATTCCCCAAAGATCTTCCCAAGAAATAAACCTTTTTATATGATCAATTCATCCAGCACAAACTAGAAATACAGAATCTGTATTACACACATCTCCCGGTCCAGGCAGCTTTCCAAAATACCTTTGCCATGAGTTTCAACTAATTAAGTCATTTCCAAGGTACAATATTGCCTGGAAGAAGAAGTTAATGAAATGAGTATATGATCCTTTAGCTAAGCTTCATAGTTTAGGAAAGAATTTGAACTTGTCATCAGGTCAGTCTGAAATTATTCATTTTTAAGGCTAAAATGATTCTGAATTAGCCTTAAGTTAATAATATGCTTGATAAAGGTTTTCGTGGAAGGAAACCCTAGGAAAACTCTTGTGGAATTTTTAGTTCAGCTTTTTTTTGTGAGGGAATTTCCCAGAGGAAAGACAAGTCATCCAAACGGTGCCTTTGATCTGCTAAATTTCATATAAAAATTTGTCATTAGCACTCACAAAAATTAATCTTTCTGCATCCAGAGTGATTTATGCCGTGCATGCTTATGAGATGTACATCTCCACACTATATATGATAAAAATGAATTTCATCAACTCCGCTCATCCTTCAGCAGCTCTGATCACTTCTGAAGGTACTTTGCCCTCACCAGTTCTTTCTCCTCTGAACTATTTCTTATAATCCCCATCTTTGTGCTCCCAGCAGCTGCATAAGAACAAAGCCCCACTCAAGAAACATTTCCTTGCAGGACATGTAATTATTAAATTGGGTTCTAATTACGGATCAGAAATTACAGACACTTCTTCAGTGAGAAAATACCCAGAATGCCATAGAGAAATTCAATGCCTGTTTTGAAGTTAAACTAAGACCATTTTCGGCTTTAAAAAAAAAAATAAAAAAAGATATTTTGGGCTCAAATCATGCCTCCTGTATGAATTACATATGATTATATTTCAGATGCTGCTAGGCACTGTTGTACACAAATATTACTTCCTATTAAAATATCTAAAAACATATGTCACTTCTGTGTGGCAGCAGCAGCCAGAAGAGCCGGGCAGTCGGCATTTCTGTGGGAAGAGAAAGGAGAGGTGCCTCTGGACATGTTCTTTCTATAGAAAGACAGACATCAGCGTGCAGCCAAAGCCCTCCAGGAAAAGCCTGAGCTCCAACAGGAGCACTAAGCTCCCAAAAAACAACTGGGAGCCAAGGGTAGATTAAAGAGATTAAAGCAACCAGCAAATCTTGGTGCTGGCTCCAGCTGAACCTCAGCTCCACAGCAGGGCCTCTGCAGCACCCAAAAATGGAGGGGACAGACACTGAAATACAAAATACAGCACTGTTGGAACTCTGGAGGATGAGAATTTTGGGCTTTCTGTGCTCAAAAACACTGACCCTCAAGTAAGTAGCACATTTGACTTGAGGCCATGGAGAAGGCTTCCAAAATTAAGTGACAGCACTGGGATTGTGGGTGTGCGGTTTGAATAGAAGTGTGTGATGTCACAGGGTGCAAAACTGAGATTTAAGAGTCTAATATATAGTAATATATATGGGGCAAGATGGAGGATTTGGGGCATTGTCTAAGTCCTTTTTCACCTTCTTCTTGGTTTTGGGTGGTTTTTTCTAATTGGGAGAAGGTGGTCCACACTGTGGGCCTTGTGTGGTCAATTATTTGGTCAGAAATATAAATAATATAGGTGTCACCTCATTATTGGGTGATTAGCACTTAAATAACCTTGGAAAGAGTTAGATCCATCCATTTTACCTCATTTCTCTGACTTGCTAGTTAGAGCTCATGACTCATGAGGTTGTACTGTAGATAAGAATTAATAAACACTGAGTCTGAACACGAAACTGCGACTCCTGTGCATTAATCCTGGCTCTGACATAAGAGAAAAGAAGATATGAAATCAACACAGCACTGCTTGAGCAAAGCAAAGGTTGGTGGCTGGGGAGCAGGGGAAATGTGGAGGAAAGAGCTGAGGTTTGGCTCCAGACCCCTGGCAGGGAACCCAGCCTCAGCCAGGCTCGTTGTGACAGCAGCAGGGACAGGGGACAACAGAAACCCACAGGGCTGGGGTGGGATGGGTCAGCCAAGGAAAGTCCACCCTGAGTGATCCCAGCAAAGAGAAACCACCCAAAACAGGGCTGGTGGGACAGAAATGGGAGCTGGGCCTTCACCCCTTGGCCAAGGACATCACCCCAAGGATGTCACAGAGGTGTTTGGCCGTGGTCTCCAGAGGGGTGCCCTGCCAGCTGTCCAGTCCCCCTGATGCCTTGGGAAGGCTGAGCTGGAACAGAGACTGGACAGAGCTGGAGAATAAAGTAGAGATTTATTGAAAGGCCTTTAGGGTACAACTTGGGCAGGACAGGGCCTGGCCAGGGCTACACCCAAGGTGGACACAAAATGGACCCAAAATGGTCACAAAATGGACCCAAATGGACCCAAAATGGACCCAAAATGGCTGACCAGTCATGAGGTCTCACACTTTTAGAAGTTTTGATTCATTTGCATTTTGGGGTTTCATTGTCCAATTCCAGCTCCAGGCTGGGAGGTCCCATCCTTCTTGTTCCTCCCTCCAGCCACCCTTGTTTGTGCTGTTGGGCTGAAAGTTGTCCTTGGTGTGCAGCAGGGCCAGGATTTGTTTTGTGTCCCTGCTGTGTGCAGAGAGCTGAGTGACACTGACTGTGAGCTCAGAGCTGCACCCTGGGCAGCACAGAACCTGAAATACAGCAAAGCTCAAACTTCAGGCATCACCCCCAGCAGAGTGGGATGAGTTCCCACACGGCCCCACAGGAAGGGTCAGGCTGGAAGGCCCCACAGGTGTCCCTGGTGCCATCTCCCTGCCCCAGCAGGGCCATCCCAGAGCAGTGGCACAGGATTGTGTCCAGAGGGGTCCGGGATATCCCCAGGGAGGGACACTCCACACCCTCTGGTCAATCTGTGCCAGTCACCCCCACAACAAAAAAGTTTTTCCCCATGTTCTAGGGGAATTCCCTGTACATTAATTTCTGCCCATTGCCTCTCCTCCTGTTGCTGGGCCCCACGGAGCAGAGCCTGGCTCCAGGCTGAGGGCATTTTGGGGATCTGCTTTTCCCAGACAGCTCAAAAAGAAAAGGAAGCACCTTTCCAGCAGCTGCCCTGGGAAATGAAGGGAGGGAGAGGATCCAGCCCACTGCATCTGATGTACCTCACCAGGCTCTGTCTGGGGTGGCTGGAGAAGGAAATGGGGTCAGAGCTGGCTCCAGCAGACCCTTCCCAACATCCCTGACCATGGAAATGTGTGAGAACAGCCAGAGTTGCAGTTAATAAGATTTTGCTGCCATCTTCTGATGAAAAGATATCACATGGGGACAACTGCAGCTACTGGACAGCACCACATCCCCCGTGCCCCGGAATGATCCCATGGGAAACCTCCCTCCTTTGGCTCCCAGCAGCCTCCTGGGATCGTTTGGATAAATTATTTAAATTCCTGCTCAAATTCCTGCTCTGAACTTCAGAAAACAACCCTGTGTGTACCATAGTACCATCAGCACTCAGCAGTTAAACACCATCATCTTGTGTTTAATAGCAAATATTTTATCATTCAAAACTTCTCCATGCCTCAATTTCCAAAAATCAAAGGTTACATTAAAATCACACCTTTAAATCAGAGCATGAATTAATTTTCATCCAATAGTTAATAGATTTCCTTCAAATTTTACTTTGTTCTCTAAAAATGGGTTAAATATTTCAGTCTCTTACCTCATGGAATATTTTCACATTGGTAGATCTTGAAAATAAAAAAAGGGACTTTATATAACATGCAGAAAAATCAACGAGGCATTAAAATAAATTTCTTCTGAGGATAATGATGAACAGCCTACTTCTCTTTTGCATTACAGAGGCACAAGCCCTGCTCCTTTCTCAAAAGTACCACACACAACTTCAGCTAAAACACACAAACCAGCGAAACTGGAGCAAGAACAGTTCCCTTGCAGTGCCTTAAGCTGCAAAGTTTTTGCAGTAACTCAGAGTTTGGGTATTTTTCTGTGCCACAATGAAAATCAATCCATGTGTTCCTGTTCTGGACTGTTTATTTTATCCTCATTCCCCGGCTCCTCATTGCAGACAAAGTGAAATATTCCTTTGAAAGCAGCTCCCTTCTGCTCTGTGGAATGTCACAATAAAAACACTTCAGGATGTTGAATTGAGCCATTGAGGGGCTTTTCTCCCTTCCTGGAATCACAGAATGGTTTGGGAGGGAAGGGGCCTTAAAGCCCACCCAGTGCCATGGCAGGGACACCTTCCACTGTCTCAGGCTGCTCCAAGCCCCTGGAAGGCCTTGGGCACTTCCAGGGATCCAGGGACATCCACAGCTCCTCTGGGAATTCCATCCCAGCCCTCATCACCCTCACAAGGAAGAATTCCTGCCCAATCTCCCATCCAGCCCTGCCCTCTGGCAGTGGGAAGCCATTCCCTGTGTCCTGTCCCTCCAGCCCTTGTCCCTCTCCAGCTCTCTCCCCTTCCTGCACTTCACTGCACTTGGGATAAACTTTAAATCCCTTTGTAGGTACTTCAAAATTCTTCATATTGTGCCAGAATATGTAATTGAACAGTAAAATTTTAAAAATCACCTGTTTGTATTCATTTTTTGCTTCACTACTCCTCAACTTCAGTGGCCACCTACGTCTACCCCAGGAGCAAACCCTGGACAGAGTTGGGAAAAATTCTCTGATGGTGGAAGAGAGTTATTGCACCTAAATTATAAATTTGGGCAGGAGAAAAGCTCTCTCCCAGCCCCATTTCCTGCCAGTTTGAGAGGAGCAGTGCAAGGTGTGTGAGTGTCAGATCGAATCAATCCCCGACGTTCTTTGGAAGCTCCACAAATTCCAGGTGTGCTGGAGTCCTGCACTTTGTGCCTGTCAGGAACACACCCAGTTTGTCCTGATTTCCTCACCAGACCCTCTCCAGAATGGATTTATCCAAGCTTGGATAACCTCTCATGGAATAAATCACCAATTTCTCTCCAGCAATGAGCTCCGCAGCCTCAGACTAAATTTAAATGATGGGAATAATCAGAAATCCATAATACCCCACGATTATTGCCGAGCTTTGTTTACTCCTACCAACCTAATGCCATCTGATTAAATTTCACCGTGTTTACACATCACACCCCAGAGTTCCTCAAACAGCAGAAAATGAGATTGACTCTCCAACAGAAAGTGATAATGGGATGCAAATCCATCCACTCCCAATGTAGCAGATTGCATTGTTTGTCGTGGATGTGGATCTCCAACGCTGGCACCAAACGCGTCCTTAACGGGCTCACAGCTCATCCAAAGTGCTTCCATTTAATATATTTATTCTCATGCATAATTGATTGAGATTTCTCACATAATTGCACCATGTTTTTGGATGAGTTTAATGGTTTTAGTTCATCGGTTGGGAATGGTGTGGGAATTTAGGCAGGAAAAGCCATGACCATGGAATTGACTGCTAAAAAATCCGTGTTCAGCAGAAGAGATTCACTTTCCATGGATTATGTTCATTCCTAGCCAACCTGCTGAGAAGGGTCACATCCAGGACATGGATTAGAATCCAAAAAATAAAATATTTCTGTTAAACTCCTCTCTTCCTGCTGCTTTTCAGGAACACAAATAATCAACAACACCAAAGTGTTCTCCTTAGGGGAGGCTCTTTAACTCTTAAACTGATTTTTCCATCACAGGATATTTCAATCTCTGCCTTAAAGCACACAAAAACTTCAGTCTAGGCTCCAAAGAGGCCTAAATCAAGATTCCCTGAATGACACAAAGCTGATCAAATCCCCTGCAATGAATAAATGAGAAGCAGAAATGTTTGCTTCGTTTTCTGGAATAAAGCACGGCAAGGAGTGTGTTGGGCTGGAAAAGGCCCAATCCAACAGCTCTGACCCTAAACCATCCCTTTTCCTGTGATGCCTTCAGAGATACAGACCAATTCTGGTAAAAAATTCCATGACAAATCCAAATCCATCACTATTTAGGATTCCTACAGTCTTAAATCATCCTAAACACATATTATGATAAATTAGGACTCCCCAAAGAGTGCTGAACTCTACCCAACACAACAATATTTCTCCTAAATCCACAAGTGGCTACTAGAGCCTTCCAGGTCCTCAAAATCCAAATTTAAAAACTTATTTTCCCTTTTTTTATTCCCCTAAGTTCAGAAATAGAAACCGTTCTTAAATTGCAGTGATACCACCACAGTGAAGAAAACAAGAGACAAAATAAACAGCAGCCAGAGGCTAAAGCAGAAATTTTCAAGATCATTCAATGCTGTGCTGTAGAATTATCCCCTCACGCAGAGGATTCAAAATTTCAGGCAGAAATTCAGGTAATTATGGTTATAAAGAACACTGAGTCTATTGAAAGTTTACAAAAATGGCAAAGCTGGGGAGAAATCTCTTTGGTGACTCACAGAAATGTGTGTATTTATCAACAGCACGTTCAGAGGTTCCCAAAATGTTTATTTGCCCAATTTCCTCTCTATTTTCCTGTTATCCATGAGGATCAGCACATCCCATTCACTGAGTCAGGCAATGCCAACATTCCTGCTGTATTTAGTTCACCTGATGTTTATTTTGCTGGTTTTGAGTCAAAATACCTTTATTAATATTTTTTTAAAAAATATTAATGCTTTGAAATGTAATGGTCTTCTAATAGCACAGTTATTACTGATATTTTTTCCTATTAGTGAAATATCATTACTGCCTCCCAACAATGAGCTCAGACAAACATTAGGAGACATTTTTAGATGTTTGTCCAGAATGTTGAGAGGATAATGATAAATAGACATTCTCAAGTGTGGAAAAGATAAAAATCTGTCAGTCCTTACTGGTTTCTCCTTAACTATAAGAAGAAAACAAACTCCTAATGGATTTTGACAGATAATGAAGTTACAGGGATGGAAAAAAAATGTATGCTGGTTGTCTTTGATGTATTGTTTCTTGAGGTGGTACCACAGTCTAATTTTGCTGCTAAAATTCCTCCCTGATAAATCACTCAGTCGTGACATTTAAATGAAGGCAAAAAGAAGAGGCTTAAAATTAAGAAGTCTTTATGAATATGTTGTTGCAGCGGATAAATGGATTTATAGCAACAGCACCAAGATCAATAATTCTATTAAAATGGAAAAGTGAGTTTCTCCTTCACCCCACAGCCATTAGGCTGTGGGTTACTCTGAAAATACAGGAATGTGATAAATTGAAAAAACATCAGAATTAGGGCACTAAAGTGTGAGTATTTGGGGTTAGGACACTTTTAATGAGTGCTGCAGTTACTTCTTAGAGTACCAGCAAAATGAAGTCGGGGTTTTGCTGTCTGATGTTAAATCAATTCCCAAAAACAGGAATGAAAATGAAACCAACTCCTCCACGGAGCTGCTTTGAGGCAGAGCAGCCAGGATCAATGGGTGAAGGCTTGGAGCAGTGCCACAGCCCAGCTCTGCACACCACAAACCACCTCCTAACAATCCAGGGGCACGGAAAACATTTGTGTTTTTCTGTGAGAAACCACTGGAGTGACACATCCCCAAAACGCCAGAGTCACCGGGGAAAAATGGGAATTAAAGTGACAGAATCGGTCACACTCTGACTTGTGGGGTTTTCTTCTCCTCTTGCTTTTGGCAGGGCTGTGGAGCCGAGGAGGAATCAGAGAGGAGACCTGATCTGAGCCCATCAGGATGTGGGGATTCATTTTGTCTCCCAAAAATTGTAGGGAAGGGTGTTCAGCCCATTCCCACAGGGTGAGGGGTGCGTGGGGTGCTCCCACCCTCCACCCAAGGTGGTTCAACCCCTGGGAGAGGTTTGTAAAAGCCTCTCTGCTCAACTGCAGCTCCATGGAAATCTTTGTCCCAACCTGGATTATCATCCTGCTTCCCAGCCCTGTGGATAACACCTGCACCAGAGAATTCTAACCCAACTTCAACCACAGAAAGAATTTCAAAATTAAAACTTCACCTCCAAACCTGAGCAGAGCAGCAAAGGCCATGCAGTGGGGGCAAATCCCTTCTTCCTGACTGAACTTCCAGGAAAATAATCACTTATTTCCCTGTTTTGTAGCTCTGATTGGACAGGGCTCCTTCTCCTGGTTCTCCAGATCTCCAGTTTCCAAGTCTTTTTCCACTTCCTGGAGTTTCCCAGTCAGTTCCTGGGGTCTGGAGGACAGGACAAGGGGAATGGCCTTAAACTGCCAGAGGACAGGGTTAGATGGGATTTTGGGAAGGAATTCCTGCCTGGAAGGGTATTTTGGGAAGGAATTCCTGCCGGGAGGTATTTTGGGAAGGAATTCCTGCCTGGGAGGCTATTTGGGGAAGGAATTCCAGCCTGGGAGGGTGATGAGGACTGGCACAGGCTGCAGCTAGCAAGAGTCACAGCTGACAGCATCATCCAACTGCTCCTGCCAGGACAAAATAAACTTCACCTGGGTGTGCATTTATTTCTTCTCCACCTCACAGCTAAAAATCCTGCTCCAGGAGAATCCATAAATAAATTTCCCCTAAGTACCAAGGAGCCCATTCCTTTCCATGGGGTCACCCAGGTGCTGAATTTAGTCCTTGCAGAAGGGATGTGAAAGCCTCCAGGGCAAACAGGAGCTCTGAGGGAATGATGCTACACCCACATGAGCACGATATTTATCTGTACCTGATGCCTCGAGATGCTCAGCCACACATAAATAATCAGAGCTAGGGCAGAGTTGGGATGAGACAACAGCTTTTAACCAGCACAGAGCTGCTGGAGAAATACTTTCAGCAGCAATTTGCTCCGTTTGTCCTGCTGATAAATTCTCTGGGCAACAACTTTCTCATTTTTTTTTCCTGCAATCAAGCGCATCAGTTTCCTTTCTGTTTTAATTTTTGATAATGAAAAGCAGATTATTATTATTATTATTATTATTATTATTATTATTATTATTTAAGTCCCCAGGCTCTCAGAGAAGTCTGATTCAGATTTGGTGTCTTGATCCAGCCCCACCTGCTTGTGCCACCAGTGGAAATCAGAGAGGGAAAGTTCAGCTGCTGGTATAGATTAAAATGGTTCCCTCCGTTTGAAAGGATGTGGAATTTTCTCCTAGATTGAATTTGACACTGTATCACCAAAGTGAATGTAATTCACTCTGATCTCCTTACCATTTCGAGCCAATGGCCCATTCATGTGTAAATGCACCGTTAAAGGGGGGAAAAAGTACAGCAAAGACAGACCATAATGTCATCTGTATCCAAGCAATCGCTCCCATTGTGTTCCTGGGATAAAGGGAGAGGTAAATATTAAACAGAGAAAGGATTGTGGTTTTACAGGCATTCAGGGATGTCCATTCGAGAACAAAATCCAGCCACTGTATTTCTGTTCGAGGCTGCAGACATGGGAATGGATTACAAAGGCAAATTCTGTTCAATGCTGAATCCAACCTACGCTGCAGCCAGAAATTAAACACCTGAAAGCAGGCAATAAATCCTGGATGATTTCCCACAAAAAGATCCCAGAGCAGGAACTTTTAGTTGGGAGTGTGACCAGCACAGTGTAGAGCATCCTCAGATTCCAGGTGTGAGCTGAGCACCAGGGCATGGAAAATGCTTGGAAGACATTTTTTTCTATTTTTTAAGCCAGAAGCCAAGCCTAGGCTAAGTGAGTCCTACAGCACTAAGGAATGAGGAGTGACTGATATAAAGATTAATTTTGGAATGATTAAGTAGGAAAATATTCAAGGCCAGTCCTCAAAGTAACCATCAGGGCACAAATAATCAGGGTGGGGGAAATGCCATCCAAGAGATAAAGGCAGGAGCCTCCCCTCCGCCAAGATTTTGGTGTCAAAGGCACCGATTTGGTTACAGACCCAGGGCCAAAAAGGTTTTTAGACTCCACAGCTTCAACCCCACCTCAGTGCTCCTGGGTGAGAACCCTGAGGCTCTCCTGCAGTGCAAAACCCTCCACAGTGTTGCACTGGTTTGAAACGTAAAATACAAATAAATAAACGAGCAAAGGAATCACTAAAATGGGCTGTAAATAATCTATCCCTTCCTTCTTTAGGTGAGGGCCCAGGGTTTTATCCTGCAAATCCTTCCCAAACTGAGGGACTCAGGGAGGGGCTGGGTGGGTGATCCCACAGGATTTTTTACTGGGGGAAAAAAAAAAAAAAACAGTCTGAACTCATCCAGTTTCTAATCTCTGCTTCCCTGTCACAATTTCCAACTTAGATCTGATTTTATGGAATAGACTGCACTCTCCAAAGGTTCCAAATTGTGGGAATTCACTGCTGGAGGGTTTTGTTCCTGTCCAGCCCTGCCTGGCTCCGACTGCCGCTCGCTTTGGTACAGTTGTAGATGATTACAAGAGTCATTAAGCAGCATAAAATCATGCATGCTGGCTAATTAATGCGGAATTGATTCTCCTTTTAGTTTCATTTTTTATGTCTGTTGAACTCCACTGGAATCAATAAAGGCCAGCTCAGTAAAGATGGCAGTAAAATTGATGTGAGTGAAGGACGTCGGGCTGGGGCTTAATGAGTTATAAAACCCAAAGAAACAGAAAGAGCAAATCAAACTTCCAGCTCCATCCATGTATTTATTGTTAATTGTACATGGTCAGGAGCATTTGGGAAATTTTCCTCAACATTAGAGTCCAAGTGATGCACTGGAGGCCCAGCAGAGGAGAAATGAAAGCTCTCAGAGTGATGTAAAAGGGGTGAAAACCCCAAAAAGTTCAAGCTGAGGCTCTGGAAGTTTCCATTCTTTACTCCCACCACAAACCCACTCCAGATTTACAAAGGATCTTCCCAAACTTTCCTTTCATTTGCCAAGGGTTGCTACCTCCATCTCCTTTCATGACCCACCTTCAGTGTTGAGTCTCTGTCCTTACAGGTCTCAAGTCCAAATCAGGAAGTTCTAACCAAACTTAAACCCAACTTAAACCATGGAAAAAATTAAAACTTCACCTCTGCACCCTACAATTAAAACTTGATTCAAACAACATTTCTTTGGTTTCGTTTCCCCCTCACTGCCCCTCTCAGAGCAGCATTTCCCAAAATTTGCTTAAATTCAGCGTTTTCGGCCGCCCCGGGAGCGTCACCGCGCTGTGACACGTGTGGCAGGGCTGTCATGTCACATTATGGGATGTGACACCACACAGGCTGATGGGCAAACCCGATCTGACACCACAACTCCCAAAGATTCGCCTTGATCCAGCCACCAGCTCGTGTCACCCTCTCTGTGAGAGACACGCACAAAATATTTGTTATTTATCTTTTTCTTTTGAGCTCTAGGTTCAGCCCTTGACCTTTCAGGGCTGGCTGGAAATGAGCAGTGCCAGGTTTGTCTGCCTCGAGTGTTTTGACAGCAGTTTTGCTGATGAGAGGATTGAGTTGTTGCCGTGCTCAAAACCAACCCGCTCTGTACAAAAAGTGAAGAGTTTGCTTCAAAAATAGTTGTATTAATGACATTAATATATTATTAATGACAATTAATGACATTAGAGCTGGATAGAGCATGGCTTTCATCCCTATTCTTTCACAATTTCAGAAAACAAATTATAAAAATGAAAAACTTCAGAAATTGTGGATTCCTCCCAAAAAAAAAAAAACCAAAAACAAACCAAACCAAACAAACAAAAAACAACCCATGGGGAAAAAAAAAAAAAAAAAAAAAACCAAACAAAAAAAAAACACCAAACAAACAAGTCAATTTCTAAAAACTGTGCTTAGGTTTTTTGCCCTCCAAGGTGTTTTCTATGGATATTTCATGGCAGCTTTAGCTCAGATTTCCATCAAAGGGTAGCTCCAGCAATTAGGCAGAAATACAGGAATATTTCTGTCGGACACATCCCATGAAAACCACAGCAACACATCCAGGCAGCCTTTCCTCAGGGCATATCTATTTTTTAAATGGAAATACACCCAAATGAGCTGAATTTTCTTCAGCCTCTCCACCCAGAGAAGGTACAGGAAGGATTTTTTTTATCCAGCCTT
This sequence comes from Acrocephalus arundinaceus, assembly GCA_021534815.1. Classification (NCBI taxonomy): domain Eukaryota; kingdom Metazoa; phylum Chordata; class Aves; order Passeriformes; family Sylviidae; genus Acrocephalus; species Acrocephalus arundinaceus. Next base: position 14,640,390 of record JAJEOU010001709.1, read on the forward strand.
ACTCATCTATTACAGTTCCATAAACTGTATTTTTCCTGAGTCATCTGGAATTTATAACAGGCTGAAAATGGAGCCTGGGTAATTGGTCTAAAGAGGTTTCTTATTTATCCTCCCCATTTTTATGTTTAATATGAGTTATCCAACGCCAACCTTTCCAAAACACACAGGAGACATTTAAAAATCAATTTTTCCCTCATCCTTGGTAATCAATGGGATTATTTTACCTTCAATGGCCATTTTGTTCAGGGAGGTTTGAACCAGATTCCTGCTCATTCCTTCAGAGAAATTACATGGATTCATCCCACTGGAATACCTGCAGCTTCAAGGAGTGCCTAAAATCACCCACCAAGGTGTGTGCACTGCTCATTCCCTAAATTCTGCTGGAGGACTTATTCCTGGGATATATCCACGGTCCATTGGCATCAGTGGAGAATTCCTCAGTGCAAACAGCTGGATTTGCATCCAGCAGAACAATACCACCTTTCCACACGTTCCTCAGAACAGATCAAGAGTTTTGCCAAAATAAAACCAAAAATTGCCTCATGCTTGAGGCTTTAGATGTATTCCGTATGGAAAAGCGATCAGAATTAATTCTGATATATTTTTAAAAAGTCACGATCCAAGTCGGTGTTCAAAGGGAATTCTCTCAGAGGGTTTTTTTTTCCCCTCCCCAACAGCAGCTGCTGACTCACTCAGCTCTTAGTTGCTCAAATTTATGACAACAATAAAACATTGAAATCAACCTTCCTTGCAGGATGCAGCTCGGGCTGGAGAGCGTGCAGCCAAAATCCAGGGAAGAGACACAGGGAGAGCGATCCTGGGATGATCCCACCCCTTAATCCCCAACCAAACCATGTCTCTGCTGCCTGCATTCATTTCGCTTTGCATGCCCGAGGTGGTGCCAGTCTCAGGGGGCTGAATCCGGAGGGATTTCACAGAACCATCAGGTTGGGAGAGACCTCCAAGATCATCGTGTCCAACCCAGCCCTGACACCTCAACTAAACCCTGGCACCCAGTGCCACATCCAGGCTTTGTTAAACACATCCAGGGATGGTGACTGCACCACCTCCCTGGGCAGAACATTCCAGTACTTTATCACCCTTTCTGTAAAAAACTTTTTCCCAATATCCAACCTGTATTTGGTGCAGCCTGAGGCTGTGTCCCCTTGTTCTGTCTGGAGAAAGAGCCCAAGCCCAGCTGAGCACAGGCACCTTTCAGGGAGCTGTGGAGAGTGATGAGGTCACCCCTGAGTCTCCTTTTCTCCAGGCTGAACAAGCCCAGCTCCCTCAGCCGTTCCTCACAGGGTTTGTGTTCCCAGCCCCTCTCCAGCCTCGCTGCCTCCTCTGGACGCACTCGAGTGTCTCAACGTCCACCCTGAACTGAGGGCCAGAGCTGGACACAGCACTGAGTGTCCATCCTAAACCAAGGGGCCAGAGCTGGACACAGCACTCAATGTCCACCCTAAACTGATGGAGCTGGACACAGCACTGAGTGTCCACCCTGAACTGAGGGACAGAGCTGGACACAGCACTCAGTGTCCACCCTGAACTGAGGGACAGAGCTGGACACAGCACTCAGTGTCCACCCTGAACTGAGGGGACAGAGCTGGACACAGCACTCAGTGTCCATCCTGAACTGAGGGGACAGAGCTGGACACAGCACTCAGTGTCCATCCTAAACTGAGGGGACACAGCTGGACACAGCACTCAATGTCCACCCTAAACTGAGGGGACACAGCTGGACACAGCACTCAGTGTCCATCCTAAACTGAGGGGACACAGCTGGACACAGCACTCAATGTCCACCCTAAACTGAGGGGACACAGCCGGACACAGCACTCGAGGTGTGGCCTCACCACTGCCCAGTACAGGGGAACAGTGACCTCTGGGTTCATCTGCAGCTCTGGCACGTGCTGAGGGGAGAACAAACTCAGCATGAACCAGAAAACTGCTCTGAAAAGGTTCCTGGAATTATGGAATATCCTGAATTTGGAGAGATCCATATGGATCATCAAGTTCAACTCCTGACCCTGCACCCCTCAGTGAGGTGGGAGTGGGGGTTGGAAATCAGGGTGGGGCTGCTCCTCACTGCAGTCACCAAAGTCAGGAAAACCACGTTTTCCCTGGAAAATCCTATGGAATCTGAGTTTTGCTTGAGTCCAGAGCCTCTCACAACACTTGGGTGGTTCATCCACTCTCTCCACAGCCCTTCCTGTCTGTGGCCTCTTTATGTCTGATTAATTAGATTCACACTGATTGCATTGGTTATTAGGCAAAAAGGTGTGAGCTGAATGAATACAATATTAAATACAATACTAAATACAATAAAATACTAAATACAAAAAAAACTTGCACTCAGCAGGTCGAGCACCACATACCAAGCTTCTCCCTGCCAGTAAATTAAAATGAAATAGTGACCATTTGGTGAGAGATTTAATTAAACCTTGGGAAGGAATTGTTCCCTGTGAGGGAGGTGAGGCCCTGGCACAGGGTGCCCAGAGCAGCTGTGGCTGCCCCTGGATCCCTGGAATTATCCAAGGCCAGGCTGGAGCAGCCTGGGACAATGGAAGGGGTGGAATTTGATGAGTTTTAAAGGTTTCTGTCAATCCAAAAATCCAATTTGGATTTTATGGAAGTGGTCCCACTCTGTTAGTGGAGGAATGAACTATTTAAGGGCAGCTTGACCAGGAGGCAAAGAGGGTTGGGATAATCTGCTGGTTATCCTGGAGGTTTCACTGCCTGGTTGGACGGGTCAGACATCACCCAGTGACTCAGGCTCTGAGTCAGCCTCACTGCTGGTGTGGCTGCAGGAACCACCTCATGGAAGCTGGAATTTCACTTCATTGAGCAGCCCACACACAAAAATGGGCCACGTTTTTATTCTGTGTCTCAGCCTCTCTCGGTTACCTGATGCTCTGCAAAGCATCTAAAAAATCAAAGTCATTCCTTGCTCCAGAAACAAACATTGCAGGGCCATTTTTACTGCACATTTCTGGGGAGTGGGACATCACTGAGATGTTTAATTAGCCCCAAATTTTCTGGCTGTTTAGTCAGCCTGGGAGGAATTATCCAAAGGAGCAACAAGAGGAAAAGTGGGGTTTCTATTTTAGGAAGCCAATTCCCAAGGTGCAGTCAACTGCCTGAGCTGTTCCTCCCTTAATGAAGACACATTGATCACCTGCAGGAGCTCCTGTGAAATAGTTCTGTGTTCTCATGGCCTTGTGTTGGAAAAATCTGCCTGGAAAGGGCTGGAGTCCCCATTCCTGGAGGGATGTAAAAGCCATGGAGATGCTGCACTTGGGGACAGGGTTTAGTGGTGATGGTGCCAGAACTGGGTCAGTGGCGGGCCCAGTCCTAGAGGACTTTTCCAACCTGAATTCCACAATTTGATGATTCCTGAGGCAGCAGGACACTCAGTGAACACTTCTGGAGTTTCTGCTCCCCGGTCCCAGCCCTGTGATCCCCTGGGATGCTGGCAGCAGCTCCCAGCACTCCCAAGGCAGGAATTCCCACACTTATCCAAATCCACAGTCCTGGCTCCTTTAACTGCCTCCAGCTGCTGATACAAGCCTAACAATCTCATTTAGGTATTTACAAACCATTAATAAATCATTAAACACTAATTATATTTCCTTTCTTTCCCCTTCCATCCGAGCTGCTCCTCTTGCTGGTCCCTATTGCCACGGATATTTCCAGCCCAGGAGCACATTCCAAGGAACTATTCCATGGGAAGGACAGCCTTTAAATCATTTATCACTAACAAATGCTCTTGGCCATCCTAGCAGACAGCATCTGTTTATTTAAACGTCCCGAGAGGACTCATTAATCCAGAGAACACAATGAAATTGTCACTTTGGGGCACTGGAAATGCTGCTCCCAGCCCTGACAAACCCAAGGAAGATCCTACCTCGTGCTGTTGAGGATTTATCCAGAGGAGCTGGATCTCCCAGATTTCCCCTGGCTTCTAGATCTGGATTTTTCAACTTTAAAAATGCTCGTGCCTTTAGAAGTGATGTCACTGCAGCCACTTCTGTTTCCAGAGGATTTCTGCTCCAACATTTGCTCACAACCTCTCCATTTCCCACTGCCCTGGAGGCCTCAGTGATAATATAGGGTTAAATTTTAATTGCATGGGGATAAAATGTTTCTAAAATCACGGGAATAGATTCAGGACAGAGTGGAAAGAAAGGCTGGGCCTGGGAAGGAGAACTGGGACTGGGTAGGCCCTGGGAACGAGGGGTTGGATTTGTCTTTGGTAGATCATGTGCAACTGCACCTGCATAATCGTCTTGTGATAAATGATGTGATTGTTAAATGTAATTATCATTGATATTTGAATGTAATTATTCAATTATCAATTGAATATAATTATTCAATTATTCAATTTAATCAGAATCATGAGAAACACTGTAATGGCACCAAGAATCATGGGAAAGATGTTTGGGGTCTGGGGAATTCACGCTTGGATAGAATCAATGTATTCAATAGAACAATATGGGTTTAATAATTAATTTACAGTTATATAACAAAAAAGGGTATAAAATATGTTCATCTCAAATCCAATGTCAGAGTCAGATTTGGGTTCACCCCTGACTCCCAGAGCTCTTCAATAAAAGCCCCTGGCGTAGAATCATTCCATGATTATGTGTTTCAATGCTAACACAGGAGCACGAGGCTGCCACAATAAAATGTGGAAGAAAAAATTTTCTGACCCAGAGAGATTCTCCACTGACCAAAGTGTTTAAGAGTCACAAACCTGTGCTGGCAGTGACAAAAATCAGATTTTGCCTAATGGAGGAATCAGGATTCTGTCATTTATTTCGCCTTCCTGCCTGATGAAAATATTTCAAGCAGATTTTTTTTTTTTTTGCAAGAGCAGCACCCTCTTATTTTGTCACTGAGCTCATCCTAACATTTCACAACAGAGGAATGCAAGAAGAAAAAAAAAATTGTGCTGCCTCATTCATAAAGAGCTAAGAAAACTCTCCAATATTGCATTTTAGATATTTAAAAATTGTATTTTCTTTCAGAAAAAATGGACAGCCAAACTCTTTAAGCAATTGAAACGTGGGCTCACATAGCAGCTTCGTTGGGATTTCTAAGCTCAACTTATCCAGGTTTTAGTTCATGTTTTCGTTCCTACATGAGAAACCCACCCTGATTTCATTCTCATTACATCAAATGCAAAAAAAAAAAATAAACTTAAAAAAGTTTGTGGAAGGAAAAAGAACCTTGAAGAGAGACAAATTTTCAGTTTCAGTGTCTTGACACAAAGTCAAGGTTGTAGTAAAACTGACAATTACCCTAAATTCATCAAAAGACAGTGGAATTATTGTCTCTAATGCAATATATTGTATTTTTGAAGCCAGGAGGTTCCAAATTTGGGGTTATAATTAGAATATAAGCATTAATATTAATAGAGAAAACTGAAATTATCCTCTATACAAGCACAGAAGTAAACTTTGAGTCTCAATTCTGTTTGAATGGCTCCCAGATAAGCAGGAATTCCCCAGGGCTGTTTCATACCAAGATGAGACACAAACCTTCCCCACCTCTGCCCTGCTGAGCTGTGAATTCCCAGCACATTTCATTGTAGTAAAAATTATAATTACCCTAAATTCATCAAAAGACAATGGAATTATTGTATATAAAGCAATATATTGTACTTCTGAAGCCAGGATATTCAGAATCTGGGGTTATAATTAGAATACAAGCATTAATATTAGTAGAGAAAACTCCTGAAAACATCACTTGTACAAGAGCAGAGGTAGAACTTTGAGCCTCAGTTCTGTTTGAATGGCTCCCAGATAAGCAGGAATTCCCCAGGAGCTGTTTCATACCAAGATGAGACACAAAACCTTCCCCACCTCTCCCCTTCCTCACCTCTGCCCTGCTGAGCTGTGAATTCCCAGCACATTTCACTGTAGTAAAACCTGCAATTACCCTAAATTCATCAAAAGACAGTGGAATTACTGTCTATAATGCAACATATTACATTTCTGAAGCCAAAGGTTCAGAATTTGGGGTTATAATTAGAAAACAAGCATCAATATTATAGTGGCTGAGCAAACTCCTGAAAATACCCTCTGTAAAAGCTCCTGCCCTGCTGAGCTGTGAATTCCCAGCCCATTTCATTCACTGAAACCCACCCCAGCACGGAACAGAAACCATAACTACAACCCATAACCTTCCTTCCTATCCATAATTCAGAGCAACCTTCGGGCGTTTGCCATGGCTGAAATTAAATAAGAAATTAAACTCCTCCCCCAAGGTGGTGGGGTGGAGGCAAGAAATGCTGTTAGAAATAGTACACAAGCAGTTCATGCTGCTTTTGTGGGATTACTCAGCACATCTCCTTAGCAGTCTCCTGACACGTTTTTTTTAGGATATTTCCTGAAGCATCCTGAGTTTAAGCTGCATTAATGCCTCCAGCACATCTCCCCCTTCCAAGGGCATCCTCAGCCTGGAAAATTGGTTTTCTTCCATTGTAAATCCCTAAAAACCACGCCAAGGCTTTCCAAGTGCTGGAGGCCAGGTTAAAGGGTGTGCTCCCTCCTTTTTTGGGGTTTTAAATCAGCACAGAAATGAAATTTGCTGTTATTGTAGGGTATAAATGAAGATATTCCCTTTCCATCGGGACCTGCCTCAGGGAACACTCAGACTTTAAAGAAAAGTGCTGATGCTCTCAAATCTCAGCCTGAGCTGAGACAAACACTTCCTTTTGCAAAGAAATAAATGTTATTTATTTCTTGGAAATAAAGAAATAAAGATTCCTGGAAAATGTTAAACTTCGAGCCAGGAAAGGACAGAACCTGTGGGATACTGGGAACACCCCAAATATTTCATCCCACAAAAGTGACAAAAAATGGGAATTTGAGAAGGGAAATAATTCACAATTCCTGTGGAAGGTTTAAAATCCTTCCCTTCCTGCTGGAATAAATGGACATTTTAGGAGTTCTGCATTTATTTAAACACTGGCACGTAAATATTTGATTCCATAACGATTATTGGCAGTCACGACAAAACAGCTCACGGGTTCACCCCGTGAGTTTATTGATTGCCTGAAAGGATTTGCCCAGAAGCAAATTTTGTATTGACACAGAAAAATTAAATGGCAATTTTATTGTGATAAAATATCAGGATTAAGCTAATCATACCCCAGCTGTCAGCCACACAGAGAGAGATTTATCAAAATATTCCAAAATTACAAGGCCGTGGAACAGGGTTGGGTTTGGGGGTTGTTTTTTTTCCGTATCATTTTGATATTAGATTAGACAAAAATCTATCTCAACAGTGCCCTCTCAGTTGCAATATTTAACAGTTAACTGGGGAAATTCAGCTTTATGTGTGGGCCTGATATTTCTGAGTCTGAGAAAATTTTTACCCTTCTAACAGTTGCTAGCTCTTTCTCAAAGGAAAACTTTTCAACAACTTTTCAATGTTTCTTCTCAAAACAATTTTAGAAAAATAAAATTTCTTTCTAAAAATAATTTTTCCCAGGAAGTGTTTTTCTGCCTCTCCTGTTTAACCAAAAGGTTTAGAGATGAGTTGTTCCTATTCACTAATGATGTTAATTCTGTATCATATCACCTTATAAAATAGTAGGAAGAATTAGACAATAAAGCTTTTTATGCTTTGCCTTCTAAAAATATTCCTAGAGTTCTTCGTCTTTATTTCATGTCCAACACGACGTTTATGAACAGGAGAATATCAGTCATTAATCATTAATTATAAAACCTGAAGAAAATACCATCAGGCTGGTATTTTATACTGATGGCAAACCATAAAACCACGGTGTACACAATAATTATTGAGGAGGTTGCTTTATCTGTTCAGGCAGTGCCACAGGAATCAGATTTGGGGCTGGTTTGAGGGAAAATGGGATTCTGAAAACCAGGAGGGTGGGAAGGGGCTGGGAAGAGCTGGAATGTGGCCCCAGGCCATAGGGCAGAGCAGACCCCCACATCCCAAAGCCACAATCCCAGGAAGGTTTGGGTTGGAAGGACCTTAAATCCCATCCTGATGCCTCAGGATTTGAGCTTTTATATTTTCCATACATTTGTACTCCTGCAGTTCTTCAGTGTGTGACTCCAAACTCCACACCCAGTGGGAGCTGCTGCTGCTTCCCCGTTTTGGGCAGACACAACAATTCCTCTGCAGGCCTGGCAATCAAGGACACCTCACTGCCTCAGGCCTGAGAGATGGAAACAAAAGTGACTTGGGGGCAGCAAACTTGGGGTGAATGACTTCATTGGCTGGAGCTGGAATTGGGAGATGAACCCCAATGTGCAAATGGCCCAAAGTGATCAAAGTGTGAACCCGTGAGCCGGGGTCCATTTTGGGTGCAGCCCCTGGGGGGCTTTGTCTGCCCCAAATGTACCTGGAGGCCCTTCCATAAACAGAACTGCTTTTTATTCCCTTAATTCTGTCTGGTCTCTGTTTTTAGGTGGCCTCAAAGGCATCAATGCCACCCCTGCCATGGCAGGGACACCTCCCACTGTCCCAGGCTGCTCCAAGCCCTGTCCAACCTGGCCTTGGGCACTGCCAGGGATCCAGGGGCAGCCACAGCTGCTCTGGGAATTCCATTTCAGCCCTCACCACCCTCACAACCAGGAATTCCTTCCCAATATCTCTAAATCTAACCTCCTCCCTGTCCATTTGAAGCCATTCCCTGTGTCCTGTCCCTCCAGCCCTTCTCCAAAGTCTCTCTCCACCTTTCCTGCAGCTCCTCCAGGCCACACTGAGGTCACCCCAAAACTTCTCTCCAGGCTGAACAACCCCAACTCTGTCAGGCTTTCCTCCCAGCAGAGCTGCTCCATCCCTCTGCTCATCCTGGAGCCTCCTCTGGACTCGTTCTTCAAATATTTCCATGAAAAACTCCAAAAGTTCCATTTCCTCATGGAAACCAAATTGTAGTTGGTCGCTTTTCAAGCAATTCCCCCTTGTTCCTAAGCCACAACATTCCCAATTTCCCTTGCTGCCAACACCTCCCTGCCCTTGTACCACGTGTTCATAGCACACAAATTTCCTGGTGTGAGCACATGGGAAAGGCCCTGCCCCACCTCCCTCTTTAATCCTCATCCAGAACCTTCCTTTCTGTCCCACCCATGCCAAAGGCAAGATTTGTCCCCTGAAGGAGAAAAAAAAAATTATGGAAATTGAAGGAAAAAAAAAACCCACCCTCAGATAGGAAAATGTCTTTCATGCTCTGGAAGCAGAATTTAGAGACTTCCTTTATCTGGGTTTTTTTTGTCCATCCCAAAGTCTCAATTTGTTCTTCCCTGATTGTTTTCTAACTTTTTCCAATTATCTCAGGGGGGCATCAATTTGTTTTCAAAGTCAGGCATTAATTTAAAAACAACACTCAGAGCAATCCCGCTTGTTTCTTTCTGAAGGTCTTTTTAATGGCACCAGCATCTGCATAGCCCATCAATCTTCCCTCCTGGATATCTGGAGAGCCATCTCTGTCCTTACAGGAAGGCTGCTCCAGGAGCATTTATTAATTCCAAAAGATTCAGAGATCTCATTATGCCATACCTGGAGAGCCTCTTGCTGGCTGGGGACACATCGGGAAAGTTTTGTTGCAGTTGTCTCCAGTCGACTTTTTTTCTCCCTCAAAAAGTTACCCCAGGAAGCCACAGATTTAATGGAAATAATTGTAAATAATTCTGATTAGCAATAATATCGTTTTAGCGGGCCTGAGGTGTCTTGGGAGTGAATATTGCATTGGATTGTTGCGTTGGATTGTTGCTTGGATTGTTGCATTGGGGATTGTTCCAGAGCTGGGCTCTCCTTTAGGATAAGGAGAACAATTTCTTTGTATTTGTAGCCTGTGAAATCCTGCACATTATTTCAGATATTAATTGGGATTATCCAGGCAATTCTCCATCCTGGCCTTAATTGTTTGTAACTGAGTTTGTTCCTGAGCAAAGTTTTGCTGGGACAAGTGGAAAAATGGGATCAACATCTTTTAACCCTCTCCAAGGCATGGATTTGTCTGCTCTCCTCCCATTCCCTTCTCTCTGCCCAGCAAATCCAGTATTTCCACACCTTTTCTATCCTTTTTACCAAAATTCGAGTACTGAAACTTAAAACCAGCAGGAAATCAGCACCCTGAACAACCCAAAGTTTTCCAAATGCTGCCTCTTCTGTTTCCCTGAAAACATCCGATGTATTTTTCTTTAATTAATCTTTTAGAGATCCACAACTTCCCAAAGAAAATTAGGATTGTCATTGAATGCTTGGGATGTTTTGGATCTGCCATGAATCCCTCCAGGAATTACACCGAACTCGTTGAAATTATGGTGGAAAAGGAATCTCAGAGCTTGCAGAGCCCATCCCAACCACACCGTCTCCTCAAGCCCTAAATGAAACAGCTCATTACTAACTCAATAATTAATTACAGCATTTATTAAGGCTTTCCCCTTATGGTATTAAGGAAATGAAACAGAATGAGAAAGAGAAGAGGGAAAAAATTTCTGCCATCCCCTTATTAAAGTCTACTGCAACACTCCAGGTGTTATTAAAACACAATGAAAATGTAAAAGGTCAGATGTGAGAAGGAAATATGGAAGGACTGCACTTGAAAAACCAAAATATCAAGCAGCTGATGCAGGAGATGAGTCAGAAACCTGAATAAACTTAAATTGTGTATTGGGATGGCAACACCTCCATTTTTTTTAGTTTAATTGAGCCTCGTGATTATTATTTAAATTTTGCATCTTTTTATTTATGATAAAAATAATGAAGCACCCCATTTTCCGTGGTAATTATGCAGAGTATTTCCAGTAACCAGGAAATCAAAGGGACATTCCCTGCTTGGTTTCCCACATTGGTTACTCTGGCTCAGGTCAATAACTGAGCTCCAAACTGAAAATTAGCACACAAAATCTATTTACAATCGTATTTTAATTAAGGAAAGCACCTTACAGGTGATTAAATACAATTAATCACAATTTGTGGTTCCAAGGAAATCCTCACTCATGAAAAATCTGTGAGCTTTGTGTGTTTTTAGAGAAGGTTCCAAATTCCTTTTTAAGTGAGGTTCAGAATGAAATCCCAATTTTGTGGCTTTTCCACAAAGGTCATTATCCCTCAGAGCAGAATTCCTGTGTTAACAAGGCACCAGATTTGGGATATAAGGATAAATGTTGTGTTTCACATGGGATAGGCTGGATTGTAGCACCACAACTTTTAAATAACATTTTAAATAGGTGATGAAGTATAAACAAGGTGTTGAAATCAGCACTCAACTGCTACAGCAACACAACAGCAGCACTTTGAGAATAAAATACACACATTAATCAAGTTCATCATGGAATATTCCAAAAGTGCTGGGAAATTATCACAACTTACCCTCCTGGATCCGTCCAAAGCTGGTATTCCTCCAGGTGAAATAATCCTTCAATTTTCACTCCTCTGCCACTTCTTAACCCCAAAACAGCAGCTGAGAGTTGGGGATGAAAGCACAAAACTCTTCCTGCCTTTACCTCAAACTCCAGCTCATCTCAAAAGTCACAAATGAGGCTTCCCTTTAATTTCTGGCTGCATTAAAGAAATTTAATTTGGCCACAATCACAGGCAGCTGAGAATGCAGAGCCTCTCTTGTCCTGCAGGAAACCCCAGGTTTGTGGCATTGGTGGTGAGTGATCACTGAGGAGCTGCCCTAAAATCAGCCCAGGGACTGATTTAGCCAATTAATTAATTTATTTAGCCAATAAATTAATTTCAGCGAATTTGGGGGCACATTCTGCTTCCTGTGACAGGGTGGTGACCGCAGGAGAGCAGCAGAATTTCACAATTTCCCGGGATTTGTCTGGGAATCTTGTTCTTATTCCTGGGATGTGAATAAGAACACAGAGCAAATTAAAGGGGCTCAAACTTCCTCAGAAATCCCAGTTGTTTTCCTGTTGCAGGGAAATATTTTCATTTTGGATGATGGGTTTAAACCAAGCTCAGAAAAATCACTAATTAAATATGCATTTATTTATTTATTTTAATATCATATGTAAATAGATATAAATTATTATAAAATTATAATTTAAATTATTTATTTTATCATTAATTAATCATTATTTAAATATGTATTTATTTACTTATTTTAATATTATATATAAATAGATCTAATTTATTATAAAACTATAGTTTTAAATTATTTATTGTATTATTAATTAATCATTATTTAAATATTTATTTATTATATGTAAATATATAATTTAGTATAAATTAATAATTTTAAATATTTATTTTATTATCATTTAATCATTATTAAATATGCATTTATTTACTTATATTTAAATACATAATTAATATAAAATTATAATTTTTAATTATTTATTTATTTTATTATTAATTAATCATTAATTAAATAAGCATGATGAGGTTAATCAGAAAATTTGTCCTGGTCATTTGAAAAGCTGCTTTTTTTCATTTGTTTGTTTGCTTCTTTGCAAACTTTTCTTCCACTTCCAAAGAAAATTATTGCAGCTTCAAGGAAGGAAATTTTTTCCAATGGGAGATTTTCAAAATCAGATTTAAATTGGGTCTTAGGAAGGAATTCCTGGCTGGGAGGGGCTGGGCTGGAATTCCCAGAGCAGCTGTGACTGTCCCTGGATCCCTGGCAGTGCCCAAGGCCAGGTTGGAGCAGCCTGGGACAGTGGGTGGTGTCCCTGCCATGGCAGGGATGGAATGGGATTTAGGGTCCCTTCCAACCCAAACCATCCCATAAAATGTAGAAATATTGGAGAAAATATGAACCTGCCCTCGTAGAAACCAACGCAATAAGAAATCTGATTATTATTTTGATTTATCTCAGCACATGGGTGGCTCCTGACCCAAACCACTTCTTGGAACAAAATGAAATACAACTTCCCCTGGCATTAACAACCACCACCAAGATAAGAAGAGGAAAAAAGTTATTTTTTCTTGTTAAACTGCGGATGCAATTTTAAGTTTTCTCATAACTGAAGCCTGAGAGTCCATTTCCTAGGAATATTTTTGATTCCATTAAACTCTCCCTGTGCCTGCACACACTGATGCATGAAAGCAGCGGTTTGGGATGTTATTACATTCCAACAGCTGCTTGCTACTTTTCATTAAAAAGGGATAGGCAGGGAAATAGCATTTTTAGGGGGAAAAAGGGGGAAAAAAAAGGCAAACCTGGAGAATATTTTGATGATTGTGGTTATCAGGGATTTTATTTTGGAAGTGAAAGAGGTTTTGACAAAGCAGCAGAGGAGAATTGTGAGGGCAGCGCTGTGGAATGACGCATTGGGAAATTCAATCTTTGGCTGGGCAGGGGATTGGGAAAACTTCAAATTCAAAGGCTCCAGGCTTGCAAGATATTGGGAATGACCTAAAATCAGGGATTGGGAGCTCTGCAGCTTCGTGTGGAAATGTCAGTCAGCAAAAATATCCCCAAACTGCAACAAAAGTCTGAGTAGAGCCACTGAAGGAGGAATTCCATCCACACCACCCTCCAGCCTCAGGTAAACTCCAGGATTTCAACATCCCTGGAAGTGCCCAAGGCCAGGTTGGATGGTTTGGAGCAAGCTGGGATAGTGGGAGATGTCCCTGCCCATGGAACTGGATGGGCTTTGAGGTCCCTTCCAACCCAAACCCTTCTGGGATTCCGTGATCCAGGTCATTTCCTTGCTCTGATCCCATTTAAATTGTCACAGCAGATATCCCAGCATCACATCCCTCTCCCACCCAGATTTGGGATTTTTTAAGGGACATCCCTGCAATCCACACACGTGAAGTCAAATTTTCTTTTTATTTACATTGCGGATTTGAGGGTGGAATGGTAAAGTCAGAAAGAGAAGCTTGGACTGATTGCGGGGCTGTATTTCCTGAGCTCCTTACCCCTCATCCATAATTCCAGCAGGAGGGATAATTTAGGGAAGCACAAGAAAAGTCCTGCAAAAATTTCTCTCTATGAAGAGAATCCATTTTCCCTCCTCTCACACAGAAAAATATTTATCCCACAGAAGGCTGAAGGCATCTGCTCAGCAGAAAAATCTCCTGCTCATCCCAGCAACACTTGGAGTGATGGAAAATGTGGTGTCAGGAGGAAAATCTGCTGGTGTTCTCCTAATGATGCAGAAATGCTTCCTCATCAGTGCACTCACTCTGTTAAAAGTCAGTCCCAGCTCTAATTGTTCCTTTGGGCTCCCCAGAGATTGGGATGCTGCTCCCTCCGTGCCATCGTAGGACACGAAATAAGGGAACTCAACTCCAGTAATTCTCAGGAGACAGAAGAGAAAATGAAAGCTTTATTTACAATTCATTCCTCTTTTTTATAGCACACTGCACTAAAAAACACATTATTGGTGCACAGAGTTTGACACCTCTCAAATTCATTGGTGAAACTACAGAAATAGCGCACAAGAGAGGTTTGTTACAGAAAAATAATATTGTTCACTTAAAAATGTTTTGAGAAAAGCCGTTTTTTACAGAAAGATGTTTTAGGAAAAGGAGAAACTGTTGAAAAGTTTCCCTTGGGAAGAGTTAACAATTCTCAGGCTCAGAAATATCAGACCCACAGCATTCCAGCTCGGATCCTGCTGTCTCCAGAGCCTGCAGAGGAAATTCCAGCTCCTTTTGCAGCCAGGGAAGGTGGCACAGGCAGGAGCTCTACCTTGGTCCCCACACCCTGACACTCCTTCACTTCCTGGGAAGGAGCAGCACAAAGGGAATGATCATTTTCTAAATCAGACTTGAAATAAATCCAAACCTGAAATTTTTCAGCCAGAGGAAAAAAAAAGTTATATAAAGATACTGAATTACCACAACATCTGAGGATGAAGAGCAACAGATGAAACCAATGAGAGCCCAGCCCCAGCTTGGTCCCCATTCCCTGAACTCCAGCATGGATTGTGCTGCCTGATTGGGACATTTGGAATAATTCAGGACATTTTTTATCCACGTGCTCCCTCCATGAATTTGGAGCTTTGTGGAGGAAACCTCTTGTCCATGACAAACGGAGCGAGCTGGGCTGGCTGAGGGCTGGGCATGGAAATAAATGTATTTTTACCCTGCTGTTGGCTCGGGCTCAGGCTTGGCCATCTGGAGCAGCAAATATTTCATGTGAAGAGGGCTCTTGACCGGGTTTGGATCATCGAGGATTAGACTGGAAAGGTTTGGCAGCAAATCTCCACGGGGCTGCTCCCAGGAATGACTTCAGCAGGCCTGGGGAGAAGGGATGGGATCCAGCCCCCCTGGGACTCCCAATCTGCCAGGGAGAGGGAAAGTGTTGATATTCCAGCTGAATTTGGGTTTTCCATCGTGCCTGTAACTGAAAGAACAGCTCTTTATGTTGCTGATGCTATCGGTGGCATCCAGCTCCATCCAGCTCCATCCAGCTCGGGGCTGGAATAAAAGAGCTGCAGTTTACCCCGCTCAGCATTCCCAGCTGCCAGGAATTCCCATTGTCCCCAGCAGGAGCTGTGCCTGCCTCCAACAAAAGGAATTGGGAATAGGGCCAGAAATAACCCAGCACAATCCCAGGCTCTCCATCATTCCCCTCTCCCGGTGTCCAGCGGGCACAACCTGCCCTGATCCCAGGAATTCCTGCAGATTTCCCAACTTTATCCCGGGTTTCCCAACCATCATCACCTGCAGCTCCAGGGAAACACCCAAGGGAGATGATCTGGGAGCTCAGTTTGGGCCAGAATCTTTGTTATTTGTTATATCATTATATAATTATATAATAATTATATATTATATTGTATTATATCATATTATATTATATTATATTATTATTATAATATAGTATAATATAATATAATATATAACATTATATTTAATATATTTATTATATTTATTATATTTTATATATTTATATATTTTATATGTTATTTATATATTTCTATTTCTAATTATATTTATATTGTATTTATGTTATATTATTATATATTTATATTTATGTATTAATATAATATAGCATTATATTATATTATATTATATTATACTATATTAATTATAATATATTATATTAATATTATATTAATATTATATTATATTATATTAATATTATATTATATTATATTATATTATATTATATTATATTATATTATATTATATTATATTATATTATATTATATTATATTATATTATATTATATTATATTATATTATATTATATTATATTATATTATATTATATTATTGTTGAAGTGTCCAAGACCAGGTTGGAAGGGTTGAGCAGCCTGGGATAGCAGAAGGTTCCTGCCCATGGAAGTGGAATTTTTAAAGGTCTTTCCAACCCAAAGCATTCCATGTAATAGTGGCACATCCCAATGAGCATAAAGTTGGTGAGGAGAAGAGGAGAAAAAGCCAGAGAGGGAAACGATGGCAGCTCCTGGGTTTGCCTTTCTCAGTGCCAGCAGCTGCAGCATACAAACCCAAGGGAATTAAAAAAAAAAATAGGAAAATTGATAGAAATAAGATGATGATCTGGAAACATCTCAGAGCTGAGAATAATCCATACCAATGTTGTGTTTAATCAAGCAGCCAGAGCTCCCTCTCGCTATGGAAATCATCCCCAAATGGAGGATGTGTCGTCCCTGCTGCTCCAGCTCTCCCAAGGAAACCTCAAGTGCTGATTTATCATCATTATCCATGTGTCACACAGGCAGAGGGATTTGGTGTTTGCTCCCATTCCCCAAACTGGGATGGGATTTCCTTGGAAAGTGCACATGAGAACAGGATCCAAATATCCTCCAGGAATGGAGGGAACAAGAAAAACCATTAAAAAATAACTCCCTGGTTCCCCCAGGATTTGTCTTTCTTTTCTTTAAGTCAGCCTAAAACTTTAAAAATTCCATATTCTACTAAAAAGTCATTCCATGAGTGTTTATTTTATTGTTTTGAGTCATTCTCTTTCAAAGCACCATTTTTATTGAAGCCAAAAGTTTGGGTTTCAATTGAAGGGCCTGTTAAAAAATGGGACTTTTTTCCTTTTTAAATAGGAAAAAGAGAAGGAAGAAGAAGGAAGAAGAAGGAGAAGAAGGAGGAGGAGAAGGAGGAGAAGGAGGAGAAGGAGGAGAAGAAGAAGGAGGAGGAGGAGGAGAAGGAGAAGGAGAAGAAGAAAAAGAAGAAGAAGGAGGAGAAGGAGGAGAAGGAGGAGAAGGAGAAGAAGAAAAAGAAAGAAAAAGAAAAAGAAAAAGAAAAAGAAAAAGAAAAAGAAAAAGAAAAAGAAAAAGAAAAAGAAAAAGAAAAGAAGAAAAGAAGAAGAAAAGAAAAAGAAAAAGAAAAAGAAAAAGAAGAAGAAGAAAAAGCTGAAGAAAAAGAAAAAGAAAGAAGGAGAAGAAGAAGAAGAAGAAGAAGAAGAAGAAGAAGAAAAAGAAAAAGAAAAAGAAGAAGAAGAAAAAGCTGAAGAAGAAGAAAAAGAAAAAGAAGAAGAAGAAAAAGCTGAAGAAAAAGAAAAAGAAAGAAGGAGAAGAAGAAGAAGAAGAAGAAGAAGAAAAAGAAAAAGAAGAAGAAGAAAAAGCTGAAGAAAAAGAAAAAGAAAGAAGGAGAAGAAGAAGAAGAAGAAAAAGAAGAAGAAAAAGAAGAAAAAGAATTTTTCTTCCCCCTTTCCCCAATTCCCTACATTTTATCGCTCTAAATGAATATTTAGGTCTGACACTGAATATCAAGGTAAGATTTAATGCAGAATTAATGGGATTTATGGTCAACTTTCTGCCTCCAGGAAAAAAAAAATCCCAATTCTTTGCCTATTTTTTACTTCTCATTCATTTTAATTTTGCCATCTTGGAATTATAAAATGGGTGCTGAGACTTGTAACAATTTTGGGAATGAATTAATAGACCTGGGATTTGAATTTTTGTGGAGGTGCTGAAGATTGAATAAATTTTTTATATATATAATGTATTATATAATAAAAATAGATATAAATATATAGAATACATTGCATAATATAATGATATATTACATGAGATATATATAAGTATACATATATAGAGTGAATTGCATAATATAATTATATATAATCATCATTTCACATAAGTTTTACCCTGACAAGAGGAGCTTTTCTAGTACATTATTCCTTTATCCTTTTTCCCCTTTTCTTTCTCTTTTTCCCCCCTTTTCCCCCTTCTCCCCCTTTTTCCTTTTTTCTCTCCTTTTTTACTTCTTTCCCCCTTTTTTTTTACTTCTTTTCCCCTTTTTTCCCTTCCCACTCATTTTTCCCTCCCTTTTCCCCTTTTTCTCCTTATTTTCCTTTCTTCCCTTTTTACCCCCTTTTTTCTTAGTTTTTCCCCCCTTTTTCTTTTTTTCCTTTTTATTATCTTTTTTCTATCTTTTTTCCATTTCTTTTCCCTTTTCCCCCTTTCCCATCCCCTCTTTTTTTTTTTACTCCTTTTTTCCCTTCCCCCCTACTTTTTTTTTTCCACTTTTTTAACACTCTAACACCCAGCTCTTAAACCAAACACTCCGCTGGGCTGACTCCCAGCAACTTTTTCCCCATCCTCCCTCAACATTTTGGGAAAAAATCTGAAATTCCACCTGCCCAGGCCTCATTCCCAGGGATTTATGGAACAAAGGGTGTCTTGGTTTGGAAAGGCAGGTGTCTGCCAGGGAGAGCCGGAGCCTCTCTTGGAAGGGAGAATGTAAATCCCCTTCCCTCCAAATTATTATAATTTTGCAATTAGAGGCTTTCAGGCAAAGATATGGGAATAAGAATAACAGTTCTTTACTAGGAATATTAAAAATAAAAATGTAGTAGTACAAAAAAAACCAAGCAAAAAAAAAATCCTAAAAACCTGACAGGATCAGAACACAACCTGACACCCTGTGGTCAGGGTGTTGGGGGCAGTCCAATAAATCCTCCTGCAGTGACAGATGTGGTTCTGTTGGCGCAGAGATGATCCTGTAGAAGGGTCCAGTGGTGCTGAGATGGGTCTGGTCTCCTCTGGGAATGCAGTGCACACAGGCTGTGCTGCTGTTCTGAATCCCAGGGTTTATCCAGGTAGGAATTCTTGGCTCCTCCCCCTGGGCGGAGCATCTCCCATGGGATGATGTCATTGTATCAGCCCTGCAGTGAGCCTGGATGGCCCATGGACAGCAGAGATCCCCTGGGGGGAGGATGGGTCCTGGAAGGGATAAAGAACTCTGCCCCAGCTGGTTTAACAGAAGATCCCCCCAGATTATGAGGGATGGGTCCTGGAAGAGATAAAAGAACACTGCCCCAGCTGGTTTGAACAGAAGATACCCCCCAGAGTTGTGAGGGACGGGTCCTGGAAGAGATAAAAGAACCCTGCCCCAGCTGGTTTGAACAGAAGATACCCCCCAGAGCTATGAGGGATAGGTCCTGGAAGGGATAAAGAACACTGCCCCAGCTGGTTTGAACAGAAGATACCCCCCAGAGTTATGAGGGATAGGTCCTGGAAGGGATAAAAGAACACTGCCCCAGCTGGTTTGAACAGAAGATACCCCCCAGAGTTATGAGGGATAGGTCCTGGAAGGGATAAAGAACACTGCCACACATGGTTTAACAGAATCCCCAACTATGAGATATAAATAAAAACTCCAAAACACCATTAACAGAAGACACCCACCCCCCTCCCCCTGGAGTTATGAGGGATGGGTTATACAAGAATAAAGAAAAAAAACACCTCCCCTGTCAGAACCCAGGACATCCCTCTGGCTGCTCTGGGTGATCCGAGACCTTGGCAAGGGGTCCAGAGACAAGCCACGAGAATTTGATTAGTATAATGTTAATTTATCACTGGGTGTAGATGTAGAATTTTGGGGTTTAATGGGGGTTCAAGGAGGCAAGATGGAAGAATCTGGGTGTGTCCCTGTCCTTCTGCTTCTTGTCCTCCACCTTCTGCTGTGGTGGTGGCACTTTTGGATTGGATTAGAGTAGAAATACACTAACACAGGTGATAGGTATTTATCTGTAAACATGGAACAGTAGTACAGAGTATAAAAGATTATGACCACCCTCAGGGTGCAGCCAGCACCCTAGCCGGGGTGAGAACAAAATGTAGCAGATAAGGAACAATAAACAACCTCTGAGAACGATACGGACACGTCCTGACTCTCTTCTGGCACCGGGGCTTGGGACAAGACTTTTGACAACATTTTCAGCTCAAAAACAGAGACTCCCCAACTGGTTTCAACATCTGGCAAATAGAATACACACCTTTGGTTACATATTGCAACCTAAGACACCAATGCATGCAACAAATTATTAATAAAGCAATTAAGGACGCCTTCAGGGCTCAAAGAGAGAGGGAGGAGATGTTGGAGTATGAATCCCCCTTGGCCAAATCCACACAGGCCCAGGAGTGCCCAGAAATGTGAGGATTGAATTAGAACCTTCAGAAAAACTAAACTGTGTCATCCACGCAGACAGGAGGTAGAAATGCAAGTTTAGTTTTAATAAATAGAGGATTTTAAGTGCCTTAAACTGTCTGGGGTTGCTGCATTTTTCCAGTTTTTTTCCTGGCAGTTTGAGGTGGCTTCGTGCATGAAACACTTAGGAAATTTTTTTTTTTCTTTTCATTAGATTCCATGATTATTCTGCTTGTTGGAGAGACTGATATCTCTTGAGTCTTTGAACTGTTTGGGGGAAGGACAGGGGCTCTCACAAAATCACTTTTAAGGATATTCCAGATTTATACAAACAGATCGATTCCTGCTTAAAATGTGTGCAAAACTAAAGATTTAATGATGCACGTTTGGGATCTGCCCAGGAGAAAGGAGTGGGTAAAGCCTGAGCCATCCTCAGGGATCTCTTTTGTCCCAGCAGCTGCTCCTGAGGCCAGAGCAGGCTCCTCCAGGTCCAGGATATTAATTAGGATAAGGATAATCATTGTTTTCCCCTATGGGGAGAACTTTAAGGATCTTTACCCTGTTTCCCCTCTCTCATAAGTCAGCAGTAAATCCTTCCATCACTGACAATGAAATAAAAATAAAACAACAAAATAAAATAATTAAAATACAGAACTCTTTCATACTTGTTGGGAAGTTACAGCCCAATCAAATTTCCAGCACGATCCCATCACAACAATTTGGAGCAACAATTTGCACAGAATTTCCATATTTTTTTTCCCATTTCCCATGGTTTCCTGTCTTTTTATTGCAATGGGTGAGCGTGGCATAACTCAGTGCTGATATGAAAGCACCACCATTCATTTTTCCACTTTTATTGGGAGTTAAATTCTTGTTTGAGATGGAATTATTAATTTGTTACTCAAATCCTGCCACTTTAGTGGGCAGAGGTGAATATTTGCCTTTTTTTCTCTCTTTTTTCCTACATTTTGCAGGAAATTTGGACTTTTTCCATATTAACTTCCCAGAGTTTTGCCTTGTTTATTTTCAAGTAGAAAGATTTCAAATTTACCTTTTAAAAATTATCCTGGAGCTGCGTTTCCCTTTCCAAGCAGTTTCAGTTCTCAGCTCACACAAATTCCATAGTTTTATATTAAATCCTTCAACTCAGACAAGACGGGCCCTTGTTTTCAGATGGTTTCCCTGCTTTTTCAAAAATAAATATAAATAAAGTGCTGCTGTTGGGTCGGGAATGTCCCAGGCTGTCGGTCCTTGGGATCCAAGTGCCATCTTGTGTTCACACTCTGCATTTCAGGAATTTTTCCCCTTACAAACTCCTCAAAAAGTGCAGCTCCTGCTCTCCATGGAAATGCTTGGGGAGGGATTTGTATCATTCAACTCCGAATTATTGGCAAATTGAAACACCAGCAAAGCCGTTTCATAATAAATAAAGCTGGAGATTTATAAATATGAGCTATTTGCACAATGAATTCTTGGGGTTTACTGTAAAATTCACTTCCAGTGGGATGCAGGTCTGGCTGTGCCATCATCCTCCTCATCCCTCTCCCACCAGGATCAATTTCAGGGGAAATAGAGATGCTCGAAATTTTTATTTTACCATATATTTTATTTTATTTTATTAGCGGAAATCAGGAGTTGGTAATTGTAGGTTCGCAGTAAAATTATAGGGTTTTAACCCTGCTCAGGAATTAAATTTGGATTTCCTGGAAAGGCACAGCTGAGATCAGTTTTAAAAGGTAGAAAAGCTGAAGGGCTCATCTGCAGATATTTATAAAGTTTTAAGATAAAAGTTTCAATATTTAATAATGGAGCTACATTTTAGAGGAAATAAATAGAGAACTAAATCCGAATTAGGACCACATGGAATATCTGGGATTCAGGATGTGACCCAGGGCATTCAGCTGTTGATGCAAAATCACCTCTCAATTTACCACAACTTCCATGGAGGGGACCAAGATTAAAAAAAAAATTCAATCAAATTAATCCAATTTGATTAATTCAGCCCTAATTGAAAACAATCCACCACAGGTATTCTGCAGTTCTACAAAATTCTGTGTCAGAATGAGCAGTAACAGGTTTATAACAAGTAATTCCCAGAAATAAAAGAATTAAGTTGAATTTGAAACCAAATTCTCTGAAAATAATCCGCATAGGACGTGCTCTGCTCAGCTGGAACTTCTCTGCTGTTTCTCCCTTCTCTACACTCTGTTTTCTCTCATTTTGTCTGTATTTAAAGATTAGATCCCTAATTTTATTTCTCCATAACTAAGAGACTGCCTGAACTCGTGCCACCAGTAAGGCAAGAACCATCTGGAATGCTCAAATTCCCATTAATTCCACTTTCCCAGTGGCTTCCAGGAGGTCTGGGCAGTCAAATTCCCATTGTGGTTTATTGTGAGTTTGTGGTTTACTGTGCTCAGTGATCTAAACCCTACAGCCTCCTGCAGGTTAAAATGTGGTAAAAAAAATAATTTAGCTGCTTTACCACAAAGCTGTGGCTTAGAACCTTCATTTAAGTGTTTGTTTGCATGCAGAAAATGCTGATTGAAAGGTAATAATTTCTTCCACCAGCTCAGAGAAACATTGTGGGGTTGGATTGGAAGGGACATTAAAGCAGATCCATGGGCAGGGACACCTCCCACTGTCCCAGGATGCTCCAAGCCCTGCCCAACCTGGCCTTGGCACTGCCAGGGATCCAGGGGCAGCCACAGCTTCTCTGGGAATTCCACTCCAGTCCCTCCCCACTCTCACAGGGAGGAATTCCTTCCTTTTTCTATTCCAGCCCTGTCCTCTTCCAGTTGGAAGCCGTTCCCCTTGTCCTGTCACTCCATTCCTCCAATGTCCTTCTGGGTCAGCCAAGCTGTAAAACACCAACTCTGGGACCCTCCCTGGCTGAATCCCTGTGGGATTCACTGCTCCTGAGCTTGGAGGAGCAATATCCAATATCCTTGGATCTGATCCGGCTTTCCTCCCTGCAGGGTTTTATCCCAGGGTGCTGAACCAGGCAGATCAGTTTATCAGCTCAGTTATTATCAAAAGCAATAAACAACGCTGTTTGCACTCTAAATAAAAGGGGAAGGCAGCAGATAACAAAATCCTCTATGTGAAAATAAGAGAAAACTGAATTACAGTTGTTCCTCACAGTCCTGATCCTCTCAGGGCTAATGAACCCCAACCATTCCATGTCCGTGCAGGAACAGCCCAAAAGTGCCAATGTCCAGCAGAGATTCCCATGTTAAATATACCGTGGATATTTCCCCATTATCATTTGCTTTTTGTGCCTTTTTCCCTCAAAATTCACATTTAAACTCCAGCTGCTTCTCCCTGAAAGGTGACCAGGAATCGGCGGCCTTGTGGAGGGAACCTATTCCCTGGGCAATCAGCATATCCTCTCTGAGGGGAAAAAATGGATGAAAAGAAGAAATCCTCACAGGAGATGGCAAAGAACATCCTTGTTATTCCTCCTACATTGTAGTTCTTGTTCAGTCTCTCCTGGATGAAAAGTTAAACTCGACCTTTGTGCTCCTGCCAAGGCCGGCGAGTGCTGCTCCTGCAACTCAGACTTGCCTGGGGCCTGCTTTGCCTCACACAGCAAAAAAATTCATATAAAGAGTCTTAAAACTTCAAGAAAAGGAGGGGAAACTGAAAAGTTTGGGCCAGTTCTAGATCATTTTAATTTTTCCCTGTTCTTCCATCCATCTGGTGGGAATCCTTTGTTTGCAGTGGTGGAAATGTGGGTTTGGAGAGGTTGTGGGAGGCGTTTCCCAAGGATTCTGCTCCAAACCAACCCTGTCCTCCATCACCCTCCAGAATTCATCCCTCTGGATGTGTTATCCTTGTTAATTTTTGTCAAAAACACAGAAAATTGGGTTACATCCCATTCTCCAAAGCAGCTTCCAATGGGTTACATCAGCCAGCCCATGCCTGAGTTTAAAAGTGAAATTCTGCAGCCAAAGCAGGACACAAAACATTCCCATGCTGAGCTGCACGCAGGAAAAACACAGCCCAAGGAACCTGAACAAAGAGCTGCGCTCCAAAATCGTTATTTTTATATTTAACTGGGGCTTCATCATGTCATTAAAAATTTAGGTCAAGCACACCTTGTCCAAAGGTTCTCAAGGAACACGAGGATAAAATTATCTGCCAGGAATTGGTGGCCACTGTTGGGTAGCAGCAGGTAGCGGTTAATTGAAAAGTGCCTTATCTCTAATTATTCTGCTCCATCCTCCTTTGCAGCCCCATTAGAGTGAATACACAAGGAACAGCCTTAAGTACTCTCGAGCCTGATGTCAAAAAGAATATTTGGGAATGGTGATACTCTTATTTTAACCATGTTTTCCAGAGGCTGCTCTGCAAAGCTCTTTTTCGAAGCTGTGGTGTTTTCTGAGGCAGGCCTACACATTCCACGATGTTGCTCCCACAGATATAAAATTTAATTTGACTTCAGCTCGCTTGTTTGGTTGGTTGTGTTTTTTTTTTCTTCTACTTTTTCTGAGTTAGAGCATTTCTATTTTCCCTGCAAATAAAAGTGGGTTTATGGCTGGAGGTGCTGCAGCTCGTTCCGAGTAACTCCGAGATGCTCCACAGCCTCTAAAAGTGCAAAACCATTCTCAGCCTTGCCGTGAATTCCTCTGGAGATTTCTGAGGCCGTTCTGATCCAGCAGCAGCAGATGGCTCTGGGCTACAGGAATGATTCCGACCCAGAGCTTCCCATTTCATTGTTGCGAAGTTCAGGCTTAAGAAATTGCTTTTTCCCTCTTTAGCAAGAGTTGTAACTTCTCCTTAACCACTCTCACCCCAAAACCAATATTTCACTTCATTCCAGCTGTTCCTTCCTTCCCCCAGTTCTGTTTCCAGATGAAATGCCCACAAAAAGAGCAGAATATTTTTCCTGAGGCTTTTTCCTTGCTGGGGACAGCTGGTGGCAGCTCCCTGTGTCCTCGTTTGCCACACAGACACCATCGTGGAATTCCAGACTGGTTTGGGTGGGACTTCAGGGATCACCCCAGCTTTGGGGACAACTTCCACTGTCCCAGGCTGCTCCAAGCCCTGTCCTGCCTGGCCTTGGACACTGCCAGGGATGCAGGGGCAGCCACAGGAGGTGTGAGAGGATGTGGGACATCAGTGGGGACAATTCCCAAGGAGCAGCACGCAGAGCCCTTCACCCAGCAAACCCCTCAGATAAAATTCCCAACAATTCCAGGCTTTGCACTCAGCTGCACTAATGGAAAAAGGGAAAAAATCCCCAAAATCACCTTTTAAAGCCAAAGATCACCTCAAAAACCACCTCCCAAAGGCAGCTCTGCTTTTCCCCGCAGCATTTATGGGAATATTGCTCCTCATCCCATGAGCTGGAGAATAAAAACTGCTTTAATTACACAGAGCACATCCCTGCTCCCTCCCAGCATCCCTGGGACCCTCCTCAGGCAGGGCTCTCCCAGGAATTCCCCCTACAGCAAAATATCTGCAAAGCTGAGAGAATTCCCCTCCCCTGCTGAGGGAGAGCTCCCAGGAGGAGAGAATCCCAATCAAATTCCTCCCACGAGGAGAGAATCCCAATTAAATGTGGTTTTTCTTCAGGGGATCAGGTTGAGTGTAACCTTTTTTGGCTGGAGTTCTGCAAAAATTGCTCTCTTCAGACTCCAAAAAAAAGGCAAAATCTCCCAGCAAACTTGGGCACTTGCAGAGCAAAGTCAAGAACTGGAAATAAAGATTTGCATCCCAAATTCCTTTCCATGTGGTCTGGGGCTTCTCCCATTCATGGGAACTCCACCTGACAGCAGAAATAAAACTATTTTAATTTTATATATATAATATATATATAATTTATTATTTTTATAGATTATAATATATAATATTATATTACGTGTTATTTTATTATGTAATTATACATTATATATTAGTATATATTATTTTATTATATAATATTATATTACATATTATTATATGTTATTATATATAATATAATATATTATATATAATATAATTATAATTATAATTATAATATAATATAATTATAATAGTATAATTATATTACATTATATTATATTAAATTACATTATATTATATTATATTTAAAAATATTATTTTATATATTACTTATTATTTGTGTGATTCTTGTTTGTTATTTTTATATAATGAATATATAATTATGATACATAATAATGAATAAAAATAAATTAATAATAATATATTAATATATTTTTAATATATTGATATAAAATAAACAGACTGGATTTTTCCCATCTATCCACATATCTCCAAGTGCTTCTCAGGATCTCTCTTGATTCGTATCCTGATTTGGCTTCAGAGCTGAGGATAAACCAGCCCCAGCAGTTTAAAGTGAGATTACTCTGAAATTAAACCCCACTTTAATCCAGGGATCGTTCTCCCAGCTCTGCCCAAACAAAACTTTGTGGCAGTGACAGAGAGGGAAAACTTGGAGGCTGGAAAACAAGATCATGGAATGATGCTGAGCTAGCAAGGGCACAAAGCAAAGCACGATAACTGATTTTCCAATTGCATTTAATTTGGGGATTTGAGACTTAAATAAAGGGGAAATCATGGAAATTTCTTGGAGCCAGAAGCCATTAGCAGACTCTAACTCTCTATTAGTTTAAAGGGATTCTGTCAAGTGTGTTTGAGCCTTTTAATTTTTTTTCCCCTATAATTAATGTCCCTGCAACATTAGTTCCAGTGTCTTTGAAGCTGGGAAATGGTGTTTGCTTCCTCCTCTTCCCTGACATTTCACCTCCCCTCACAGCTCCTGTGGAGGCTCATTCCAGCTGTATTTTGATTTATTTTTTATCCCCAATGATATTCCTGATTCCTGCTTTGCCACAGACCTGCAGGATGCTTCACATCCTCTCCTGGGCTTGGGACACTGACAAACTCATCTGGCGCCATTTAGAAAAGTGAAACAACATTTTGGGTTCTGTTGGGGCCAAATCTCTTTTATAACTCTTGGGAAAAGTGTTACCACTGACAAATTTTATGAAGGAAAAATATGGATTGGTTGATCCCCATTTTCTTTTCATTAAGCTCATCATCACTGCAGTAGGGATACAGGAATTTAGGAGCAGCTTCAAAATTCCACAAATTCCCAGGCAAAATTCCTTCATCTGGGGAAATTCTGATTTATTAAATGCAGAAAAAACTGCTGGAATTCCAAGTGATGACCAGATGTGTCCAAGCAGCAAACCCAGCTACTTTCCCAGGGTTAAAACCAAGCCTTGGAAGTTAAACCTGGATATAAAGTTTTGCAGTAATTAGCATTCCAAACATTCTGTGGCAATTCTGCCTGGAACATTGTGTTATCACTCTCCTGCTTCTAACATGGCTTTGGGGGAAAATAAACAACTCCAAATGTGGAGTCTGAGCTTAAATTCCTTATTTTTGCCATGGATCTGGAGGTCCCTTCAGTACAGGATTTTTGCTGCCTCTGTAAGAGAAGTGCAAAATTAACAGAAATTTTCCTTTCCTGAGCATCTTCCCATCCGGGATATTTCAGTTCTGGGACACTCTGGGATCAGTGTAGATTCCAGCTGTCAGGAGACATGGGAATAACCTGCATTTACATCCCCAAATTTAATTATTCAGACGGCAAAACAACCTGGAAAAGCCACGAAAAGCAGAAATTCCTTGGGCCCACTTAGATTATCCAAACATCAGGCATGATCCAGGAAAATGATAATCCTATTTGGAATTCTGATGCTTTTATGGTACTTAAAAATCAAAAAAAAAAAAAAAATGCTGTGCCCTAAGTTAGCACAATTTATCTGCCACAGATTTCATGCAGTTTATTTCATAACATCAATTCACATGGAAATCTCTCTCAAGCAAAATTGCTTCAAATTATTTTAAATCTCTTGATTTTTCTGGTAATTGTTTATTAACCACAACTTTTTTTTTTAAAAAAAGCCCTCTCAATTAGGGCTTGTTTTCTGCAAAATACTTTTAATATTTTGGAAGATCTTATAGAAACAGCCCCACTGCAGCCACTTTTTTCAATCCATGCAGGAACCACTGGGCTCCAGATGGGCTCCGACCTAAATCCTTCAGTGGTCAAACTCCCAGGGCTTCTTCTGAGTGCTCCTCCAAGTCACTCTGTGAACACTGGTGCTTTAAGGAGCATTTTAAGGGACATTTTCCACAGGGTCACGAGTGGCCTGAGCCTTTGCTTTAAGCCACAACTTGGCATGTGAGATATCTTCAGCAGAGAATATTTTTTCCCCAGCAAAACTCCAACTCCCTCCTTCCCCTGGTGCCCGGAATTGATGTTGGCAGTTTTGTGCTCTGAGTAAGGAGCAGAGTTTATCAGTTTAAGTGACTTCAAAAAGCTGGGATGAGCATCTTGGATCGCACACAAAAATTACGAGGCCACTCTGGCACGACAGGCTCGAATTTGCAGAGAAAATTCTCAGCTCTCCCTGGTTCATATTTTATCCCTCCCCAAGCCTGGAGCCTCCTAAATCTTTTTTAAATTCACATTTTATCCAAGAGCAACAATTCCCACAGCACATTCCAGGTCCTGCAGGGATTTGCAAGGAATGAAACCCCCAAACAACCAACCCTGAGCTGATTTTGGTGTCAAACCAAGCAAGAAGCAGCTCCAAAGATCAAAATCCCAAAAGGGGATAAAAAATCAGACCTTTGGCAAAGAGGAGACACCAAGTCCCACCTGTATCTGAGGGAAAGATCTGCTCCCGAGCATTTCAATTACCTTAATGAGGATCTCAATGCAAATTCACTGCTGCTGAGCTGCTCTACAGCAGGCAGCCGAGACTCATTTGTTAAAAACCAATCTGCAGTTTCTTTCTGAGAGTCTCGGAAAGTTCTTAAGTTGTTGGGCTGGTAAATCTTCAAATAAAAATAAAAATTCAGTAAAATTCAGCTGCCTCAGCCCATGTGGGCTGTGGAGAGTCTGGCAACTCCAGGGCATCTCAAGCCTGAGCGTGCATTAAAAGAAGTGACTGGAGAAGCTGGAAGAAAATGAACAATTTTTTTTAAAAAAACAGCTGTTTTGTCATTTTTTTAGTCTTGGGTAAACACAGAAAGTGCCAAACTGCAGCAGATTGCAAATCCCCAAAGCTCAGCTTTTTCTGCACCATTGCCACCCAAGCTGATCACGGGAAAGAATTAATAATTAAGGGTAATTATCTGAGTGGACACTTTTTAATATGCTGAACTCAGGCTGGTGTTGTTAATGGGAAGGGGAGGAAAGAGCAAGGAAACTCTGGAAATGTCAACCTTGTCATCTGGAATTACTTTGACTGGATATTTTATCTTACGTCCCATGACCACCACGTTGTTCTTCTCCCCTTTCCCTTGAATGCCAGAGGTGACAGGAATGGGAAAAACCCTTCCTAATTCAGGAATCAAAATGTGCTGGGATTTCACTGCTCTGGTTCTTTCCTTCCTCTACCAGAAGGAGTTTTGTTAAGGAAAAGCTCAACAAAGGAATGACAAAGCTGTTAAAAATAAAATTTTGATTTCTGATCTTTTTACTGAAAAGATTCCCTCTCTTTTTAATTTTGCTGTTCAAAAACATGGGCTGGGAAAGGTAGATTGAAATTTGACAGCTGAAACAGAGAAATATCTCAGGATGAGCCAGGGAGGATCAGGGAGTGTTTAGTGGAGGGTTCCTCACAAACCCTCAGCATCATGGAATTACAGAATCATGGAATTATTTAGGTTGGAAAAGCCTCTAAGATCATCAAATCCAACCACGAACCAGCACTGCCAAGGCCACCTCTGCCCCGTGTCCCCAAGTGCCACATCCAAAGGGCTGTGAAACCCTGGGGACTCCACCCCTGCCAGGGCTGGACACACTTTCCACAAAGAATTTTTCATTATTTTCCACCCTGAGCCTCCCCTGGCCCAGCCTGAGCTGTTCCCTCTCCTCCTGTCCCTGTTCCCTGGGATAAGATCCCAAATCCCCTCCTGACAGGGAGTTGTGCAGTGCCACAAGTTTCCCTGAGCCTCCTTTGCTCCAGGCTGAGCCCCTTCCCAGCTCCCTCAGCTGCTCCAGCCCCTTTCCCAAGCCCATTCCCTCCCTGGACACCCTCAGGGTCCTGTGAGGACCCAAAGTTGCCCAGGGCTGGAGGAGCCTCAGCAGTGCCAGCACATCCAGATTCCTGACACAGATCCTAAATCCTCACACAGATCCCTGACACAGATCCCTGATTCTGACACAGATCCTGATTCTCACACAGATCCCTAAATCCTGACACAGATCCTTAATTCCTCACACAGATCCCTAAATCCTGACACAGATCCTTAATTCCTCACACAGATCCCTAAATCCTGACACAGATCCTTAATTCCTCACACAGATCCTGATTCCTGACACAGATCCCTGATACAGATCCTTAATTCCTGACACAGGTCCCTGATTCCTCACAGATCCCTAATTCCTGATTCCTGACACAGATCCCTGATCCATGTCACAGATCCCTAATTCCTCATACAGATCCCTAATTCCTGATTCCTCACACAGATCCCTGATTCTGACAAAGATCCCTGATACAGATCCTAAATTCCTGACACAGATCCCGAATTCCTCACCCAGATCCCTGACACAATTTTTCACACCAGGTTTTTCAGAGCTGCCGTAACTTCGTGGCTGTCACTGCCAAAATCCCAACCTCCCCTTTGGCCTGGATTCCCACCTGCTTTAGCAGCCCCCATGACTTTCCAGCTGCCTTTCTGACCTCACTTTTCTCCTCCAGAGCCACAAAACCCCATGAAAATCCCCGGGTGCAGCTCCTGGCACACAAATCCTGAGTCACAGAAATGCTGAGCTGCAGCTGCACCTTTGTGGCAAATCTTTCTGTGCATTCCTAAAACATGGATGGGATGTGGGAATGTTTGAGAGCAGAGCCCTAACAAAACACTTTCCACCCATCATGTGCTGCCTAAATCCCTTTCCTGATCATTTTTCTCTTCATCTTTGTAGCCAATCGATTTAAATGTGACACTTCTGTCTCCTGCCCAGCAGCCTGGATTTTGCTGTCTGTTAAAGGGCTGGCACACATCAAAATAAGGTCAGTTATTATTTCAAAAGTACCCTTAAACATATAAAATATAATAAAAACCATTATATTCCTATCCCAGTCACAAAACCTAGCCTCAATTTAAATTCACTTACATATGTCATTCATACTCTCTATTAAATGACAAATCTTTTAGATAAAGCAGGGAAAAAAAGCAAGAACTGAAGGAAAAACAACTTCTGCTCCTGTCGCCGTTCTACTCTGCTTCTGCACGGAGAATTTCCAATATCCAAGCAATAATTCCAGCCCAAATTGGACCAGTGGGGTCACCAATCCTCTTTAAGAGGCACCTTTCCCCAGCAGGTTTTTACTCCCGTGTCTCTGCCTTAAGCGTTGGATAAATGATGTGCTAAAAGCAGATGGTAAAAACCCTTCCCAGATATGGCTGGAAAAATTGGACTTGCTGGGAGTAGTCCCAGGGGCCTCTTCTCAGAGTGTTCCTGCACAAGGAGAAACAATTCTTTTCCTTTCGGCTGCTGTTGTGTCCTGCTGGGGGAAGGCTGCAGCGGAATGATGAACTCTGTGAAGGGTGAAATGAGGATTTGCTGCTGGTTCACACCTTCGGTGCTGGAGAGTTTGGGCTCCCGCAGACCTGGCAGGATTTTTCTGGCTGCAATCACAGCCCAGGCTCCAGTTTTGCTCCAAGTGATGGTTCCTGGTGGGTCGCTTTGTTCTTTTAAAGTTTTGCTAAGCTTTCGATGTTTGCATTTTTTACACTAGAGTTCTCATGCGCTTTCATCTAAAAATATCATTGCTTTGCATTCTTTCTTGGAGGAGGAGAGAATTGATGGACTGTTGTCTGATTAAGAGCAGACAATCTCATCCTCCAATCCACTTTCACTGCGAAAATCCTATAAATTACGAGGTCTGAAAAATAAACTCCCTCTTTTTGCTTTGGACCTCTCAGTGCGTGTTCATTTCGTGTCCTAGTGTGACACTGGTGTCACCTGGCTGGAGGAGCCAGGGCAAGGAGCTGCTGGGGGTGAAACCTTGAGCCGGGGTGTCAAGCACAGTGCTTCCCTTCCCAATTCATTCCCTGCCCTTGGAACCCTGAGAATTCCAGGCTTTCTGTGCTCACAGGCACTGACCCCCAAGCAAACACTGCACTGACCTGAGGCGTGGAGAAGCTCCCAAAATTGAGTGACAGCGCTGGGATTGTGGGTGTGGGGTTTGAATAGAAGTGTGTGAGATCACAGGGTGCAAAACTGAGAGTTTAAGGCTTTAGAATACAGTAATATAAATATAAAGCAAGGTGGAGGATTTAGGGCAGAGGCCAGTCCTGCTTTTTCACCTTCTTCTCCATGGCTCTGGGTGGGATTTTGTAATTGGGTAGAAAAGTCCACATTGCAGCCAGGGGTGGTTGATTATTGGGTTAAAAGTGAAAATAATTGAGGTGTCATTTCTTAATTGGACAGTTTGTGCTTAAAAGGCCTTGGAGAGAGAGAGAGATGGGGCTCATTTTTAGTTTGTTAGCCAGAAGTGCTAACGATTTGTGAGACCATAATATAGATAAGAATTAATAAACATCTGAGTCTGAACATGAAATACCATCTGAGCATTTAATCCCGACTCTGGCAAAAAGAAGAAAAAACACAACACAGTGGTGCCCTGTGTGAGGACACCTGTCAGAGTCAGGACCTCCTTTACCAATAAATTGGTTTTACTGGAGCTGAGCTATGTTATGAACCCTCAGGCCCCACTGAGTTTAGCACCACATCTGCCCAATCCACCCATGGATTTGCCATATAAATTTTCCAAGAGCAAATTTTCCAGTAACAATCTTGTGTCCTCAACACACGCAGGATGGAGGAAAGACCCAAAAAACTCAGCACAGAAAACATCCACCTCCAAAAAAGAACTCACTCAGCTTCCTGGGAATGAGAAAAATCAGGCTTGCATCCCTAAAAAGCTGCTTTAGCTTTTGTCAGGCTTGCCATGATCCGACTGCCAGGAAAACAAACTTTTCTGAGCTCATAGCCCTAGTTACCATCTCAGTGATTTAATTAAAAAGGAAAAGTTTTCCTCCCACAGCCAGGAGGCACCTGAAAGTACTGGACAGTTGGAAAGAAGAGCAAAACAGCTCGGGATATTGTTAAAAACATCTGGGTACGAAAAATCTTCATAATTTAACAAGTTGTGCGGACTAAACGCTGAATTTTAAACCAGGCCCAAAGCAGAAATTAAATTAATTTCCTTGAATTTAACCTGGGCTGCAGCTGGAATCCTCACCTCCAAAACAGCATTTTTAGCATCCCAATGTGCAAAATGTCATTATCTTAAGGAAAACCAGCCCATCCCTCTGGATCCAAAGCCAAGATTTTGGGCTCATCCAGCTCCAACTTCCCAGACTTATCAGGAGCAAACAGAACCACCTGGAGCCTCTCAGGAAGGTAAAAAAATCCAACACTGATCCCAAAGCTTTTGTCCTTCTCGCTGTACCAGGGAATGGAGTTGATGGCTCTCCTGGAGAATTCCAGACCAGGGAAGTGTCCAAACTCCACTGGGAGAGCTCTCCCTGAGCCTCTCCCTGCTCCTTTGTCCAACAAAAACCAATTTTCCTCACACAAATGGGAAATAAGGAGCAGAACTCCAGCTGAAGGAGCCAAGCCTTGTTCTGTCTGCGGCTGGGGAAGTTTTCTCCCTGCTGGGGAGAATTCAGAACACGAATTAAGCCCCAAGTACACTCATCACCCTTCCAAAAATACAGAAGGAAATCTGCTTTTTACCTTTACCTGATTTCACCAGGGATTTCTCTGAAAGCCTAAAGGGAAGAGGTTTTCAAGGGTTCAGGAAAGAGAACTTGAAAACTGCTCCATTCCTGAATTCACCCATTTCTTTTGAACCCTAAATGCTAATAAGAAATCATCATTATTTAGATTTGTGGGTAGGTTTTTTCTAGAAAACATTGGAAACCTTACAGCTCCAGGGCAGATTCCTTAAGGATAATGGAAGCAAAAATATTTCCCTTAAACAGAGCTTTTACAAAGAGCTTTTTTTATTATTATTATTTGGTAAAACATCCTTTTCTTAAGCATCAGCACACAGGTTTCTCTCACACTCATTTTTCACCTTTTTAACTTAGAGCACTTTCAGAGAATTCATTCCTATTTTCACCTTGGATGTCCCAAGAAGCCTCTTTTTAGCTGGAATGGATCCTGCTTTTTCTACCCTGAGAAAAATACCTCAAGCTCAATTTTCTTTTTTTTAGAAAGTAATGTCATTTTAATGCCATTTTTATTCAGCGCTTGACACCTGCGCCAAACCCCAGCACGCTGCTGAATTTTACTTTTAAAGAGGTGTTTTTATCAAGCAGCCATTCTCACCCTGGTGTAATATCTCATTTTCACAGCAGTTGATTAAAATCCATCCCGTTTTCACTGGGATACACCCAGTGACACTCCCCTGCTACAGAGATACACGGAGGAGATAAGAGAAAATAAAATATCCCTGGCAGCGCTGGGAACATTGGTAAATGCAGATATTCAGCATCTACTTATCTTTTATGTATACAGATATCTGCGGTGACAAATAGCCTATTATGGGCTGTGATTGACTGAAAATTGGGAGCAGAGGCTGGAAAAGAATCCTGAATAACTCTGAGGAGCAGCTCCTGCTCCTATTTCACATTATGGCCTCACAGATTGCCGCAGGGAAAGAGAAATAGGAAAGAAAACAATTTCGTTTTAGCGTAGCTAAAACTGGAGATGGTTGTGGATTTTTCCTGTAATTAATCCAATTAACAGGACTTGGATTTGGCGCTGGATGAAATTCCAGCATCTCCAGGTATTTCTCCAGGAGGCCTTGACCCTACAGGGCTCATCAGAAAAGAGGGTGAGACCTGCAGCAGAACTCATTAATAATTCATTAAAAAGTCATAAATACGTCAGAGGTTTTTCTCTCTGAGCTCAAGGACACCTGTGCCCAACAGCTTCAGTCAGATTCTCACAGCTGGCAGAGAAAAATCCTTGAGCTCCTTCCTGGATTTCCATTCAGTTTGCACTTGGGCAAATTCCCATCATTTTTCAGGGAATGTGGCCCTCAATGGCGTCCCTGGGAGTTTTGATGTCGAGTTCCAAGGATCCAAACGTCACAATCCAGAGACAGGAACTGAAATTTTGGCCCCCAAATCCACCCCAAATCCCAGCAGGCTGTGGTTCCACTGGCAATCCTGGAATGTTTTACAGCAGCTGCAATCCCGAATCTGTCAGAGCTGGACATGCAAGTCCTAAAATTCCCAGTTGGATCAGGCGAATTAACAGAAGATTCTGCGGCCACACAAACTATCAAACCTTTATAAAAGTTACTCTTGTCCTAATCACTTTGCACCTTCCTGTGAAAAACGAGGTTCACTTTCTTAGAAAAATTTATAAATTAATCACTTTGCACCTTCCTTTGAAAAACGAGGTTCGCTTTCTTAGAAAATTTTGTAAGTTTAATAAAATTTTTTTAAAAATGGATAATTAGGAGTCAGACTAAAGCAAATACAGTTTACTGAGCTAGCCAGCACACCTCACCCCTTCAGACCTTTGTTTTAAGGATCTCTGTGTTAGTGTTCAATAGACCCCAATGCATTATTCAAACATCCTCTAAGTTCAGATGTTCTCCTGGTTTTGCTTCCCACAATTTGTCTTAGTTGACTAAATTATCATTTTATTATTCTTGTAGACAAAGTTCTTTTTGGTGTCTTGCAGCCGTTCTTGTGTCTTATTCTTCTGATAGCAGGAGATCAATAAATTCCTTTCTGTGGCTTTTGGTCCACCAATATCTTCATTTGTTGAATGCAGGAATGCGGAAATGCAGGAGGATTCCCCCTCTACCTTCTAGTTTGGCCACTTTAGATGTTACAGAAAAAAACCACAGTTTTTTATTTTAACACTATGTTACAACAAAAAAAATACACATTCATCACATTTCTAAACTCTATTAATAAAAGAAAACACAGTAAAACCTTCCCACATTATACACAAGTATTCATTTTAATATTTGCGAAAAGCCAACTTTATAATGTGCATTTGTAACATTCTCATCCACAGACACAAACCTCTGAACTCCTCTCCTCAGACAGATAAATTCACAATTATCCAAGGGAGATTTCTTTGCCCTGGTTTGTTTTTGTGAGCATCAGCTGCCAGGGAGGAGCTGCTGCTGCTCCCATCCTGCTGATCCAACCCCAAATCCCCGCTCCTGCTCCCCCAGCGGATGATCATCCTTCTCATCCTCTTCCTCGTTCCACCCAATCCATCACTGACTCAGTGTTATAAATGATTAGAAGCAAATTCAAAAATAAAAGAATTTATTTAGCAAAGTTTCCTACAGCGAATTAGAATCCACAATAAAATTGGACAACATCGATCGAATGCTGGGTGGGCAGAGTGACAGTACAAAGGTACCGTCCAACCTCGACCACACACACCGAGCTTCGGCGTGTGGGTTTTATACAGTTTTTTACCCCAAGGCTAAGTCCATTGAAAGTCCAAATATTCATGCATTTCTTTATTTCCAAATGGAGGTTTGAAAGGATTTCCTGCATGAAAGGATTGCTTGATAGTCTTCCCGGATTTCATCTTGGGAGGGTGACGTGATCATCCTCCGGATCCCCACCAAGATTGATATCAGATGTTGAGGAGCTGTGAAGTGGAGGTCCATCCTTGACGAATGGGCCATCTTCCAGTTGGCCTTGTCGTTTCTGTTGCAAATGTGTTTGCTCGCACAGTGGACTCTGGAATCTCGGAGACGCCCTTGAGTAGCTTTTAGTAAACCAAATCCTTGATACAATATTATTGCACGAATTTATCATTACATCCATTACACTCAGGAAAGTTCCTGGAATGTTTGGGATCCATCATTTTCACGGGTGAGCTATTTGGATTTAGCTCCCTTAATAAATCTTCACCCATCAAAGTCATCAATCTCTTCAGTCTTTTCATCATTTCTGTTGCTCTTCTGGGAATGCCTTCCTGCTTTCCCCAAATCTCTCCAGAGTGGAGCGCTCAGCTGAGGATGCAGCGCTTCACAGGAGCTCAATCCAGAAAAACCAACTCCTCCTCTTTCACCAAGTATCCAAAATCAGAATTATTTTATTTGCTGCTTTTTTTTTTTTTTTTTTTTGTTCAAATTTCAGCACCTAAATCGAAAATCACCAAATCAGCTTTGCAGATGTTTGGGGTTATTTTCTTCCAACTCATTTCTAATTTTTTTTCCAGGTTTGAAAAAAGCTGTAAATACCAAACTTCATTGAATTGGCTGCATTCTATCTCAAAAATAAAAAATATGACAAAAGCAATTTGATTGCCATACAAACAACAAAACCATGATTTGCTTTCTGATTCCTGTTGAATATTTTTGCTCAGCTCCTTGAACTTCTCATTTCACCAAAACAAATGCCCCAAGGGCTCCTCATTCAGGCTGTGACCAGATCCAAAGCTGATTTCTCATGGACACGAACTGATTTAGGCTCATCTGAAGCTTTAAAAAAACATTTTTGGAGGGAAGCTCTGGAGCTCCAGTCTGTCTTTTTGATGCCCTGAATCTTTCTTCTTTCCAGGCCTGGAGTTTTCCATGGGAACACCAAATTTGGAGGTGAAAAATCACCTTGAAAATGCTCACAAGGGAGGTCAGGAGCAGCTTAGATGCTTTTCAAGCCGAGTAAACACCAACACCTCTGGAAACCCAACTTTTCCCAGCACCGAGACAACACTTGGAGCCCTTTGCTCATTTCAAGCTGTTAAAAAAATCACCTCATCCCTTCCACTCAATAATTTCCTGATTTATTACAGAAAGGTGAGAGGTGCTCCCTCCCCTCACCAATTACCTGAGCCCTTGGGTGCTCTCTGATGTGTCTTTGCATGAATAACTTTGTTTTCAGACTTCCTCGTCCTTCTTGAACTGGAATTATTTGTCAAACACGAGCAATTTTCCCCTCGCAGAAGGCGGCTAATTAGCGTGGCAGGCTGTCACTTTGTCACACCGCGGTGACAAACAATGCAGGAGATTAAAGAGTTGTTAATTGGCTGATACTTCGAGTAGCAATTTCAGCCTGTTTAATGCGGCAAGAAAACATCGAAAAGTTGTTTTGATCAGACCAAGGGGGAAAAAAAATTCAACAAAATCAGTTTTTTCAAGAGGAAGAGCATCGTCCCACAGGAGAAATCCCAAAGGCAGGCAGGCCTTCCAATATGGGATTAAGGAAAATTATTGCTCCGTGTGTTGTAGGAATGTTCTGCCAGAAGAAAGTTTGTTGTAAATTATTCTTGGATTTAGGGACTTTGTTAAAGACCTGCATTTCCAGGTCAGAGTGTTTTCTAAACAGGCATTGAACAATGAAGATTAAACGGATTTGGGATTTTTTGGGGTGGTTTTTTTGCATGTTAAAAGGATCATGGAATCACAGAATGATTTGGGTTGGAAAGGACCTTAAAAAATCATTTTGTTCCCAGAGTGAGTGAGTGATCACAGAGTGATTGGTGCTTTCTAAACAGGCATTGAACAATGAAGATTAAAGGGATTTGGGATTTTTTTTTTTTTTTGAGTGGTTTTTTTGCATGTTAAAAGGGTCACGGAATCACAAAATGATTTGGGTTGGAAAGGACCTTAAAAATCATTTCATTCACAGAGTGAATGAGTGATCATAGAGTGATTGGTGTTTTCTAAACAGGCACTGAACAATGAAGATTAGAGCGATTTGGAATTTTGGGGGGTGGTTTTTTTGCATGTTAAAAGGGTCATGGAATCACAGAATGATTGGGGTTGGAAAGAACCTTAAAAATCATTTCATTCAGAGTGAATGAGTGATCACAGAGTGATTGGTGCTTTCTAAACAGGCATTGAACAATGAAGATTAAAGAGATTTGGGATTTTTTTGAGTGGTTTTTTGCATGTTAAAAGGATCATGGAATCACAGATTGATTTGGGTTGGAAAGAACCTTAAAAATCATTTCATTCATAGAGTGAATGAGTGATCACAGAGTGATTGGTGCTTTCTAAACAGGCATTGAACAATGAAGATTAAAGGGATTTGGGATTTTTTGGGGTGGTTTTTTTGCATGTTAAAAGGATCATGGAATCACAGAATGATTGGGGTTGGAAAGAACCTTAAAAAATCATTTAATTCACAGTGTGATCGGTGCTTTCTAAACAGGCATTGAACAATGAAGATTAAACGGATTTGGGATTTTTTGGGGTGGTTTTTTTGCATGTTAAAAGGATCATGGAATCACAGAATGATTTGGGTTGGAAAGAACCTTAAAAATCATTTCATTCACAGAGTGAATGAGTGATCACAGAGTGATTGGTGCTTTCTAAACAGGCATTGAACAATGAAGATTAAACGGATTTGGGATTTTTTTGAGTGGATTTTTTGCACCTTAAAAGGATCAGAATCACAGAATGATTTGGGTTGGAAAGAACCTTAAAAAATCATTTAATTCACAGTGTGATCGGTGCTTTCTAAACAGGCACTGAACAATGAAGATTAGAGGGATTTGGGAATTTTTGGGGTGGTTTTTTTGCATGTTAGAAGGATCATGGAATCACAGAATGATTTGGGTTGGAAAGAACCTTAAAAATCATTTCATTCATAGAGTGAATGAGTGATCACAGAGTGATTGGTGCTTTCTAAACAGGCATTGAACAATGAAGATTTAAAGGGATTTGGGATTTTTTTCTTTTTTGAGTGGGTTTTTTGCATGTTAAAAGGGTCATGGAATCACAGAATGATTTGGGTTGGAAGGGATATTAAAAATCATTTCATTCCATCAACACCTCCCACTGTCCCAGGCTGCTCCAAGCTCTGTCCAGCCTGGTCCTGGACACTTCCAGGGATCCAGGGCAGCCACAGCTGCTCTGGGAATTCTATTCCAGTCCCTCCCCACCCTCACAGAGAAGAATTCCTTCCATATTTAACCTAAATTTCCTTTCTGTTCCTTTGAAGCCTTTCCCCCTTCTCCCATCTCTCTATTTCCTTTCCATCTTCCTCATGGTTTCCTTCAGATCCGAGGAATTCTAAACTACTCCAACGTGAACTCTGACCAAAAAATTGCCCAGAATGCCCCAAAATAATTCAAAACTTCTCCACAGCCACTGAGGATGAGTTAAGAAAGCCTGAGAGAGGATGAAATGGCCTTTCAGTTACCAACAATTAAGCAGCAGAAGACAAGATAATCAGGGTAATTAACAACATCTAAACCAACAGCATTAATTTTGTGGTGAATGCAGGGATTTGCAGTGGGTGGGAGCAGTGAGGTCAGTGCTCAGTGTTCATCCCCACACCTGCAAAAACCCCGAGGAAAATCAAACTTTAACAGCTGAAAACGCATCAGAAAATTGTTGTGAAAAACCCTGGAGCGTTCACTTCTTCTGGGGAGGAAAATCACAGGGACAGAAACATTTAAAATAGAACCAATACTCACAGCTTGGGGAATATTGGGGTGCAAAAGCCTGGATGAGCTTCAATCCTGGTTTTCATTGCCAAAATCATGCTAATCTTTCATTTCCTTGCTAAATTTTCATATTTCTTCAGAAATGCTGGAAGGAGAGCTGCTAAATAACCACACTTGGGAAAATGTTGTCTCCCACCCTGGCCTGAGCAGTTCAAATGAGTCAGAGCTGCTCTTCCACTTCGGCTGCCTTCACCTGGAATCTCCTGGTTCCTGCAAGGAAAACGAGGAAAGGAAAAAAACCATGCAAGGAAATCAAAGAACCTCCAGGCAGCCTCCATGATAAACAGTACAGGCTGAGGCAGCC
The DNA here is from genome assembly GCA_021534815.1 of Acrocephalus arundinaceus. NCBI lineage: Eukaryota > Metazoa > Chordata > Aves > Passeriformes > Sylviidae > Acrocephalus > Acrocephalus arundinaceus. The sequence goes on from JAJEOU010001709.1 coordinate 14,681,484, forward strand.
TCCCCAAAATGCCAAAATTCAGAATTTTTTAGCTATCCTAAAGGGCTCAGGTAGGGATCTGCCATTCTCTGGTGATTACTTTTAATTAGGAAAACATCCTGGAAAAAAATGGGAATGGAACTGGGGAAGTGTGGATGTCAAACCTGATGAAAAATCCCCAAAAACCAGTTATTGCTGGGGAACAGAGGTGGGAGCTCATTTTTATCAACAGAATCATTGAAAGGCAAATAAAAACCCACAGGAAATAAAGGAAGTTTTTTCTTGGCTTTCTGCTCCAAGTTCTCCCTTTCAGGAGCTGAGCACTCCACAATAAAAGAAGAGTGGGGTTGGAAATGTGGCAGCTCCAGGGTCCCACCTGCCCGGCTCAGCCATTCCCTGGATAATCAGCAGGGACAGGAGACTTTGGCCAGAGAAAAGAAGAAATTAATCAGATTTCTGCTGGCAAAGTGTTGCTTTTTGGCACCTTCAGCTCAAGATCAGGCCACTGCTGGTGTTTTTTTCCCCCCTTCAAAAGCCCAGAACTTTCTCCTGAAGGGATCAAGGAAAAAAATTGAAAATTTCTGTGTTTGAGGGGATCCAAATGTTCCCACTGTGTATTTTTCCTCTATTTTCCTGATTAGCTCAACACAACCGCTGACACATCATTATCAAAGGAGGAAAAGAATCCCACAAAAGAATCATATAGGAGGAAAGAATCCCACTAAAAGATCATTAAAGGAGGAAAGGAATCCCACAAATGAATTAGTAAAGGAGAAGAATCCCACAAAATAATCACTAAAGGAGGAAAAGAATCCCACAAAAGGATCAGTAAAGGAGGAGAAGAATCCCACTAAAGAATCACTAAAGTAGGAAAAAAAATCTCACAAAATAATCCTTAAAGGAGGAGAAGAATCCCAAAAAATGATCACTAAAGGAGGAAAAGAATCCCACAAAAGGATCACCAAAGGAGGAAAAGAATCTCACAAAATAATCATTAAAAGAGGAAAAGAGTGCCACAAAAGAATCAAAGGGGGAAAAGAATCCCACTAAAGAATCACTAAAGTAGGAAAAAAAATCTCACAAAATAATCATTGAAGGAGGAGAAGAATCCCATAAAATAATCCTTAAAGGAGAAGAACAATCCCAAAAAGTAATCATTAAAAGAGGAAAAGAATCCCACAAAAGAATCATTAAAAGAGGAAAAGAATCCCATAAAAGGATCATTAAAGGAGGAAAGGAATCCATAAAAAATCACTAAAGGAGGAGAAGAATCTATAAAAGAATCATTAAAGGAAGAAAAGAATCCCAAAAAAGGATAATTAAAGGAGGAAAAGAATCCCACAAAACGATCATCAAAGGAGGAAAAGAATCCCACAAAAGAATCATCAAAGGAGGAAAAGAAACCCAAAAAAAAGAATCCCCAAAGGAGGAAAAGAATCCCAAAGAAGAATCACTAATGTAGGAAAAAAAATCTCACAAAATAATTATTAAAGGAGGAGAAGAATCCCAAAAATGATCACTAAAGGAGGAAAAGAATCCCACAAAATAATCATTAAAGGCGGAAAAGAGTTCCACAAAAGAATCAAAAGGGGAAAAGAATCCCATAAAAGAATCACTAAAGAAGGAAAAGAATCCCACAGAAGAATCACTAAAATAGAAAAAAAATCTCACAAAATAATCATTAAAGGAGGAAAGGAATCCCACAAAAGGATCATCAAAGGAGGAAAGGAATCCCACAAAAGGAAACATTAAAGGAGGAACAGAATCCCACAAAAGGATCACTAAAGGAGGAGAAGAATCCCAAAAAAGAATCACTGAAGGAGGAAAGGAATCTCACAGAAGAAATAATCAAGGGAGGAAAAGAATCCCACAAAAGGAGCATTAAAGGAGGAAAAGAATCCCACAAATGATCACTTAAGCAGAAGAATCCCACAAAAGAATCATCAAGGGAAAGAAGAATTCCACAGAAGAATCACCAAAGGAGGAAAAGAATCCCACAAAATAATCACCAAAGGAGGAAAAGAATCCCACAAAAGATCCCACAGAACAAATTCCAGCTCCAAGCAAAGCTCCCAATTTCTTTCCATCCCCTTCCCAATTTAAGGCACTAATTGAAGCCATTCTGCTCCTTGCATCAACAAATGAAGGGTAATTAATGATGTTGTTCCCTCAACTTTGTGTTCACAGATCGCATTGATCTTCATTATATTAAGTCAAGTGATTCCTTCCTTCCTGCTGGCTGGGGAAGCAGGGAATGATCCGGGAATGGATGAACTGGGATGCTGGGCATTGAATAAATCCCATTTTTTCCCCATTTACTTGTTCACCATTAATGGTTGTACTTCATCTGCTGCTTAAGGCCATTAGTGCCTAAATGGGGTGATATTAATTCAGGGTAATTAGGGAATCTTTAAGGCAAAAAACCGGGATGGCTGCAGAATTCTGGCCAAATTCCAGAGGATAAAGAATTCCTGCAGGCTGTGGGGTGCAAACTCCTTGCTCCACTCCTTCCAGGGAGGGAAGCCATGGAAATGCAATAAAAATTCCTGGTTGAGTGAAGTATCTGGGAATTCTCATTCCTATTTCCTGCTAAATCCCCCTGAGTACTTGAGCTCACCTCACATCCAATGTTTGGAAACCGGGAGAATATTTCAGGAAGAACTCACTGCCTGTATTTAACTCAGTGCCCTCCCAACCTGGAATTCATCACTTTTTACCCTCCTCCACTTCCCAAAAAATTCTGGGAGAGAGAGAGAGCAGAGCTCAAAAATATAACTGTGAAAAAGCAGAGGGGGAAAAAAAAGAATTTAAACTTTGCTCTATCCCCATGCAGCTATTTTAGATAGCTGCATGTGCAAGAAATTCTGGACAAAATTGGCTTTTCACTCGTGCTAGGAATTGATTTTGTTTTAAAAATGTAAATGTGTCAAATCCTCCTTATTTTGAGCAAATTTAAAAATTTAAACACTTGCAATGTTTTAGAAACACGAGTTCTAACAAAGGAGGAATTAATCCAACAGGATATGAGTCCTATATGAACAAAAACCTTGCTTTGTACATAATTTCATTGATTTTGTGTTCAAACCTCATTTTTAGAGTGGTTGAATAACCAGAAAAAAAAGTGGAGAAAAAGAATTGGTGGTTGAATAATCAGAAAAAAAGTGGGGGAAAAGAACTTACAGAGACAAGAGCTCCTATTGGAACCTCACACATCACTGAAGGCCCTTTAAAATTTTAGCAATAACACATCCGTTTCCCAAAGTTTGGAGGTGAAGGGTTTTTATTTTGGTGCAGCCAGGCACAAAATGCAGCTGGGATCCGTTAATCCAATTGTCCTCCCCTCCGAGGTTTGATATCCCCAAAATATTTTGGGAGATGTGGGATAACTGAGCTGTGAGCTGGACACACAACCACCAACCTCACCCCATCACATTTCCCAGAAAACCCCAAAATCTCCTGGTAGGGCTCAGAAAAAGAACAGAATTTGAGGGTTTTGGGATTTTTACCCCAAATGTTGTTAAAGGAGTTGATCCCTCCAAATTAAAATGCTTTAGTCCAGCACAAAAATTGCCTTAATTATTTTTGCCATCCCCTCAAGGCCATTTCCACCTTTGGGGAATTGCACAGGAAAAGTGGGAGCAGGATATTTTGCACACTGGGAATGTGCCACCTTTTCCAGCTGAAACATCAAGCTGAATTCACCACTGGCAACTCCTATAAATGAAATAATTCCAATCAGGAACAAAACTCTGCAGCAGAACAAAATAAAACTGGAGTTTGACCCAATTTCGCATTCCCTCGGTGAAGTTTAGAGGGTAAAAGAAAAAACAAAGTAACTTCTTTTAAGCTAAAAAAAAAAATGCAGAAAGTTAACGGGAAACGTTTAAATTAGAGTGGAATTAAATGGAAGATTTGGAACTATGCAAAAAAGCAGCTCAGCTCTTTAGGGTAATGTTGAAACATTGTTCCTCCAGGTGCTCTTAAAGGAATAAAGGCAGTAATGGAGCCATGAATCACCCAGTAAAACATCCCAGCTCCAGAGCAGGGACAGCAGGGATGGAAAAGCAGCCAAATCCCAAAAACTCAATCATGTGCTGGCTTTACATTCATTAAATTTTTATATTTTATTATTTTCTAAATTTAGGGGTGGGAAACAGAGGTGACATTTCATCAAAGAAAGCATTTAAAGACATTTTGCTGTCTATACTGTGTCCCCCAAAAAGGCAAAATCCTGGGATTCAGCATCCAGAGCTGCCAAAAAGTGGGAAAGGAAGGGAAGGAAAGGGGAAAGGGGAAAAGGGGAAAAGGGGAAAAGGGGAAAAGGGGGAAAGGGGAAAAGGGGAAAGGGGAAAGGGGAAAGGGGAAAGGGGAAAGGGGAAAGGGGAAAAGGGGAAAGGGGAAAAGGGGAAAGGGGAAAGGGGAAAGGGGAAAGGGGAAAGGGGAAAAGGGAAAGGGGAAAAGGGAAAGGGAAAAAGCCATCAAAACCAAATTCATTTGCCAGAGCTACCAAACCAGGCCCTAAAAACAAATATTCTTCAAAGTTTGACTGAAATCCATTCAAAAGAGAAAAAATTCACCAGAGAAGGTACACAAAACCTTGTAGGATGAACACAGCCTCAGTTTCTTTGCTGTTCTTCAGAGTTCAAAATGTGAAAAGCTGAGCAAGCAGAACAAAAACTAAATAGTGAAATGCAGGAGGAAATGTGGTCAGCAGCTCACTAAAGCAGCGTTATTCACCTGGACTTTGACCATTTAGCTCAGTTAAATTCATGATCCATAAAATAGAGAGCAATAAAATCCATTTTTTTGTTGTTGTTGCAGTGTTGAATTAAAGTATCACTAATGCTTGAGAAAACATCGCTCTCGCCCGGCCACTGCTGTGGGTTTTTTAATCAGGAAGCCGAGCAATTGCAGGTTATTATTTCCCCTTGACAAGTTCCAACCCAAGCCTCTTTTAATGCCCCGGTACCTTAAAGACTCCCACGAGTGTGGGAGGCCGAGCTCCAGCACAAAGACACAGCTCCAAACCATTTCACAAAGAATTCGCTGGGGTTTGAGCAAAGTTTTTTGGGTTTCAGCCCAAAAATGGGGCTGCAAATGATGAAGGCAATCCCTGCACTGTTCCTGCCCTCCAGGAGTGGGACATGGGCCCTGGGGAAACCCCAAGCCCAGCGTGGTGTGTGGGGAGGAGAAGCAGCAGGGTGGGGATCCAGAGCCTGGTGTCCCCCTGGGCTCTCCTGCTGCCACAGGACATGGATCAGTGGTGGCCTTGGCTGGGTTAATGGTTGGACTCAACCTTTGAGGGCTTTTCTAACCCAAATCATCCCACAGGTGCTGCTCCTCAACCTCTTTGGGGTTCCTCAGCCTCTCTGAGGTTCCTCAGCATCTCTGAGGCTCCTCAATCTCTTTGAGGTTCCTCAGCCTCTTTGGGTTCCTCAATCCCTCTGATGTTCCTCAACCTCCTTGAGGCTCCTCAGCCTTTCTGAAGTTCTTCAGACTCTCTGAGCTTCCTCAGCCTCTCTCAGGTTCCTCAACCCCTCTGAGGTTCCTCAATCTCTTTGGGGTTCCTCAGCCTCTCTGAGGTCTGCTCAGCAGTGAGGTTTTAGATTTTTTTCCATGACATTCTCTGCTGACATTTCTGTTGTTATTTCTCCCATGCTGCCCCATTATCCAGAAAACTGCTTGAAATTCCCAGTGGGAAACTTCACCTCTGCCATGGAATCTGCTTCTGGAGCAGGTGGATGTGGAGATCCCACTCTGGCCACATGAAGGGCTTTAAACTCTGAGTAGATTTATGGTGGATATTGGGATGAAATTCCTCCCTGTGAGGGTGGGGAGGGGCTGGGATGGAATTCCCAGAGCAGCTGTGGCTGCCCCTGGATCCCTGGCAGTGCTCAAGGCCAGGTTGGATGGGACTTGGAGCAGCCTGGGACAGTGGGAGGTGTCCCTGCCCATGGAGGGGTGGAATGGGATGGGATTTAAGGTCCCTTCCTGCCCAAAATCATTCTGTGATTCCATGATCCTTTTAACATGCAAAAAAACCCACCCCAAAAACCCCAAATCTCTCTAATCCTCATTGCTCAATGCCCCATCAAAAAGCACTGATCACTGTGATCTGGAAATGCAGACCTTTAACAAAGGCCCGATTCCTCCCAACAAATATCCTTAAAATCTGATTTTGGGCTCCTGCCTTCCCACCTCAAACCCCACATCCTGCAGCTCCATTAACACCTCGGCCTCATTTCTGCATTAACTCGAGTGATTCTCTGAGCTGACTTCGCCTTCCCCAAGAACTCCCTGTGGAGCCTAAATGGAAGGAAACTCCTTATCCCCAGCGCTGAATTGCAAATGAGGATGATTTAGGCAGAGTCGGGGCATGTGAAGTGGGTTTGAACTACAGGTGTCTGACAAGAGCTCTTCTGCTTCTCCTCCCCGCAGCTTCAAAGTCAAAATTTGTCCATTTCTTCCCTCAGTGAAATGGAACTGACTGCCTCGTTCCTGGAGCTTTGGGAAGTGCTCACATTTGCAGGCTGGGAAGGGTTTCCAAAGTAAACATCTGGGAAAAAAAAACAAAAAAAATCAGTTTTTGCCCAACCTGTCCTGATGCTGTTTTGAACCACAACGACACAGGACTCCGATGTCAGAAGGCTAAAAATACTTTTTATTTAAAAGACGTGTCTCCCTTTTATACTATTTTACACTGACCATTTAACTGGTGAAAAAAGGAATGTGAAATTGGGTCAAACTCCCGTTTTATTTTGTTCTGCTGCAGAGTTTTGTTCCTGATATGGAATTATTTTGTTTATAGGAGTTGCCAGTGGTGAAATCAGCTTGGTGTTTCAGCTAGAAAAGGTGGCACATTCCCAGTGTGAAAAATATCCTGCTCCCAGTTTTGGTGAGCAATTCCCCAAAGGTGGAAATGGCCTTGAGGGGTGGTGAAAATAATTAAGGCAATTTTTGTGCTGGACTAAAGCATTTTAATTTGGAGGGATCAGCTCCTTTAACAACATTTGGGGTAAAAATCCCCAAAACCTCTTCAATCACGTTGGTCAAACCAGAGGGACACAAGAGGAAGCCCCTCCTGTGAGAAGGAATGATAACATCAGTACAGTTACAAAAACATTTCTCATCTTTACAGAAATTCTGTGGGAAAGGAATTTCAGAAAACCAAAACCTCTCAGACATGAAATCAGGGAAACAACAGAAACTTTGTTATAGCAACAATTTGGCCAAGTACAGGAGCACCTTGGTGCTGACGAGGTTTTGCTGTTTGCTCTCCATGGGGTTTTTATTGGGAATTCCCTGTCTGGAATCATTCCAGCTCCACCTGGATGTGCTCCTGTGGAAGATGCTCTGGATGTTGGAGCAGAGGATCTCCAGCCAACTCAAACTCTTCTGGGATTCCACGGTTCAGTTGGATTGAACCAACATCCCTTGCTCCCAGATCCCTCAGCTGCCAGCCTGGAAGGGGCTTGGAGTGAAATCTTTAAGGTCCCTCCCCACCCAAACCAGTCTGGGATTCCATGAAAACTCATTATGTCGTTCAAAGGATAAACAGGAATTCTTCAGAGCACAGCTACTGCCAAAATATCTTAATCTTATCCCTTAAGTTGCAGCTGGAATTAGAAACTTGATATTTTCCAGCAGAATCTTGATGGATTCTACTGATGGAAGAAACTTTGCATCACCAAATGAGAAACTTTAGTGGCACAGATGGTTCCATAAATATTGCACTGGTCACTAGCTAGGAACAGTCTGTTAGTTTTAATACCTACCTGGTCCTTTACTGAAAACCACAGTAAAACAGGCAAAAATATCATTAAAATAAATGCTTTCAGAATGAATAAAAAATGACTCAGCCACTTCAGAATGCCAATGAGGACAAATGACCTGTAAGTGTCATCTGCTGGCTGATAAAAGCAATTGAGCCAATGTCAACTGAGCAAAGTGAGATGTAATTTAGTTTTAGCGTCCCTTAGAATATCACAGCAGCAAGGAAAACACAAAAACAAGGCTGTCATATCTCAAAAGCCAGAGAAATTAATTAATGGGTCCTTAAAAGACACCTTGGGATAATTTTTTAAAGATTTCTCATTGTTAAATGCACTTAAATGGAAATGAAACAGCCAAGCTAGGAAGATGGATAAACTTCAAACTATTTAATCCAGACATCATTTCAAAATGAACCTAAAACTTACCCTAAATGTCTTGAACAAGTAAACCAAAAATTCACTCTGGAAATTCTCTGGGAATCAGATGAATTCTGAGATTTCCACCTTTTAGTAAAAGGAAGAAAAATTTCAATCATTTCAGGCAAGCTTCCCTTTCTCACCTGACCAAAATCCCAAAGGAACCCAGCATTTCCCATCAATTTCAGAACCTGCCTCCTTTTAAACCAAAATATTTGGGGATTTTACTGCAGCTCAGCACAGGATCCATCACTGTGTGGATTCCCTGTTAGGATGACATTTTAAATGGCATTTTGTCCATAGGGATTCAGAGAGAGAATTCCTGAGGGACAAATCCACAGATCCCAGGGATATCAGATTTGGGCTGGATCAGCCCATCCCAGCAGGAACCACTTCAGGTGCTCAGCCCATCCTTACCCAGAGCTCCCTGAGTGCTGACACTTCAATATTTTACAAGATATTTTTTATTAGATGGGAGCTGCAACAGCTGTGGAATTGCATCCCTTTTTATTTTTCATTTTCCTCCTTGAATATTGAGGGAAATGTTAAATAACCGAGGAACCCCGTGGGCAGCAGAGCCCTGCCCTGACAGATGAACCCATCAAGGGGGAAGTTGTTTTAATGAACAAGAAGAGCTTTTCAGGATAATTTTTTAGGATCATTTAGGTGTTTAAGAGGCAGCACCACTGGTGAAGTGTTTTCCAAAAGCGTGTTCCAACAGGATTTGGAAATCATGGAACCAGAGCTGCTTTTTTTCTGCACACAAACACTTCGGGAAGAGGCATTTGATGTTTTCCCAGCTCCCATTTAGCTCCAGCATATGCTCAGGTATTCCCTGTTGTGTTTTTACAGCCACAAACAGTAAACTACCCAAAGCCCCGAGGAGCAGGGGAACAGCCTGTGGGTTGTGTTTCATCCCAGGAATCACAGGGAACATAAATTAGCCAAGTCACCTCTGCCATTTATCCCCTTAATTGGGCTTCCCAAAAGGAAACGTTTTCCCCTTTCCTCCTTTTAAACTCCTCCTGGGTTTGGATGCAAACACATCATCCCTTAAAGAGGAATAACAAACCCCACAAATCAGATCGGCACTAAAATGTTGGGAATAAAACCTCCCTGAAAATCTGATCCGTCCTTCCAGGCTGAGGTGCCGACTCCCACATTCCCATTCCCAAATTCCCGTTTGGATGTGCAAAACCAAACACATTTTTGTAAATCTCTTCGGGTCCTTCCCTGGTGCTTTGAGTGCAGCCTGAGATGTTGATGGCTTTGTGCAGGCTTGGCTCAGGATCCCAAAAAACCAGGCAAGAGTTCCTGGAATCACCTCCCTGAGCATCTGTCAAAGGGCAGGGAAAGGCCGTGGCTGAGGAAAAACAAGGATGGGGTGACAGAGTTGTTCATAGGCAGAGCCCCACTGTAAAATCCTTCAGAACTCAAAAAAATTAGATTTTTCTACCACAAACAACCCATCTCTACCCCCAAAAGCCACAAGCTCCTGTTTCTGACCAACAGCAGAAGGAAAACTGTTGGATTTCTCCCTGTGAATGTCCCTCACACCTCAGCTCAGGGATTCTCCAGGTGCTGTGACAGCTCTGCCCTCCCTCCTCCATCAGGATTTACCCACCTGGATCACACCCTCCTCAGCCTCTTCCCAGAAACAAACCCCAGAGCATGGAATAAAACATTTCCAACCTGTAAAACAAAAAAAACCCAAACCCTCACTGATTTTCTGCCATATTAGAGTTTTATTGGAGGTAGTTCTGCTATCTTTGAATGAAATTTGATTTTAACACGATCAAATCTGTCACTTTATCCTAAATTATTGCTGGATTTCCTTGAAATGATCACAGGTAACTGCTGCAGAATTATTTCATAGCAGCTCAGAGGCTGCACCGAAACATTTTGTAAAGTATAAAGATTTTTACATAAGATTTTCTTTTTTTTTTTTTAACTTCTGCCAGTGCAGAACCAGGCCCATAAAGGTCTGTGAGTTTGTTTAAGCACCAATGCCTTTGCAATAAAGCTTTAATAGGCCCCATACCCCAACTCTGACAAGCCAGACTTGGATTATTTGGAGCTGAGTGGTTTCTTTGTTCTCTCTTAGCAAGAGATGTCACAGCCATCACAGCCTGGGCTGCATTAAACAGGAGGGAAAAAAAATTGCACTTTTTATTTAGCTATTTAGGAAGATTTTTGATGGATGGAGGATTGGGAACGAAATAGAAAGAGCAGTAAAATAAAAAATAAGAGATAAGCCAGTAATTAAGACAGACACTAAAGAGGATTTTTTCTTTTTTTGCAGAAGTTGTTGAAAATGTATTTCTACCCTAACTGTAAAGTCATTAAAAATGACCAGGAGGAGGGATCTGAAAATACAATTGCATAAATTCCTTTTTCTCAATAATTAAGAAAAACCAGTTCAGGGGAAATAGGATCCTGTTCTTCCCTCATTTTAAACCAAAGAGAGAAATGCCAGAGGACATCCAGAAGAGCCCAAAAATATATAAAATCCACCCAAGGAGATCCCAGTGAGCAAGGCAGAGGAGGATGAGCAGGGCTGAAAATTTCACCCAACAAAAAGCTGCCAAATTGTGAGGTGTGGCCTCAAACCCCTGGAACTCCAGGCACACAAAACCACTGCAAAATGAAGCTTTGTTCCATGAAAATTTGTAGAGTTTTAACTACTAAAACTGGGGTTTAACATTGCGGTGCTGCCTAGGAGCTCAGGAGGAGCTCATGGCCTCAGAACAAAATTAAAACAAACCTGGAAAATGGTGGCAGAAGTTAAAAATTACCTCAGGAAAAGATTTCATCCCTGAAAATGCCATTTTCCCACCAAATATTCAGGGAGTCACCTCCGGACGCACGGGAGCGTATCAGATCCAGCCAAGAGGCTGCAATCAGAATTATTCTTCCATGGAATGAGTTTCTCCTTTGATATTTTTGAGGAGCCCTGATAAAGCACTTCAAAAACAAGGCAGTCATGTTCATCCTCCCTCCTCAACAACAGGACTGTTCCAGGAGCTGGAGAAGGGCAGGAAATTCCAATTTATTTTACTTATTTAATTTAATTTAATTTAATTTAATTTTATTTAATTTATTTTATTTCATTTCATTTTATTTTATTTTACTTATTTTATTTTATTTTATTATTTTTAGCTGTCACTTATATTTCTATCTCTGCCTGGGCTTAAGGAATTTCTCCTTCTTCTCATGGATAAAACTGCAGAATCCACAACCAACATCTGCACAGGGAATGTGACGGAGAGAATCCATTTCCCAAAGGGATTAACAACAACTGCAGAAAGCTGGGATCAATATTGACAGAGTCAAATCATCCAGGTGCATCAGAGATTTGCTTCTCCTGGAGCAGCAAATGTTAAAATTCATAAATTATAAATTTATAAATTATAAATTTATAAATTATAAATTTATAAATTATATTTATAAATTTTAAAACTTTATAAATATAATTTCTCATTAGCAAAAGTCTGCAGTGGATGGGCATCTTTCTAACTTAAAAGAAAGGAATTTGAATGTGGCTTCCCCAAGCTTTAAAATTTTATTTTCAAGGATATTGTGGAGGATTTAGCAAATTGTTTTGAAATTTTATCTTGTGTTTTTGAACGTATCAACAATCTTCATGGACTGGGAAATCAAAAAAGTCAAATTTATGAAAATCAAGCAACACTGATTTAAAAAAAAAAAAAATTCAAATCTCTAAGTCAAAACCATAAATCACAATGGTTCAATTTTTGTCACGATTGGGTCTCTCAACTAGAGAGAAGTTTATGATCCAGGCCAATCTTAATTTAAGGATTTTCCTACCACTTTTTCCCTCACAAACTACTTAAATAAGGTTGTGGGATTGATGGGTTGTTGATTGCACTTCTATTTACCTGAGGATGGTTTTGCTTCTCAATTTAAAGAGCAAATTAACTACAGAGGAACAAACCAAGTCTGGACCTAAATTAACTAAATTTTCTTCCCCAGATTTTTTTGCTCCCATTTAATTATAGCTAGATTGTATCATTACTAAATTAAAGCCAAGCCAAATTACTTCTCCAATTCTTGCTCCAGGAATTAATACTCTTTGCCTTCCAGGAGCACTAAAATACAGAAACTGCTTGAAATTATTTCTTTTTTTTTTAATGTGGTCTTTACCTACTTCTAATTAAAACCATTCATCACTGGAATATCTTTCAGGTTTAGTTGGGTTTGGAATTTTTTTTTTTTTTGGTTATTGTTCTGATAAACATTCCAGACTAAGCCTAATACACTTAATTTTTAGCAAGTCAAGGCTTTGTTTTCCTGGGATGAACCCTGAATATTTCCTAAATCAGGACCAATCCCAACTCTTGGAAGAAAAAACTCTGGAATCTTGACCCAGACCTCAGCCCCTCAATTTCCAGAGCTGGTTTTGCTTCCTCACAGTTCATTGTTTTCAGTGGAAATGGCTTTAAATTTAATATTTAATTCAATTTAGTTTTGCATTTTAACTTTCATGCCGTTTAAAAGCCGAGTCTGCGTCGCACAAAATGCTTCAGCAGCCATTTCCTGAGGGGAAAACGGGTTTAAAACTGAGATTAAGCCTGGTGAAATAACACTAGGATACCTTGTTGAAAATAAATATAAAATATCCTGAATCATTGGGGTCATCTTCCCTCATCAAGGAAACCATGAGGAGAAAAACACAGAGCTCAGAGCAGAAATTTTGGAATAGATTTGAGGAAAATGCCTTTTGTTAGGAAAGGAGATGAACCTTGATGTGGTTTCACCACTTTTTAAAACAAATTCCATTTCTGCCTGCTGGGCCTGAGCTGGAGATTCCCTTGTTGTGAAGAGGAATGGGAATGTTCCAGAACACCTGGAGCCAAAGATGTCCCAGTCAGCTCCCTCCTAACCTGTCCTAAAATGCTCTTTTTCCAGCTAAAACTATGGAACCTGCTGCCTCAAAAACTTCCTGAGTTAGGAAAAAGGAATTGAAAAGCAGGAATGTAAAAAAAAAAAAAAAGGAGATTGCTGAAACCCTGAGGAGATTTCATCTCCCTCAAAGCCAGGAGAAGCACGAAGTTTTGATGAAGGGATATCTGGAAAGGCTGGGAGAGGTGAGAAATTTTCCCACTCTCACTTTTTCTAGCATGTAATTACCTGAGGGTTTTAATTTTTTTTTTTTTTTAAATCAGATTTGCCACTTTTCCTCCAAGGAATTCATTCATTCCCCAGTGAGCAGATGATGGAGAGGGGCTTGCCAAGGCCAGGGAAGCTCAGGGATGGAATCTCAGGGAGCAGGGATGGAGCAGTGGAGATGCAACCAGGATATTGAGCAAGGGTCCTTCCTGCTCCTTGTTCCCTCCTGGGAATTCCAGAGGGAGGGATGAGCCCACAGCAGCACATTCCCAGCCCAGGGGTGACAAATGTCATCACAACCCAGGATCACCTCAGAGAAAGCTTCTCTGCCTGAGCCAGCCCTGCTTGAATGTGAAAATGGATCTCATCTCCTGATCCCGCAGCTCTGCTCAGCCTGAGGACTCCAAATATCAGGATTTTAGGGCAGCCTGAGATTTGTGTCTCTGTGATTCCGATGCCTGAAGTTTATCTTTGCTGTATTTCAGGTTCTGTGGTGCCCAGGGGTGCAGCTCTGAGCTCACAGTCAGTGTCACTCAGCTCTCTGCACACAGCAGGGACACAAAACAAATCCTGGCCCTGCTGCACACCAAGGACAACTTTCAGCCCAACAGCACAAACAAGGGTGGCTGGAGGGAGGAACAAGAAGGATGGGACCTCACAGCCTGGAGCTGGAATTGGACAATTAAACCCCAAAATGCCAATGGACCAAAACTTATCAAAGTGTGAGACCTTGTGACTGGTCAGCCATTTTGTGCCCATTTTGTGTCCATTTTGTGTCCATTTTGTGACCATTTTGTCCATTTTGGGTCCACCTTGGGTGTAGCCCTGGTCAAGCCCTGTCCTGTCCAAGGTGTACCCAAAGGCCTTTCAATAAATCTCTACTTTATTCTCCAGCTCTGTCCAGTCTCTGTTCCAGGTCAGCTTCCCAACAATGCCTCCTAAAACCAACAAACCAGGAATTTACACCAGCTCTGTTTTGTCGAGCCTGCAGAGTTTTTGATCCCATCTTTTCTGAGGGGACTGGTTTTAGTTAGATGTGCAAAGAAAAACACACTTTACCTTTTAACTATTTGCTGAAGTTCCTGCAGTCCTTCTCCTCTCTTAACACCCAACAAGGAGCCACAAACCACTCCCAAGGAAGCTGCTCCTTGCCTTGCCCACCGAGTGTGGTACCACCATCAACACCTCCAGAGCTGCTCCCACCTCGGGATTGAATGGAGAAGCTTTGATGGAAGTGCAAAAACAGAAGCACTTCAAAGTTCACTGTCAGAGACGCAAAGCAGAAAAAGAAATGAGGAAAAAAAAAGTGTCATTAAAGCTGTGGCTAAATAAAACAGCGTGAGGAGAAATATTTGGGATTGCCACTTTGGTGGGGTGTCACATCTTGATAGAATCATGGAGTGGTTTGGGATGGAAGGGATCTTAAATCCCATCCTCAATGGGCAGGGACACCTCCCACTGTCCCAGGCTGCTCCAAGCCCCGTCCAGCCTGGCCTGGGCACTGCCAGGATCCAGGGGCAACCACAGCTGCTCTGGGAATTCCATCCCAGCCCTCCCCACCCTCACAGGGAGGAACTCCCCCCATAATCCAGGTATGATCATAATTATATCTGTAATTACAACAACCTAGACAGACCCAATCCACCATAGAGTGTAACAATATATAAATTTCATACCAGGCCAGGCAGAGAAAAGAAGAACTGCAAGGGAGAGAAACCAAATCCACCAGGCTGGACCCTCCCATCTCCACTTCTGCTCTCCAACACCTGCAGCATTTTCAGGGAGTGACTGGTGAGAAATACGGATTTAAATGCAAAATTAAATCCCACAATTTGCATCGGGGTTAAAACAGTCTTGATGCACAACCCAGTGGGTTAAAATACCAATAAAACCTGTTAGAATTGTGCCCACATGGGCTGGGCTGTGCCATGCTGTGTGCAGGGAGAGCTCCAAAGGCAGGGAAGCCCTCCATGGAAACCCTGAACGGAAAACAAACATTATTATTCACCAAATTATCGTCTGTTTGGGAAGCTGCAGCCATTAATTGCTTCTGTGGTTTTGTGGGTTTAGGTTTTTAAACACAGCACCGGAGTGCTTAAAGATCCTCCTGATTAAATAATTCAAAATGTTTGCACTATATAACATGTTTGAAGGGGAGAGAAAACTCTGCTAAACACTTTGAATTCACGAGCAAGCACCTCATTAACATGCCCTGGAATCAAATATTTATTACCTTCTCCGCTGTAATGAGCTCATTTAAGACAAATGTGAGAAAACCCCATCCTGTATTAAAGTTAGCAATGTTTTATTTATGGGCACTTTAATATTCACTTTAGGCCACACCAAAATATAAACACGCAATTAATATTTCATTGATGAGAAAACAAAATCTATTTCTCCAGCTTGGAAGGGAACAAAGCGGGTTTTGTGTGCTGTGACTCTGCACTCATGTTGCTCTGAGGTGGGAACAACCCACAATCAATTATTAAAATATCTTTTTCCTTCCCCGTTTCAATGCCTGAACACCTCTGGGGGAAGAATCTCCCTGATTTCCTCCCCTGGCACAGCTCCAGTCATTCCAGAGGAGAAATCAGTGTCTGTCCCTGTTTTTCCCTTTGTGAGGAAGCTGCAGATCCCAACGATTTCCACTCAGCCTCCTCCTCTCCAGCTGAACATTCCTCAGCTGCTCCTCATCCTGCTTCCCCTCCAGACCCTTCACCATCCTCACTGACCTCCTCTCTAATATTTTAATTTATTTTTTCTACTGCAGTGCCCAAAGCTGCTCACAAGATTCCAGGTGAGGTCGCCCCAGTGCCACCCTCATCCACAGCTCTCCTCCAGATTAAACCTTGGATTCATTTTCCACACATGGGAGTGGATTTGGGGCAGAGATCTGATCTTCAATGTTCACCAGGCAATATTTCCCAAACTGGGCAGGAGATGAGCTGAAAGTTATTCCCAAAGGCAGCACTGCTCACCCACATCCCAAATTCCTGCGGTTTTCCTACACTTATTTTTCCTTCCAGCAGCAATATCTGTAACTTCTCGCTATGGACTGGCCAGAGAAACACTCACCACCACTTATCTATCCAGAATTGCTGGCTAATGCATTCAGGAATAAGGAAACCTCATGTAAATGCAAATTTTTCACCCCTCTCCTCCCGAGGATGCTGCCAGCGGCAGAGTTTGGGGTCAAGGAGCCTCTTCCCATTATTGCACCAGCCTTGGCAGATGCATATCAAACAGAGAGAACAAAAAACCTCTCAGCTGCTGGGTCTGATCCAATCCCCTCTGGATCCGAGCTGTGATCCTCGAGCTGACTCCAACAAGTTCCTGTTGGGCATCCCAGCATGGATGAAAGCCTGGGTGCCCTCAGCAGCTCCGTGGGAATCACTTGACCAGGAGCAGTGCCAGGCCTGGAGATGCCCCTCCACCCAGGGCTGCTGGCACCTGTTGGAACCTTGGACACTGAGAATTTCAGGCTAAAATTTCAGGTTTCTGTGCTAAAAAACACTGACCCCCAAGCAAACACTGCACTGACCTGCCGTGGAGGAAGCTCCCAAAATTGAGTGACAGCACTGGGATTGTGGGGGTGCAGTTTGAATAGAAGTGTGTGATATCACAGGGTGCAAAACTGAGATTTAAGGTTTTGGTATATAGTAATGTATATAAAGCAAGATGGAGGATTTGGGGCATTGTCTAAGTCCTTCTTCACCTTCTTCTTGGTTTTGGGTGTTTTTTCTAATTGGGTCAAAATGTCTGCATTGCAGACCTTGGGTGGTCATTATTGGGTCAAAAATATAAATAATATAGGTGTCATTTCATTATTGGGTGATTAGCATGTAAAAGACCTTGGAAAGAGTTAGAGCAGCTCCATTTTTCTACCTTGTTAGCTAGAACTCCAACTCATGAGGCTGTGCTATAGGTAAGAATTAATAAACACTGAGTCCCAACATGAAACTGCGACTCCCGTGCATTAATCCCGGCTCTGACACAAAGAAAAGAAGACAAGAAACCTCACAGGCACCCCTGGAACAGCAAAAGCTCTGCTGGAGCTCACCTCACTCAGATTTCATGTTCAACATCTCTCATTGATGGTTTTTTGGGTCCACTCTCAGGGCTCCTCCAGTGGAATAAATCTTGGGGGATTTGCCATGGCAGGGAAAACTTTATCCCAGGCTGCTCCAAACCCTGTCCAACCTGGCCTTGGACACTTCCAGGGATCCAGGGGCAGCCACAGCTGCTCTGGGAATTCCATTCCAGCACCTCACCACCCTCACAGGGAGGAATTTCATCCCAAAATCCAATCCAACCCTGCCCTCTCTCTGCAAGAACCCATTTCCCCTGCATGGAAAACTGAGTACCCCAGTACACAAGCAGGGATCTTGCTGTGATTCCCAAGGTTTTCCAAATGCATCTTCCATCCTAAAATGTGAATCTATTTTTGGATCCAGCCAGGCTCAGCTTTTCAGCAACACAAAAACCTGCAGCGCCACTAAAGCAAAATGTCAGAATCCTGCCTATCACTCGCTTGGTGTAGATGCAGGAAAAAGGGGGGAAAATATGGAAAAAAAAATCCTATATACAGTTTGGACAGGATAAAAGCCTCCTGGCTTTGGAAATAAATGCCTCAACTTCACCTGGATGGTTATTTCTGATAAATGTCCCAGCTTTCCCTCCACAGCATCCGGAGCAGAGCCATCATCCCATGACAAGGTCCCATTCCATGGGCATTATCTTAGCAGGGACAATCTGATCCATTTGAAAACACCAAAATGCACAATTTTTTTTCCATGAATATGACAAGCACACGACAAAACCACCCCCAGTGCAGCCCAGGATGCAGTTTAACAATTCCAGCGTGCAAGTTTCACAAAACAAGGTGTAATTAGCTGCAATATTTTGGATGAGGTTCTTGCACGCAAACAAGCGCCGCCGCAATTCTTTGAAATGGATTTTTTCCCCTCAGGTTCCTCAAATCAAACCAGTGGCTTTACAGCCATTATATTAACATAATGGTTTTTAATCACAATTATGCATAATCTCACAGTTTCCATTGCCTGGAGAAATGTTTAGCACAGGTCTGCATCAGCTTTTTGGCAAGAGAGGAAGGAAATGCATTTAGTGGAGCAAATGCAGTTAAAAATGCATTTTTATGCATGAATCAGTCCAAAAAGATGCACAGTTTGGGGCTCAGGCGTGGTTTTGAACTAGAGAAAAACCCAACATTTAGAACCCAATGAAAAATTCATTGTCCTTCGGGGTACATTTGACCACGGAACAATATTCCAGAGGAGAGCTGGCAATTCAGGCTCTAAGATCCTGAGAAAATGCTGGGGAGGATCTCTCTAAGCAAATTTTAAGCAAGGTATTTATTATTATGATTATCTCTTTTTATTCTAACACCAAGCCATTGTCCCAAATAGAGCAAAAGTGCCCTTTTGATCTAAAAAATATAAAGAGGGCAGGGAGGAAGCTGAAAATTCCATGAAGACCCTCAGATGTTGCCACAGATTTATATTAAAAGTTCATAAATAGGAAAAATATTAAATCCTTGAACTAATTAGAGAAGGGCCCTGCAGTTCATCTCCATCTCAACACCCCCCACACTGCCTCTTTCATCTTCTCCTAATTCTCCTCACAAGCTCTCAAGGTCTTTCTTCAAAGGCTGATGGGATCTGCTCACTCCTTTGAGCTCAGTTTTGCTCAGGAAGGTGTGAATTAAAATCAAAAGCCTCCAGGTAAGCAGGTTGCACATTGCCACACCTGCTGGAGCTGCTGGAATAACCCTCAAATTCATTGCTGAGTCTGCATCCAAATCCACCTGCAGCCACCAAATCCACCAGAAACATGAGTCCAGCAGAGCTGGAGAATTCCTCTAACTTTAATTGTGAAGGTTTTTGGAAGACAAAACCCCTCTTTTCTGGCCACAGCAAACATTCCCTGTCATTTTAGGACACGAAATAGATTCCAATAATTCTCCGAAGGTTGAAGAGAAAGAAATCAAGGGTTTATTTACAGTTTACTCACTTTCTTTTATAGCATGCTGCACTGAAAAGGGAACCCTATTTCTCACAGGATTGACACCTTCCTCCATTGGTTAAGGAACAGAAATAGGAAACAAAAATCTGCAAGAGGTTTTGTTATGGGAAAAGTACATAATTTACCTAATAATGTTTTGAGAGAGAAGCAGCAACTTACAAAATCTGTTTTGGGAAGAGAGAGAACTGCTGAAAGGTTTCCCTTGGGAAACTAGCGCAGCTAAAATTCTCTCAGGCTCAGAAAATCATGTCCACAATTCCCCTCTTGAGAAGGTTGAGGGCCACAGCTCAAGGGTGTCAAGTGAAGAGCAGCCCCAATCCCAAACCCATCCAGTCCCTGCCATGGAAACCATCTCTAATTCCTGCCCCACCAAAAATCATCCTCAGAACCAATCCAGGGCAGGCTCCAAGTCCAACAGCACCAGCTACAGTGATTTTCCTCAGGAACAGCAACAACTGGGATTGGGAATCACCCAGGCCCACAAAGGACTTGGCCCTGTTCAAACCACACACACAACAGGCAAAGAGCTGAGCAAGGACCCTGAAATTCCAACTGAACAGGAAAAACACCTGGAATCCCTTAAAAATCCCCTTTTATTTCCCTAAGAAACCTTCCTGAGACCCACACAGCACCACCCAACCTTTAACAAGGCCCCACCATCTGTGGGCCTTCAGCTGAGCAATATTTACTTGTATGAGAGGCACAGCCACGTTCAAATTTAATCAGAGCGAGAGCAAATCAAGCAACAAACCAAATGAAGTCTGCAAATTCTGTGGAAATAGCACATCCTGCCCATTTTGGACTGTAGCAATGTAAAGAGTTATTTCAAGTTAATTCCATTTGCTCTTCTGAGACCGCAAATCACGAACTCTCTCCCCGTTTTTGTACTTTATCATCATTCTGCTGCTCTTAAAATGACAGCGGTAATCCTTTCAGCGTAATTAGTTACTGCTCAGAAAGTGCAGCCACAGAAATGTTGCTTTGCAGGAATTTCAGTCGGAACACCAGAATAATATGAAATATTTTAGAGGAGTCGCTTTGGATGTCAGGCCTCATTCAAAAATTGTTTTGAAAAATTCTGTTTGCTTACGTAGATTCAATAAAATCTTTCTGTTTATCATTTTAGCATAATGCCTGTGAAAGAAAAGTGGAATTTAACATTCAACCACCACAAAGGAGAACCCAACCAGCTCCTTGCTTCAAGGAGGAGTTTAGGTCTCCCACCAAAATATTTTTAAGTCAACCAAAATAAAACCAACACTTCCTTTGGAGTCTTTCCCTGATCAGACCCCTTTAAAAAATTCTGTTTATCAATCTCTCACCATCATTGTCCAGAGGAGCTGTGGCTGTCCCGGGATCCCTGGAAGTGTCGGTTCCCATTTTGGCCAGGGTTTGGAGCCATCCTGGGATGGTGGAGGCAGAACTGGATGAGCTTTAAGGTCCCTTCCAACCCAAACCATTCCATGATTCCTCAAACATTTTGCTGGATCATTCCTTGCTGAAAGATATTTGACTTTAATTAATTAATGAACGCTGTGACAGGATTTGATGAGCTTTAGGGTCCCTTCCACCCCAAACCATTCCACGATTCCTCAAACATTTTCCTGGATCATTCCCTGCTGGAGGTGTGGTTATGAGGCATCCCAGTACCAACTCCTGGATTCTAAGGCCACATCTGGAATTTCACATCTGGAAGGAACTGACCACACTTTATGGGATAAAGATGAGTCTTCCCACCGCCCCTTTTCTATCCTGAAGGCACATCTCCATTTTTTGGTCCTTCAGAGGAATCCCTGGAAGAAGCAACACAAAGGATATTGCCAGATGTGACTGGCAACCCACCCTCGTCCTGAAAACACACAATGCCAAAGTCTGCAAAATCTGTATTTCTTCTAACCTAAATAAAAAGAATTTATTTTATACATTCTAGTGCATGATCACAGAATGTGGGTTCAGAAATTCAACATTTATTGATAGAAGAGTAAATTTTACCTTTAACCACAATTTAAGAGCAGGGGGAACCAAGCTGAGCCTCTGAGAAGAATCATTTCTTTTACTGCTGAATTTTCACTTTGTGCCTGGATTTCTTTTTCCCTGAATCCCTGTTTTCCTTCCCTTGGAAACAGCTCCAACATTCCCATTTGGAGCAGGCAGAGATGCTCCTTGCCAACACACTCTCTCCAAAATTTCCAACTTTTAGTAGAGATGCAACCATCAGAAAAACTGTCCCCACTGTCACTGGAAAGTGACATTAACTACAAAATCCTGTTTCAAAAGCACTTCAAACCTTGGCCATATGTTCAAAAAATTGGTTTTGCAAAATCTCCTCAAGTAGCACAAAAAAGATGCAGAATTTCAGGGTTGTTCCAGCTGGAGAGGTGGCTCAGCACTCAGAACCTGCTTACACACAGCTCTGATTTTGTGTTTATTTAGACAAAAATCTGATTTTCTCATTAGCACTGGGAGAAATGTGGAGCAAACTGGATGCTGCCCGGCCAGTATTTAGATTATTGCAAGTTGACAGGATTAATTTGGGAAATTTTTCCCTCAGGAAAGGCTCTTGAATAAATGAAACCTCCAACTTGCCAGGAGCTTCATCACGATGCCTTCATAAGGAAAATCTCCTTTTATTGTTCTGCTTAATGAAATCCAGCTATGAAATATATAATTCCATCAAACTTGTAGGAAGTATTAATTAACTAGTGGACAAAATTCAAACAAAAAAATTTAAAAACCCTTGAAGAAATTAGTAATAATTCCTAATCCAAAAGGTTGCAGTAAAATAAGACCCACTGAGATTTTCAATTCAGTGTTAATTCAGATATTACCACAGCACATTTCTGTTGACATAAATTGAGTAGTTAATATTTTTCTCATTAAAAGTGGTCAAATCATAATTTCCAAAGAAGCATCTGGATGCTGGGAATATTTAAAAAAGGGTGGAGGCAGCCTGAAAGTTGTGTTGGTGGATAATGGATGCACATAGGGTACAACATTTAAAATAATCAAGGAGATTTCTTATTTCTCCACTCTGGTGGAATTTCCTTTACTATTTATTTTCTACTCCCTCCACTAAAACCGTTTTTTGCCTGGCTACAAATGAATTTTTAACAGTCACTTTTCTGTAGCTGTCAAGCCTTTCTAGAAGACTTTAAAAAGTCTTTTTTGTGTGTGTCAAACTCCACCAGAATATTTTGTGTTCATCACTGCACAGGAGACAAACCATATCAGTATTGCTCAAGAAAATCAAGAGCACCTGAAGAGAAAAGGGCTTATTGTCCACCTACAGCAGAATTGTCCCAAAACAGCAGAATTTGCAAAGTTGAGGCATTTAAAACACACTCAGCAGCATCTTCCATGAACAGAAATTGAAAATTTTGGTGGAGGAAAAGTTTATCAGCTCAAAGTGATGACAACTGCAGGGGCTCTGTGTCACATTCAGGAAATAAAAAGGTGCAGATTTCCACCAAATCCATCAGCTGAGAGAGGAGTGGATGCTCTGATGTCATTTCAGAATCTAAAATACCTCAAAATTAAGATTTGAACATTGGAAGAAAATAGAAAACCTTCCCCCCTTTGGGCAGTTCCTTGCAGGGTCATTAAAAGGATTATAACAGGTAACATTAAAGTGCTAAATTCAATTAAAGCCTATAAAAGATGTGGTAAAGCCTGGAGAAATCAGATGGATTAATAACCTTGCAGAAGCAGGAACCTCCGAAAGGTGACAGAATTCTGAAAGAAATGGAACTGGGAAAATCAAATCTTATTCTTAAAAAAGAAAAGAAATCTAAATTCATTATCAAACCAAGCCATGTGTTTTCCCCTTGAGGTTCAGAGCCTGAAAGGGCAAAAGCAGCTTTATTTGGAGTAACAACTGCACAAAATCCCATTTCTGTCTGGGGAATGGTGGGGATGCAGCAGAGCACAGCACAGCCAGGCACAGGAGGGAAAAGAGGAACCAGAGAACTGCACTGTGGTCGCTGTCTTTCACCTTTCATCATGTCCAATTTCCCTTCCCCTGGTTTGAAATGTGACATTTGAAGTGGCACCAGCTCAGAGGTGGCAGCGCCTCGTCAGGCCATGCATCACTCATTCTCTCTCCCCTCACACAAACCTCATTAAGGCACGGCTTAAAATTCGAATATTATTGATTGTCATTTAAATATCAGTAATTTCTCCTTGTGGATTATTATATTTATTTCTATGTGCATCCTGCACCTATAGGTACCCAGGAGAGGCTGGGTGTGCTTTGGCTCTTTGTTTGGAGCAGACATCACCTGCCTGCTGATATTTCGGGCTGACAAAACCCCACACATCCCTTCCCACGTGTCACCACGGGTTGTTGGGGAAGCACAAGGTCTGGGCTGGCACGTCAGTCATTCCTTGTCCACGGGCTCCACATGATGCCTTGGGAAGGCTGAGCTGGAACAGAGACTGGACAGAGCTGGAGAATAAAGTAGAGATTTATTGAAAGGCCTTTAGGGTACACCTTGGGCAGGACAGGGCCTGACCAGGGCTACACCCAAAGTGGACCCAAAAGGGTCACAAAATGGACACAAAATGGTCACAAAATGGCTGACCGGTCACAAGATCTCACACTTTAAGTTTTGGTCCATTTGCATTTTGGGGTTTCATTGTCCAATCCCAGCTCCAGGCTGTGAGCTCCCATCCTTGTTGTTCCTCCCTCCAGCCACCCTTGTTTGTGCTGTTGGGCTGAAAGTTGTCCTTGGTGTGCAGCAGGGCCAGGATTTGTTTTGTGTCCCTGCTGTGTGCAGAGAGCTGAGTGACACTGACTGTGAGCTCAGAGCTGCACCCCTGGGCACCACAGAACCTGAAAAACATGAAAGTTCAAACTTCAGGCATCACATGGAGCTTTTGTCCAGTGGATAAATGTCCTGGACATGGAGTTCCAGGCATCTGTCCCAGTGTCACAGTGTGGGGTTTTGTTCCCCCTGAGGAAACTCGTTCTCCTGTAGCAAACGCCACTGTAATGACAATAAATGCAGGAGCCATCTGGAACTGGGAGATGCTTTTCCTGAAGAGGATTTTTAAACTGCTTTGGAACAGCGTTTGTTGTTAGAGACTTAAAAAATCTGCATCCCTCGTCTTCTGAAATATGAACGGGCAAGCAGGAGGTTGAAGGAATCTCACTAAAAAAAGAAATCAAAGGAACTTTTGCAAAAAATATAAAGACACAAAGGATCTTTCATTAAAAAGGGCATCACCTGTAATTCCTTATAAGAAAAAAACCAAACAATATCCAGCTTTAAAAAGAAATGTCTATCAGCTCTGGGGGCTGCACAAGACAGTGGGGGATGAGTAAAATGGAATTGGAGCATGTGGGATAAGAAAAATATCTTTTCATTAGAGGATTCAAGATATTTTGGCTCATCCAGTGGCACAGGGTGCCCAGAACAGCTGTGGCTGCCCCTGCATCCCTGGAAGTGTCCAAGGCCAGGTTGGACATTGGGGTTTGGAGCAACCTGGGACAGTGGAAGGCATCCCTGGAATGAGATCTTCAAGGTCTCCTCCACCCCTGGGATTCTGTGGTTGCCTCTGGAATCTGTTGCTTACCGGGTGGCTCTTCCCTCTCCAGCAGGAGAGGTTTTCACAGCCAGAAATTCCAAAAATTCCCAACTCACCCCACATGGAGATGAAGAGGATTCCCACAGGATTTTGGGGCAGTGTTGCCAGGGCTGGGTGGTCCCTGCACCTTCTCCCTATCCTGGCTGGCTCCGGGAGGCTCCTCCAGCGTCTCCATCTCAGCCTGAATGGTGGGACACTTCCCAAATCCCGCAGGGATGGGCTTGGAAGGAAAAGCAGCATCCTCAGAGCTCTGTGGGAGAGCTCAGTGCTGGCAGAGCCTCTGCCCTCCAAACTGACAACAAACTCCTCGAGTTTCCAGCCCGGCGCTTCCCGGGAATTCGCTCTGCTTTGAAGGGCAGGAGGAAGCAAGGAAAGGTCAGCGCAGACAATGACATTTCTAAGCTGAAAATGTAATTGCAGTTTCCCTCTGAGGCTGGTAAATACGCTCTCAGCTATAAATAGTCCGTTTCCATCGCGTTCAAAAGAAGCTTAATTAATTTATCAGTGATCACAGCGAACGCTGCCTCAGAACTTTGTGACACGCTCAGCGCTGTCTCCTTGAGGCGTCCAGGGCCACGTCTCACCTGCCAAACCGGCAGAGAGGGAAGGCAAAACCTCTTCCCAACCAAATCTCATTCTCCCCTGCAATTTAATAACCGAGGTTAAGCTGTTTAATATGCACAGGTGGCTCTCCACCTCCCCGGAAAAGATCTTTCCCTGCACAGATCCAGGATGCATTTCTTCGCTGTTGGCTGACACGGCAGCAAGGAGAGGTCGTTGGCATTCCAAGGATGCACTGGAGCCGTTGGAGAAAAGATGGATCCCGGACAGGGCAGTCAGGGCTGGTGATGCAGAGGTAATTTCATGGGTGAGGAAAAGCAGAAGGTGCTTTAAGAATATTCTTAGGAATGCAATGAGCCGAGGAGTTTGAGTTCAGAGCAGGTGCTGCTTTCTCAGCTGCTTGGTCCTTCCCTGGGATCTGTTTTTTTCCCCAATGGATGCAGAGTGGGGAATGTGGGATGTTGGCAGTGCCACTCCCAAGAGACCACAGAAAGAAAAGAAGCTGTGCCTTGAGATAGGGTGAGTCTGTAAATCACCTTGGGTTGTGCTTTAAATATCCTCATTTTGCCATGTTTGCTCTTCAATTCCATGGAAACTGTGAGCAAAGGGCAAAAAAATTTACTCTGTCTCAAAATTCTGCATTTTCATTAATTCCTCATTAACACCTTTAAGAATTTTGCATTTAAAGAAACAGCACTTGTATTAAAAATTGAATTTTTAAAAAATTGAATTAAAAAATTATTATTTTGCTTTGTGAATCTCTTTTGGTTTTCCATGAAATATAAAAGTAACTGGGGGTACAACAAGCTGGGTGTGAAGAACTGGTAAAAATATAAAATGGCATTTATAAAGAGCGCAGTCAACAACACTTGATTAATAACAGCTAATAAACCCATTAATTGGTGAAGAGTCTCGGTGTTATGATGAATAATTCCCTCAAATTCTTAACAGAAAGGCTGGGAAATTAATCTTGGGAGAAAGGTAGTCTCAGGCCAGGGAAAACAGCTCCTGGTTACTCAAAATGCCAGGTCAGGGAGGAAAAAGCATCTGCTGCCACTTGGGTGTTTTAGGGAGTGAGGCAGGAAAAACTGGGAAAGGGGAAATGAAGGATTGGATGGAAGGAATTGGCTGATATTTTTTGAAAAGAGCAATAACAAATAGGAAGGGGGGAAAGGGAAGGGGAAGGGGGAAAGGGGAAAGGGGAAAGGGGAAAGGGGAAAGGGGAAAGGGGAGAGGGGAGAGGGGAGAGGGGAAAGGGGAGAGGGGAAAGGGGAGAGGGGAAGATAAAAAACCAGAGGTGCTCAGCTCTCTCCATCTCCAATCAGACATTCCTGAAAACAAAACCCTTATTTCTCTTTGAAACAAGGAAAAACAATTTGGATCTCCTCAGTGACCCCTCATGAGAAAATCCCTGGCCACCTCTCAGCACTTTCCCTTTGGAATTCCATGGCAGAGGCCATGGACCATTCCACATCAGCCTGGTGTGAAGACCAGGCAGAACCACTGGTCTCAAAAATTCAAAAATCAAGGTGTTAGCACAAAATCCAATCCCACCCTGGACACCTGAAGGGTGTTGGTTGATTTTCTCTAAGTTTTTGCTTCTCATCACTTCTTTTGCACATATTTATAGGTACAAAAAGTGGCTGTTGTGCCAGCCAGGGCATGGCTGTTTTCTTGGGATTTTGCTGGGTCAGGAAATAACGGATAAATTTCCACAGTCTCAAATGCAGGTGACAGACAAATACTTTGTCAACTTTCAGGAATATTTTAACAACTTTCTCACACATCCACTGGCTGAGTGAGAAATTATTTATTCAATAATTTGCCTGAATAGCATTACATACCTCTAATATATGTTTTTTTCAGTTGAAGAGACAAAAAATCCCATCAGCTCTTCTAAAGATTTGTCCAGCATGTTGGAAGTTTTTTCAGACCAAGTGATGAGGTTGGGCAGGGAATATTTGGGGTTTTTTTCCTCCTGAAAGGAGAAAAAACCCAGAAAGAAAGAACTCAGCCAATCAAACCCAAAATAAGCCAAACAGCTCGTGGCACAAATCAATCTTAATTGCTTCCTACATTTTCTAGGAGCAAGGAGAAGAGCCTTAACCCTGGCAGGAAAATAAAACTCCTCCAAGCCAGCTGACCTTCAGCACTGCCCTTCCTGCAGTTCCCCCAGCCCCAGGCAGGGACACAGCTCAATCACAGAGGGGGAAGGAAAATGAATCTGTCAAAGCAGTGACAGTGCTCAAATTAGAGCCAGCAGTGTATTTGTTAATTTGCCCTGCACCTCTGTAGCAGAATTTCTTAGGGAACAGGGGAATGATGTATTTTGGGATTAAGTTTGAGCTATCCCAAACTGGGCCTCAGATTTGGGCCTGTTAGTAGTAGATAAACCTGTGGTGCAGTAAGAAATTAGATTAAGGTGTGTTTAGACATTTCATAGCATAGTTATAGTAAATTCATGGTGGCTGCCTTAAGGTTGGGATTGTTTGCATTCTTTTCTATCTCAATACCAATTAGAAAGTTACAATTAGTAACTGTGATCTATCTGAACTGTATTTAACCCACCATTTCGAGACAATAAATGGAGAACTGATGAAACCACATTGGTCGTGTCTGGGGTGCTCTGTCCAGCTTCCCATGTTGAAGGGGATCCCTGGCTTTGCATCTCTCCCTTGCAGGGTTGGAGGATTTATCAAACACATATTTGATCCAAGACAAAAAATATTTAACCCTTGCCCAAAACCTCTCTTTTCTAATAAAGATTTAAGCTGGGATTTATTCTCTGTCCGAGACGCTTCTGTGAGAGCCTTTCCAGGGGATCTGACATCCCAAGACCTTTGGGGACTTCAATTTTCCTTTCCACGAAGCAAGGAAAATATCTCATTTCAGGGAGTGGTGCCACTGCAGCTTTCAAACTGCACAAAAACTTCCTACACAAGCTGGAGAAATCCTTTTAAAATCCATTTTTGAAGTGCCAGCCCTTTGCTTTTGCCACTTAGCCCCGTTTGAGGAGGTTTTCATTGAATTTAAAAGGAACAAACAGCAAAGGAGAGGTTTTGTTATCACTTCCCTCGATTTTACCGCTCACAGAGAATTTTGCCAGTCTGAGGGATGGACAATAATTCCAGAAAAATGAGAAATCCCAACAATAACAAGCCCAAAGCACAAATTCCAAGTGGGAAGCTCCACTGGAGCACCCTTTCCACTGGATAAATTGTGCATTTCTCAGGAACAACCAAGAATTCCCCCCCCGAAATTCAGCTGGAACAAAAAGTTCCTGTTCAAAGTAACCAGAAGCAGAATCCTGACAAAAACGAGTCTCCAGCCTTGCACATCTCGCAGAGAAATTAATGCATTATTCAAAGTGTGAGGCTCGGGCTTGGCTCCATCACTCAGAGCAGCAGCGCAGGAGAAACGGGGATGCAGTAGAAAACATTTAAAGGTTTTATTGCTTCATTTAAAAGTTAAAAAAATTCTGAATCTAAATAAAATATGATTCCATTAGGAAAAAAAAAAGAGGAAAAGAAAAAAGCCATTTTTGCCACTGGCAGGTTTTGAAACAAATCTTTCAGCTGCTTAATTCACCTTTACCTGGAGAAGTTAATTATTGGTCAGGTGCTGATGCTGGTGATTATTTAGAAATCTGTGAAATATTAGTAGCAAAAAAAAAAAAAATCCACTCCAATATCAGGTTCTGACCTTCTCCTTCTGTTTTCATTATGAAATCCTTGAAGCACAGACAGATTTTTCTCCTTTTCTAAGAGGAATGAGACTCATTTTCATGCAGGCAGGGCTAATTCCTGAGCAAACACCTAAAAACTTTCAGAACAAAAATGTTCATGCATAAAACCCAAATTCTTTGCATTCCTGTTTTGCATATGTTGAATTAAATCCACCTTAATGGATGGTTACCTGAATACGAATATCTCAAGGAAAAAAAAAAATTCCTTTGCAGTTTCATACCCTGAAATGCACTGGCAAAAATATAGAAAATAATTTACTTTAGTGGGCAGATATTTTGGCATCTTCACACTGAGTACCAAGTCAGAGCTGAGATAATTATTTTTCTTTATATAAACTGCAGATTTAATCAATAAAAGGCCCTTTTTAAATCCAAGATTCAGTACCAGTTCTCAGAACTCCTTTGTATCATGCAGGTATTTTTCTTTACACGGTGTCAGCAACTCCTGCAGATTCATGGGGTTTTAATTTATCCAACCGAAGAAATTTCAAAATTAATTTCACTTTGACCTAAGAAAGTTTTATTCTTATCTTTGACAGTAATAGAGAAGAACTCAGAAGGCCAAAATACAAAAGGGCAAGAAGGGTGGACTCCACATGAATTTTAATCATCTCACCCTTCTAGCTCATGACTTTAGGATTATTCATAATTTTTTAAAGTTTTATATTTGTAGACAAAGACAGATGATTCAGGTAATCAAGCTAACCCTGGCCCAGCCTTACTTTAAAAAAAATAAAATAAAAATTAACTCAATTCAGCCTCTAATGCTCTCAATAAATCACAAGTGTATTACAGGCATTTAACTCCCTGGTTTCAGATATCAAACATTGCAAAGTAATACAACAATTCAGCAAATTTGCACCCAGTTATTCACAACTGTAAAATTGGGGCTCTCTATTCATTCTTGGAGACCTTAAAAAGAATATCACATTTCAGATCTTCATAGCAGGAACTGAAATGCAGGCTGACAAAAATGGCTTTTGAAAGCCAGGGGAGAGAAGCAGGGTCCGAGCTCTCAGCAGGACCAGAGTGGTCTGCAAGAGAGGCAATCACACAAATTACACCGCCAACTAAGAAAGGCCATTTTTACATTTCTTCACATTACTAAGACAAAAATTAAGGGGAAAAAAATCCCTTTTTCCTCCCTACTAATGGAGCAATATCACAACCTTTAAACGCCCTTAAAGAGGGATAATGCAATCACCCCACAGCTCCGTGAAATGTTTTAGCACTAAAATATTGAGCTGCACTCTTTAAAAAGCAAACAGCTCACTAAGTTGGAGCAGCTGCTCGAAGCAGGCTTTGCTCACCGCTCTGTTCTCTCCACATTTCCTTCTACTCCTTCTGTAAATGCTTTTGAGCACAGAACTCCTTAACACATTCCAGGAGAGTTTGCACTTTTGCATAAAACATGAAATCGTCGAGGCGCGGGGGCCTGCACAGTTCACCGCAGCCGGCAGAAGCCATCGATTCCCGCATTTATTTCCTCTCCATCCCAAACCTATCCCTCACGCTGCCTGTCACCAGGGCTGACACGTGTCACAGGCTGCCATTATCCACCCTGGCAACTCCAAACGCCACCTGAAAAGGGAGGAAAATATTTAAACACTCCTGTGCACAGCTTGTTTTGTTTGCCGTGGCCTCCTCGCGGCCCGGAGTCAACAGTCGCGGAAAGGAGCCTGGGAATACAAAATCACTCTTCTATTAAAGATAAGGAAAATGGAGCTAAGGTCAACAAGCAGCAGCAGAATGATAAATCTCCACAGCTTGTTTTACACATCACTGGCTTTAATGCAGAATTCGGAGTTGGCTGAGATTTTTAGAGGGGAAAAAGCAGCGAAACAGCCTCAGGGAGAGTTGGTGTTGTGGCTTGGTTAGAAAATCCTGGATCCTCTGCTTTTGGCCTTGGTGCTGCCATCACAAAATAAAATCTGGGGTAGGTTTCATCCACCCTGTCTTGGGTAGAGATAGTAAAATAATTCTATTTTTACTCTGCTTGCCCTCATGGGCTCAGGTACCCTCAGGTTGCCAAAAATCTCCAGTGCCATTAACAGGAGCAGCTTGGGGCTGCACAGTGACAAAAATAGGGGTGTGACAGCACCAGAAAACTGGGATTTTCCACAGAAAGCTGTGGAATGTTAGACAGGATGTGAGGTCTGAGGGAAGCAGCATGTGCACTTCAAGACAACGCAGAGTTACATTTCTTACTGCTCTTTCAAGCGTTAAAAATTGTAAATTAATCCCACTCCCATGGGAAGAGAATTCAGAGTTCACATAAATGCAGGAATGATGTGGGATTATATCCCATAAAGTGATTTCCTGTGGTACCCAATATCACTAATTACTAACACAAGGTGCCAAATTCAAGGGAAAGAGAAGGAAAGTCCAGGAGGTCTCTTTGAAGCTCATGAGCCAGCAGAGAACCCACACATTTCAAAGGTGTCAGGATGAGATCCAGAAAAATTCAGAAATCCAGGAGTTTTTCTTGTTCAGCAGATCCTGCCTCCAGGAATCCTTCACCATGTCCTCAGGAGAACTCAAAGGAGGTGCTCTTTTAGGAGGAATTTGGGGGTCCTTCAGTAATACTTTTGTTATAAAATTGTACTTCTTCATTATTTTTAAGGTTTCTACTAAAATATTGCCATCTCAGACATGTGCCTTTGGAATAACCACACAATCCTGGAGAAAGGTCTTTTCTGCAACTCCTCACACCTTATATTTATTTGCAAGTGGGAGGAAAACACTAAAATTCTCTGTTCTCTGTAATTAGGAGTTCTAATTTTTTTACTCAGAAAGGAGAGAGGCTCTTGAACAGATTGCCCAGAAAGTTGGATGGGCTTTAACGCCCCTTTTAATCCAAAGTTTTTTATGATTCCTACAGAATCCCCCCAGGTTTGTGTCCTCCATGAGGACTCCAAGGCTCTGGAGTAACTGCAGTCCTTGGTTGCAAACACCTCCCTCAACAGACAGAGGCACTTTGAGATTTTAGAAAATCAATTTTCATTAGTTGAAGCCCTGCCCATGAGAAGTTTGGTCTTGTCTGTTCCCAGCACCATCCAAAGGACTGGGAACAAAGAGCAAACCTCAAATAATCCTTACTCAGGTGCATTTAGCCATCGACAAAACCCTTGCTGACCTCAGGAAGGTTTCAAAGCTGAGAAATAACCCAGAAATTCCTTTTATCAGCTTTGTTCTCCTGATCCCAGCGCTCTTTAAAGTTTTTATATATCTATCAGCTAAAACGACGGCTGTAAGTTTTGACCCGAATTTGCTCCTTCCTTTTAGTGTACAATTAAGTCGATAATAATACGAGACTTAGTACCCAGACTTTTTAAAATTCATCATCTTTTTTCTTTCTTGATGGGGTTTTATAAGTCCAGCACTGTCTGGGGCATAAAACTCCTGGCACAGCTACTCTGAAATGTGTTGGCTGGTCAGCATCCCACAGGTATTTTTCCAGAATTTCCACACCCTTTCTAGCTCATGTTTTATTTAAACTTAATTTAATGCAGCCCCCATTCCTTACCAGAGCTTCCATGAAAATGTTAACAAGTGGAATACCAGGCTTGTTTAGTAAATTATTTTATATTTCTGATGCTGTAGAGCTCAGAGTAGTTACATAAAGTGAGTTTAAAATGTCACCAATGTAAAAGGAATGTTCTCCTGTGTGGAATGTGCTGTTTGCACAGACAGAACCTCTCACAGGAGTCACTACACCCATGTTAACAGCAGGAAAAGTGGATTTCACACCTTTCTGAAACACAGCAATGGCTCCAGGGGATTCCCTTCAGCTGCACAAACTCCAGATGAGCACAGACAGCATCTCACTGCACATTATTTACTCAGCACAGCCCAGAGCTCTCTCCTTCATGGATTTCTCCACTTGTGCCCCCATGGTCGTGTTCTGGTGCCACCCTCATTTCCCTCCGTGGATCCCACAAATCCCACAGGACTGCACAGCTGCCTGACAAGTTGTTGTTGTTCTCCCAAAACGGTTCAGCCACAACAGCAGCGAGTTGAGAGAACTCCATCCCAGCAGGATGAAAACTCTGAATTCAAACCCTCCAGGGCAAAGGCGCTCTGAATGCCAGACTGCTTTGGGATGGAAGGGACCTTAAAACCCACCCAGTTCCACAGAACACAATTTTTCCAGAGACTCCCAGCCCCTCTCTCCTCAGTGCACAAGTAGCTTTACTCAATCAGGGCTGATAAAAAAAATTAAATCATCATTCTCCAAAGAATTACTAATCAGATTGGATTAGCCTGAGCAATTCCTGAGGTCTCAGTGCTGCCACTGAGTCAACAAGAACCATTTGATAAGATTCAATATGAGCTGAACGTGGCTTTTGCCCCAAAATGATTATTAACTATCAGAATATTTATTACAGTTTATCTGCCCAGAATATTAAATCTGCCAGAGGTAAGGAATGACAGCAGGAGTCACTGTATGAATGAAAACAACACATTTTGGGGTGTGGGGTTTTTTTTAAATTCAATTAATTAAACCTCTGAATGTCACCAGTCTCTGTGAGGTCCCTGACTCTTGGTCTTTGCATTTGAACAGCCAAAATATAAATAAATAAAGTGTAAACTCCTCCAGCTCGGACAGCTCCATATTGAGCATCCATCAGAGCTGAGCCCTGCGTGCTGTTTATTCCAGCATGTGTTTGGAATATATTTTGTTCCTGATGGAGCAGTGACAGGATTGCGTGGAAAACAAGCACAGGGAAAGTGAAACTCCTCTCCTCTTGTTAAACAATTTTGCTTCTCTTTGTCTCCCAGCTCCGGTCTGTAACCTTGGGAAGGACAGCAGCATCCCAGCTCAGCTATCAGAGCATGGGAGGCCCTCTTTAATGTGACACAGAGCTGGATCCAAGATGAAAATCAAAGCTAAAAAGGTCTTGCATTATCATTCCTGCCCTGATATCCCAAATATTCCATCTTGTGATCTCGGCAGCGTGGCTCTGATATTCCCA
Source organism: Acrocephalus arundinaceus (assembly GCA_021534815.1). Classification (NCBI taxonomy): domain Eukaryota; kingdom Metazoa; phylum Chordata; class Aves; order Passeriformes; family Sylviidae; genus Acrocephalus; species Acrocephalus arundinaceus. Next base: position 14,715,692 of record JAJEOU010001709.1, read on the forward strand.
GAATACAGATCACGAGCCAGAAAAAATGTGGGAAAATGGTCTCAGCTAAATCTTCCAGGGCTGGTTAAAAAACATGCTCCTTTAGTAAAATGGATGTAATTTAGATAAATTTGGGGATAAATATTTTTCTTCTTCCTTATCCTCTCCTTACCTCTTAGGGGAGTGCAGCAGCTCATCCCTGAGAAATCTCCTTGCCTGGGGCTCCCAAATCATCATGTTGGAGCAGAAAATTCCACCTCCATCCTTTTCTCAGGACACCCAACCCCAGGAGAGCAGAAGCACATTCGTCTATAAACCTGATGAAACATCCACAGAACAACCTAAAAGTAGGAAATTCATGTCCCTATGTTTATATGAATTTACTGGGAGGGTGGGAAGCCCTGGCACAGGTTCCCAGAGAAGCTGTGATTGTCCCTGGATCCCTGGAAGTGCCCAAGGCCAGGCTGGACAGGGCTTGGAGCAGCCTGGACAGTGGAAGGTGTCCCTGCCCATGGAGGATTGGAATTGGATGGGATTTAGACTCACCTTCTCTCTTCTCTTCCTGTTTTATCCCAGAGCTCAGTGCCAGACACAGCCCAAGACTGAAACTCTGTAAGGGGCCAAAGCTGGCCTGTCACTTCCTTTAATGCAGCTAACGAGCAATTTGGAGTTCCCATATGAAGCTATTTTGAAATGAGAAGTTCCTTTAACACAACAATCTGTGCTGAGGGAAAAACAAATAATAACAAAGATTTGTCCCATGAGAATAATTAAAAAAATTGTAAACAATCCAAAAATCAAAGATTTGATGGACAATTAAAATACCTTTTACTAACCAATAGAATAATTAGCAAGAAAGCTATTAACTAATTAAAATTGCACATAAAGTCTGTAAAAACTGAATAAAAGACAGCATGCTGCCATAATAAAGAGAGACTTCTGAAAACCTTTACTGTGTCACCCGAAACATTGTGTCTGTCTCAACAACAACAAAATTTTTTTGTTGTTTTCTATTTTTTGGCTTTTCCTCCTTTGTCTTCCAGCACAGCCCACGGTGACTTTGCACAACCACCTCACCACTGCTGCTCAGCTGCTCTGACAACTCAAATGAGGGCTCCTGAAGAGAAGCCACGAAGGAACCCTCAAAGAAAAGTCAATCATATCCGATAAAATTACTCCAGCTGTAGCCTGTGTCTGTCTATTAAGGAGGTTTCACTCTGCCTAATGAAGGAATATTTCTGATCTCTCCTACTCAGGGTTACCTCTGTTAAAGAGTTTTTATTTGCACACGTGGGGTTTGCTGTTGACCAGGCACCAGCTGGCCCAGACAGAATTTTGAGTGTTTTATATGAAAATTTCACTTTCAGAGGCTCCTTGCAAAGGAAACCTGCAGGAAAAGGCAGGGTGGGGATGTGGGGAGCAGAACCTCTGTGCTGCCTCTCCTGCTGGGGCATCATAAATCAGCCTGGAGATGAGAAAATTTGGGGTGACCCAACTGCAGCCTTCCTGAAGGAGTTACAGGGAAGATGGACAGAGACAGAGGTGGAGTGCCAGGAATGGCTTCACATGGACAAGAGGGTGGGGATAAATGGGTATTGGGAAGGAATTGTTCCCTGTGAGGGTGGGCAGGCCCTGGAATGGAATTCCCAGAGCAGCTGTGGCTGTCCCTGGATCCCTGGCAGTGCCCAAGGCCAGGCTAGATGAGGCTTGGAGCAGCCTGGGACAGTGGGAGGTGTCCCTGCCCATGGCAGGGGTGGCACTGGCTGATCCTTAAAATCCTTTCCAATCATTCTATAATTCCACGATTCAATCCCTGGTCCCATTTGCTTCATCCAGGCCAAGAATGAGATAATTGATGTGATTTTTAACTCTTTATCCAAAGGTAAAATCCTGGTTGACAATCAGCTCCCAGTTCATTCGTGTAAAAAAGTAGAAAAGACCCAGGTTTGAAAAAAAGGGTTTGAGAAACAGAAACTTCATAGGAAAAGTGGATCAAAGAGCAGGACAGAGCCCTGCAATGGGATATTCAAGGGGATTAGGAGCCAGCCCCCAAAATGCACACAAAAATAGTCCTACCGCACAAATTAATTTATCAACAAATTATATTATATATATAATATATATATTATATATGGACAAATTATTTATATATCAAATCAACTGGGAATTTGATTTTAGTTATAAAGCTGGATCCACTAATCTGAGAGTTTGGGAAGAGAAGCAGGGTCCATGGAAAATATTTCCATCACTGGAAAATAAACATGACAGGGATGTTCCCTGGAAGCTGTTGAACTACGGTGTCAGGCTAAAATATCTCTTTTTTATCTAAAATATCCACATCTTTTTTGCCAGAAAAATGTTTCAAATGTTTGGGAAAACCATTGACTTCCCAGTTTGTTCCCTTAAACCCTCCCTGAGTACCAATCCCACAGAGCACTGCCCAAAAATGGAGCATTTTGGGAAAATTGGCTCTCACAGGGGTACTTTGTGATGTGGTTTGGTGGGAATTGTGGTGTTTGGTCAAAGATTGGACTCCTCCAACCAAAATGAGTCCGTGATCCTACGGCTGCTGCATTCCCAGCTCCCTGCACAATCTGGAAGGGTTTTCCCATCTTCAGCCGTTAGTAACTGTGCTGCAAATTCGGGCGTGCAAACACAAACCAGCCATGTATTCCTATAAACACATATTTATAAAATATGTATATTATGTCTATATCTATAAAATATCTATAAAACCATTCTGCTACCTGAAAAAAAATAAATAAATATTCTCCAGGGAAAAAAATTAAAAAGGAACTGGAGCAGCACCTCTGCCTCGGTGCCCCAGGCTGCAGCAGGGAGCGCACATTTAACTGCAGATTATGTCAGTGTCAGACACGGGCAGCAGCAGAAATGATTTCAGGAGTTATCAAGAGAGCTCCCTGCACTTCTTATCACCCTCAGGCTCTGCAGAACCTCCAGGGCCCCCAGATGGATTCCACCCAGCACATGCACGGGGGAAGGGCAGCATCCCAAATCTCAATTTATCTCCCACATCAGCATAAAAAAAATAAAAGGGATGCTGCTGGTGCAGCCAGGACTGAGTGTAAAGGCTGACCAAGAATGCCATCTGCAGGCCTTTAGTGCACATTTTTTCCCAGCTAAATAAGTCCCAGCAGTAGAAACAAACCTAAAGTGAGTGCTCAGCACAGTGGATGTTAATACGACTTTCATATGCTAATGGAAAGTTCATTAAAAATAAACAAATACAAAAGGAAAATCCTTGGAACTCCTTACCAAAAAAAAAACCACCTCAAAATCAAAGCCTACAGACCCTAAAATGCTGAATTTTTAATGGAATAACCTAGAGAGGATCGTTATCATTACAGCTCTGTGTTCTGCATGCATATTTTATGAAGGAACTCGGTGCACAGACTGGGGAGGTTTGCAGTGCGCTGCATTCTGTCTGCTGCTTGATTGAACCGCATGCAATGCCCCGAGGCATTGATTAAAACCGGGAAAAAGAGAGGAGTTACTCCAGCTAACCTCAGCCTGGAACACTCCCAGGCTTTCCTGAAGAGGATTTTAGTCCTGCTCACCAAATTGTTGCATTTCAACACCAAAATTGCCAACAGCAAAATAATTCTGCCTTTAGGTCAGGTGACGTTTTAAATCTTTGCGTCCACAGTCAGCAAAAAACTTGAGGAAAATGTTGAGTTATGCCAGCTTAAAGTGCAGCAAATGGAAAAAATAAAATATGAAATAAAGGTGAGGAATAAAAACTCTGATTGTGAGAAATTCCCAAGTTTTCAAGTAAAATTCTCAAGCAATTCCTCATCGAGATCCTGATGTGGCTGATGTTGGCACACACAAAGTGCCCCAGTCTCGAGGGGTTTTGACTTCATGAAATGCAAGCAGCTAAAAACACCCCTGGAAATTGGGAGCAATGATCCAGGTGGGAATTAGTGCAGGTGGGTGGTTCCAGTCGTGCAGAGAAGTGTTAATGCCTCCCTGGCTAAGCCTGAAAAAGAATAAAATTCCGGATATCCATTTATAGGAGGAAGGTGATGTCAAAATCAGCCACACAGAGAATACTTGGCTAAAACCTCAGGGGGTGCAGAGTTCTGACTTTTCAGAGGTCACAATTCACGTTCCTCGCCAAAATACACAGAAATAAACACATTTTATAGCATAAATCTTCACCAAACCCCCCAATTCCCATTTGTTCACCTCAAAACAGGCAGGAACCAAAACCTTCTCAGAGTTCCAGGGGTGCAGCTCATCCCTTCCTGCTCCCCCTTTCCCTCTGCCAAGGAGCACCAAAAATGTAAAACACAAATTCCCGATCCCACACAGGAGAAAAACCCTTCAGCACCACGTTCTGCCTAAAACTCAGAGATGATGGAAAGGATTAGCAGGGAACCACTGCAAAAAATTAAAAAACCACACACCTATAACCTGCTGCAGTTCCTCCTGCAGGAACACACTGATTTAATTAAAAATTAAATTTAATTTAAAATTCTGATTTTTTTTTCCCTTTCCTCTTCTTCCCCTCCACATTCTCTCTTCCTATCTTAAATTATTCCCAGCCAAATAACTCCAAACTCACTTTTTTTTTTCCATTTTATTATTCAGTTTGTACGGCTGTCAAACAAATGAATTCTCTCTAATTTGTTTGGGGTTTTTGTTGGGTTGTTTTGGGGTTTTTTTTTGAGTGTGTGGATATATTAATTCTTTGAATTGCAGGCCCTGCTGTTGGTTAATTTTGCAAATAGTGTTTCTGTGATTATTCAGTGTTGTCATCCTGCAAATAAAACAAAATAGCAAACTTATTGTTGGAGAACAATTTCCATACTTTTCCCCCTGGGAGCTGGGCTTAAAGATGGCAGAAATATTTTATTACACAGAAAAAAAAATCACTTAATTACTTTTATATATGCCATGTTTTCTGGAAAATGGCATGAGAACATTTCCCACACAAAGTGCCCATCCCAGATTCCATTTGGCTTCCTAAAACTCAAAGACAACATCAAATAACAAATGGTTTTTTGCTGGTTAGCCTGAAAAATTTGTCTTTTGGATGAATGTTTAGCACTTAAAATTTGGCTGTTTCCTCCTCTCACATCTTGATGGCAATCTCAGAGCTGTCTCCTATGGGAACATCCAGCCAAGGACAAAAAGAGATTCCAGAATAAACATTAAAAAAACCAAAACTGAGCCTTTTTCTGAAGGGATTAACAAAGCAGGAATTGTGAAGGGATTCCTCACCACCAGAAAAGGGATGGGGAGGAAAAGGCGCCTCCACTCTGCCCTCAGCCAACTTCCCTTTGAATCCATATCCATAAATTCACCAACCATAAATTTAGGAGTTCCTGCTCATCCTCCACATCCAGGCCCCTTTCTCCCATGGAATTTAACCACAGTCTTTTCTCCCAAAATTGATAATCCCAAATTTTACTGCAGGAATTCCTTCTCACTCCCCAGATCCAGACCACTTCCCCCATGGAATTCAACCCAAGTCTTTTCTCTCAAAATTGAAAATCCCAAATTTTACTGCAGGAATTCCTGCTTAACCCCCACATCCAGATCACCTCCCCCATGGAATTTAACCCAAGTCTTTTTTCCCAAAATTGACAATCCCAAATTTTACTGCAGGAATTCCTGCTTAACCCCCACATTCAGGCCACTCTCCCCCATGGAATTTAGCCAAAGTTTTTCTCTCCCAAAACTGATTATCCCAAATCTTATTGTCAGAATTCCTGCTCACCCCCAGATCCAGGCCATTTCCTCTATGGAATTTAGCCACAGCCTTTTCTCTCCCAGAATTGATAATCCCAAATGTTACTGCAGGAATTCCTGCTCACTCCCCACATCCAGGCCACATTTCCCCATGAAATTTAACCAAGATCTTTTCTCCCCCAAAACTGATAATCCCCAGCTTTATTGCAGGAATTCCTGCTCACCCCCTATATCCAGGTCACTTCCCTCCATAGAATTTAACCAAAGTCTTTTCTCCCAAAATTTATAATCCCAAGTTTTATTGCAGAAATCCCACTCACCCCTCCAGATCCAGGCCACTTTCCCCCATGGAATTCAATGAAAATCTTTTCTGCCAAAATTGATAATCCCACTGCTTATTGCAGAGATTTCATGATGCACCTGGAGCTACTGGACACGAGACATAAAAACCAAAGTTGACTCCAGGATAGGGAAAGCTGCATTTTCCCAGAAAAGCTGAACAAGAGCCTGCAGGGGGATGCCCACGTTGGCCATGAAGCTGTTAGAAGCATCCATGAGGATTCCCAGGCTTGCACATCCCCAATTTTCCCAATTTCCAGGCAGAGAAGATGCCAGAGGTGCAAGAGATGAATCTCCAGGGGCACAGAGTAGCTGTGATTTACTGTCAGGTCACAAACAGCCTCGGGATCATCCCTAAACTTTACCCAGAGGGGGTTTTATTCCCACCCTGCTCTCCCCCACAACACATGGGGGCACTTTGGGGCTTCTACCATCACACGAAGTTTAAATCAGGGGAAACCTGCCTGAATTGATGTGAGATCAGCACAGGAGCAGCAAACCCACAGCAGATAAGGGATCTCCTAACAGCACCATGATAATTAAAATTAAATTAAATTTTGCCCCTCACTTACTCCCAGTTTCCTTGCTCTGATCCCAGTTCAAACCCTCACCCCATAACCCAGGGGAGGAGGATTCTGTTCCAGCAGAGGACCCAGCATTCCCTGTTTCACAGTGCTCCCTGAGGGTGACTGAATAACTCGTTTGAAAATAATCTGCAGGAATAAATTTGCCATTTTTAAATGTATAATTAAGCGAGGAATCATTCCCTCCTCTTCTAAAGTTGTTCTCCCTGACAAGCTTTTTTTTTTTTTTTTTTTTTTCTGGGTGGTAAACACGAGTCCTGATAGTTGCCAGCACATTCCTACTTAAAAAGTTAATCCATTCCTCTTTGAAGGTTAAGAAAATGCTAAGGAAAACGAGATATGAGGCTTAGGTAAAGTGGGAGGTTCCAAATCACTGGAGCTCTGCTCATGACAGAGCTCAGCTGCTCCTGCAGCAGGAAAAATCACGGATTTACCTCGGAGAGTCGTGACCTCCACCCCCTCCCTGCTGGGGATGTTCTCTGAGGAGTGGGAGGTGTTTGTCCTGCTGCTGTGTCACCTTAACACCTCGGGAAGGAGTTTTTGCACCTGCTGTTGCAATAAATTATGAAAAGTATTATAGATCATAAATTATAAATCATGCTGGCACAGCACTGGGATGGGGAGGGCAGGGAATGCTCAGCTGGGTGAACAATCCCAGGATCGTTGAGGTTGGAAAAACCCTCAGGGATGAGTCCAAGCTGGGTCTGATCCCCACCTTGTGCCCAGCCCGGAGCACTGAGAGACACATCCAGGAATTCCTTGGACACCTCCAGGAATGGACACTCCAAACCTCCCTGGGCAGCCCCTGCCAGTGTTTAACAACCTTTCCATGAGGAAATTCCTCCTGATTTCCTCCCCTGGCCCAGCCTGAGGCCGTTCCCTCTCCTCCTGTCCCTGTTCCCTGGGATAAGATCCCAAATCCCACCCTGGCTGTCCCCTCCTGGCAGGGAGTTGTGCAGAGCCATGAGATCTTCTGGCTCTTCTCCAGCAGGTTTGTGTGGATAATTTTGGGTGGGACGAGGGCAGAAAGTGGCTCAGGGCTGATACATCCTCACCTGAGCCCCCTTTTCTCCAGGCTGAGCCCCTTTCCAGCTCCCTCAGCCCCTCCTGGGGCTCCAGACCCTTCCCCAGCTCCGTTCCCTTCCCTGGACACGCTCCAACACCTCAATTCCAAAGTTCCTGCTGCAGAGGTGAACATCACAATTAACACACCCAAAGAAAAGATCCAGGAGTGCCAGATCCAAGATTTACAACCCTCATCCTGCATTTCTGAGGTGCTCTGCAGCCCCTCTTTCCATCCTTGCAGTGGCAACCTGCTTGCCTGAAATCGGTCAGGACACGAGGATAAAAAATTCCAGTGGCATCCCAGGGGTCTGGGCAGCACCAGGAGGACATTCCTCTTCTCCAAAGCTTCAAATTAAGGTACAAGGGCAGGAAAGGCAGTGGAGACACAAATCCCAAAGTTCTGCCACCTAATCCACGTTTCTGCTCAAGGGGGCACGGAGGAGACACAGATTCTGTTTGTATTTTTAACTGTAATGTGATTTATCTCCAGCTGCCCCTTTGGTCACCTGAGGAGCAGGTAGCTAAATTCTTATTTTCTGATGTGTCTAGATAGAAAATAAAACCCTAAAGAAGTTTAAATGCACTCAAACAATTACAGACTTCAACACAGATCACAGTAGAAGAGGTGAAATATTCCATTCCTCTGAGAATTGTTTGACTCAATTCCTACAGAGTTTTCTCTCTTTGCAGAACTCAATTCCATCCATTATCCTCTGTTTTGAAAAGTCTGATTTTTTTGGAACACCCTCCCAAATTAGGGCTTAATATTAGCGAGATGCTCTCAGCTGCAGGCTGAGATAACTCTGGCGTTTCTTGCAAAATGCACAAACTCTGAGCACGCCAGGAAGGAGAAGCAGCAGGGCATTGTCACCCCTGGATATAAAATCAGCAGAAAATGGAGATTTACTTCACGCTGAAGGATCTGAAAACCTTCAACTTCATTGGTGATGGTGGCACCACGTCAAGGGAAGGAAAGGGCTAAATATGTAAAAGAAAAAGTAAGAAAAAGGTTAAATAAAGGTTTAAAAAGTGTTTAAAAATGTAAAATAAAGTTTAAAAGTAAAAAAGGTAAAAAAGTAAAAAAGTTTAAAAATGTAAAAATGTTAAAAACTGTAAAAAATTTAAAAATGTAAAAAATGTAAAAAATAAAAACCCATATTTTTTACATTAAAAAATGTAAAAAAAAATTCAGTTTTTAGTCCCTAAGCAGGTCCTGCACTTAGAGAGAAGAAAATAGAACAAAATTCTCATTGAGTAAGAAGCCACACTACAAAAACCCCTCAGACAATTTTCTCCTCACTCTGAATGCCTCGAGAGTGTCTCTTGTAGGAGTCATTATATTTAAATTTTTTGACCAGTAGTAGCCATCTCACCACAAAATAAAAAAAAAAAAGTTAATTAACAATTATTTTATTAGCCTGCAGTAAAACCACACAAAAAGGATGCCTGCTCTCGAGATTTTCTGTGCCAAACTTCCCCGAGTTGATTTATTCTGAACTACCCCAGAAATCTGCGAGGAAGAACAACCCTATTATTTATTTTTATCCTTTCCTTGCAGAAGATTTATTTTCTTTCCTAGCATCCATCAGTCAAACCAGTTGCTTGTTCTCTTTCACCTGACTGAAATACACCGGAATTATGGGAACTAATAATAATTATTTACTTCCACAGGACCAGAATTAGACATGCTGGGGAATAAAGAGCCAAACTCCAGTTCCTGAGTCCCCAACACCAAGGACTTGGATGAGATGAATTTTCTTTCTTCTGCAGAGAGACGCTCAAATCTGCCCAAGTGCTCCACGTGCCCAATCCCTCATTCCAGAACACATTTCCCAAATCCTACTTTGCCCTGAACCATAAAACAAATTCTGAAAAATTTCCTAAATTACATTTAAAGAACCATTTTTCCAAAAAAAACCACAAAAAAACACACCCAAACATGGATGGCAAGGACATAATTGCACCTGGTCAGACCCTTCAGTGGTCAAATCCTGGTGCAAGAAGGGGGATGTTCCCTGAAAACCAAACCACACCTTTCACTGCTACTTTTTCTGGGAAAAAGGAGCCATCAGCACCAGCTATAATTCCAAAAGTGAGTAATTGTCCATATATGAACTTTGGAAAGGCAGGAGAGTCTCCGTGATGAGCCAGGATTCATGGAAGAGCTTTCTCCACCTCCAAACTACAGAGAAAATATCCAATTCCATTCCAAATATCCCTCAAATGCACAGCCATGGGAAAGGTTTGTTCCAGCTCACCAGGACCTGTCCTGCAGGATCCCTGCCCTTCCCCAGCAGGTTTGCACGGAGAATTTTGGGTGGGATGAGGGCAGAAAGGGGCTGGAGGCTGACACAACCTCACCTCCCCACAGACTTCACCCACCTGCTCGTTTGGAAGTGCTCTTCTACCAAATTAATTGCCAGAACAATTAAGCAAAGCTCAGAGTGCTGGTGCTTGGAGCAGGAGGGATATTTAGGCCCTGCTATTAATGAGCTCTTGGAAAATTTCCCATGAGGTTTCTCCAGGCAGGGATACAAGATCTGCTCCCTCCCAAAAACACAATGGCTGCCGAGCCATTGTAACGCGTTAGCTGCGTTAACGCGCTCAGAGGCACGTTAACAACACTCCACTATCAAACAAGTTCAAAAAAAGAGCAAACTGTGCCAAAATCACTCAGATTTCAGACTTCCTGCAGAATCCCAGATTTCTGCTTTCTGCTGGATCCATCTCTGAACTTTCCCACAGCCTGACTTCCAGCAGGAGCTCTTTTTTTTTTTGGAAGGAGCCCATCATGAAGGTCCCACCACCATTATTTGGTTTCACAAGCAAATACTGCAGTGTCATCATAGGACACAAAATAAGGGTAACTGACTCCAGTACGTCCCAGAAGACAGAAGAGAAAATGAAGGCTTCATTTACAATTCATTTCACTTTTTTATAGCATGCTGCACTAAAAAACACATTATTGGTGCACAGCATTTGACACCCCTCAAATTCATTGGTTAAACTACAGAAATAGCACACAACAGGAGAGGTTTATTACAGGAAAAAGAATATCGTTTACTTAGAAATGTTATGGGAAAGGTACTTATTTACACAAAGCTGTTTTGGGAAGAGAAACTGTTGAAGAAGTTTCCCTTGGGAAAGCTAGCACAAGCTAAAAATTCTCTCAGGCTCAGAAAATCATGTCCACACTGCAACATCTTCAATCCTGCTCAGTGAAGAACCCATGCCCTGCCCTGAAAACAGTCATGAGAGGTGACTGAGATGCTGGAAAAAAAAGGATTACCCAAAAAGCATCACAGAGGTCACCATGGGGATGCCACGAGCTGGACAGATGAGTTTGGGAATTTTCTTCTCTCCAAGGAAGGAGTGAGATGCAGAGTGTGCAAATTTACTAATTTAATATATTCCAGTGGTGATTACATAAAATAAATCGATGCTGCCACTGGCCTCTCTCGCTCCTACATAATCCAGATCATTAAATCAGTGTCCCAGTAAACTGCAACGGGGAAATCCAGGGAATTCCATGGGTTCGTGCACTTTCCTCATCACCCAAAAGGGGAAAATGAAATATTTAAGAGAGAATATATTTATATTTTTATATATTTTATCTATATTTATCTTTTTTATTATATTTTTACAGACAGCACCCAGAAAATACCCCTGGAAAAGCACAAAAATTCCATCAGGACCAAAAGCCCTTTCCAAGATCCCCCACTGTCACAGAATCACCAAGGTTGGAAAAGTCCTCCAAGATTATCAAGTCCACCATTACCCAGCACTGCCAAGGCCACCCCCAAACCACATCCCCAAGTTCCACAGCTGCACATTTTTTTAACTCTTCCAAGGACAAAGATTCCATCACTTCCCTGGAGATCCTCTTCCAAGGTTTTGGAATTTATTCAAAATTTATTCAATATTATTATTTATTGATTGTCTCAGAAATTCTAGGTCACATCCCACAAGGGTGATCCTGAATCATGGGAGAGCTCCATCAGTTTGAAACAGGGACATTAAACCCCAAGAACTTTCTGCTCACGCTCCCACAACCCTGATTTTAACCAGAATTATCCCAAAACAAAAATTCCCATCAGGGAATGAAGGAGGTTGGTAACGACCAACCATAAAACTCCACGTGGCAAGTGGGATGCCTCCTCAACACTGGCTTCACAACCAAATAAATCAAAACAAAACCCCAAACCATTTTATTTATAGTCCAGGAGAACAAACCCGTTGACAGATGGTCATCCCAAGCGCCGGGATTTATCTCCATCTGTAATGAAAAATAGATGAACCTTCTGCTGCACGGCAGAGGAGAGAGGCTCCAACACCTGCTCCAAATTAGGAGGAGACTGCAAACATTCCTGGAAATTGGAAAGGCCCCGTGTTTGAGGAAAGGGAGAGGTGCCATTGGCAGCTGAAGGAAATTGAGCGGGCTCAGGGCCAGGAGCGGTGAAAGAGAGAATTCTGTGATCAGCAGAGGAGAAACCTGAGTGGGCATAAAGCTGGAGCCCAGCGCTGCAGAAATGCTGTCAGGTTGTGAGTTTCAGACATCAATTAGCCCTGCAAATCATGTTTCAAATATCTTCCATTCAGGCTCGGTGTTTTTTGCAGCAAAATGGATCATTGGAACGGCCCAACGAGGAGAAGGGTTGGGAGATTTGGCTAAAAATGCTCGCCCAAGATGTGGCAAAGGCTGCCTGAATTTGTTTTGAACCTCAGGGCTGTGTGTTGTTGCAATTCCATCATCCCTCCAAAGCCATTCCAGGGATGGATCCAAGTGCACGTCAGCAGCCAATAAATCTGTCAGTGCCTTTTGCTGATTCCTCCCAGAAAAAACCTCGGGAGCTGCTCGGAGCTCTCCTAACAAAGTGCTGACAAACACCGTGTGTGATCCGTGCCCAAGAGTTTTCCAAGAAAAATAGAATCTGGTGGCAATTACATAAAATAGATCCATGCTGCCATCAGGCCCTTCCTCCTGCATAATCCGGGTTATTAAATCAGTGTCCCAGCAAATTGCAACAGGGAAATCCAGGGAATTCCATGGGTTTTCCTCATCACCCAAAAGGGGAAAATAAAATATTTAAAGGATAATATATCTATAATATTTATATTTTATATATTTATATATAAAATATCATTTTATATATTTAGTATAAACATATTATAAATAATACTAAAATACATAATATATAATATAAAATATTATAATAGATAATATTGTAAAATATATTATATTATTATATATTATAATATGATTATTATATTGTTGTATTATAATAATCATATTATGATATGTTATAATATTATTATATATTATAATATGTTATATAAAATAATAATATATATTATATCACATGATATATAATAGGAACAGATTATATATATATTGTATATACCATATATATGGTATAGATATATTATATAAATATATATTCTATATATTTATATGTTTATGTATATTTATATCTTTTTATATAAATATTTTTATATTTTTAAAGGAGAAAATACATAAAGGAGAGCTCTGGTTGTAGGCCCAGCTCAAACTCTCGGCAGTGGAACTTCAGAGAAAAGGGTGAGAAAAGTTCTGGGTGTGCTAAAAACAAGGATGGGGACGAGCATCCCTTGGGCTGGGCCCAGAGGGGGAGAATCAGGACAGGAGGAGTGACCCCAATCCCAATTTGAGAGGTTGCTGCATCCTCACCCCCTCAGAAAATACCCCACACACTCTCCAAGCTTCTGAGATAATTTTTTGGTGGCCACCACCCCAAAATTGCAACAAACAACGAATAAACCTTTAAATCCTGAGCTGGTTTTCTCCAAACAGCTGTAATTCCATCTCCTGGAGATATTTTGCCCTACAATCACATTTTTTGTGGATTTATATTTTAGGTTATGTTTGGTTTAGTATTTCCACTATCACCGAAGCTCTCCTCAACCAGCTCCAGAAAACAGCAGCTCAATCCCTGGTTTTTGATTGGAACCAAGGAATAACAACAGGAAAAAACAAATCTTGAGCTCAGATAAAACCAGTCACTCAGAAATTCTCTGCACTGTTTGCTTGGGTAAAAAGAAAAAAAAAATAGATTATTTTAGATTATTTAGATGACACCCAAATGCCACATGGAGGGGAGCATTTCATTATTCCACTCCACTACAAATAACTTTTAACTTTTTGAATTTCCACCAGCTCAAGTTGATGCACAAATGTGAGGGGAAAAAAAAAAAAAATTATCTCCAACACAAACCTGCAGCTCCTTGGCTAAATTCACCAGCCTGGCTCTCCAGTCATTTAAACATCCTTGGCTTTCTATTTTATGAACGAAAATTAATCTCCAAGACCTACTTTTCCAGCAGGAACATCAATATTTTATATTCTCCCTTTTGCTGGAAAGATCCCAGGCTGATTTAGATGCTGTTGAAAGAGAAGCACCGAGCCTGTGTTATGTAATCTAAAATACCACCTTTGTCTCCAAGGGAACATCCCAGCTTAATCCAGAGCTCCAGAAAGAACCTGAGAATTAAAACTCCAACAAAAGCCACCATGGACAGAGCATTAAAGAAAACTCTCCCAATTCCTTAACAAAAAAAAAAAAGATTGTTTTGCCACAAAGCATTCTGAGAAGGACTGGGGAAATTTCTTGGGAATAACGTCAGCTTCCTAATTTTTTTTTTTAATTATTATTATGTTTTTCTGGCAGCAAAGCCTAAAAACCTCATAGAAGCTGCTGAGAGCACCTAAAATGTCCTTCATATTTTGCATTTCCATGATTTTCCCAGGAGATCTGAGCAGAGCTCACTCACAACCAGGGAGACAAAAGCCACTGATATATATAATTATATATATTTTTATATATTATATTTAGCAAGGAGCTGCTAAATATAAGAGATCTATAAATAATTATATGTTATAATACAATTAATAATTATATTATAAATAATTACATATACTATTATATATTATATAATAAATGTAATATATCCTCAGGGATAATCCAGGATTCCTGAATTTTCCATGGAGCTGGGAAAATATTTCTGGCTCACTCAGGCACTGAGAGGTGATTCCCAGCATGGAATTTTCCCTCTGCTGACATCACTGGGAAATTCTGAGTATGGAGAAATTCTTTTCACTCTAATTTTACAACTTCGTCTAATTTAATTATATTTATAAAATACACTAACACAAAACATAATAACAAATATCACAAAAATACAGACTTAATTAATTACATCTCTTAATTAAGAGATGTTGCTCAGTAACACTACCAGCACTGTTGAGTGCCTCCTTTTTTATTTTCCTTCTTTTTTAATAATCCAATAGTCAAACTCAGTCAATCAACAAAATCACCCTACCTCCTTTTTATCTAATTTATAATGAATAAAATTAGAATTGTGAAATCCTTGCATTTGCATTTAGGCTCAAGAAGGCGTTTGAGTTCCTCACATTTTTCTAAAAAATTTCAATTCAATTTTTCTTTTCTAAAATAAGGTGATTTGGACACGTGGTTGGGTGCCCCTGCTACAGCCAAGAATTCTGTTCCTCTGCTTTTATTTAAGCACAAATTTTGGTGTTTCCTGCACCCCAGACACCCTCAAGGGGCCCAAGAAAGGCCTGAGAGAGAGAAAATTCCTGCAAAAAGGAGAAAGGACAAACACAGTGGGAATGGTACAAGAAAAATGGGCTTAAAGAGAAGCAGAGGAGATTTAACCAGGAAAATGGAATTTATTTTTTTCCAATATCTGAGTAGATCTGATCAGAGGAACAGATTATTCAGGGATCTCCACCAGGACAGTTTCTAGGACAGGTTAGACAAACACCAGGAAGTCCCTCAGTTTTTGGAAGAGGGGGGAAAAAATCCCTTTGAGATTTTCCAGCTGTTTAACTCCACAACTTGCTCAAATCATTTGCATATTGTCACTGTTTTAGCCAAAAATTAAAGAACTCTACAGAGTTCCCACTGCTGTAGAGAACAAAAAAAAAATAGGATTATAAACTCAGGAATTTGGGATTCTGGGCCTCCTATCCTTCACAGCAGCCCCACTGGATTTATTGCCATCCACACACAAAATAATTCCCTCAGTAGAAAAAAAATTCCCAAAAAAATTCAGGAATTTCCCTCCTGGCCTTGCAAGTGCTTTCTCCTTCACCTCCAAAAGAGGGCTGCACGATATTTTCTACATTGCATTTTTATCCACGTTTAATCTTTCTTTTTAAGTTTTATTTAATAGCAAACAGCTCATCTCCTTAAACAGCGAAGAGCAAATGACAGAAAACAAATTAGTTTCTAAATTTAAAAATCTGTCCCGTCGCCACGGCAACCAAAGCGCTACAATTACATAAAGCAAATAATACCTACTGGGAAGAGCCAAAACTCCTTCTGGAACGTAATTACACTGAAATAATCAACTGATCACCCTGAAAACAGGGTTGGGATTGGGGTTGTTTGGGGAAGGCCAAGGCTGGCGGGTTTCCTCAGGAAATGGCGCCCAAGCGGGGAAATCCGCGTTTGTCACGTTATTAAAGGGACAACGAGCCCTGTGAGCCACTTGTGATCCAAATTCTCTGCCCTCTTCCCACACTGCCCATCGCTCTCAGGTCTTTGCTCTGATTCTGAAGCCCGGCAGAGTTTTGCTATTAAAGCCAATTAGCCCCTGTTTAACTAATTATTGGCTCCTGGGAATCCCCACTCCAGGATTTTGGGGAGGCTAAATCGGCTGTGCCTGTTCCTGCTCTGCCCACATCCAGGGAAAAGATGCCCTGGTGTCTTTTAGGTTGAGTAGGGACCAGGGTGGGAGGTGAAAATTCCTGATTTATGCCATCCAGAGGGAAAAATTGGCTGTGGGGGGATTGTGACAAGTAAATTTCAATTTTTTGGGTGTTTCAGCTCCAAGCGTGGTCTGAAGTCTCCAATTCTTTGATAAAGGAATACATTTCTAAGTTATTGGGGTTTTTAATCCAATAATGGGATCTTAATCACCCGTCCCATCCCTGTCAATGGGCAGGGACAATTTCCACCATCCTGGGGTGCTGCAATCCCAATCCAAACACAAATCCTTGGATACCTCCAGGGATCCAGGGGCAGCCACAGCTCCTCTGGGAATTCTATTCCAGGGCCTCCCCACCCTCCCAGCCAGGAATTCCTCCCAAAATCCAATCTAAATCTATTAAATCCATTTTATTGAAAGGAATTGAAAGCCTCTTTAATAAAAAGACCAACCAAAAAAATCAAATTATCAACAACATTCCTACAGCAAAATTCCCACTACTAAAACATGATTATGAGATTTCCAGCAGAGTCCCCTGGGCAAAATAGGAATTCCCAAATGGAGATTTCCAGGATTTCCCTTTCCAGAACTGCTTTGACTTCACTGAGGCAACACCAGGGATTATTTTGGCCCCCCTCTCTTTGAGACACTCCAAGCAAATCAAACTTTCCTGGATCTCAAGCTGCGAATACCTGCTCCAATAATTAAAACACCCAGCAGGGAGCCTCTTCCAAAGGTCATCTTTTAACAAAAATTAATTCTATTTTATCTCCTGCCCATAAAATTTGAGGCAAAATAACAAAGCCATGGATTACCCAGCGCAGCTCTGCTGTTAGCACTAGAAAATGTTATTTATTTTTCCAAGGAAGTTACACGAGCACCTTCATCTGATATTTATGGCAAATTGATACAGGATATCACAGTGCTGCTCCCTCAGTGAGGGGAAAATAAGTGTTTTAGGTATTTATTTGTAACCAAATCTATGGGAATGCAAGTGGGTTTGTGTTGCAACAAATTTAAATTCTGCATTTCCCCCGGTGCACAGAGAGGATTATTTGGCCTTTCTTTTCCAGAGGTTTTTGGAGGAATCCAGCTTTTAAAATGAGGGAAATCCCTTTTCACACACTTCCACACTGTGCAGCAGTCAAACACCCTTTATTTCCCTTTCCTAAATATTTCCTAGGCAAGCAGGGCATGGATGATACCTAAAAATTAATTCAGGGAGAGGGAAAATCATCACTGAGTGCAACTGGAATGAGAGGCAGCTCTCAATGCAAATGGAAGTGTCCAAGCCTGGATGCTCCTCAGGCACTCAGGAAAGCAGAAAATGCAGTTTTGGAATTCAGATTGTTATAAATGCATTGTATAAGTTGGCTTTTCGCAAATATTAAAATTAATATTGTATGTATAATGTAGGAAGATTGCACTGTATTTTCTTTTATTAATAGAAGCTAGAAATGTGATGAATATATTTTTTATGATTGTAACATGTGTTAGAAGTAAAAGACTGGAGCTTTTTTCTGTGACTAGCCAGACCAGAAGAAAGAGGTGTTATCCTTCAGTCCTGCATGAAGATTGCTGACCAAAAAGCTAAAAAAAGGAATTTATTGAATTCTGTTATCAAGTATCTTGTCCAAATGAAGATGACCAGAACCCCAGGAGAAGAATTTATGGGACCTGTGCTATCAGACAGGAATGGAGCCACCCACAGATGGATCTACCAGGTAAAATGGTTGGGGGGAGTTGAAACTGAACAAAGAAATTCACACTCAAAAGGAATGTTTGATCATGCATGTGAATTTTTAAATATGCAACAGGCTGATACTTTTAAGGAACAAACTTTTTTGTTAGCTGTGTGTGCTGGCTGGTTCTGTGCCAGGCACCCTTGGCCAAGAAATGTATTTTGCTTTTGTCTCTCCTAATTGTCTATTTTCTTTTTTTTTTTTAATTAAACTTCAAATTTTCCAAGAAAGTGAACCTTGTTTTTCACAAGATGGATTCCAAATGAAGGAATTTATGACCAGGGCCTCAATCACTGCCTGTCATCCTTCAGAAAGGAGACATCTCCCCATTACACAGCACAGATAAACTGATTTATTTGGCCTGGGCCTGGGGATTTGTCATCGTGGTCTTCATTCCATCACAGAGCAGGCAGGATCTGATGGCTGGAAAAAATCACTGCGAGGAAAAAGTGCAGAATTTTGGGTTTTTTCTCTAAGACCTCAATTTCCAGGGTTTTATTTCTCTTTTCTCTGCCTAGGCAAAGCCGTGCCTCTGCTTGGAAAATTTGGCAACATTTGGGCTTTCATTCAAATAGATTTAATTCCTGAGAACATTAAAAAACCCCAAAAAAGTCTTTAAAAGAGCGAAAATCCCATCTAAATGTGATATTCACCATTTTCTTCTGAATATGCTAAAAAATCCAATTCCAAAACCCTTTTAAGTTGTATTTTGCTTAATTTCTCACAGAAAGGAGATTTCCATCCCCAGGACTTTCTCCTGTGTGGTTCTAACTGGAAACCCACGCCAACATTGCAGTTCAGAGGGATTTTAAACACCAATCAATCAATTTTACCCAGTATTGGAGAATTTTTTGGGAATAAGATCCCAAGAGATCAGATTTTTATTCCCCACCTGGCCCTCAAAAGAAAAAAAGAAACTTTCTGCATCTAAATTTAATTAAATTCTCCAGAAAGTGTTCCTGCATAAAGGAAAAATGCCCTGAAAATGATAAATAGATGTTAACAGGTTCATCTCCAAGAGGAAAAGGAAACTTTGACAAGAGTTTGGATAAAGATAAAATTCAGATTTTAGCACTGATTTCCAATAATAATCAAATGGGATATTTCCTTCAAATATTCCAATGGAATATTCACTTAAAATCCTAAAGAACACCAAAATTTATGACTTAATACAAATAAAATTCAAAATGCAGCAGGACCCTCGTAAAATTAATTAAGTCACGAGCATAGAATTAAAGAATCATTAAGATTGGGAAAAATCCCTAAATTCCTCAAGTCCAACCATTAACCAAGAAAATTTCAGGAGATCCAGTTTTGCTCCAATGAATTCTCTAAGCAAATTATTTCAGCAAATCTTTTCTGTCTCTGGCTATTCCCTGAAATAACAGCAAGGATCTTTGCACTGAGGCAACACTCGAAGGAAAACTCCAAATGCTCCCAAAAGATTTTAGCACCTCCACCCTAAAAGGTGAGAAATTCCCGTGGAATTTCCATAAAAGTGACAAACTGCTTTTAATGGAAGGAAGGATCTGAGATCACCAATGGGTTTTGATTTTTTAATAACCGTAAGGTAACTTAAGAGAAAAAGAAATGGGCGAATAATGAGAATGATTCAAGAGATCATTGCAAAGAGTAAACACTAAAATTCAATACTGATCCAACACTGAAATCAATTTTTCATCGAATAATTGGGGCTTGGCACCCAATAAACAAGCAGCAAACCTTATTCTTATCTGTAAAATAAATATCCACAGCTCATTTTTCCAGCAATTATTATTTCTAAGGGGGTTTTATCATTATTTTTTAAATTCTCTGGAAAACAAACCACTTTTTTTTTTCCTTCTGAAAGTTACTCATTTTCTTAGGTGCACTTCACAGGTCATGGGTGTCATCTCACTCTGGAAGAAATGGAGCTGAAAGAGGAACATTGCTGGAACAGCACTTCCTTGCTCTGCCTGCAACGAGCTTTGTCCCTGGTAATTACCAAAAAAAAAAAACACTTTTAAGCAGGAGAAGAGGGAGATGATGGAGGAAAAGCTGCTGAAGGAGCAGGGCAGAGGGAGAGCCCTGGCTGAGGTGATTTTTGGGCACAAATGTTCCCTCCACAGGGAATATTTCACTGCCTGGCATCCAAAGCTCTCATTGCTTCACCTGGAATAAATTCCTGGGGCTGCAGAGGTCACAGCTCCTGCTGAGCATCCCCAGGGTTGAGGGAGAGGAGAATTGAGCAGCTCCTCTGAGAAGGGGAGAGGTTACTCCTGCCATGATGGATGAGAACGTTTTTCCCTGTTTTCACCTCTATTATCCCACAAAAACTCCAGGTGGAAAACTCAGCCGGGTATTTCCCAGAGCCCTCCCCACACAGCAGATTTGGTGTGCCTTAGAGAAACCTCAGCTGCTCTAAAATTGAAAATATCTGGTCACAGACAGTGAATTTTTCATATTTCACAATTAGAAAAAAAAAACAAATTATAAAATTAAACCTTTCTAGAGTTTGTGCTGCAGAAATTCAAAAATGTGAGAGCGGCGCTTTGGTAACACTTCTGACTGTCCTGGATCAACCATCCCAGTCCTTGATATCTGCCCTTTATACATCAAATTAACAAGAAAATAAATTAATTTTGGCTCTGCTGGCACAAATCACCCTGAGAGATTTCCCTTTGAGGATTAATTCATTTTCCTCCTTCCCTTCCAACTCCTCCCACCAGGGCAGAGCAGGGAGGAACAGGACACCTTTTTTTCTGGATTAACTGAGCACACCCATCACCATTCTCCTCCTTTAGCTGCCCATTCTTATCTTTTATTTCTCATTTTCAAACTTCCATTTCGTTTTCACTTCACTTTTCCTTCAGCCTTTCCTTTTGGACTGACCATTGCTGCTTTCCCATCAACCCCAGGTCTGGTTTTGCCAGCGTATCCCACTCAAATCTAAACAAAGTTATAATTTTAAATCCCTTTTTCCCCCAAAAAACCCCAAGATAATTAAGATTTTACCCTCTGATAATTAATGATAATAATAAATATAATTAATGATAATAAATATTATAAATAATGATAATTTACTCTTTGTCACGGTATTGATATAATCTGAAGATGTAGCAAAGAAGTAAATACACCATTTATATTTTTTTCCTGTGGGATTTCTTTTTGGAAGACCTTACTGGGAATTTTTCATGAGGTAAAACACATCCAAGTTCCTTTACCACCAAATAAAACAAGTCTGGGGAGTTAAACATTAATTTTTTCCTTCCTGTGATCTGGACAAGCAGCAGGATAACGTGTGATAAATCCAGTCACCCTTATCTGGCAAAGACAAAACTCTGATTTAAGCAGACATCAAACACCAAGCCACCAAATCCTCTAAAAACCCCGTTGCCAAATATTTATTACCCCAATATCAGCTCTAAAACAATAGCAGAGGGATTTATTTGAGGAGAACTTTTATTTTATGCATTCATTTTCATTTTTAATGGAAAGCCGTCCCCAAATTGTGCAGCAGCACCACGAGGAGTTCAGATCCTGAGTCAACAACTGTAATTTTTTTTTAAATACGTGGAATATTTTTCCTGTGAATTCTATGCAGAAATAAATTACGTGGAATATGATTTTAATGTGGAAAAGTTGCTCAGAAAGTCTGGGTGCTGTGGGTTGTGCAAATTAAGCATAAAATGCTGAGGATCACCGTGCTGATGGATAAAATCGTGTTTGGGGCTGACAGGCAATTGAAAATTACCTTTACAGCTCATTTTGGGGTTTGTTCTTCCCAAGTGAGGAGGAACCGGAGTGTCCTGAGCAAGCAGCAGGAATTGGCTGCCCCTTTCTGACACTGCATGGATAAGGGGTTGGAATTCTGTTCCAGGATGTCCTGATTCCAGAATATCCAGAATATCCAGTGTATCCTGATTCCAGAATATGCAGAACATCCTGTATATCCAGAACATCCTGATTCCAGAATATCCAGAGTATCTGGTGTATCCTGATTCCAGAATATCCCAACTGCAGAATATCCAGTGCATCCTGATTCTAGAATATCCAGACTATCCTGGTTCTAGAGTATCCAGATTCCAGAATATCCAGGTTATCCCAATTCCAGAATATTCAGATCCCAGAATATTCAGACTATCCTGATCCCAGAATATCCAGTGCATCCTGATTCTAGAATATCCAGACTATCCAGATTCCAGAATATCCTGATCCCACAATATCCAGTATCTCAACTCCAGAATATCCTGATTCAATAATATCCTGAATATCTCGACTCCAGAATATCCTGAATATCCAGTGTATCCTGATCCCTGAATATCCAGATTGCCCCAATTCCAGACTATCCCAGATCCCAGAATATCCAGTGCATCCTGATTCTAGAATATCCAGACTATCCCAATTCCAGAATATTCTGATTCAAGAATATCCAGTATATCCTGATCCAGAATATCCAGACTCCAGAATATCCAGACTCCAGAATATCCCGTATATCCCAATACCAGAATACCCAGAATATCCTGATTCCAGAATATCCCGACTACCCCGATTCCAGAATATCCTTATTCCAAAATATTCTGATTCCAGAATATCCAGACTATCCAGATTCCAGAATATCCAGACTATCCAGAATATCCTGTATATCTCAATATCCAGTATATCCTGATTCCAGTGCATCCTGATCCCAGAATATCTGTATATCCCAATACCAGAATACCCAGAACATCTCGATTCCAGAATATCCAGATCCCAGAATTTCCCGATTCTCCTGGAGAAAAGCCCTTCCTGCCATCCACAGGGGGGTGAAACATTGGCAGGATAACGGGATAGGATTTGGGAATGGCCTCAAGGAAGTGACAGCACAAAATCCCCTCAGCTCTCCAAGGGGATTTTGTTTTTTAGCCCCACTAAAAACAAAATCAAACAGGCAAAACTCAAAAGCACAAGATTGAGGCATTCTGTGGTTATATCACAATTTTCCACCAAAAAAGAAATCAATCTTTATCCAGTCTATCTCACAATAAATCCCTGTTGTTTTATTCCAACTCTTCCTGCATAGTTTGGAAAAGAATTCAGATACTCGGGGCAGGAATTTGCCCGTGGAGATACAAGGTTCAGGGAGTTCTATTGTGCCTAAATGAAAGTGGAACTATAAAAGGAGGATAAATTTAAGCCTGGAGATTTGCTTTGCTTAATTCTGCACTGGGGAAAATTAGGCAGCACACGTGGATTGGGTAATAGCATCCCCATGGATGGGAGGAAAGACTCACTCCAATATTAAGCAGGGAAAAAAATCAGAATTATTATGGCAAAGCCTAATCCTGCAGTTGGAGGGCAGCAGATTTGAGTGGCATCTTCTGGCATGGACTTCCCCCAGCAAAGGATTTGTGACATTTAATCAGGATTTTAGAAGTATTTTTACCTCATTGGTTTAAATTTTTTGTGGTTTGTTTTTAAAGTAAGGTGAAAAAAGAACGTAATTACACCCACCCATATCCACGTGTAAGATAAAGGCAGAATATTTGTTGTAAATATTGGTTCAAGCACAAAACTCAGGTAAAAATCCCATCCCTGCGTTTCCCTCATTGCATTAACTCAGCTGCAGCAGCCACTGCTGATAAACCCCAAAAATGTTTTTATTTATCACATTTCCCTGATCTCAGAGCAAACCCTTCCACTCAGTCTTCTCCTCTGTGCATGGACAGAGAAACAGAATTCCTGGTCCAGACATGAACCCAAAACAAACAGGAACAGAGTTTAAAAAGAGGATAGAAGTTAAAGATTTTTAAAACATTTTTGATTTTCTCTTGATTTTTTTTAAACATTTTTGATTTTCTCTTGATTTTTTTTAAACATTTTTGATTTTCTCTTGATTTTTTTTAAACATTTTTGATTTTCTCTTGATTTTTTTTAAACATTTTTGATTTTCTCTTGATTTTTTTTAAACATTTTTGATTTTCTCTTGATTTTTTTTAAACATTTTTGATTTTCTCTTGATTTTTTTTAAACATTTTTGATTTTCTCTTGATTTTTTTTTTTTTTTTTTTTTTTTTTTTTTTTTTTTTTTTTTTTTTTTGATTTTCTCTTGATTTTTTTAAACATTTTTGATTTTCTCTTGATTTTTTTTAATTTTGATTTTTTTTTTTTTTTTTTTTTTTTTTTTTTTTTTTTTTTTTTTTTTTTTTTTTTTTTTTTTTTTTTTTTTTTTTTTTCTCTTGATTTTTTTTAATTGTTGATTTTCTCTTGATTTTTTTTAATTTTTGATTTTCCCTTGATTTTTTTAATTTTTGATTTTACCTTGATTTTTTTAATTTTTGATTTTCCCTTGATTTTTTTAATTTTTGATTTTCCCTTGATTTTTTTTAATTTTTGATTTTACCTTGATTTTTTTTTTAAATTATTGAGCACACAAGCACTGCCTCCAAACCCCTTGGAATTCAGCAGAGCTCTGCTGCTGCCCCAGTGGAATTTCAAACCTATCAAGGCTGTGACCCCCAAACTGCAGCCAAGACCTGCCCTGCAAATCAAGCACTATAAAGTTTAATTAATTCATTTATTACTGCCTTGATTAAGGGCAGAATCAAGGTCAGGTTGTTCGAGTTTTTTTAGAATCCCTACTCATTGTAGGAGGGCTGAGCAAGATGAGCTTTAAAGGTCCTCTCCAAACCAAACCACTCCATAATTAATAAAGAATTTATTTCATTCCTGCTCCTCATCAGCTGGAATAAATACAGAAAAAAATAAATTTTATATATATATATATATATTTACACACCAATATCCACTAGCTGACAGTATTAAGCCCATCTATCCACTGCCTGCCATATTTATTCACACACTTCAAGCCTGACAAACAGAATGATGAGGTTATTTTATTGCCTGATGAAAAATATATTTTAAAATCTATCTTGGTTACAGCCCGCACTGACACGGCATCGAAAGCTCCGACGTACTTTAAATAATTTAAACCCCTGGTCTTACCAAGCATTAGGTTGGATCAGGAGGCACAAATAAAAATAAAAAATCAGAGTGATGCCTTTAACCAGCTGCAGGGAGGTGGGAAGGGAAGATTTCCATGATTAACCCATGGGACAGAGATGAAGCCAAGACAAACAAGCCACAAAAATAAAAAAAATCAGAGAAATTTCAAATTTTTGAGTGAATTCATTCCCAGTGACAAAGTCAAAGAAGGGAAGGATATATAAGAGATATTAAGAGGGCCATGAAGCATTTTTGAAGCATTTCAGATCTTTTAGAAGCCAGTACTTAACTTAAAAAAATTAAAATAAATTTTAAAAAATAAAATTAATAATCTACTGTTGACAAGAAAACAAACTGGCCTTGCAGAACTGTCTGGGTGCAGAGCACATCATCCCTACCTGAGCTTAAATAAATTTTAACCCCAAGAGTTGAACATCTTCCACATCAGGAATTTGCACAGGAAAACCTGGATGGAAACGTTCCCCACAGCAGCTGCTGGGAAGGGGACAGAGGAGCAGGTGGAAAATTTTAGGGAAAAAAAATAACTGGAAAAAAATCAAGAACTTCTTCATGAATCTGACTGCAACACCATAAAATTCTGACTCGCCAGAAAAGCACCTCAAGTCTTTTCTAACTCTATTTTTGATGCTATTTTTTTTTAAATATCCATTTTTGGGGTGAATGGATTGACTTGAACTAAAATATCCCAAAATACCTGGGAATAGCTGAAAGAATTCCAAACACTGGCAAACCCAGAAGGAGGAGAAATAAATTTGGAAGGTTTTCCATCAAAACCCCACTCGTGTTCCAGGTCCAAGCAGCCCCAAAAGGCTCCTGGCACAAATCCAGGGAGGGATTTTGATGTTTTAATGATGTTTTTGCCTCTGAGGACACAAAATTCAGGCTGGTTTGGCTTTGAGCTGCTGGGAACTGGAGGAGCAGAGTCTGAGCCTTGCTCTTCTCTGCTCCAAATCCTTCCTCAGCTGATCCCACAGGATCTGAGGATGGAAACTGTGGGAACACCTTTGGGCGCCAGTCAGTCGAGATAGACGGAGATAGAGATCTCTGGAGTCAAGCCTGGTTTTAGACCATGCAGTTTATTGCATAAAGCGTGGATGAAAGGACCCTGCTATGAACTGCCAGCACAGCTCAGAGCAGGTCCGAGAGGGTGAGAAGAGAACAAAGAAGAGAAAGAGCAAGAGAAGAAGAGAAAGAGCGCAAAGTTCCCGCTACAATACGTTAAATCTTCTTCTATCCTGAATATTCCCATTTACACCAACCAATCTAGCACAAGATACAAATCCTATAAGAATCATTATATTACCATTCTGTGTTATATTTTAAACTTTAAAACGACTCTTTAGACCCCTCCTGCCGAGCTAGTAGGGTCTGTTTTGACCCTTAGACTCCCAGTAAGGAGAAAAGCATTGTTTCATCAAAAGGGGATTTACTTTCAGCTGGCCATGCCTTGTTTTCCAGTTGTTCAGTAATTAAAACTTGGCATCTTAGACATCAAAACTTGCCTTCAACTCTATTTCACTTAGAGGTTTCATATTCTCTAAAAATAAGCAGTCATATTTATAAGGCTTTCCTGTTTCATCTTCCCCAACAGAAACGCAGTGATTTAGAATCCCAGAGAATTTCATTCCAGGAAAATATGATTTTTCTGTGTCATGCACCTCCCTCCAGCTGTTTTTTGTTGTTGGTTGGTTGGTTCTGTGGGTTTGGGGGTTGTTTTTGGGGTTTTTTTTTTTTACAACATCAGCTTCCTTTGAAGGCCAATGCAAATCTCCTAAATGTGTGCTCAGGTATTGTCCTATTTCTGCAGCCTATTTTTGGCATTTAGCAATTCTAAGCAGGCTGATTCACCTCAGGTTATTGAGCAGAACGAGGTGGAAACAACAACAAAAAAAGGTCTTTAACATCTGATTTAATTTTTATAGCTAATTCTTTTATCTGTGTGATAACAAGCAGTTGTTATGACTGAATTCTGAAAATAATCATTCAGTATTTAGCATTTATTCAGATCTATGCAAATGCACATAAATTTTCAGGTAATGTGATCCTTAAGAGGGGATTTTTTGATTTAGTTCCTCAAGTCTGAGTATCTCCTAATGCAAAGTACCAGGACTTGTCAAGATTGTCCTTTTTACATCAGTTTTCCCCAAGACAAAACCCTTCCTAAATGGCATTCAAGTCTCACCTGGGGTTTTGCAGCAGCCTAAACAGTCGACATTAACTTTAGGATTTTTGTGCTTGGACTCCTCTTATCTATGTTACAGTCTCACAAGCTGTGAGTTCTACAGCACTTCTGGCTAACGAACTAAAAATGGAGCCCATCTCTCTCTCTCTCCAAGGCCTTTTAAGGCCTTGTCCAATTATAAAATTACACCTCAATTATTTTCACTTTTAACCCAATAACCAACCACCCCTGGCCTGCAGTGCAGACTTTTCTACCCAATTACAAAATCCCACCCAGAGCCATGGAGAAGAAGGTGAAAAAGCAGGACTGGCCTCTGCCCTAAATCCTCCACCTTGCTTTATATTTATATTACTGTATTCTAAACCCTTAAACTCTCAGTTTTGCACCCTGTGATATCACACACTTCTATTCAAACCCCACACCCACAATCCCAGCGCTGTCACTCAATTTTGGGAGCTTCTCCACCTCCTCAGGTCAGTGCAGTGTTTGCTTGGGGGTCAGTGCCTGGCAGCACAGAGAGCCTGGAATTCTCAGTGCCCAGGGTTCCAACAACTAAACACTACATGTACACCTTACAATAGCTGCTTCTTTTATATTTTTTGCAACTCAGAAACTTTCTATGCCCAAATATTTCAAGGCCTAAAATTCAGCTCTGTTTCAAACCTCTGTCTATACAATTCTGTGAAAGTCCTCTGCTTTTCCAGTTCCCACACTGTTGGATTACACTTTTTTCTGACCCAGAGATGGCATTTTAAAAACTTTTATTCCATTTCCAGTCTCATGTGAAGGGTAAGTCTGGAAAGTACAGATTTTATAATTCACACCAATTATTCTTTCATAGTTTTATTTCTCCAAAGTATTTGATCTTATTTGCAAGACCATCCTTTGAAACTTGTTTCCAGTTCCATTTCTCTATCAACAATGTCCATCCTATTCCATGGCATTTTTAAGTCAGCATTTCTTACCTCAAATTTTATCTCCAAGTTTGCATACAGATCCATACTATGTGAGCCTCCTGTCAGGCTTTGAGAATTCTCTACAAATCCACTTCCTCTCCAAAAACTGCATCCAAGCAGCCAAGACCTCTCTCAACTCTTCTCCTGCTCCTTTCTTTCATGTGTTTGGAATTCCCAAAGATTTCCATGGAAATTAAACCAAACACAGAAATTTAGGCACCTTAACAAGAAATTAAGTGGGGGAAACTCAGAGATACCCAAATAAACTCCTGAGTGCTCTTGACTCTTTTTTTTCCTTTCCAGCTGCCTCCACATTAATTGAAATCTTCATTTTCAAGACAGGCAGAAGAAAGTTGGAAGCAAAAGCTTTGATCTCCAAAAACATTGAAGGGAACACGTTACAGTGTCAGGGGGAAGAAAGGAAAAGGGGAAGGAGACCTGGGAGAACTGAGGAGAAATCAAGCATAAAACAGCATTTTAAAAGAATTAAATGCCAGAGAAATCTGGCAGGGGGGAAACCTCAAGAAGAACTTTGTGTAACTCCTTTTCATCTCGGAAAAATGCAACACCTGTGAGAGGAAATCTGACGCATCAAAACAGCCACAGAGCCAAAAATAAATAAATTCCCATGCTCAAGGAAAAAAATTTAAAAGGGCCAAGCTGGCTGTGCCAGAGCTTATCCACTGAGAGTTTTGCTGGGGAAAAAAAAGTGCATTTTCAGCAATTAAGTTATTCCAAACTTAATATTCCCCATAAAACACAACCCCTGTGTGCATGCACTTGGATATTTTGCAAGTTGAAGAGCAACCAGATAAATAAAAACATCCGTGACCCTGTGGATGAGAAATTTCCCAGAAATAGAAACTCCTGCCCACCAATTCTAATTGTTGCTCCCTAATGCAAAGCATCAGCTCTTATTTATAGCTGTGGTTTTGTCAGGCAGGATTAGGTTTTATTCACCCATGAAAAATCCAGTGTTTTCCTGAAAATAGATTCATTTAAGCACCTCAATGGAAATCACTTCTGAAGCACCCAGCAAGATGTAAAGCTGAGCTCTGCTGCTCTTGGAAGCTTCAGGAGCCAGGGAAGTGACACTGCAGCAAAAGCTGGAATGTTGTCCAAGTGAGTTTGAGGAAAATAAAGATTCAAAGGATCCCAAAAGGAGAATTTTGGAAATTTTCATGGCAGAGCTGGGCTGGGGGAGCTGGCAAAGAAGGGAATATTGGGATAAATGACAGAAAAATGGGACAAATCATTGTTTGGGCAACCTGGGGCAAGGGCAGGTGAGGAGAGATCAGATCCAGGTAAAAATGTATTTATTGTTCTTGGGTTTATGATTTTATTTCTGTAAAAGCACCAGTGCAGCGGGGCAAGGGAGGGGCTCTTTGGGCCGGCTGGGAAAAACTGATTGCTGAAAAACTCCAGAATTGTTCACAGAACATCTTCGTGATTTCCACATGAAATCTGTGCCTCAATTCATTCCAAAAATATCCCCAAAGTCTCAATTAATATTAAATAAAATGGGCTCTGCTGTTCCAATTCCTCAGCTCCTCTGGGCTACCTGAGCCAGGCCCTCACCAGCCACACAGGGCAATTTGTGAAAGCATTTCTAGGTATCACAACCAGGTGTTCTGAGCTCAATCTGAACAATTTCCAATAAAAATCCATCTTTTAATTTATTCTTTTATTTATTTACTCCTCATCAGGCAAATTCTCCAGCAGGAGCCACTGACAAGCTACAGCTGACACAAAGTTTATTCAAGTGCTGAATTTTTTTTGTTTTTTACACCTGAAGCACCACAAATAAATCTCAGTTCAGAGCTTCTCAGACTTTATTATTTTCAGGGCCAACACTAAAAAAGAAAAGAGGAAACCACTCCTTTCCCCATGAAGGTTTTGAGGAAACATCAAACAGGATTTTCATGGATGAGGTGTTACCAACTCCCAGTTTATTCCCAGTGAGGAACTGCAGGAATATTCTCAACAGAGCCAGAAAAGCTTTGTGTTCAGCAGAATTTTCACTCTACTCTGGCCATAAAAATAAAAGGTTTTAAAGGGAATCCTCTTGCCCTTTTATCTGCTGGGATGAAGGCAGCAACAAACTGAGACCAGCACCAGAATCTCCAGTCCAACACATTCAATCCCTGCCACCAGACCCCTCAGAACGCACTCAAAAGCAGTTTTTATTCCATATTTTTAGTAATTCTTGCTGTAAATGATCCATTATCTGCCAAACAGCATCTTTCTGAACAGAATATTGGGAAATGTGGCTAAATTTAAAGCCACATCCCTGAGTTCAGGTGGCTGGGGAAGCAATTAACACCCAGAAAAAAAAAAAAATCCCTTGTTCTCATCTCAAGAGAGCAGCAGCCAGAACCACACTCTACAGTAAAAAATGAGGCAAATCACTGTTTCATGAGCCTAAATCACGTTATGAGAGAAAAAACTCTTTCCCATTATTAGTTGCCACATAAATAAAGAAGTACAATTATTCCTCCCAGCTCCCTGCGTGTTCTGAAGTATTATTTTTGTCAGAAGTGGAATTGAAATGACTCTCCCTGACACTCGAGCTCCATTAACTGGGAATTCATGGCTTTTGCTAAAGGATATCTAAAAATATTCCACGTTTTGCATGTTATCTCTCCACACTCAAGGATGCAGATGAGGGTGGAGATGAGTTAAGAGCCACAAAATGAGGGAATGTCATCCTGCCCAGCCAGCTTGTTATGGATAACAAGATTATTCCACAATATATTATAACAATATTCCACAATAGTTGACCCAAATTAAAGATAAAGGATTTCAAAAAACATCACCCTCTAAATTCTCCCCTCTTGCAGCTGTTCTGTTTGATTTAGGGGCACAGATTTATTAAAGTTTTTCAATTCTGCTTTTAATGTGACACGCACAGAAATTCAAGAGTCTTGTTGAGAACCTGGATGTGAGAGACAGGATGGGGTTTCTTTTTCAAAGTGATTTTTTTTTCCCCTTGTAAATGTTTATAGGCAAAATGAGGAGAATTTATGACAGCATAAAATAAAGCCACCCTTCCCATAAAACTTGATTAGATTTATTGATTATCTAATAATATTGACTCTGTAAGGGCATCATCATCACTTTTTCAAGCTAAATTTATTAGATTTGAGCCCATTAATGTCAGGAAATCCTGCTGGCCAGAAATAGTGTGGAAATCAATGTGTGCATGGCAAGAACTAAAATAGGGGGAGAGGAAATAGGGGGGAAAAAAGGCAAAAACCTCTCAGTTTTACATGGTTTCTGTTTGAGGTTGGACCAAGCACAGAGAGGACACAAGAACTGAAGGTCCCAAATCAAGACCTGCAGTAGTTCCCAGATCCCAGTTGTTATTTTGTCTTTCCCTATTAAATGATGACTTGTTTCATATTTATGCTGCAGAAAATGGATGTTTTATGAGGATGTTCTGGACACCAAACGTAGAGAGGACACAAGAACTGAAGGCCCCAAATCAGGATCTGCAGCAGTTCCCAATTCCCAGTTCTCTGTTGTTTTTCCCTATTAAATGTTGACTTATTTCACATTTAGGCTGCAGATAATGGATGTTTTCTGAGGATGTTCTGAGCATCAAGCACAGAGAGGACACAAGAAATGAAGGTCTCAAATCAGGACCTGCAGCAGCTCCCAGATCCCAGTTCTTTTTTCTTTCCCTATTAAATGTTGATTTGTTTCATATTCAGGCTGCAGATAATGGGTGTTTTCTGAGGATGTTCTGGGCATCAAACACACAGGGGACACAAGAATTGAAGGTCCGAAATCAAGGCCTGCAACATTTCCCAGAATCCAGTTCCCTGTTGTTTTCTTTCCCTATTAAATGACGACTTATTTCATATTTAGGCTGCAGAAAATGGATGTTTTCTGAGGATGTTCTGGACACCAAGCACAGAGGACACAAGAACTGAAGGCCCCAAATCAGGATCTGCAGCAGCTCCCAGATCCCAGTTCTCTGTTGTTTTTCCCTATTAAATGTTGACTTATTTCATGTTTAGGCTGCAAATAATGGATGTTTTCTGAGGATGTTCTGAGCATCAAGCACAGAGAGGACACAAGAAATGAAGGTCCCAAATCAGGACCTGCAGCAGCTCCCAGATCCCAGTTCTTTTTTCTTTCCCTATTAAATGTTGATTTGTTTCATATTCAGGCTGCAGATAATGGGTGTTTTCTGAGGATGTTCTGGGCACCAAGCACAGAGAACTGAAGGCCTCAAATCAAGGCCTGCAGCATTTCCCAGAACCCAGTTCTCTGTTGTTTTTCCCCATTGAATATTGATTTATTTCATATTTAGGCTGCAGATAATGGATGTTTTCTGAGGATGTTCTGGGCATCAAGCACAGAGAGGACACGAGAAAACTGAAGGCCCCAAATCAAGACCTGCAGTTCTCAGAACCCAGTTCTCTATTGCTTTTCCCATTAAATGTTAATTTATTTCATATTCAGGATGCAGAAAATGGATGTTTTCTGAGGATGCTCCATGGGTTTTGTCTCCAAAGGCCAAACCACCAAAGCTCAGGTCCCTCCTGACCTCAGAGGTGACCCCCAGGCCCTGCTCCCTGTAATTCATCAGCCACAGCTGCAGAGCCAAGACCTTTCCCAACCCTCATGCCCTAAAAATGCATCACCAAAACTTATGAATAAGTACAATTTCTGCTAAAATTAGAGTTGCTTTAGCAGGAAGAAGTATTAACATGAGTAAAGGTCTCCTGCCCTGGTTTGAAGGTCGGGATCAAAGCCGTCGCATCACTCCAGGTCACAGCCTGGCTGTCACTGTCACCTCCTGCTCGGCCACAAAAGGCAAGTTACTCCCAGAAAACAGAGCAATTAGGGGAATATTAATGACCCAGCCATGTCTTCTTGGCCACAAATACATTACAGCAGAAAAATAAATTAAAATATGCTTTTGCTGTTGAATCCGAGGTGTCTGCAAGCTCCGAGGGCTGGGAAAATAGGACACAATATTGCACAGCAGAAGGGCACCTGAAATCCCCTTGGCAACGATTCCTGAGCCTGTCCTTGAACTAAATCAGTGCTAAAAAATGTGGGATATCGGGAAAATTTCACCATGGAAAGGGTTGTTCAGCCTGGCACAGCTGCCCAGGGCAGGG
Organism: Acrocephalus arundinaceus; assembly: GCA_021534815.1. Taxonomy (NCBI): domain Eukaryota; kingdom Metazoa; phylum Chordata; class Aves; order Passeriformes; family Sylviidae; genus Acrocephalus; species Acrocephalus arundinaceus. The sequence continues at coordinate 14,749,145 of JAJEOU010001709.1, forward strand.
ATGGGGTCTCAGGAGGGATTTAATAGCCCTGGGGATGTGGGGCAGGGCTGGGGAATTGTTGGGCTTGATGATTCCAGAGGCTTTTCCAACCTCAGCAATTCCATTATTTTATAAGTTGGGCCATGGACACTTCCTGCACAACATTAAAAATCATCTGTCCCTCAAGAACTGTCCACACATTTTGAGTGAATTCTGATTATTTTGAGTGAAGTCCACACTGGAAAAGAGCTTTAGGAAAGCATTCCAGAAATCTGGCATTTCCAGGGGTGGTCCCACCTCACTGGGATGTGGGAGCAGAGGATGGAGAGCCAGGCAGGATCAGAGGGCATTCCCAGAAAACATTCCCAGGCACACAGGGCAGAAAGAAGGGCTTGGATCAGGAGGTAAAACCAGGAGCAACACAGACACAGGAAGGAAAAAAAAAACCCACACCTTAGATAAAAAAAGAACGGTAAAAGGAAAAAAGTGGGAGTGAGAAAGGGCCCTGAGGAGCCTGCCTAAAGGAGTGCCATGGGAGAAAATTCCAGTGGTTCTGTGCTCCCAGAAAACTCATCCTGATGCTTTCAGTTTGAGCTTTGCTGTATTTCAGGTTCTGTGCTGCCCAGGGGTGAAGCTCTGAGCTCACAGTCAGTGTCACTCAGCTCTCTGCACACAGCAGGGACACAAAACAAATCCTGGCCCTGCTGCACACCAAGGACAACTTTCAGCCCAACAGCACAAACAAGGGTGGCTGGAGGGAGGAACAAGAAGGATGGGACCTCACAGCCTGGAGGTGGGATTGGACAATGAAACCCCAAAATGCAAATGGACCAAAATTTATAAAAGTGTGAGATTTCGTGATGGGGCAGCCATTTTGTGACCATTTTGGTTCCACCTTGGGTGTAGCCCTGGCCAGGCCCTGCCCTGCCCAAGCTGTACCCTAAAGGCCTTTCAATAAATCTCTACTTTATTCTCCAGCTCTGTTCCAGCTCAGCCTTCCCAAGGCATCAATCCTGCCCTCCCAGGCAGCTCCAGCACAGAAATCCTCTGCACCAAGAGCCAACAACCTTTTGGGGGGAGTCACTTATCCCACACACTGATCCTCACCACCAGCGCAGCTTGAGGGGGTAAAACTCATCCAGGGAGAGAAATCTCATCCTTTAGGTCAGGCTGTGCTGCCTGAGGTTGTTCTGAGAGGAAAATCATCTTTAAAGCTCCATGTGGGTCCTCAGCCTTCCCAAATACTCACACCCCTACACCTGGTGGTGATCACAGGTTAAATTTACTACAAGTGTAACCCCAGCTCCTGAGCCCTCCCACTCTTACTCTGCCTCTCCCCATTCTAATTTCAAGCCCAAACCAAACTCAGTATTTGGTAAAAAATGGAGAACAATACCAGATTGAAACAGCACATCAACACCATGGATTCAACAACACACTGAAATCATTTTTTATATTTAATATTTCTCTCAGAGGAAACACTGACATTCCACTACTTTAAATAGGTTAATTTTTTTTTCCCAGAATAATTCATCTGCCTTGAGTCTCGCTGTAAAAGAACATCGTCCCTAAAGCACTTTGCTCAAGAAGTCGATATTTGTGAGGCTGGATTCCCTTGGAATTCCAGCACCATGGACAGCAGGAGCCTCCCTTTGCTTCCCTTGCTCCACACAAACATCCCTGAGCCCCCAGCACAAGGCTGGGGTGAACAACTCATCCCAGACACTCCCACAGCTGAGGGATTTCACATTTCCTGGGTAATGAACAGCTCCCAGGAAAAGCTCTCCAGGGTTTTTGTTTTCCTTGGCACTGGGGATATGGATTAGGGATGGCCTCGGCTGTGCTGGGGGAATTCAACTCCTTTAGAGGGATTTTCCAATTTAATTCCAGGATTCCACCCTGCCCCAGCACCCAGCAGATCCTCCTGAATATTCACAATATTTCACATCACGTTTTGCCTGATGCATATTCAGCTTTCTCTAAAAAGCAGCCAAAAAAAAAAAAAAAAATCACTATTTTTCCATGGAAACAGAACAGAGCAGGACATTTCCTTAGCCAATATCCCTGTGTCTATTATGGAGTAAAATGAGCACATGGAGCTGAAATCCAAATGTTTTCTGTGCTGAATTTGTACAATTCCAGATATTTCTGTCTGTGGGGTCACTTCAGTCCTGGAGCTGTTGATATCCCTGTATTTTCAATCAGATCTTGTTTACTCAGAATAAACTCACTAAAACTGGCTTTATTTTCACTTTTTTGCTCAAGTGCTTCATTTTCATTTTAAAATAACTTTCCAGGGCCCGGGCTGGGTTGAGTTTTTCTCCTTGATTACTCTTTGGGGCTGCCAAGAGATGCTGTAATTCCAATTATGTCGCAGATGAATTTGGTCTCCGTTGGGAACAGCAGCTCCTAATTTGGATTTATCTTTTTCTTTTCATTTCAGGAAGGTTTTATGAGGGAAAAAAAATATATTTAGGCCCTTTTTTTTCCCCCCCAAGTTATTTTCCTTCAAGTGACTGAGTCAATTAGAGCCAATTGAGTGGAAAGATTTCAATTGGAGGAAAACAGGGATAACAACAGCGATGAAGGGATGGGAAGATAAATTTGGAAAATAACTCTGATTACTGCTCCAAGAGCCTGGAGTTCTTTCCCATTATTGTTACTCAGCTGGAAGTTGTGCTCATCTCCACCTCTAAAGTCAAATTCAGGGATGAGAGTCAGGATTGGTGATCCCAAGGAATTTCAGAGGTTCCTACAGCACAGGGCTGGATTCAGAGGTAAATTCCTCCTCCCTGAGCCTGGAAAAGTCAGGATTTGGGCTGATCAATCCCACCAGGAGCAGAGGAGAAGCTGCAGGTCTGCAGAACAAACACGGGGTGCCAAGGGTGTCACCCCAAAGCCACGAGCCTGCTCAGCCCTCCTGCCTTCATCCCACAGCCAAAATTCCCACTAAAAATGCCTCTGGAGACACGTCCACACCAGGATGGAAATGCACAGAAGATTTACCCAGGAAAAAATGCCCATCCCACTTCACCACTCGTTGCACAGCCTATTTGTCCAATTTTCCGGTGGATTTTAGATGTGTAAATTCCAAGTCTCATCTTTACCAAATTCCAAATCTCATCTTTACCAAATTCCAAATCTCATCTTTACCACCAGTTCAGGCCTGCTCTGCTAAATTGCCAGAGTTAGCCTGTCCCTTCTCCTAAGTAATTTGCAAGTTCTCATGCAAAAACAATCTTAGTATGGAAACTCATTAGCATAACAACCTATTCCTGAGTTAAAAAACAAATGTACCTGCAATAACAATGTCAATTATTAATTTTAATTATTAATATATGTGTTATGATTATATGTATTAGTAATATTAATTAATATGTGTATTATTAATATTAATATATGTATTAATACGTGTGGTGGTGTTGATTATTAATACATTTGATTGCTATTAATAACAATAATTTGTCCCATGAGAATCAGTAAAGAAAATATGTAAACAATCCAAAATAAGTAGATTTGATGGACAAGTAGAACACCTTTTATTAAGCAATAGAGTAATTGGCAAGAAAGCTATTAACCAATTAAAGTTGCACACAAAGTCCATAAAAACTGTATAAAATGGGGTCTGAAAATAAAGAATTGGCTTTTCCTGCATGAAGATCGTGGAGTCTTGGCTTATTATAGTAGTTCTTACAGTATTACTTAATATTAGAAATATTAGGTACAATATTATAATATTCTTAATATTGCAATATTAAAACTTATTACAATAGTTCCTAATCCATCCATCACATCCTATGCAGAACCCATCACACACACCCTGTGCCCAGGACCCTCCCGGCAGTTCCCCTCTTGATTTTCCAAGGAATTTCGTGGCCCATCCCGGGTTTCGGTCGGTTCGCAGCGCCACATTGCCATCTGCTGTCCCTGCCCGGCCCGCAGCATCCCCAAAATCCGCCCGGAGCACATCCCAGCCGGGCTGAGCTGCGCGGAGCTCCCACAGCTCCTGAGCCGCCGCTGAAATGGGTCTGGGGGGTCATTAATGGGTTAAAGAAAGACAAGAGATGAGATGGGGTCACCCCACTGCTCCATCACCCCCTGCTCAGCCGGGCAGGGACAGAAATCCCAGGAATGGTGTGGGGTGAGGGAAGGGTCACGGGCAAAGCAGAGTCCAAGAGGGGAAATTTTAAAAAAAAAGTAAAAATAAGAAATAAAACTAAATTTTAAAAACACCTTCATCCTATTCTTCTCTTCTTCCTGGGCTGAGTATCGCTCCCAACAGAGGGAACAGGGAATGGGGGCTGCAGTCAGCTCATCCCAGCTTTTCCCTCCTCAGGGAGAGGAGGATTTGCTCTTCCCTGCTCCAGCCTGGGCCCCTCTTCCCATGGGATCACACAGATCCAGTGGGGATTCCCAATGGGATCACACAGAGCTCATCCAACAAGGACATCCCATAGGATCAAACAGAGCTCATCCAGCCTGGGCTTCCCATGGGATCACACCGAGATGATCCACAGGATCAGAGAGCTGATCCAGCATGAATTTTCCAAGGGATCACACAGAGCTGATCCAGCCTGGGCCCCTCTTCCCATGGATCACACAGAGCTGATCCAGTGGTGACATCCCATGGATCCACAGAGCTCATCCAGCCTGAGCTTCCCATGGGATCACAAAGAGCTGATCCAGCCTGGGCTTCCCATGGGATCACTCAGAGCTCATCCAAAGTGAATTTCCCATGGGATCACATAGAGCTCATCCATGGGATCACAGAGCTGATCCATCCCAGGCTTCCCACAGGATCACAGCCTCCACCCTGCCCAGCTGTGGGATCCTCCCTGGGCTGCAGAAGGGTTTGTGCTCCTCCATGGATGGGATTTCAAAGGGGATCTCAGCTACTGCACCTCCTTCTGCCCCAACAAATCCACACTCCTCTCTGCAGCTCCAGTGTTTTCCCCCAAAATTCCTACAGCCTTTATCCCAAACACTCAGCATTGTCCACCAACAGATCTATCCTGGATCCAGGGGCATTGGCTCCAGGGGACACAGGGGAAGTTCTGGCAGAGAAGCCCCTGGAGCCCCCTCCACTCCCAAACCCTCACCCCACAAGGACACAGAGTCCCAAAAAACAATGCAGGAATTTAATCCCAGCACAACCAGTGAGATGTGCACTGCTCAGACTCTCTCAGAGCTTCTTCTCCCCCAGCAGTTCAGTCCCTGCACAATAAATCCCCTCCCTGCAGCTCAGAGCATCTTGTTTTATCAGCCTCACACCCAACATGAGTTCTTAGCTGGCTCCTGGGATGCTAAAAGTTTAAGCCTGAATTTTAAGGGATAGAAAGTACAGAGAGGAAAAGTGGGCAAGAGGCAACTCTAGAGAATTTAGGAGGCAACTCTAGAGAATTTAGGAATTTAAAAAAATATGTGTTTCCTTTGGCAAGGAGAAAAGTGCACCAGAAATTCCCCCATGGCTGATTCCAAGTCAGGGGAAAATCAGTATTTTATTGTCCAGAAAAGCCATATTTACATTGAACTTCTACCAGAAAAACACAGACAAGAACCACCCAGAGCTGCTTTTCCTTTCTCTCCTCTCCCAGACATTTCCCTGGCTCCCTCATAGAGAGGCTCGAGCAGACCCCACACCCCAATCCTTTCACAAAGAAAAAAACACACCGAGTTCCCTGCAGCAGATTCACCCTTCTGAAACCCTGCAAAACCTTCCCAGCCACCTCCTCCTGCCAACACCCTCCACAGTTTTTCCTGAAAAACCTGCAGGAAAGTCCATCAAATACAGGTTTAAGGCAGGATGAAGCCAGCTGAAATCTGGGTTTTAACAATGGTGGGATTTTAGAAGAATTTTTTTTTTTTTTACATGAAGTTCCCTGAGCATGGAAAATGAAAAAAAAAAATCCATCTGGCCAAGTGGATTTTTTTTCCTCAGGAGCCAGGAATACTGACAGGAAGATGAGGAAAACAAGGCATGAGGCTGTCCTTGCTAAGCCAGGCCTAACTCACACACATTAATCCTCTCTGCAGCTCCCAGCACCGCTCAGGAGGGAGCAAACAGATGGACAAGGACTTCTCATTGGAGAGACTTGGAGCAGCAATTTAGAAATTCAGATTTTCCCCAGGAAAAGCGAGTTAGTCATGCAAACATACAGATATGCCCCCAGGGAGATGAAAAATCTGGATAGCCACAGAGCTAAAATAAAACCTTGAGAAAGATAAATGCTGCAAGCTTGCAGAGGGGAGAAATAAAGTGAATATGAGGAGAAAAGAGCCACACAAAGCACAGACAACTCTGCTAAATGCTCACTTTTTTTTGTGGGGTCGCATTTATAACACAAGGAAATAAAGACTGATCTTAAAAGCAGTGAGTGGATTTGTCTCTGTAACATCATGGGCTTTATATTTGTGTTTTCCCCAATATTTTAAGATTTGTAAACGCTGCAGAGGAAAACTGAGGCTGCCAAGCTGCCAGCACCTGGCTGGGATGAGATATTCAGGATAGATTCCAGGTCAGGATTTGGGATTAAAAGGATTGTGGGTGGGAAGCTCACGGAGCAGAATCTCTGGGGCAACAAAGCTTTCCTGAAGCAATTCCTCAGAACTGCTCCAGAGGGAGCTGAGGCAAGGATGGCGTGGGTGAGCAAAGCCAGGGATGTCCTTAATGCATGGGAAGCTGGACAGAGCAAGGCAGACACGACCAATGTGGTTTCATCAGTTCTCCATTTATTATCTCGAAATGGCGGGTTAAATACAGTTCAGATAGTTCACAGTTACAGGTGCTTTTGTTATAAATATGTAGTTTAATTCGAGTTTTTTATTGCTGTTATAATTATATGGTTTGATTTAAATGAAGTGTGGTAAAGGTACCCCCTTGTACAGAAACCAGCAAGGGGGGTTTGGTAACTGGCCTGGATAGAACAATAGAACTGAATCCTCCATATCAGTGAGGGGTGGACAATACTAAAGGGGTGCCAGATAACGATCACTAAAGCCCATCAGAACTGATTCAGCTCCCAGAAAATCCGATCACTCCATCCTCCTGGAATTCTGACACTGGCTGAGACCAAACCCAAACCAAGACATGTTCGTCTGGCGGGAGCTTCAAGAATAATTCATGGACGTGTTTAGTGAAGACTTCAGGAATAATTCATAGACAGATCCAGAGATGTGACCAGATTTCCCGGAATTCTATTCTACTCTCACTCCAGGTGGACGGAAATCCTATCTGCATATTCAGACTGGACAGAAAACCAGCCTCAGGGCCTAGAAACCTTATAAAAACTAAACTTAGAGAGATGGTTGGGGTGAACTGTGGGGGACCCAGTGTGACAGAGGCTGGGTCTGAGTTCACCCAGCAGCTGCAAACCCGGGCTCAGAGCTGCCGATTGATTGTGGGAATTGTCTCTTTTCCATCTCATTTTGTCATTTTCCAATAAACCTCTAAAATGGAATATTGGAGAACTGTCATTTATAACACTTTCTAATTGGTATTGAGATAGAAAAGAATGCAAACAATCCCAACCTCAAGGCAGCCACCATGAATTTACTATAACTATGCTATGAAATGCCTAAACACACCTTAATCTAATTTCTTACTGCACCACAGGTTTATCTACTACTACACAGGTCCAAATCTAAGGCCCAGCTTGGGACAGCTCAAACCCAATCCCAAAATACATCATTCCCCTGTTCCCTAAGAAATTCTGCTCCAGGTGAGCTCATCACTGCTTTTTGGGGACTTTCCAGGTGACACAGGACAGGAACAGCCCGGGCACAGCAGGAGCATCTGCTGCTCCCGCTGCTTCCCACCTGCCCCAAAATCCCTGCCAGAGCCATGGATGGAGAGCCCAGAGAGCAGGAAGCTCCATCAGCACCAGGACATTGAGATGGAGGGATTGGAGCTGCTGGGATTTACCCTTCAGAGGTAATTTCCTCTAATTTCCTTTAGAGGGAAAACTGGGGGAAAAAGAGGCACAAAGAATGAAGAATTCCCTGCAGGAGCCTGCCTGATATCTGGATTATATTTAACAGGGAAAAATTGATCCCTGCCCTGCTTCCAACTCCTTGGGAAATCAGGGATGAGGCACTTCTTGCTCTTGTTTCCCTGGACAGCCACAGCATCCAAAGAGCAGAGCTGGCCCTGCCTGGGAAAACCCCAGCCCAAAATCCACCCCAGAATCCTTAAAGCAGCAAAGATCTAAAGGTTTTATCTTCAGATATTTCCAGCTGGAAGCTGAGATGATTATTTGTAGTAGTATTATTATATATATTATATTATTAATAGAAAACTTAGTAATAGTGTATTAAAAATATTTTGTGTTGCATTTAATGTAATTAAGTAATTAATGTATTAATAAATATCTATTATAGGTTCTATAAATCATATATAATTTTATATAAAATATAATTCTTAAATAATTTAATCTTTTATATAATATAGATGTTTTATATAACATCATATATTGCTCCATATAATGTAGCTATTTTAATATATTATAATATATTGCTTTATATAATATAGGTATTTTAATATATTGCTTTATATAATATACCTATTTTAACATAATATATTGATTTATATAATAGTTATTTTAATATATATTATATTGTTTTATATAATACAGATATTTTAATATATATTATATTGATTTATATAATATAGATATATAATTTTATATCTAACATTATATTATATTAATATTATTATTATCTGTTTCAATAAACACATCCTCAATACTCAGTGGCTCAAAGAAAATATTACTCAGACATTTTTTATTTAAATAAATACAACCCACAACCTTTCTCTGTCAATAAAAATTCTTAGATTTTTCTTTTAAACCCTGCAGGTCTGGTTCCCAGGATTTGAGGTGTTTGAGAAAGCAGAGGCTGCACAGGTAAATCCCACACTGCTGTCCTGAGCACACAGAGATCCTGATATTCCACCCTGCCTCCACTGATCCTTCCCAGTGCCCTGCTGGGGGCTGCAGCAGCAGCAATCCCAGCTTTATTCTCCACTTCCAGCTTTTGCCACGGCAAAAATTGGGAATTCAGAGCTCCTCCCTTCCCCTGCAGTCACAGGGAAAAGGAAACACCCATCCTTCTCCCCATTTATTAGCCAGGAGAAGCAGAACTAATTAAATTAATTCTTTCAGCATCAGGGAGATTGGGGGAAATCCTCTTCTCCCAAGAGAGCAGAGCCAGGAGCCCCAGGCTGGGACATTTCCTCCTCCAATTCACGTTTTTATGAGAGGGGGAAAAACAACCACCTCAGCTGTTGTAAGTGATCCCAGAGCAAACACTGGGAATTTTCACCATTTTCTAAATCTTCCCAACACTGATTTTCAAGAGCTGTGACTTACAGAAATACAGAAATCTTTAAGATGTCCTGTCAGATTTAACCAGAACTTTTATTTGATATCCAAAAGCCCATGAAGGACTCAGGAGGAAACACGTGGAGTTTATTTTCTCTTTCTACCCATTCCCGAGCTCTCCTGTAGTTCCATCCCTACTTCCCACAGCTCCAAACTGCTTCCCCCACTAAAGAGAAAATATTCTGACAATGGTTTTATCCAGCAGGAACTGCTCAGCAGCATCACCAAAGCTTGGAATCCAAATCATTGGCCTTGGTGTTTATAAAGCTTTCCTCCCTCACCCCAATCTCCCACCTTTAAAGCCAATTTAGTTCCCAGCATTACCCAGCTGAATATCAAAAGAAAAAGGGCAGGAGTGAAAGTGAAAAAATAATAAGAGTTTAGCTCCCATAAAACTGTGGGATTATCCTGGCATTTTATCCACTCTGCCAAAGGACACTGAGCCAGGTGATTTTATTGATTGGGTCAGTGCCCTTTAACCCCAAATTGATGCAGCAGCACATGAAACACATTTTTAGGAATATCCCAGAGCCTGATAAATGGTTATGGAGCAATAAAAGTTCCCTTGGATAAGGAGAAGTGTGAGGATAACATTACACAGGGCCAGTCAGAGAGAGTTTCACTCCTTGGAATCTCCCTCTCCTCAAACCAAGCCCCAGGACCTCCATGCTTGGATTTGATCCTCCCAGTTTTCCCAGCACTCCACAGATGGAATTTTTCCCTCAATGAGCATTTCCTTCCTGATTTTTCATTAGGCAGACACAGCCTGAAGTTTAAGGGATAAAAAGCACAGAAAGGTGGGCAAGAGGCAACTCTAGAGAATTTAGGAATTAAAAAAAAAAACATTTCCTTTGGCAAGTGCACCAGAAATCCCCCCATGGCTGCTTCCAAGGCAGGGGAAAATCAATGTTTTATTGTCCAGAAAAGCCACATTTACATTGAACTTTTACCAGAAAAACACAGATAAGAACCACCCAGAGCTGCTTTTTCCTTCCTCTCCTCTCCCACATGTTTCCCTGGCTCCCTCATAGAGAGGCTTGAGCAGACCCCACATCCCAATCCCTTCACAAAGAAAATAAAAATAAAACCTCTTTTCAAATGATCCATCTCCCAAACACCTAAGCCATAAATAAAAAAAATCAGAGATATCTGACATTTAGGAGGAGTTATTCCTCTTCCCCTTTTTAAATGAGGCAAAGGCTGGACAGGCTCAGACTAAAACCAGATTGGTTTAGAGGCTGCAAACCAAAGATTAAACTGAGAAAGAGAAGCTCAAACAAAGCCAGTGCATTTTCAGTCCATCCACAATTTTATCTCATTGAAATAAGAGATTTCCTAAAAAAGGAGCAAAGCATGGAAGTTCTGGCTTCAGCCAGAAGAATTTCACCCAGAAAATGGAAAAACATCTGTTTGAAAATATTCTTATTTACAACAACACCACAGCAATTCAAAGAAATCCTTAAAATGAGCCAAGTGATTCAAATTTAACCCCAAATAGACTTAAAAGTTTTATATACACATACCTACATTTAAGAAAATCTCTAACAGATGATATTAATAGGAAACCAGACCTCATAAAACCTCACAGGAACAAATCCTTTTTGTTTCCACATTAAATCTTTTCCTGGTGCAGATGTTTCTGGCCTGAAAATATTTCAAGGAATAGACTTGAAAACTCCAGCTTACAAATTAGGCACACGAAATTATGGCAGAGCTTTTCCTGGGAGCAAACACCAGTGGCTCAACCTGGAGAACACCACAAATATTCCCTATTGAGCAGCATCTTACAAACCACTGGCAAACTGGCAGTGCTCACACCATAATCCACTTTAATTTCCATCAAAAGATGGTTTTTTTCTTCTTTCAAAAGGGAAAATCTTTTGGCAGCCAAGCAGCTGTAAGCTACAGAACTCCAAAAACAAAACAAAACAAAACAAAACAAAAAAACCCCACAAAAATCACAAGGCACATTTCAGGTGAAATATGGGAACTTGGATTATTATCTTGTATTTCCAACTCTGGTCTGAATTCCTGTGTGGAAATCAATGAAATCCATCCATTTTCATCCAATTAGGGTAAAGTAGAACCAATGGCTTACCTGGGACAGGGAGTGGAAAGCCAAAAAAGGAGGAGGAAGAGCTGAGCGAGGATCCAGCCTCTGAGCAGCCAAGAGCAAATAAATCCCAACCCCCTGATCCCAAATAAATGCAGAATTCCCACCTGGCCCATATTATCCCTTTATTTAACCAAGCCCCAGCCCTCAGGCTGCACAGGTGGGATTTGTTCTGGGGCAAACACAGCTCAGCTGGGGAGATCCCTGATGGGAACGGTGACTTGGGAACACAGAACAGCTGGAAAAACCCAGGGCAGGGAGCACAGGGAGACACAGAGTTCTGCTGCTGATGTTCCTCTGGTTAAAAAACCACCAAAATCACGGAATTAAGTGTAAACTGTGGAACATTTGATTAAAAACATGGAAAACACCACAAAAGGGGTGTTTTTTATTGCTTTGGAATAATTTTTTCATAATTACTGACAAGAGTTGCTGGCCTGCTTAGAACCCTGAGCATTTATTTTCTTCTACCTGTGTCGAAATGCTTCGCTGCAGCCTGAGGAGGAGACAGTTTGACCAAACAAATCCCTGCTAATAAATGCAGAAGTGAAAGGGAACAAATATTCTGGCATTTTTTTTCAGCAGGGCTCCATAATGAGACAAAGCACATCCTCAATCAATCCATTGTCATTCTGCCACAGCGTGAAAAATGAGGAGAAACAGCTCAAAATGAGGGATTTTTTTAATACTTCAGTATTTTTACAGTAGAAAACAGCTTGGATTAAGGTTTTCTGGTCTAATGGTCCCTGTGAGGCTTTTTAAACATTCCTACAAACCCTCTGAGCCATCAAAACACCTTGAGGGAGATCCAAAGTCTGTTCTTGGCTGCCTCCTCCTCCTCCCAGCAGCCCAAGGATGATCCCAAAGCATCAGGGGCTCAGAACTTGGTGGTCTGAGTAGGGCAATAAAATAAAATATTCATCTCTCAGCTACTTTTGAAAGTTTCAGATTTATTTTTGTTTAAGAACAAGAGCTAGGAGGGTTTTTTACACTGATCTAACATTCTTTTAGACAATTTTTTTCTATAATTCATGACCAAGACTGAAGCACTAAATAATACTGATTCAAGGATAAAAGAACTTTAAATCTTTTCAGGTGATTTCAAGGAACCTACTGCTCATGTTCCATCTGGCTGAGCTCTATAAATCAAACGCTGGCATTTTTATCAAGATCAGAGGTGATCAGAACTGATTCCTAGAGGGAGTTTGGACCATGCAAGGACTGCAGGAGCTGGGAAGGAGTTTCACTCCATGATTTGAATATTCTAATTACAAACTGTGCTGGGAAATGCCCTCCCCATGCTGGTCCTGTTGGTCTTTGGATGATGGACAAAGGTTGTGTGACTTCCTCAAACTAACTCAAGCCTTGCAAAAAAAACATTTTTGTTAAAACATCACAAAAATAACAACCAAAGCAAGGTGCTGCCCTTTTCTCCTCTCACACCCAGAAGGAAGATGTCCCCCAGGGTTATCTTCCCATCACAAACTCATAAAAGAACCTCAAAACCATCCGGGTACAGCAGGAACCCCGTGAAGACGCTGTCGTCCTCCGCGCCGGCATAGAGCCCGTTCCAGTCCTTCCCAACCTCCAGCCACACTTGGTCCCCCACCCTCAGCTTGAGGATGGTCAGGAAGGAGGCCTGGTCAATGTCCTGGCCGTAGAGGGTGTCCCTGGCCTTGGCCACCCTCCTGCTGCTGGCCACGAGGCTGAGGCGGGCGGGGCGGCCGCGTACGGTGACGTGGTAGGAGAAGACGTAGGCGCCAGGCACGCTGCAGTTGAACTTGCCGGTGGCGGGGTCGTAATCGCGGCGCTCGTTGTACCACACGCGGTCAAACCTGATGGGCACGTTGGGAGGAGGGAAGGGCCGGGACAGCCCCGCGCTGAAGGCCGAGCGTGGAGCCTTGGGGATGTCCCCACGGGTGCCCTTGGCCCCGCGTGAGCCTTTCCTGCCGGGGCGCCCCGGCCACCCTTGGCACCAGGGTCACCCTTGGGCCCCGCCATGCCCGCTGGGCCCAGGTCCCCTTTGTCACCCTTGTGGCCCTGCTCACCCTTCTCTCCCTGTTTGCCGGCCGCCCCCCGGGTGCCCTCAGCGCCCGTGTCCCCTTTGCTGCCCTTTTCCCCCTTGGTGCCCCCTTCCCCTCTGTCGCCCTTGGCCCCTCTGCCCCCCGGCTCCCCACAGTACCCCTTTTCCCCTGTGTCCCCCTTCTCTCCCTTGTCCCCCTGTTCTCCACCCACTCCTGGTTCTCCAGGGTCCCCCCTGTCCCCTTTGTCCCCTTTGGTGCCATTGTCACAGGTGTCCCCTTTAGCCCCCTTTTGTCCTTCAGGCCGGGAACCGTAGTTGCCCTTATTGCCTTTGGCTCCAGCTTCACCTGGAGGGGAAAAAAAAGATTAAAAATAATAAAAATGGATTCTCTGGAGATGGAAGGACCATCCAAAGGGGTTGGTCCTTCCGTGTTGTTGCAAAACCCAGAGGGAAAGGTCAGACAATCCTGGATTTTCCAGACCTACCTTGCAGCCCAGGTTTCCCTGGATAACCGGGGCTCCCACTCGCTCCTCGCTCCCCTTGCTCCCCTTTTCCTCCTAGGACATTGCAGCACGAAGGAATTGATGAGCTGGTGCTGGTGTGTGCAGCACAGCCAACATCCCACCCCACTGGGCCTGTGTGTCCCTCCCTTCATTAATGGAACAGGCGGGAGCAATGTGGGTTTTAGGGAACACCATCAGGAACCTCAGATGGACCCCACAGCCCCGAACACCACCTCACTCCCAGATTCCTGCCCCTCTGCCAGGCAGCTGCTGCTGTTCCATAGAAGATGGAGAAGGTGACAGCTCTGCATTCCTCGGTCCAAGGTGGTCAAAACCCTTTTCCAGGAGTAAATCACTAAGTGTGAGCTTCAGATTTCTAAATCTAAGATATTTTAGCCTGCTAGCAGCTGCTAAACTTTTTCCCAAGGGAAAATTTCTCAAGAAAGCTTCTTCTGAAAACAATCTTAGCAAACAACTCTCCTTTCTCAAAACAATCTTTCTCCAAGTGGTGTTTTGCTGTTTCTCTGGTTTAACCAATGGGATTAGAGAGGTGTCATTCCTATTCACCAATCTGTATGAGAACACCTTATAAAAAGTAGTAAGAATTGGACAACAAAGCCTTTTTTCTATGCTCTTTGCTTTGAAATATTTGGAGTTTTTCATCTTTCTTTCATGTCTTACAACAACACCTGAGGGGCTGCAGAGACTGCTGGGACCTCGGGTGATTCTCCAGAGGCAGCAGCAGGATCCTGTCAGGATAAAGCTGCCCCAAGCCCCAAAGGAAGGGCAGGTTTCCTTTCAGGATAATGATTGCTCTGCAGCTTAACTGAAGTTGTTTCACCTGAGATATTGAAGCTGAAATGCAGATTTTACACCTGCACACAACTTCTGTGGTGGCTTCTTCCTATTTCTGCCCTTAACACAAAGCAAACTGAACCCAGATTTTGAGCTCCTGTCCCGAACAAGAATTTTCCAGTGAGATCTTTATGAGCAGCTGCTCCCTTCCACCTGAACAAACACTGCCACCACCTGAGTTCCTGTCCCTGCACTGATGCCAGCTAAACCTCTCCAGGGTTCAATCTCTAGCAGCAATATTCTTTTGCTTTGAAAAATATGGCTTTTTAATAATTTCGTGGCATTTTATGAAGACAACAGCATTTCCCATTGTTCTGGTTTACCTCTGTCTCCTTTAGAGCCTTTTGGACCTTGAGGCCAGGAGTTCCTGGCAGCCCTGGCAGCCCAGCATCTCCTTCTCCCCCTTGGGACCTGTAAAATCAACAAAATTATCTCAGTAACTCCAAGGTTTAACTGCTAAATCCCATTTTCATCAATACCTAAGCAGTGTGGCATGAGGAGTGTATATGAGGTGATTCCATCACCTTGGGAAGAGCTGCTTGATTTATTTGACCTCACCAAATCTCACCACTCTGCATTTCACTCTGGGCCCGAGTTAAAGACTTCTTAAAACCAACTTTGAGCAGCCTCAGAGCCACAGGAGCTCAGAGGTCCATAAAGGATCAGAAATTAATCTGTCTTTAATATCTGAGCACATCCAAGGAGCTTTGGAATTCTCCCTTTCCTTAAGAGGAATTAATTCTGCAAATATAAAAGGGGAACCTGGCTGAGGTTCTCCCTTTCCCATCCCCTTGGGAATCCAGAGATTCCCAGCACCTGTCGGGGAGCAGATTATGGCACCTTCAATCCCCACAAGGACTTTTCCATCAAGAGATGAGAGATCAAACTCCATTTAGAGCACCACAATTCCCACGAGCCAACCAAGCCATGGGAGGGAAAATCCCTGGAGTGCATTGGATTAAAGGAGAATTATTTCATGATTTTCCCACCTTTCCTCAGATGAATCGTTCCTGTCCTCAATATTAGTGCTATTGAAGTGAATTTTGCAGACTAATGCACCATTCATTAGAGCAGAGCATTAGGTGCTCTGTGAATGTGTGTTTTAGCAGTAGAAAGAAGACACAAAGTGTATTTTATTCAATATTTAGGTCCTTGATAGAGCTGCTTCTTGTGCTTCATTTGTTTATTTTGAAAATTGAACCAAATTTGTTGGTTTTTTTTTTTATTTCCTCTTTTAAATGGGAAAAAAATGAAAAAGTAGAAAATAAAGAAACCTTCAGTAAAGATACAAAACTGCTTGGGGGTAGTTTTGGGGGTCATAAAGCCACGGTTGCAGTGAATGTGGAATTAAAGCTGTGAATCCAAGGGGATCAGGGCAGGACTGAGGAGTGTGGCCTCCTGCCAGCAGGGATTTGGGATAATCCCACACCCATGGAGTCCCAAGGAGTTCCCACTCACACCGGTGAGTTTGTAACTTCCAGGATGTGGCTGACATGCACTTTTCTGCTCTGGATTTCCACAGATCAGAATCACATCCCACATTTCAGAGAATTATAGAATCACAGCATCTCCTGAGCTGGAGGGGAACCACAGGATCATCAATCCAACTCCTGGCCCTGCACAGACACCCCAACAATCCCACTCTGGGCATCCTTGGGAGCGCTGTCCAAACTCTCCTGGAGCTCTGGGACTGTGACATTCCCTGGGAGCCTGGGCATTGCCCAGCACCTTTTGGGATAAGAAGAATCTTTCCCTAAAACCCCAACACCCAACCCAAACCTCCCCTGGCCCAGCTCCAGCCATTCCCAGCCTCCTGTCGCGGGGAGCAGCGATCGGAGCTGCCCGTGGGAAGAGCTGCACACTGCTGAGATCTGCTCCCATGAGCTGCACAAATCCTGCCCGATGATTTCCTGAGGGAAAATCTGCTGGATTTGGTGTTCCCAGCCCAGCAGAGAGGGGCTCAGCCCACCTGGAGGTCCCTGTGGGCCCGGCCAGCCCCGAGGCCCCGCCGCGGGCGGGCAGCAGTCGCAGCAGTTGAAGAAGAACTCAGCCGAGTCCAGCGTGGAATTCTCCAGGGGAAGAGCGTGGGGAACTCAGCCCTGCCCGGCTCTGCTGGGAATGGGATTTTCCCCGGGATAGACGGGGGAGAGGCGGCCAGCTGGGAAGGTTTGGGTTTGGTGTAGAGCACGGCTGGGGTCACCTTCAGCGCTGTGTGCTCAGGGACACCATGAGCACCAGGAACAGTGGGATGGGACCCGGGGAGATCCACATGGCAGCAGCTGTGGGAAAACATGGACAGCAAATAATATATTTGCAATATATTTGCACAATTTAGGCCACTCTTTGTAGCAGCCAAACTGTAGATAACAAACCACCTGCAGTTTCATTTTTAGGGTTCTCAGGAATTCATCAAGGCTACTGAAACAACAACAGGACCGAAAAATAGAATAAAGGGCCTGTAAAAAATGCAAATTACACACAATAAAAAGCTTTTCTCTAAAAGAATAAATAGGAACAAAAATGAAACATCAAGTTTTCCAAACTTGAGTACTTTGGAATCAAAGTAGAAACTACACCAAAATTTTTATCTTGATTTTTTTTCATCTGCTTCTACCTGATTTTGTGGGTTTTTTTACTGTAAACTTTACATCTGCTCTTTTTATTTTTCAAGCTTTGCTTCAGCTGACCCAGGAAGAAAGGACAAAGGCAGAAGGTTTTTCCTATAGGTCAGGTGATGCCTCTCAGGTGACTGCTCACAAAAAGCACCTTTGTTCCTTTTTTTAAAGCAGGGTGCCCACCTGTAAATGCAAAATGGAACAGAGTCCCTTTCTTGCTGTTGCTGAAACCCAACCTTCCTCAGGAGCCACAGCATTCCAGGGCATGGGAAAACCTCCAGGAGAGACCCCCCTATCCTTCTCATCCAGAGGGCAAAGGAGATCCAGCACCAAATCCAACATTTGGGGGCTGGTTTGGAACCTTTCCAGCTTTAACAATTCTGTTTTAGAGGAAAAAGTGATTTTTATTTTTTTATTTTTTCCCCATTGTTTTCAAATAAAATGAAATCAGGGAATGGGAAATTGATTTCCCCACATAAAACCCCCCATGGTCACTGCTGCCCACTGGGACCATTCAATCCACGAGGATAAATTATCCCTTCTCCATGAGTTTGTTTAATTAGGATGGGATTCCATGCCCAGATTTTTGTCCAAGACTGGGATTTTTTTTCCCTGCCAGCCTTACCATGAAGAGTTTTCCCAGGAATTAATGTGAAGGGAGATGCTCAGCACCACAGAGCAGCCAGAGCCTGCAGCTGCAGCCACAGAGAAAAGGGAGAAAAAGGAGGGGAAAAAAAGGACAAAAAGGAGGAAAAGGATAACCTGCTGCCTGGGAAGAGAGAAAAAACCCCAAATTCTCCTCTTGAACAATTTCCTCACACAAGACACTGAAGATAAGTGAATAAAGCCATAATTTCCACAAAAAAACTCCCAGAGATTTTAGGGATTTCATAACTTTATAAGGAAATTCTAAATCAAATCCAGCCATTCCTAAATTTTCCTGTCACACATCACAAGCCCCAAACTCCTCTCAGTTCTGCAGCCAGACTGATGGATTGCTGTCAAACACGGGAAAAACATCATTAAATACCAAATTAGACCTCACCAGCCTGGAAAAATTAAACCTCACAGCAAGGAATCACTAAACAGATTTTCATTTTAATGGGCAAGACTGTTCCTATATTAATTATTCTTAAATAATTATTTTAGGATTTTTTTAACATGCCAGGGAGTTGGAACAAGATGATCTTTAAGGTTTCTTCTGACCCAAACCAGTCTGTGATTATATAAATATATATAATATATATTAAATAAATATAAATAAATGCACTTAAATAAAACTGGAATTTTGGACTTTTTCATTACATTAATTCATCACCACTGAATAGAAAATCATTCATTGGGATCCCCCCACTAAAATTATAATTCACAGTGGACACAAAATAGGAAGAATTAAACTTTACTGCTGTCCCATATAATTCTAATAAACAAAATTTACTTATTTATTTATTTAATAAAATTAATCTACATTTAATTGGAGCTAAATATCTACTAATTATTACCATGTTTCCCATAAGAAGATGGCAATAATGCACCTGGATTTTTGTGTGCTCCCTAAAATTCCAGATATTCCAGTTGTCAACAGGAATTTAACCCCAACCCATCACTTTTAAATATCAGGGAGATGACTGCACGTTATCTCATTTAATTATTTCTAGTTCTTAGATGTGTGAGGAAAGAAAAACCCCAATCCTCATGCAGTTATTGATTATAGACAGGATTTTTTCTGGAGACAAATCCTATTATCCTAAATTCTACGACTCCCTCCTACCTTATAAACGCTCCTGCTCCCAGGAGAACCCCCCCTCCATGGCACCTGCAAAAAGGAAATCTTTTTTTTTGGGAGAGAATCGGTTTTATTTTGTCCCAGCTGCTGCTGTGGCCAATGAGAGCCTGCAGGGGAGACAAGGGGGGATTGGCAAAGTCCCCTGCAAGGAGCAAGGAAAACACTGAAATCCCAGAAATCAAACCAAGGGGACACTGAAATCCCAGAAATCAAACCAAGGGACACTAAAATCCCAGGAAATCATCAAACCCTTCCCTCAAAGCCTGGGATTGGCAAAGATCCCTGCAAGGAGCACAAGGACACTGAAATCCCAGGAAACAATCAAACCCTTCCCTCAAACCCTGGGACTGACAAAATCACCTGCAAGGAGCAAGAAAAGCACTGAAATCCCAGAAATCAAATCCTGGGATTGGCAAAGTCCCCTGCAAGGAGCACAAGGACACTGAAATCCCAGGAAATCAAACCAAGGGGACACAAAATCCAGAAAAAAAGACACTAAATCCAGAAATAACAAACTAACCTGGATGAAAGATCACCTCAAGGAGCAAGGAAAACAATGAAATCCCAGGAAAATGGATCAAACCTGCAAGGAGGACACTGAAATCCCAGGAAATCAAAACAAGGGGACACTGAAATCCCAGGAAATAATCAAACCCTTCCCTCAGACCCTGGGATTGACAAAGATCCCTGCAAGGAGCAAGGAAAACAATGAAATCCCAGGAAATCAAACCAAGGGGATGCTGAAATCCCAGGAAATCAAAACAAGGGGACACTGAAATCCCAGGAAATAATCAAACCCTGGGATGCTGCTCAGGGATTTTGGCTCTCCCCCTGCAGTTTTTGGGGATTTAGGGATGCTCCTGTATCAACTCACCGATAACCAGATTCAGTGGGAATTTGTCTGGACAATGAGGAAATAAGGAGAAGGAATTTGTCCATTTATTTCTGCAAGATCCAGGTTTCCCTCTGTGCTTAAAATGCAGATTTGGCATCACAATCCTCTCCCGAGCTGGGAGTGTGGAAAGAGTTAAAAGGAAAATAAAAATGCTCTGTGGGATCATGAGAGCAACACATGTAAAATTCCCTTTACTAAGAGCAAGTTTGGATGGTAATTCCCTTTTTTTTCCACATGATCAAATTGTGAATTAAATGCTTGAGAGAAATAAAACCTGAAAATGAAGGAGAAAATAATATTTGGGTTTTGCCTTTATAGTTGTTCTGTTTTCAGCTTAAATTTGTGGGTGGAGGGGATTAATTTGTGATGAGAACTTTAAATACTGTGTGGGGTAAAAATTATTTCATTTATGTAGAAAAAGAGCAATGGTTCATGTAGGATTTTAAATGCTCAACTAGGGAAAATACATTCAATAGGGATTTCCGTTGGGTTCAGAGGGATAAAATGATCTCTCTGTAAATTCAGCCTCATTACATTTGGTGTTACTAAAATTCCAATATCAGGGGGAAGATGAGATGGGGAAAACTTGCATCAGTCTGTGCCAGGGGATGCCAACCCCAAATGTTAGTCCAAATCCCCTAAATCTGAGGGATGGCACCTGAAATGTACCAAAATAGGGATTTATTGCCCTTTAAATTTACTGGCTAGGAGGATCCAAAAGCTTCTATTTCCCAAAAATAACCATCTGGGGAGTTATTTGAGAACTTCCTGGTGCCTATTCCAGTCTCTGGAGCCAACCCCTCTGAGAGTCCCGAAAGGCAGATTTAAAACCCGCAGTTATTTATGGGAGACACCAGAATTACGGCTCAGGAATTATTCTGGGCTCAACTCCCACACTTGGGGCTGGCTTTTAAAACCCTTTTGGGATGTAAAACATATTCCCCCAGGTGTTATCCCAAACCCCGCTCCAGGATTTCCTTTGTGGGGAGGTCTGGGCTAAGAAACGCATCCATTGTTTCCTCTGGAAACTCGAGGCAGCCAAAGGGGGAAAAGGATAAAATTACCTGGCTCCCCTTTTGCACCGGGGTCTCCCTTTGTGAGGCAGCCCCGGGATGTCACGGACACCCTTTTTTATTTTCCTGGGGAATGTTGTTTTCCTTGTGTGTTTGGGAAACAAAGCCGCCCTCAAATGCTTGGTTTTTTTGGGATCATTTCCCTCCTTGCGCCCCGTGCCAGATTTCAGGGGAAAGGAGCGGCTGAGGGGGCTGGAATTCCAGGCTGGAGGGGAGAGTTGATTCCTTTGGGGCAGGGCTGTCATTCCCTCCAGCAGCTTCAGGAAAACCACGGGAATCATCATTTAACCCTGGCAAATCCATTCAGGGTGGCTCTGTATTTTGGGGCTTCGGAATTCTGCTGCTAACTAAAGCACGCTGATTCCCATGAGAAACTGGGAAAAGAAACTCTTTTTCATTCCCATCTTTTCTTTCTCCCTTGGGAAGGGAGAAGGAGCGAAATGTGCCGAGGTGGGAAGGATTTCCCCGGTTCTGCGGAGGTGACAGCGCCTCCAGCTGCGGTGCCAGCTGTGCCAGATGTCACCTCGTGCTGGAATGGGGACAACAAAAGGGGTTTCAGGCTGGCAGGGGGAGCTGGGGAGGAAAAGGGATGGAGAAGGAAAACACAGGAGGTTTTAGGGAACACGGGAATTGCTGCTCCAGGTGAGGCTCAGCACAAGAGGGAGCTCCAGGAGCTCCCAACAGCTCGGCCAGGGACGGGTTTGCAGCTGAAGCACAAAAATCAGGGAATATCCCGGTTGGAATGGCCCCACAGGGATCGTCCAGTCCAATTCCTGGGCAGGACACCCCAACAATCCCACCCTGTGCAAACATCCCAGCCCTAAGGATAAATGACCCCACAGACCCTGAGCCGTCAGGATCCATCCAGGACAAGCACCACACTCTAAACCAAACATTTTCCAGGGATAACTTCCCCAAATGGAATTTTTTTGAACACAAAAATCAATTTCTGAGAGACCTACATTGTTCAAACCTTGCATTGGGAGCAGTAACCTATATGGGGAAGCAAACCAAAAAAAAATAAAAACAGATGTGGGAAGAATTCCTAATTTTAAGGAAATTTTCCATGGAGAGCTGGTATGGGAATGTGTAGGATTGATCTCAAAGCTGGCCCTTCTCCAGGTGAAAATCCTCTCTGCAACAGGGTGGGATCTGTTCAATGGGTGATTCCTCCCAGAGCATCCCAAACTCTCCAGAGGGAACCTTGAACCTCCCAAAGCAACTGGGATTTCCTCTGGAATGCTTTGGAAGCAGTGATGGGAGCAACCCAGGCATTCCCAGATTCCCACCTGATATCCCAGTGAGGGTGGGAGCACGGACACGCTGGGATCTCCAGGTCAAGAACAAATTTATCCCAATTATCCCAGGAGATCCAGAGCCCAGCCTGCCTGGAGCAATTTCATATTGGCCAAGGGACACAGCAGGAAGCAGAGATGGGACTCACTCAGGACTGGAGATCCTGCCCAACCCTTGTTCTCCAAACTAATTAATCCTTTACCTTCTAATTACTTGTTCCTGATTCCAGAATTCCAGCCAGCTCCTCCCCAGCTGGGTGCAGGCCACTTAACCCAGAACATTAATTCATATTGACATTGATATTGATATTTATTTAAATTTATTTATATTTATATTTATTTAATTATATTTTATGAGATTGATGTTGATAATTATTGACATATATTGATACTGATATTGATATTTGTTTAAATTTATTTAAATTTATTCAGATTGTTTATATTTATTTATATTGATATTTATTGATATTAATTATATTTCGATATTGATATTGATATTGACATTGATATTGATAATTATTGACATATATTGATATTGATATTGATATTTATTTAAATTTATTTAAATTTATTTATATTTATAATTTTTAATTATAAATTTATTATTTATTTAAATAATTTTATTTGAATTTATTTATATTTATTTATATTGATATTAATTGCTATTTAATTATATTTTGATATTGATATAGATAATTATTGACATATATTGATATTTTTTAAAATTTATTAAAATTAAATTTATTTAGATTTATATTTATATTTATTGATATTTAATTATATTTTATTATATTGATATTGACATTGACATTGACATTGATACTGATATTGATATTTATTGATATTGAGGAGGAAAAGGCTGCTGATAAATAATCCCAAATCCACAGAACCCCACACATAAACAGATCCCCACGATAGAGAATTTCTCAGATGGGACAACAAAACTCATTTGGCACAAAATTCCCAAGGGAATCCCAGCACGAGGGAGGGTCAGACCCAGCCACTGATGTCACCAGCATTCCCTGGAGCTTCTCCTGCCTCACTGCAGTGCCACCAACCCCAAACCAAGGGGCTGTGGTGGCACCTGGAGCTCGTGGAGAGATAATCACCCTCAAAGGGCTGTCACCCACACCCCGCAGTGCCGATGGCTTTCTCCAGCCCACCCTGTAATTAGATAAAAGCGGCTGTAATTAGATAAAAGCCTTGCTCTCTAATTTGTCAGCCTGGCTTTAGCTGCAGTTTTATCAGGATCAGCAGGATGACCACACACCTAATTAGTTGGGAACACAATTAGCGACACAATAATCTCAGGTTTGGCTACAGCATCGCCTCAGCCCAGAATATTCTGCAAACTCTGCCAAATTTCCTTGTTTACCTGGAAATTTCCTTTCCATCAGCCAGACAAGGTCTGAAAACAACACAGCCAGATCTCTCACTGCTGGAAAATGAAGTGTCGCTGTTGGACACAAAATAAAGACTAAGAAACTCTAAGATTCAGAGGGCAAGCATAGAAGGCTTTATTTTCTATTTCTTTTTACTATTTATAAGGTGTTACAATACGAAATTACCATCATTGGTGAATAAGAGCGACACTTCTCTAATTCTGTTAGTTAAACTACAGAAACAGAAAAACACCAGTTAGACAAGATTGTTTTAAGAAAGAGTAGTTATTTTTACAAGATTGTTTTGAGAAAAAAACTTGCTGAGAAGTTTCCCTTGAGAAAGAGCTAACAGCTACTAACAGCAAGTTAAAAATTCTCTCAAGCTCAGAAATATCAAGCCCACAAAGAAGGGTTCAGGCTGTTGTTTGCTGGGTTTGCAGGAACATCCTTGAGTCTGCTCGGACAGGAGGTTTAGATCAGATTTTAGGGAAAAATTCCTCCCTGTGAAGGTGGGGAGGGTGCCCAGAGCAGCTGTGGCTGCCTCTGGATCCCTGGAAATGTCCCAGGCCAAGCTGGACAGGGCTTGGAGCAGCCTGGGACAGTGGGAGGTGTCCTTGCCATGGCAAGGGTGGCACTGGGTGATTTTAATGTCCCTTCCAACCCAAACCCTTCTGGAATTCTGGGATTCTATAAAACTGGATCTTCTGGCAAATCCTCCAGTGATCGAGGCTGGGAAGAGCCTGGCCTGATGTAAAATATTCCTGCAGGGCTGTGACGGAGCCTAAAGGCTCAGGAAATATTCCCAGGTTTTATAAATGCCATCTTGGCCCTGGTGGCAGGGCAGGGATTTTATTCCTGTCTCCAGGGGCTGAGCTGGATGTTTCCTGCAGGAGCCAAAGCCGGGCTGGAATTATTATCCCCAGCAATAATTAACACAAATCCCCAGGGGCCAAACCAAGGGGGGAACAGATCTTCCAAAGCTGAGCCCCTGGGGAGATGAGGAAACAAACTCCCATATTTTTATCTATTTTATACAAATAATCTGGTCTGATTTTCACCATGACAAACACAGGGATTTTAGGGAAGGCTGAGGTTCAGGTAGGTTTGGATCAGGAGGGTGGTGCCCCTGAGGAAATTGGGAATTAAAAGTGATTTTGTTCCCCATCTTTTATTTTATAGGCCTGATTTTAAGGCATTGGGATGTTTGGGGGTTCCTTTGCACAGTGCAGAAGGGTCATCCTGCAGCTGCTAAGTGCAAGGGTTAGGTTAATAAATAAATTTATTTAACCACGACATGAAGTCTGTCCTTTTCAAACCTTGCTCAAACAGAAAAGTTAATTCAAAAGTTAGCTAATTCCTCATTTCCCCTTTTTTTTTCAGGGGGAGGGTTGGGCACGGGGGGCTTGGGATTTTTTGGTGTTTTGGGGGAGGTTGTTTGTTTTGTTTTGGAGGGGGGTTTTTTTGGTTGGTTGGTTGGTTTTTTTGGGTTTTTATTCACTTTTTGTTCCCGTTTCATCAATTTGCTTTGCATTCCTTTCAAGCCAGAGGCTTCTCCTGAGTCAGGGAAGGAGGCAGCGGGAGGCTGGGGAGGAAGCAGAGCCTTGCCTCCCTCAGCAGCAGGGCTGATAAATCAAACCACAGCCTCCTTTCCATTAAACCCTGTCCTACTTCTCCGAAAAGAGCTGTTAATCCTGAATTCAATCAGATCTCACTCGGCGAGGTTCTTCCCTCTGGAAACACCAGCAGGGCCTGGCAGGGCCCCACAGCCCTGTCTTGTCTCAAAGCAAACAAGGCTCGATTATCAGCAGATCTGAAATTCATTGTGAGGCAAATCCTGCTCCGTTTGATAAGCCGGGAGTGTGTCAAAGGCAAATGTGAGGCTTTTATACAGCCCTGAACCTTCCTCCACAGCAGCTGCTGCGTTCACCTGGGGGGTGAAGGGTTTGGAGCCCCAGGAGGGGCTGAGGGAGCTGGGGAAGGGTTTGGAGCCCCAGGAGAGGCTGAGGGACCTGGAAGGGTCTGGAGCACCAGGAGGGGCTGAGGGAACTGAGGAAGGGCCTGGAGCCCCAAAAGGGCTGAGGGAGCTGGAAAGGGAATGGAGCTCCAGGAGAGGCTGAGGGAGCTGGGGAAGGGCCTGGAGCCCCAGGAGGGGCTGAGGGAGCTGGGGAAGGGTCTGGAGCCCCAGGAGGGGTTGAGGGAGCTGGAAAGGGTCTGGAGCCCCAGGAGGGGTTGAGGGAGCTGGGGAAGGGCCTCAGCCTGGAGAAAAGGGGGATCAGGAGGAAATTCTGGCTCTGCACAACTCCCTGCCAAGAGAGGACAGCCAGGGTAATTGATCAGGTGATTGCAATGCAGGCCTGAAATCCAGTCAGTGATTTTATGGAATTTACCCCTGTCCCAAACCACAGGTTCCATCTTGTTCATGGACAGCAGCAACAGATCTGCTTCAGGAGCAAACATTAGGTCAGTTTTCCTAAAGAACATTTCCTAATGACAAATGTGAAAATGTGATCAATCCCTGTGCTGGCCCTGATGAGGCTCCCCAGATCCTGGGCACGGTTTATGGCAAGAGGGACCTGGAGGGGCTGGAGTGAGTCCAGGGCAGGGAATGGAGCTGGGAAGGGTCTGGAGCCCCAGGAGAGACTGAGGGAGCTGGAAAGGGGCTCAGCCAGGAGAAAAGGGGGATCAGGAGGAATTTCTGGCTCTGCACAACTCCCTGCCAGGAGGGGACAGCCGGGGGAGTCGGGCTCTGCTCCCAGAGAACAGGGACAGGAGGAGAGGGCATGGGGAGATTTAGGCTGGATATTAGCAAAAATGTCTAATTTAGGGTGGTCAGGCTTTGGAAGGTGTTGCCCATGGAGGTGGTAGAGTCTCCATGTCTGGAGGGATTTAAAATCTGTGGGGTGTGGCATTTGGGGACATGGGGCAGTGGTGGCTTTGGGAACACTTGGACCCAATGATCTCGGAGATCTTTTCCAACCTAAGTGATTCCAAGATTTAGGGATTCTGTGCCCATCAGAGGCAGCAGCTCATCAGGGTGCTCGTGAGACTGTGGGACAGCTTTTTGTGAACTCCTCTCTGTGAAGAGCAGCCCCTGGAGTAAATACCCTAAATCAATAAATTAAACTGTGTGGAGCAAGTGCCCTGATAGCCAAAATGCTTTTGTCAGGATTTTTAGGGGATTGGATGACACTCACCTGTCATTGTAGGACATGAAATAAAGATGAAAGACTCTAAATATTTCAGAAAGCAAAGAGCATAGAAAAAGCTTTATTGTCTATTTCTTACTACCTTTTATAAGGTAGTAAGATCTTTATAAGCTGTTCTGATACAGACTTAACATGGTGGGTGAATAGGAACGACACCTCTCAAATCCCATTGGTTAAACTGAGAAACAGCAAAACACCACCTGGGGAAAGATTGTTTGGAGAAAAAATAGTGATTTACTAAGATTGTTTTGAGAAGAAGCTTTTTTGAGAAGTTTTCCCTTGGGAAAAATTTAGCAGCTGCTAGCAGGCTAAAATCTCTCAAACCTAGAAATATCAGACCTACACTCACCCACCGCTGATCACCACAAAACCACTGTGGCCATTTCAGCCTCTGCCCACGCAGGGATTTCACCAGCCCAGGCCGTGCCCAGACACAACCCAGAGCTCCAGGGCAGGCAGGAGCCAGAGCTCCAGGGCAGGCAGGAGCCAGAAAGGGCCACAAGGACGGGGACATTTTAAACAAAGCCTTCGCACGTGAATATTTTAATATCAAAGGCTAAGCAAGCATCAGCTCCACGGTCAACATCCATAAAAATAGCAGAGGCAGAAAGAGGCACGATTGGGTTGGGAATGAAAGTGTCACATCCTGATGGCCCCTTTGTCACCCGCGAGGCTCTGTTTGTGCAAAGCCATTTCAAGGGGGGTTTAAAGGCATCGTTAAAATGTGTTCAAACAGGAAAAGAACAGTTTTAACAGCAGCTGTTCCATCTGGCCCTCGGAATGGTTTGCGTTCCTTTGTGGTCGGAAGGCACCGGTGGGCGCCAGCACAGACTTTGTTCAGTGAGGGATGGTGTGCCTGGAATCCTGCTGCTCCAGGGGAAAAGAGAGAAAAGAGCGTTTCTGACACTTTTATTTCTCACTTAAACTGCAAAGTTCAGTCCTACAGTAGCAGAACACTAAATTAAGCTTTTTTTTTTTTAATCTCTGGGACAGAATAAACGACAGAAACCTGAGCCTCGCGATTGGTCATGTCGGATTCCACAGGATTTCAGATTAAGTCTCGTAAATATATAAAAGTCTTGTAAATACTTGTCCATCCCCATCTCTCCTTTGTGGAAACCCCTCACGTGGTACCTGGAGCTACCTGATAATTGTGAAATCACCCCAAATCCCCTCTCCTCCCGCTGGAACCACCGCGCTGCAGCTCCAGCTCCATCCCACTCACTCCCTTGGAGCCGGGATGCTCGCAGGCACCTGCCGGCACCCTAAGCACGCTGCAGGGCTGTCTGTCGCGATAGAGAGGTGCGATGTGCAGGCTGTCTGTCGCGATAGAGAGGTGCAATAAGAAGCCGCTCTGCGCGGGGCAGCTCTGGCGCATCCCGCAGCGCATGACGACGCCAGCGCCGGGAAAAGCCAGGGAAACACGGCGCTCCGGGGAAACAGCTGGCGTCCCGGAGGTGCCAGCCAGCTCCATCCCACGGGTTTCCCCGAGCCCGGCTCCGCCGCTCCTCCTCCCCCGCTCCCCCGGCGCCGCAAGCCCGAGCGCAGCGGCTGCGGCAGCGGGCGGGGCGCAGGGACCGGCCCGGGGCCGCGGCCACAGCGGAGAGCGGGCGGAGGTGAGGAACGGGGGAGGAGGGAACGGGGAGGGAGGGAGAAAGGGAGGAGGAAAGGTGAGGATTTAAGTGCGGGCAGCGCCGGGCTGGGGAGCTGCGGTGCGCGGAGCGGAGGTGAGGGAAGCGCGGGGCCGCGGTGCGCTGCAGCCCGGTGTTCCCGCAGCCCGGTGTTCCCGCAGCCCGGTGTTGCTGCATCCCGGTACTCCCGCAGCCCGGTGATCCCGCATCCCGGTGCGCTGAATCCCGGTGTCCTCGCATCGCGGTGCTCCCGCATCCCGGTGCTCCCGCATTCCGGTGTTCCCGCAGCTCGGTGTTCCCGCAGCCCGGTGCGCCAGTGCCGCCGAGCCCCGGCGTTCCCGCATCCCGGTGTTCCCGCATTCCCGGCTCTCATTCCCCGCTCAGCTCGGCTCGCCCAAGGGCATCGCGGCGGAGGCAGGCGCGTCCCGGAGCATCCCGCAGCCAGGCGCCGGTGACCTTGGCGAGCGCGGCCGCTGCCACGGCGAGTCCCCGGCGGCTCGGTAAGGAGCAGGGAGAAGGCCCGGGAGCGGCACCGGCAGCCGCAGAACCCGCGGGGGTTGCGGGGCTGCGCCTTCCTCAAGGGAGCGGGCGGCGCTCCAGCCGCACCTGCAGCCTCCAGCGGGGGCTCCCGGGGCTCGGGATGGGATGGGATGAGCTTTAGGGTCCCTTCCAAGCCAGACCGTTCCGTGATTGTGTGACTTGTTGCTGCAGCCGTGCGGTCGGGGACTTCCAGGGGTGCCTTAGGGATTACCTAAAAACGAGGTTTTTTAGGGAATTTCAGCCAGGAGTGCAAAGGCTGCGGTGGGTGGGGGTGCTGGAGGAGGGAAGGCGGCGGTGCTGCTCGCACCGCTGGGCTGGGATCGCTCATCGCTGCCGGGTTTTTCTGAGAGTTGCTGCTGGCTGCCTTCGGTGGGAAGCAGGTGCAAGCCCTGCCTTCCCTGCTGGATAAACCTGGGATAATACAGAGGAGAATCCCTGCGATAAATGCTTAGGCTCTGCTTCGTCAGCACCAGGCACTTGGAGGGATTTTATTGCGGATTTTAATGCTTTAGGAATTGGGATGCTTGGTTTTCTTTCTCTCACGAATATCACGAGTATGGTACAGATAACTGTGTCCTGAGAGCAATTCCATGAGGGCTTGGAGTGATTTATGGTGCAGGTTTAGTGCAGAGAAGCCGGGGAGCTGGAGCATGGATGTTATCCCAACATTCCAGCTGGAATGGGAGATGCTGAATGGGCCCGCGGCAATGCTCAGCCCACCCCTGCATGCCCAAAACCCGCACAGCAGCAGGACACAGAGCTCCAGCGGGCTGAGAGGCAGCCGGGGCTCTGCGCTGGGTCCTGCCAAGCCACATTTTATGGAGCTTTTCATTTGCTTTATGGATACCAACAGCTCTGTGTGCCCAGAGCTGTTTGCTCACAGCCAGGAAGTGGCCTGCGAGGGAAGCTGTTCCCCCCTGCACAGATGGGGTTAAATCTGTGGGGAAAAGTGCATCTCTCTTTTTATTTCTCATCTGGTGCAAGAATCTCACTCCATTTTTGCTCTTCCCCTCTCGGAGCAGTGACTGGAGTGGTGCAACTCCGCTTCCTTTGA
Organism: Acrocephalus arundinaceus; assembly: GCA_021534815.1. NCBI lineage: Eukaryota > Metazoa > Chordata > Aves > Passeriformes > Sylviidae > Acrocephalus > Acrocephalus arundinaceus. Next base: position 14,779,472 of record JAJEOU010001709.1, read on the forward strand.
TGAGATCTCAGGGGAGATGCACTTGCACAAGAGTTTGGTCCCATTTTCCACTGATACCTGTCATAGCTGGGACAATATTCATCTCCTCACATTGCACACAAGCCAGGCTGTTACCTTCAGCTGCCTCAGGAATGACTCAGAGCGAAGCAAAGAAGTCTGAATCAAACAAGGGCTACAGCTGAAAGTCGATCTTATTTTAGAGCCCAGACGTCTCGGTTGTTTTGTTGATAGATTGATGTGTTTACACAACCTCCTGAACCTGCCAGCCTTCGAAGGATGTGGATGATGTCCCAAATCTCATAAGAAAGTGAAATTTGTCACCAGGAGCAAATGCAAAACCCCTCTGAGACATTCCTGGAACAATTCTTTGAGAACTCTCAATTTTTAAGTGTTTGAAATTTAAAGCCAGTGCTGGCCTCTAGTCCCAAATTTCAGGTTTTCATTGGGAATAGTTCTGTTCAAACCCATGTTCCTAAATTATGCTTCAACTCAAAACAGAGGGAAAAAGATAAATTTGCCATTTCCCCATCATCTCAGGCAGAGCTGCTCACCTGTTCTGCTCCAAGGCACAAATCCTGGCTCAGGAGGAGCACCCAGAGCCCAAACCATGCTCAGCCCAGGAAAGCTGGGAAGAAAGAGATCTGTACCTAAACTGCAAGGAGCAGCTGGTTATGTAAGGAAACAACTGAGGAAACTTCAAGGGAGGGAAGAACAGGAAAATTGTTGAAAAATTAATTTGGCCTTGGAAGAAAATGGGACAGAGCTGCTCCAGGAATGTTGTTGCTACAGAAAAGCTGCATCTTCTCCTTTCCCTGTGCCCAAGGAGGGGATTGGGCACTGAGAAATCAGCCAGGCTGCTGCTCAGGGGCAGCTGAGTTCTCAAAAGCTGGGCTTTGCTGGGAGCAGCCTCCAGCTGTCAGGGGGCAGCCAAGGCTGGAAATCAGCCCTGTGCTGGTACTGAATGGTGGGAAGGATCTGTCCAAATGAGACCTGTGGGTGCTGCAGATCAAGCTCTGCTTTCCTGAGGGTCAAAAATGTGTGGATCTCATTGGAAAGGGCTTTTCCACATGGCTGTGGCTCCTCCTAAACTCCATCTGTGCTCTTAACTCAACTGAAGGAGAAAATTCAGCCACCCTCTGGCTGTTGTGCCATGCAGCTTGTGAGGCAGGCTGACAGGAATTCCTGTGCTCCAGCATCCCTGTGCTCAGAATCCTCGTGCTCCAGAATCCTCGTGCTCCAGAATCTTCGTGCTCCAGGATCCTCATGCTCAGAATCCTCATGCTCCAGGATCCTCATGCTCAGAATCCTCGTGCTCCAGGATCCTCATGCTCAGAATCCTCATACTCCAGAATCCTTGTGCTCCAGAATCCCTGTGCTCCAAAATCCTCATGCTCCAGAATCCTCATGCTCTAGAATCCCTGTGCTCCAGCATCCCTGTTATCCAGAATCCCTGCACATCAGAATCCCTGTGCTCCAGCACCCCTGTGCTCCAGCATCCCCATGCTCCAGAATCCCTGTGCTCCTTCAGGCAGAGATGCAGCTGAATTCCAGCACCAAGCCCCAGTTTGGGAGCCCAGAATTGCTGCAGGAGCAGCACACACACGGATCAGGGCTCAGCTTGTATTCCTCCTGGAATTCCAGCAGGACATGAGAAGTTGTGTCAGGCTTTGTGCAGGTGTGGCACTGCCACCCGAGCAGGGGTTTGAACTTCCCAGAGGCAGCAGGAAGTTTTCCTGGCCAGGGGAAGGTCCTGGGCCTCGTGTGCATTGTGTAACATCTGAAAGAACCCAAACAGCACCTGTGCGCTCCCAGTGAGGCCAGCAGGAAGGAAGTTGGGGTTAAGATTAGGAAGAGGCTGGAATTCATTCTCCTGAGTGAGATGAAATGGAACCAGGGCTGAAAACACCATTGCTCGTTCTGCCTTGCCCCTTCCACTCCTGGAAGATTTTTTTTCCAGGCTCAGTCAAACCGTGCTCACCCACATGCAGAATGGCTGAGTCATGTGCAGCACCGAGATTTCCCCAGCTCAGACCCTCATCCTGGTGTTCCACAGGACTTATGGAAGGGATTTACATTTCCTGCAGCTCTGCAATGGGTGGCCAAGGGTGCTGAGGGAGAGAAACCAGGATTGCTTCACTCTGCTGTGCACTCCAGCATTCCAGGGGCAGTTATTTATTAAAATCTGAAAGATAAGGTGGTTTTTGAGGTGTATCCTTGTCATTTAGCCTTACCCCTTCCACTCCTGGAAGATATTTCTTTTTCCAGCAAACCCTACAGGCTCTGCTGTGCACTCCAGCATTCCAGGGGCAGTTATTTATTAAAATCGGCAAGACAAAGTGGTTTTTGAGGTGTATCCTTGTTTTTCAGCCTTACGTCTTCCACTCCTGAAAGATATTTCTTTTTTCAGCAAACCCCACAGGCTCTGCTGTGTACTGCAGAATTCCAGACGTGTTTATTTATTAAAATCTGCAAGACAAGGTGGCTTTTGAGGTGTATCCTTGTCCACAGTGGGAGCTGTGCTGGGATTGTTGCTGCTCTTCTCATTCCCAGTCCACCTGGAATTTCCTCCCCGGGAGAACAAGCTGGAGGTTCAATTTAAAGATCCATGTGGGGGTGCTGCAGGAACCTGAGGGCTCTGCCTGCCAGGAGGGGCAGGCAGCGATCCAGGCTGAGCTGCTGCTCCATGGACACGCTCCGTGAGGGATCGGACTTGGGATGTAACAGACGGATGGGCTGAGGTGGCATTCCCAGGAAATGCTGGGATCTGGATTCCCTGGAATAGCTGAGGTGGTGTGCCCAGGAAATGTTGGGATTTGGATTCCCTGGGTCAGGCTGAGGTGGTGTGCCCAGGAAATGCTGGGATCTGGATTCCCTGGAATAGCTGAGATGGTATGCCCAGGAAATGCTGGGATTTGGATTCCCTGGGACAGGTTGTGGTGGCATTCCCAGGAAATGCTGGGATGTGGATTCCCTGGAATCTGCTGCCTCATCTCAATTCCTTCCCAGCTGCTGATCCTTTCATTCCTTGTGCACCGTGCTTGGTGCTCACTGAATAAAACATGAAAGGAAATGCCTGATGGGCTGGAATGGGAATGGGAATGGGAATCCCTTCCTGGTTCTGCTTGCACTTGGAAGTTTCAGCCTGCATAAACACCAGGCTCATCCCAGAATTATGTCAGTATTCAATAATAACCAATAATATATAATATTAATATATATTGATATAATAATTATATTAATATAATATTCAATAATATATATATTAATATATATTGAATATTCAATAATATTCAATACATTATATATTGATATATATATATTGATATACATATATATCAATATATTATGTCCCCTCATATATTATAGGGCCAAGACTGTTGCCTTGGATAAATCAGGATCTCCAAGCCATTTAACACAGAGAAGTTACAAACAGGAGCAGTTCCACATCAGTAACTCACAGATAGGATTCCTGTTTCCATCCCAAGGAGGTGATTGCCCATTTAGCTCCTCATATCTGAAATTATTTATGGATCAGATAACTTTAAATTCATTCTGGCACTTTGCCTGGTTGCCCTGCCTACAGGTGGGTGCTCAGGGAACCCCCTCATGGAAGGATTTTATTTAAGATCCAGCACAAGAGGATTCCCTCAGGATGCTGCAAACCTCATCCACTCCTATCCCAGCAATTATTCAGCCAATGGCCATTTTTAGCCAATTCAATAGTTGTATTTTGGGGATGGATTCATGGATTGCTGCTTTTATTTCTCACCTCGTTCCTCCTTCCCACTTAAAGCAGCAGAGATCACCTGTTGAATGATCATGAGGCCATTTCAGCTCCAGGCTTTGTTTTTCCCCACTCCAGATGAACTTTTCCTGAATATTTGTTGGAAACTCATTTTCCCTGTGTGTGTAACTCTACCAACCCCTCCTGCTGAGGGCAGAAAGTGTTTTTCAAGCATTCTTTGGAAACCAGTCTCTCCCAGTTCCCCTGCAAGAATGTTTCTTCCACAGGAATTTCCCAGCAGGAGCTGTCCGGCCACAGGTCAGAGTCACAGATTGAAAATGTGACCAAAATTCCCCAAATCCCAATTCCTCAAAGCAGAAATTACATATTAAAGGACCTAACACTGGCATCTTCTAACTCCCAACTAGCTCTGACTCCGGAAAATAAGGTCATTAATAAAGAAATTTGGGAGATTAGGCAGGCTCTGAAATGAAACTTTGATACTTGGATGATAATTTATCTTTTCAGCTGCTCTAATCAGAGACGTGTGTCAACAAGCAAGAAAATCAGGCAGCCACTTAAAACACCAAAAGCTGCTTTACAGGTTTCTCTTCTTGCATTTTTTTTTCTCTCTCGGAGATGCAATTGCTGAAAATAATCTGAATATTGCTTAACAGGAGCTGAATTCTCTTCATTTCACTCATAGCTGGCTCTAACAGTCCCGTGGCCTCGAAACAGGAAGGCATTTCCCCAACACCGCTGAATGTTTAAATCCAAATTTGTAGACAAACGAATGCTGAGTTAAAATTGCATAAGAACAAATTATCTCCTGCCCTGCTACAGTGGGAACTGATGAGAGAAGAACTCGGGGCCCTTTCAAGTGGGAGTGCCAGCAGTAAGAGAATAAAACAGAGCCATGGAAGTGAAGCCTCTCTAGGATGAATCCTGTTTAAAATACAGATTTTTTTAGCCTCCAAAGTTCGCCTAGTAATCTGCTATTCCCTTTGATTGCTGCTACAGTTAATTTGGGTGGTAAAGCTGCCACAGAGCTCTGGAGGTGTGAGGTTTTGGACTGCTCCTTATTCCTCATAAGAGCCCTCAGGGATGCAAATTGTCCCTTCCCCAAGGCGTCCATGTGACTGTGCCACAGGGGAGCCTCGTTTCTCATTGCCTCAGCAGCTGCTTTAAAATGGTTTTAATTTTTTTTCCCTTCCCCTCCTGTGTTTTCCTTTATAAATTATGCAGCTGGAGTCGTGTTCTCCCTGCACAGCTCCCTGCCAGCCCAGGCTGGCTGAAATGGAAGTGTGTCAGTGGTGAGGGCACAGACTGTAATTTGCTTTTGCTTTTTACTTATCCCAGCCTCCATCATTCATTAGGAGGCCACAGAGCATGAAGGCAGCTCGTGTTCCTCCTGGAATTCCAGAACCTCTCAGTGCCTGGGGATGGAATTACTCCCATGCACTGGGAGAACCAAAGAAAGCCAGGCTGTGCTGGAGCTGCAGGAAATGCAATCCCCAGGCTGGGAAAAGGGTGCCAAGGGCTTCAGTTAAATCCCAAGGGCTGCTCATCATCTCAGCTGCCTCATCCTTAACTCATGTGGCTCTCCAAGTGGTGATGGTGAGCCTGCAGCCTGGAATATCAGTAAAATCAGCCTGGGGAGGTTTTCCCTGCCTTTGGCTGTCCTTAACCAGCTCTGGATGGAGATGCACAGGAGTCTGTGCACCCCTGGTCACTCCGAGCCTCAAACAGCCCCAGCAGTGCTCCAGCCCTGCAGCTGCTCCGGGCAGGGGTCGGGATTAGCAGGGATTTACCCATGGAAGGGATGAGTTTAACCAGCACAGCCCTAACCCCAGTGTACATCCCATCATCCTGGAGAGTGTGAGGGATCTTCTCCTTCTCCTTCTCCTTCTCCTTCTCCTTCTCCTTCTCCTTCTCCTTCTCCTTCTCCTTCTCCTTCTCCTTCTCCTTCTCCTTCTCCTTCTCCTTCTCCTTCTCCTTCTCCTTCTCCTTCTCCTTCTCCTTCTCCTTCTCCTTCTCCTTCTCCTTCTCCTTCTCCTTCTCCTTCTCCTTCTCCTTCTCCTTCTCCTTCTCCTTCTCCTTCTCCTTCTCCTTCTCCTTCCCCTTCCCCTTCCCCTTCTCCTCTTCCTCCCCACTGTACAGGAAAGGATTTCACCCCCACAGTGGAAAACGCTGCTCTTTTTGCAGAAAGTCCAAACAGAGACACTTTTTGGCTCCCAGGGCATCCCACTTTGCCAGCTGGGCCACTTTTATTGAAGGCTTTGCAATATTTCCAAGGCTTTCAGGCCTCTCTCTCTGGAGTTCTGCCTTCCAAGAAAAGATCTGAAAGGAATCAGCTTCCATTCATGCCTGGCCAGAGAGCAGCGATATCTTTCTGCCCAGCCTGAACCTCTGCAAGAAAAGTTGGTCACAGAGACAGCCCTGCTAAATTTCAAATGTTCATCTGTCCCCCAAAAGCATTGTAGGAACTTTCTTGGGCTAGGAAATATGGGAAGCTGGAAGTGAAGGAAATGCTTTGGGAGAATTAGGGGGGGAAAGTTCCCTTTGGTAACTCCCACACCCCCCAGAACAGAAAACTAGTGAATATTAGAATAATTTTGACCTGTATCAGTGGCTCATCAATAGTTTAATGCCAGGCTGCGAATTTCCCAGTGCCAGTTTAGTATTTGCTGCTTTGATGGACAGCAAAGTTCTGTTGCCCCAAACTCCCTGTGAACACCAGACTGGAGGGATGTGATGTGTCCAAGCCTCTTTGTTGTGGCATTTTAGGCAGCAAAAGTGTAGAAGAAAATGGGACTTTGGGAGGTTTTCCAGCAGGGAAATCTGCTGAATTCCCTATGGACTGATCTGCTGGGAATGTCCTTAAACCCCAAAATAACAGAATCCCTCTATAAAGCCTTGCACACTTCACTATCACTCTATTTTCTCTAAGTAGATGCTTTTAGCCTGCATTTAAAGATTGTTTCAAATGCCAAAAAGCACATTTAACAATGAACAGTGGAAGCAAACCCTATTTCCTATTTAATTCTTGCTGGCCATTCTCTTTTCCAAGTGGAGCTGGGAACAATGAATGCATAAAGGTATTACCCAAGAGGAAAATCTTTCCTAGACTTGTAATTTCCATTAAATACTCTTTTAATCTCTAACGTTTTTAATTTCTTTGGAATGAGCTGCGAAAAAATCCTTCTGCAATCGGAGATTACTTTTTTCTCCCTCTCCCTTTCATAACTTGGCTTTTCTTTATTCCCAACAATTGCAGAACAATAAAATGATTACCAAAAGTAAGCAGAGGAGTTTTTACAGAGCAGTTGTTTTAAATCTCATCTTTATTCTGGGCATACATGGAATTTATGGAATATTTATGGAAGCTGGCCCACAGCCTTTCTATTTAAATGCCTATTTCCCTGATTTCCACAGGGAATGAATAGGGAATCACACTTGGAATGTGGGAATTGATAGAATCACAGGAAGGTTTGGGTTGGAAGGGAATTAACTGATCCAGTTCCACACCTGCCACGGGCAGGGACACCTTCCACTATCCCAGCTTGCTCCAACCTGGCCTCAGACAGGGATGTGACAGGGATGGAGCAGCCACAGCTTTTCTGGGAAGTGGGAATGCCCAGCTGATACAGCTCCAATAACTGAGCAGCAGCTGCAGGACTCTGCAGTTCCCTTTGCTCCAGGGGAGCTGGTGGCACTGACACCCTGGAAAATGAGTTCCTGCGGTGGTTCCATGGGACATCCCAGCTATAATCCCAATTTCCCTGTCATTCCAGGCATTCTCCAAGCCCTCTGGAGCTGAAGATGGATGTGAAGAGGGTGAAGGACTACCTGTACTGGCTGTACTACCAGTACCAGCTGGTGACGTGCAGCTACGTGCTGGAGCCCTGGGAGCAGTCCATGTTCCACACCATCACCGTCACCGTGCTGGCCATGGTGGTGTACACAGCCTACGTCTTCGTGCCCATCCATGTCCGCCTGGCCTTGGAATTCTTCTCCCAGATTTTCGGCCCCCAGCCTGAGGGTGCAGCACTGAACTGAGCCGGCCTCAGAGCAGGGCCCAGCAGCTCTCACAGATGGGTGAAATCATGTCCATGCTGAAGTTTGGCCCTTAGGAAAATCATGCTTCTTCACCTCGGGGGCTGGAGAGCAGAGCGAGGCACGGAGCGCAGCCCCTCCTCCATGGACACTCTGGGAATGGGACACAGCTGCTGGGATGGCACAGGATCCACACAGCTCCCACCCCAGCAGCCTGGTCCAACCGCTCTGGCAGAGACTGTTCTGGTGGCTCATCACACCCAAAGTTCTTCCAGCACAGCCCAGTGGTTAGAGATCAAAACTGAGGATTGCAGTGCTCATGTCTGGCTGGTTATTGACTCCCAGGCTTTAATGGATGGGAGAGGAACTTGGAAGAGAAAGCAACAGGAAGATGAACTGAAATTCAGCTTTTTTCACGTCCAAGTTCCTGCATCTGGGTTCTGATGGTCTAAAATATTTCCTTTGTTAAAAAGTTCTCCACCTCACCTTGCAGTTTGGTGAGGCTGACAGGAAGCAGCAGCCCTGCTCTGTCTCAGTGCCCTCCTGTCTTCCCTGATGAAAATCAAAGTCTTTTCTTGCTGCTCCCACTCACCAAGGCAGCAAAGTGCAGATCAGCACCAGGGGAAGAGGATCTGAAGTGGAAATAATATTTTAATACCTGCAGGGAAGGCTTAAAGAGATCTCCTTTGCAAAGAAGAAAGTAGATTTATTACCATTGCCTGTGGGGAGGTTTTGGAACAATGGGAGGCTTGTTTGGTTTTCACTGTACACAAATCAAACTTGAATGCCAAATCATAAATTACAGCTGCACACTGCACATCTCCACCAGCTGATGCTCCTGTTAGTAGAAGTGAGAGGTGCAAAATGTAAATAGCTTTCCAATAATGTTTGCACAGTTCTAGGTTAAACAAAAAAACCCTCTTAACTTCTTTCTCAAGCTGCAGTGGGCTCCTGCAATGCTTCAAAGCACAAGTTGGTTTGGAAACGAAGACATGTGGTGAAGGTTGCCCAGATCTGAACATGTGTATGCAGTTTTTTCAGCCACAAAAGAAATGAAATAAAATTTTATTCTTCACAAACGACCTCTGGCTGCATGACTCAGCTCTTCTGTGTTTTCCACTCATTCATAAATATTCTGCATGTGTGTGGGCCAGGCTGGCACTGTGCCAGATGGATTATTATTATTTTGTGGTGAATGTTTTGGGCCAAGGTTTGAGAATGCTTTAAATGGCTCTGGGGTCAACTCCAGCCCAAGACTTCTCCTGTTTCTGGAGGGCAAAAAAACTCAGATCTGCTACAAATTAAGGCATTAACAAATACCTGAGAGTGCTGAGGGCTCAGCTGAGAGGTTTGGGCTCCAACAGGAGCTGTCCTGACAGTTTATCACAGTTGATGACCTGCAAATACGAGGTGCTAAGCTGTAATCACACTTGGAGTAATGAACACAGCACTGGAGGAGATGGAAAATGACAAAACCTGTGACAATTCCTCTTAACAGTGTCTGTAAAATAGACTGAAAGTTATAATCCCTAAGCTGGAGGTGAAAAACTGAGAATATTTACTTAGCAAGTTGGTATGAATTCTATCTCCAAGTGGGTTTAAATTCTATCTCCAAAGATTGTGCTCATCTGGATAATACGATGGTGTGAGTGCCTCACCAGCCCTGTTCCCATCAATTTTTAATTCCTTAAAAAGTGGATTTCTTCCCCCTGCCATCAAACTCAGCTTTCAGAGCACAAGGAAAAGTTTTTTACAGGAATGCAGAGGTGGGAGCTCCTATCTCCAGGAGCACACGCCCGATGGAATATCGCTCTTCAAACATTTCCCTTGGCAAACAGAACGTGGTGAGGGCTTTGTTCAGGATTTCCATTGCCCTACCACGGTGGCATCCATGCAAAGCACTTTTCTTCCTTATTGTGCCCATTCCCTTTGTTTGGCTTTGGGAGGTGCAGGGAGTGGCAGGGAAACAGCAGCAGGTGCTTTTGGAGAGGGTCCCTGAAGTTTTAACCGAGTGAAAACTCATTTTTATGTGAATCCTTCACCTTCTTTACTACATTTTAAAGGGTTTAGGCAATAGGTGTTTACTGGGAAGGAGAGACGCTGCTGAAAATAATCTCTGCTAAAAACCTTTTGAGATTCCCCCAGCGCTTTTCACTTCTCCTTGAATCCAGAAAAGCTGGAATAACTCTCCCTACTTAATATTCCAAATCACTGGGTTCCAGCAGGAGACTTCAAAGGATTTTTGGCACCCAGCAGGGAACAGAAGCAATTTTTTTTCCCCAGCTGAAAGAGAGAGGAGGTGAGATAACACTTTTGACAGCTTGAGACCACACCACAGCTTAGGAAACTGTTCCAGCTCTGAAATCCTTTTCCTTGGGGAAAAAAAAACATTCCTGGACAATGGGATGAGGTTTCCACGGGATCACAGCTGCATATTAGGTGGGAGGGTGGAATTTTGGAGCTCCCAGTAACACCAGTATGCCCAGTACATGGATTACAGCATCCTCATGAGGGTTGTGATGTCAGGCTCTTTATAAAAGACTCTTTTCTCCTGCTTCATTATAGCTCCATGTTAATTGTAGTTAATTGCTGCACTGGGCTAATTGCAGCACAGCAGCTGGAAGTGTTCGCAACCAAAAATAAGCGAAATAAAAAGAGCAAACAGAACCAATAATCCAGCAGTGAGAAAGGGAACAAAAGCAGAACAGGAGGTGATCCAATTCCAGCTGCATTGACCCTGCAAGTACAAATGCCCCATTAATTTAAGGGACGAGAAATGTTGGGGCTCAGCTGGCCAGCACCATACACCTCTTGTTTAAAACTCATTTTCTTAATTTCACCTCATCAGAGCTCCCATTTATCCTGCCATAAAGGTTTCCTGGCCAATTTCACGGATCACCTCCCAAATCCATTACTGAGGGCCACAACACATCAACGTGCCCAGAACTCCAGAACTTTCCTCCCAAGCCCCTGCGGGCAGCTTTTACCCAAAAACATTAAAAACATTTTCCCAAGGACGTTTTCTCAGTGCTGCTCCCAGGGAACACAGGGATCGGGATCACCACCAGTGCCCCTGCATGTCTGAGTGTCCAATTCACTCAGAATTCCAAGAAAAAATCCTGTGCTTTATGAAATTTTGAAATCTTAATTTCCTTTTTATTCTTTTTTTTTAGGCTTTCTCATCACTGTGATTCAGGCATAATCTAAAATTCTCACTTCAGATGCTCCACTTTTAAATTTATTTCCCTGGTTATTTGGAAGTTAGGGGAAAAACCCACACAACTGCTTAAGCCACAGTGAAAGAAGCCCAGCAGGTGTAGAAGAGTCAGCAGAACCACATGAACAGCAAATTACACTCGTGCAGCACCAGTGAGAGCCAAAATTGGGACAATTCTCCCAGATAGATGAATTGCTGCACCCCAGGGCACAGACGTGGACAAGTGGCCACGTGCCAGGCTGAGCACAGAAATTAAAGCAGAACAGGCAGATTTGCAAATGAAATATTACAGAACACGGAATAATTCACTTTCTCTTAACCACACAGAATGATCAATATTCATGCAGCAAAAGCAGCCCTGTCCTCTCACCCCTAGCCAAATAATTTCGATTATTTTTCCCTCAAACACCAAACAACAGCTGTACCCTGAAATCCTGCCACAAACTGAAAAATGGGAAGTCAGGAGCAAAGCTGGACTCCTCTGAAAGTGCAGATTCTCAGATCCAACATCAAACCACCCAAAGCAGCCCAGATGCAAACTGTTGTAGTCAAGGGAAGGAGGAGCTGAAATAAATGAAATGTTCAGGGAAAATAATCCCAGGAAACTGAAAATTCGGTGTTTGTGAGCTGGCGAGGGAGGTCTGATGCCTCCTGAGGTGCTCCAAAGGCTGGGTCTGAGCTTGTCCCACGACTCCACCAGGAAAAGAGAAAAGGAAATGGGCTCCTCTTCACTCTGTCCTCACACACAGCACAGGAAATAGGGACTAAAAGGCTAATGTGTGCTTCTAGGGTAACTAATTGTAAAGTAGCATGAAACGTGTGTGATTAAGGCTAAGAATTGTATAAAGAAACTGGAAAATTTGTTAAAATGGCTTACTTTGATGATATTGATCATGGAGTAGTGTCCCCTTTCATTTTCGCAGGTGAGGGTCTGGTCCCTGTATCTGGGCCCCAGTGTGTGATTGGCGATGATGATCTCCATGATCAATATGATCAAAGTAAGCCATTTTAATAAATTTTCCAATTTCTTTTATACAATTCTTAGCCTTAATCATGCACCTTTCATGCTACTTTACAACTGGTTATCCCTAGAAGCACGCGTTAGTCTCTTTGTCCCTACTGGTTAATTCTTACATACACAGTAAAATTATGTATATAATTTTTTCTGGCTTTCTTCCGACTCCCACATTTCTGAAGTTGTTTACCATCCTTTGTTCTTCTTTATCCGTGACTTTCTGCATCTTCTTCTTCATGGTGTGTGACTCCTTCATCCTTGAAATGGTTACAGGCCCATCCTTTCACATAGGTTGGATTGCTCACGTGCCCCCATTGATGAAGAAATTTCTCCACAGGCAACTCTGCCTGCACTGAACCCAGCCCCTCAGTTCAAAGCACAATCAACTTTGTCCTCCATATTCCTCCCAATAAGCAATCTTTTTTTGGAATTTGAGGAGCCCAAATGCTGAGAATATCTCCAGGCAACTTCCATGGAAACTCCCTGGCTGGAAGGCTCTGATTCACGGGTGGAGGTCAGAATGAGCTCCGAGAATTCCCACTTGTCATCATCCCTGCCTGCTCCACCCTTATTTCAGCAGTTGCTCCATCAGGGAAGGTAAGAGCTGATAAACTCTGCTGATCCTGGGGTTTCAGTGCAGCCAGGATATTCCCTTTTAATGGGAATAAGGAGGTCCAAGCTCAAAATAGGCTATGGAAATTGTTTTATGTGGCCTAATGTGAGTTATAGCCCTCCTCAATTACTGACACACATTGGTCTGGGTTTAAAGGTGAAATTAAAACCATGCACCCTCTGCACCAAAATAAGAATCTCAGTACTGGAATATGCTCAGGCAAGAGGAAAAAAGTCAGGAATCAGGACAAAGAGGAGAGGTGAGATATCCACATGAGGGAAAATAGGATAAATCTGGCAAATCCATATAAAAAAAAAAAAGATTCTGCTTTTCTTACAATGACTGAGCAGAGAGAGAGGAAATGAAGGTAAATTGTGGCATGGTCAGGAATAGATCCATTGGCAGCCAGGGTGCTGTTCCCGTTATTTTTTCTGGCAGCTCCTATCTTTGCTTTGTAATCATGGAATAAATCAGAAATATCTCTTCATTTCAAGGTCATACCCAAGGAGGAGTTACACTCTGTGAATTTTTAGGAGCTTTAGGTACTCAAAGAAAAAAAAAAAAAGAACAGGGGGAGAAAATGCAGGTAAAAAGTTGATCATGAGGAATTTGACACGAAACAAGTGAGGCTCAGGATAAAGCAGCCTGGCATGGAAAGGGCTGGGATGGGATTGCAGCACCGTAATTAAAGATGGGGAGCAAGAGCCTCGCCCATCAGGCTGGCAGAGGAAAGGGCTTCCAGCAGTCCCTTGCATTTCCCACAGCCACAAATTGCACAAGAGAGAAGCCTCACTGAGGCAGTAATTATCTGCCAAATGCACAGAGATTGAGTGATTTATGAAGGAACAGCTCAAAAAAAGATGCTGCAAACTAATTCAACAAATCCAGCTCTGGACACAATGGTGCCTTGCTCAGGGGAAGTTTGGGACAGGTCTGGTATTTCACTTCAGGTAAATAATAAGTCCTAAGAAGTTTTCTCCACACATTTTTGATTTCCCTTTCCAATATTTCTCCCCACATGAGAATTAAAGGTGAAATCAAGTGGAATCAGACTGGTACTGAGGTGTGGGTACCCACACCCAGCAGCCCGTGCTGCCTCAGGCTCGGTGTGGAGACACATGAAAAAATTCCAAGTGCTTCCTGTGCCCAAACCTTCCACATCTGGCTACAGGTGCCTCACGTGCTATCAAAAATCTGAGGTAACTGCTATCCAAATTTGGGATAATTTGGATATCCAAAAGCTCTTCCTTATCACAGACGTATTTTGGTGGCACCAAAATACCTCAGAGCCCCACACCCAGTTCAGCATCAGAGCTGGATATTGGGGAGAAATCCCCTCCTGTGAGGGTGGGGAGGCCCTGGCACAGCGTGCCCAGAAAAGCTCTGGCTGATCCATCCCTGGAAGTGTCCAAGGCCAGGTTGGACAGGGCTTGGAACAACCTGGGAGAGTGGAAGGTGTCTCTATGGCAGGGGTGGCACTGGATGGACTTTAAAGTCCCTTCCAACCCAAACCATTCCTCTCCATCTATCTCAGGACCTGGGCAGTCCTAAAACAGCCCCTTGCAGCAGCCCTGGCTCCGTGGCCTCTTTTCCCCAAGAAATCTTCAATTGCCAAACGAGCGTCACTGGGATCATCTTTCATATAAATGCAGATACTCCTAAATAAATAATGCACTGCAGCACCGGGATCAGCTCGGGAAGTTTCCACTCCCTTGGCCATGCAGTGAGTTCTGGTTTTGCAATGTTCTGGCTGAGCAGGACCTGCACAAACACCTTTTCCCAGAGATGTGTCAGCACTCCGTGTCGTGCTGTGCCAGCGAGGTGGGAGAGGTGGGAAAAGATCCATCCCACGACAATTGCGACATCTCCCCCCGGGAATTTATCTCGCTGAATAATTGTAATGTGCAATGTCATCAGAGAGGACTGAAGCAAGCAAAAAGAAATAATGAATAGTTAAGGAGTTAATTGACATTTCATTTAGCAAGTTCCATTTATTTCAGCACATCTTAGGTTGCCACTGGGAAGATGTTTAATGCCAAAATGTCCCAGTGGTGTGGTGAAGCTCTGGGTGTCCCTGTCCTCCTCTTCCTCCCACTCCTCCTCCTTTTTCCCTGTTCTCCTTCCCTGACTCTTTAAGCAATCTTCATTCACTGAACTCTTTTTTTTGGCATTTTCCCTGGTTTTGTCTCCAGCCACAGTGAGGCAAGGAAAGTCACAAAAGTGAAGTCTGGAAATGTCAACTCCACCTGTAATTTTCATGTGCAGCTTTTGACCAGAAATAATGTGCAAAATATTTTTACCTGCATATTGGTGTTCTCATGCTCTCTCATCAGAGAACTCAGAGTGAAAAATAAACTCACTTTCCTGATCATAGATTTACAGAATCACTGAGGTTGGAAAAGATCTCCACGATAATCAAGTCCAACCTTCAACCCACTAAACCATATCCCAACATCCAGTGCTGTTTGAACACTCTCAGGGCTGTGACTCCACCACTACCCCAGGCAGTCCATTCCAGTGCTTTACCACTCCTTCAGCGAAGGAATTCTTCCTGATATCCAACTTGAACCTCTCCTGATGTCCACACCTGTCCTCTCCCAGCAGCTCTCAGCTCACCCCACCTCTCACCAGAATTCCTTTAATGGGATGAGATGTTTTAGCTGGGACACGGAAGATTACCAAAGGCAAGTGGAAAGCAAACAGCTCCTGTACAATCATCCTCAGATCCCTCTCGTGTTCTGATGAGCAAATATTTACCTTTTTAAAACAATTATTTCTTAGTCTGAGGTTCAGGCCTAGGGCAGCCTGGTAACAGACACACCAGCACTAAACCAACACCTCCTGGCTCCTGTCCATGCTCTGCCTTAAAGGGAAATCTTTGCCATGGCTGTCTGTGGTTATTGAGGGAGGATAAACCATGATGTTTGAGTTATCACAATTTCATAGAACCACAGAATCCAGAATGGTTTGGGTTGGAAGGGAAATTAAATCCCATCCCACCCCAGCCATGGGCAGGGACACTATCCCCTACCCCAGGCTGCTCCAGGCCCTGTCCAACCTGGCCTGGAACACTCCCAGGGATCCAGGGGCAGCCACAGCTTCTCTGGGCACCCTGTGCCAGGGCCTCACAGGGAAGAATTTCTCCTTCATATCTAATCTAAATCTGCTTTCATTAACCTGAGATGTCTCCCTGTTTGAGCAGTTCAATATGGTTTGGGTTATTTTGGTTTATAAAGGCTACCAGGAAAAATCCCGCTGTTTGTAAACCCATGACAGGCACAGGAGAGTTTTTAAAAGGTCCCAGGGATTTAGGAAGCCAAGGATGCTGTTTGTTCCCCTGACGGCACAAACCCAGCAGCTCTGCCCCTGGCGCACTGAGCATCCAGCTATTCCCAGCTGCCTCAGCAGGGCTGGGAGTTATCCCCCTCTGCTGACACAGGGCAGCACTTCCAGCGGTATCCCTGCACCGCAGCCAACATGTTCGACGTGCAGGTTTCACACGCACATGAAAAGGAAGCCAACCCACGGGTATTTGTGCTGTGACAACGCTCATTAAAGCTGGTGATGCAACAGAGTTTCACCTCCATCAGCTGAGAGGGGAATGTCACAATTCCCCGATCCCGTCACGAAGCTATTTTAAAGGAGTTCTTCTGGCTCTGAAGTTCAGCAGTGATAATGCTCGTGGCTTGCACCAGAAATTGGATTGCTAATTGGATTCCTCACAAGAACTGAAGAAATAGGCAAGAACTGGAAAATAATTGGAGCATTATCCCAAGAAATGTGGTGCAGGTGAACGCATGGCGAGCAGCCCCTGGAAGTGTCCCAGTGGAATCAGGGAATGCTATTCCTCCCGTTCAGACCACAGAGGACAAGCTGAAGCAGCAGCCCTTGCTGAAATTACCAGTTTGCCACTTCCCAGCTGCAGTCCATGAAAAGCAAGGAGAGCCCTGCTTTCCAAAGGAATAGACTGCTTGAAGATGTCTGATTACAAACTGGGAGCTTGATCCTGGCTTGGAATAAACCTGGGAGTTACCACCCCACACACAGGCCAGGCTCAAGCTGTTCCTGCCCAAGAATGTCTCCGGTGGCACCGGGAGCTGCTGCCTCCACCTTGGGTCCTGAAACAGCTCCTATAAAAAGCCCTGCCTTTAATTCCCCTCTCTGAACCCTGGTGACTCCTGTTGTTGGAATGGAAACTGCCCCATTCCTCTAAATCCTGACTTCATGCAATAGGAAAAGGAGCAAAATTTTTGTGAATGAATGTGTGAAGGCTGAGGACCTCAACAGCTACAAATACAGACTGGGTGTCACCAGGATCCTCATCAAAACTAAAACTGGGCACCGTTAAAGATCAGAAAGGTGATTTATTGTCATTGCACAGCCCTTCCCAAGGTTCCATCTGGATGCTGTCACTAAAATCCTACAGTTAAATAAATCCTACAGTTAAAATATCCTACAGATATTTTCATTGTTTGTGACGTGGAGGTGCTGTGCATACTGCTCTGTATCCCCAATTTATATGAGAGTGAATAGGGGAAAAAAAGTGTAAAACACTGCTTGGTTCTGTTCTTAAATTCCTGGGAGTTTTACACTGAAATTAGCACAGGTAATGGAAACAGCAGCCCAGAACAAACCCTTTGGGAAGGTCAGAGTAGCTCCAACAGGAGGAGAGGTCCCAGGACCTCCTCTCCTGGATCCAGTTTATGTGAGGGAATAGTGACCTCAGGTGTCTGTTAAATTAATCACAGGGATATTTCCCATTCCCTTGTTCTAATGGACATTCCTACTGAAAATGAAGCTGCTAGGAGCTGTTTTCACTGGTACAGTCTCCTGGTTTTCCTGGCCTTGGCAATTAAGTTTTCCCAAAAACACCCACAGGGACTTTCTTCCCACAGGGACTTTCTTGAAGGCCCAGCCACCTGCAAATAAGCCTGAGAGCAAATCTATATTGAAACTATTTTTAAATAGTGTTAAATTTTTAAATTTAACATATATTTAAATGGTGTGCTTGCTGTCCTTGCCTATCGCACAGATCCTTCAAATGCTGTGAAAGAATATGGCAGTAGAGGCAAAAAACCTCCTATATAAAATCAATATAACATTTAATACTCACTGAAAAACACGAAATCCGTACAAACTGACAGGGCTTTCACTAGGGGCGAGATTCAGGCTGCTGTGCTTTTTACCTCATTCTGTGCAAAAAATATCCTTCAGAAGTGGTTGTAAACACATTTGAAAACACACAAATTTTCCACGGCAGCCAGAGGACAACCAGAGCTTGCAGAGGCAACACAAAATACCCTGGTAACTACAAAGAACCCAGTTCTGATATTCACTGAGGCTGTGCCTTGAGCCGAGGCAGGATTTGGTATATTAGCACCAAAACTAGGTGGAGAAAATAGATCTGCAGTTGAAAATAGATCTGCAATGGAAAATTTTTCCAGCATTATCAGGATCCAATTCTCCTCCCAGTGACTTCAAAGATGTGGCTTCCACAAAGGACGGGCTTTGTCCTACCCCTCTCCAAATGCCAACCTGGAAGTGTTTTATTTCCTATATCAAAGATCAAGTGATTCATCAGGGCTTCAAAATAAAAAGTGTGTCACACCCACTGTGTAGCAGAGGTTCTGAAACAAAACTTCAGAGCAGGGAAACATTTTTTTTTCCTTGTGTTTTTTCCTTTCATTGTTTTTAATAATATGGTCCATAGTGAGTCTCTCCAGAGAAGTCTGCAAAGAAACTTAATTTCAAAGGAGCAGAAGTGAGTAACTGTGTGAACACAAGCAGCGCACCAAAGAAAAATGTGCCAAAGAATTAAAAACATGGCAGACAGCTCGACAGGCTGTGATTTTTTCAGTCCTCGAGTGAAAGAACTCTTTGTTTCCATCAGGATGTTACCACATTAAATAAATCCTACACAATGTGTTGATGCAATTCAGCTTTATTTTTCTCCAGCATAACCTGCAGGGAACTGATCCACAAACCTTGGTATCACAGAATCATCAAATGACAGAATGCTTTGGGTTGGAAACGATCTTAAAAGTCATTTAATTCTGACCCCCTGCCACGGGCGTTCCTCCTTTCCAAAGGGTGCTCATGGTACATCACAAATGGAATATAAACCGAGCGGACTGTACTGGTCCTTCCTTGTAAATGAAACTATCGTTTAATTTTTAATTAATGAATTGTAACAGCGTACGTCCCTCACGGTTCCCGCCCGCCTCTCCATGGCTCCCTCAAGGCGCTTTCCGCGCTCCCTCAGGGCTCCTCCATGGCTCCCTCACGGTTCCACCCGTATCTCCATCACGGTCCCCTCAGGGCTCCTCCATGGCTCCCTCACGGTTCCCGCCCGCCTCTCCATGGCTCCCTCACGGTTCCCCCATGGCTTCCTCACGGTTCCCGCCCGTTTCTCCATGGCGGCTCCATCACGGCTCCCTCACGGTTCCCCATGGCTTCCTCACGGTTCCTGCACGTTTCTCCACGGCAGCTCCATCACAGCCCCCTGATGATTCCCCCATGGCTCCCTCACAGCTCCCGTCCGCCTCTCCACGGCCCCCTAACAGCCCTTTCCACGTTCCCTCATAGTTCCGCCACGATCCCCTCACGGCTCCCTCACCGTTTCCCCTCCCCTCTCCATGACCCCTTTCCAGGTTCCCTCACGGCTCCCCCATAGCCCCCTCCCGTTCTCGCCTGCCTCTCCGTGTCTCCTCACGGCCCCTCTCGGTTCTCACCCGCCTCTCGGTGTCCTCCTCGCTCCACCCTCCCGCGGGCCGGGCTGGGCTCGTCCCCGCTCTCTCCTCCCCTTCCTCTGCCGGCCGGAAAGCGCCGCGTGTTCCGCAGCCATGGAGTACCTGCCGGCCCCGGCGGCCCCGGCACAGGGACACATGTAAGCGGTGTCTGGGGAACCGGGGGGGACCGGGCCGGGGGTGGCTGTGACTGTGAGTGTGACTGTGCTTCTCTCCGTCCCTGTGTCCCAGCCTGTGCTGTCAGTGCGGCGTCCCCATCCCGCCCAACCCGGCCAACATGTGCGTGGGCTGCCTGCGGGCCCAGGTGGACATCACCGAGGGCATCCCCAAGCAGGGCACTGTGCACTTCTGCAAGCAGTGCGAGAGGTGAGGAGCCGCGAAATTGCTGGGGATGGCAGCAAAATGCCCTTGGAATACACTCGGAATGCATCAGTCTCGGGGTTTAGGGAGGTAAAAGCACACAAGTTTGGTGAGGAGGAGCTGGGAAAGGGCTCAGCCTAGAGAAAAGGAGGCTCAGGGGGAACCCTGGCTCTGCACAGCTCCCTGCCAGGAAGGGAAGGGTTAGTTTGGATACTGGGAAAAATCTTCATGGAAGGGTTGTCCAGGCTGGCACAGCTGCCAGGGCACTGGTGAAATCCCCATCCCTGGAGGATTTAAAACCCTGTGGATGTGGCACTTGGGGATGTGGTTTAGTGGTGCCTTTAGCAGTGCTGGGGGAATGAACTCAGTCACCTTAGACACTTTCCCACTATTTTCCATGATCTAAAAGTTGTAGCTGCATTGTTTCTAAACTGAAAGCTTTGGAAATAGCTGCTCATCCTTGGAGTGATTTAAGGTGCTCCAGCAGCTTTCACGTGCTGTAAAATGCTCCCTGTGTCCCAGGTATCTCCAGCCTCCAGGAACCTGGATCCAGTGCGCCTTGGAATCCAGAGAGCTCCTGGCTTTGTGTCTGAAGAAAATCAAAGCTTCCCTGAGCAAGGTGAGAAGCTGATCCTGCTGGGATGTCACAGCCTGATCAGAGATGGGAGCTGAGCAGAATGAACTGAGGGAAGCTGGTGTGTTTTTAATGTGCCTCAATTTCAGAGTTTTTTGCACATTTCTGAAATTGTTTATGCAATATTTGTTCTCACATTATGATGATATAAAAAAGTGTTGCAGAGGTCTGTATATAGATTAACTCCTATTCACATGTTTAAATTGAATAAAGCATCCCTTAGTTCAGAGTATTTTTAGAGGGAAAGACCTGAGACTGAGCACCTTTCTTTTACATCAATCAACCTCCATGTTCTAACTAAGCACTATTAATTGGATTTGGAATATTAATATATATATTTTTAATTAAGATTTCCACTTCTTCACTATGGACTGTTTGTGTTTGTGGAGTTAGGCTTGGTTTTACTGAGCTCTTGTCCTTCCCCATGGGCAGGTCCGGCTCATTGATGCAGGATTCATTTGGACAGAACCACATTCCAAGAGGCTGAAGCTCAAATTGACTGTTCAGAAAGAGGTAACTGGAGCCTTCTCCCTGTGGCTTTTAGAAAGCTTTTATAGCAAACAACAGGATTTTTTAATTTTATTTTCTTATTAAGATTTCATCCTGCCTAAATTTTGTCACTGAAGTGCCATTCATCAGAATGAAGAAATTGTCTGTTCCAGTAAAGATGGGAAAATACTGCTGTTATTTGTGACCCAAATAAAGCTTAAACCTTGAACACTTTTGTTTTGCAGGTGATAAATGGGGCAGTTCTGCAGCAGGTGTTTGTGGTGGAGTACGTTGTTCAGTCTCAGATGTGTGAGGACTGTCACAGGATTGAAGCCAAGGATTTCTGGAAAGCTGTGGTGCAAGTCAGGCAAAAGGTAGAGGCAAACTGAATTTTTATTGGATCGTGGCAGAACAATCAGGCAAAGAATTGGGTGATTTTCTGGATTTCTCAGACAGAAATGTACTCACACGTAGCCACAGGGATATGTTTTGTGTTCAAGGTTGTGGAATTATTTCTTACTCAGTTTAGACAAACTTTCTGCTGTCCAGTATTAACATTTTTCAAAATGATTCTGGCAGGAGGATCTTGTGTGGATAACTAAATACCCTCCTGTATTTTAAGGTAGTTTGGAAACAGTGGGACAAACATTTAAGTCTTCTTTAAAGGAAATAGATCTCTCTAGGAAAAAGTTACACAAAAATGAGAAATGGAAGCTTTAAATAATTTGGTATTAGTAGAGCACTCAGAAATCTTTTTGTTTACTTGGATGTTCCTTCTTAGGTGATCTCTTCATATAAATGTTTATTCTGCAGAGATCCTGCTTTCTTGATGCTTCTTAAATAACCTTGATGCTTTTGTGTTTGGTTGGTTTTAGACTGTGCACAAGAAGACTTTTTACTATTTGGAGCAGCTGATTTTGAAGCACAGACTCCATCAAAACACACTAAGGATCAAAGAAATCCACGGTGAGTGGGAAGCAGAATAACCTGGATTTGTGATGGATGTTTTCATATGTGTGTGCTGGGAGCTGTGTAGAGAAAAGCTTATGAATTATATGTGATAAAATAGAATAGAAGTAGATTTGTTTCATCTCTTTTCAGATGGCCTGGATTTTTATTACTCTTCCAAGCAACATGCACAGAAGATGGTGGATTTTCTTCAGTGTACAGTTCCATCCAGGTACAGCCCTCCTGTTCATTGCCTTGAGTACTCAGAACTTTGGGGAACTGTCTTAAATCCTTTGTTTTAAAATAATTTTATAAGTGTAAGGAATCTGTATTTTAATCAAAACAGACAAAATTTCTTCTACAAAAGTCCCATGTTTTCCACTTAGCCATGGTAAAATTTACCCCTATTTCCTTAATATTTTTTGTGATAGAGACACTTTGCTCCAAGGATCTTCTATTCCAGGTGATGTCCCTCTTGTTTGCTGAAAACTGTTTTCATTTACAGATCCAAATCCTCCCAACGTTTGATCTCCCACGACATTCACAGTAATGTCTACAACTACAAAAGCACTTTCTCTGTGGAAATTGTTCCCATATGCAAGGTAGCTTCTCTCTGCTTCATCTTCAGGGTGTTCTGTTCCCAAAACAAAAGAGGGGGGAATGGGAAGAGTTGGGATTTGAAGATGGAGGCCACAGTGATGGAGGTTTGGGAGGTGGGGAGGGATCCACATGGGAAATGCAGAAGTTAATGCAGGATATTGGCTGGGAAAATGAAAATACAATGAAAATATGATGTTTAAAATTGTATTTCAAGAAATTTTGGTTAAAAATTGAGGAAGTGGGAACATCAATTGTTTGTGTTGGTTTGCAGGACAACGTTGTGTGTCTGTCCCCCAAGCTGGCCCAGAGCCTGGGGAACATGGGCCAGATCTGTGTGTGCATCAGAGTGACCAGCACCATCCACCTCATTGACCCCAGAACTCTGCAGAGTAAGTCTGGCCTTTTCCTCAGCACCTGATGGTTCTGCTGGCACAAGTATGGTTGGTTTGTTTCCACAAAATCTTGGAGGTTTGGACCTTCATGTTGTTCAATTGATCTGTGCAGTAGAAATTTCATAGTGAAATAAGAGTTCCCCAAGTTTGATTCCCATAGAATCCCAGGCAGAACGTGCAGGCTCAGTTTGAGATCCTGGATGTTCTGAGCATTTACTGTGTCAGGTTTTTTCCTCTACATTTAGATGGCATCTGGATTAAATTTTTAGCCACTTGAGTACCAGAAATTCTGTGCTTTGCTTGGTGAGCTTGTGCAGCAGAATCCCTCTAAAAGGATGGATCCAAGGAATAATTCCTTTGAGTGAAGTCTGTCACAGATCCGCTTGATGGCTTCAGTTTGAGCTTTGCTGTATTTCAGGTTCTGTGCTGCCCAGGGGTGCAGCTCTGAGCTCACAGTCAGTGTCACTCAGCTCTCTGCACACAGCAGGGACACAAAACAAATCCTGGCCCTGCTGCACACCAAGGACAACTTTCAGCCCAACAGCACAAACAAGGGTGGCTGGAGGGAGGAACAAGAAGGATGGGAGCTCACAGCCTGGAGCTGGGATTGGACAATGAAACCCCAAAATGCAAATGGACCAAAACTTATCAAAGTGTGAGATCTTGTGACCAGTCAGCCATTTAGTGACCATTTTGTGACCATTTTGTGTCCATTTTGTGATCATTTTGGGTCCACCTTGAGTGTAGCCCTGGCCAGGCCCTGTCCTGCCCAAGGTGTACCCTAAAGGCCTTTCAATAAATCTCTACTTTATTCTCCAGCTCTGTCCAGTCTCTGTTCCAGCTCAGCCTTCCCAAGGCAGCAAGCTGCTCCTGCAGCAATATGGGTCATGTCCTAAATAATTGTGTTACAGTGATGAACAAAACATGTCTGGCAGTTGCCTTCATTTTGTCCATGGTTCTTTTCTCACAAGAATTCTCTCCCTGATGATTTTCCAGTTGCTGAAATCGATGGAAACACCTACTGGCGTCACCCCTTCAACAGCCTCTTCCACCCCAAGCAGCTGGAGGAGTTCATCATCATGGATATCAACAGGGTCCATGACAAGAAAAAAGGTGCTGGGGCAGGGGCTCGATCAAACAAGGTGAGATTTCTCTGTTTAATTCTGTTTTGGGCCCTCTGCTCAGCTGAATTCATGATCAGGATCTGCCTGGCACAGTCAGGCTGGGCTGTTCTGGATCTTGCCACTGGCAGAAGTTTTTGGGACCATTTGGGTTGGAAATGGCACAGGCACGATGAGAATTCCACTTCCAGGAATTCTTCTTGAACAGTTTAAACTCTGCTTGTTACTGGGCATTGAAATATTCACTTTGCAGCTGTAATGACTGAATTGCTTTTGTTGAAGCATTTCTTTTCAATCAGAATTAATGGATCTTCTCAGTTAAAAGCTAAAATAGGTGTCTATTTATAAAACAGCCTTTGGGAATTCCTAGGAGTTGCCATGTCCATTTCCTTACTTTTATTTAATTAAAAATGAGGAGTAGCAAGGGGTACATTGGATATTTGATGCAGGAACACAAGTTAATGACAAGTGGAGTTGAAATCAGTGCAGATGTTGGGGTTAAGCTGGGTTTGGTTAAGGAATGTTTTATTTTCCATTCCCAAAGCACACTCTGGCTGAAGCCTGGGTCAGGAAAACCTCGGAGCTGGACACGGATCACCAATATTTCTGCAGTACTCACCTGGGCCACATCCTGAATCCTGGAGACCTGGTCTTGGGGTCTGTTCTTCTTTTCTGAAACTTTTATCAAATGATTATTTAATGACTGAATTCATGTGTTATCAGGAATGTTGAACTGTTTGATTTCCAAACGAAAGCAGCAAAGGGGTGGAATCATCCTGGTCCTAATCCAGGAAATCTCTTTTCTAGAAGGAGTTTTCATTTAAAAATTGTTAGAAACAAGAGAACTGATTCCCTTCAGAGTGCAGCTTGGAATCACAATTTAGCCACAAATAGATGGGAAGGATTTTTAAAACACCAATTAATTATTTGTTTGCTAATGAATATCATATAAGTGAAAACAGATTTGAAATTTTGTAAGATCAGGCAAATTAAGTGATGTTTAAAAAGGTTTAAACATGAATGTGGTGAGCCCAGCAGAACCTCAGTGGGTGTTGCAGTTTGGATTCCAGGGGTTGGGAATTGCCAACAGAACAGGATTTGGGAACAGCCAAACTCAGACTTCTGAAAGCTGCACATTAATGTGGATTTTTATTTGTTTGCCTTCATCTGGAAATATTTCCCTTCCTGAGGAGCTGCACCTTGCACTGTGCTGCCCTTTAACACAAACATGATACATTGAGGTCAGGGGTTTGTGTAAAGAATAAAAATAAAACAGAATAAAAACCTCTGTTTCTATTTCAGCTTTGACTTGGCCAACTGCAACTTAAACGATGAATTTGCCAACAAGATGAACCCCCAGCACATTCCTGATGTGGTGAGAAAATCCCTTTCTCTGTACAAAGTTCTCTCCATTCCCCAAGGCTGCAGGGAGTTGATTTCATAATGAACAGTGCCTGAAGGAAGAGAGGATATTACTGTGAAATTTAAAGGATTATTTCCTTAAATATTTGAGTGATGGTTTTATACATTTATTGTTGGGGTTTTTTCGCCAATTATCTTTTTTTTCCCATTATCAATTATCTATTTCTTTCCTAGTTATCTAACCAATTATCACGGTTAGATAATTCATTAATTATTGATTTTGTTCCTATTACCAATCTCTGCAAATTCTTCTATAACTCCAGTGTGTGCCTGTCTCTTCAGGACCATTTCCCAAGCGTTTGGAAACATTTGCACCAACAAATTCCATGTAAAAATAAAATATAAATTTAATCTCACATTGAGTTATATTGAAATATATATATATATAACTGCTGAGTGTTAGTCCAGCTGCTTCTAGATGTGGATTTGGATTTTAGGAGGTGGAAAAAGGAGCTGCTTTTCCCTGCAGGTGCTGATCAAGAAGAGCTATGACCGCTGCAGGCGGCAGCGCCGCAGGAACTGGAAGCTGAAGGAGCTGGAGAGGGACAGGGAAGGCACGGACACAGATGATGAAAGGTTCAGTATCTGCTCTCCTTAGTGGCAAAGCTGCTCCAGCAGCAGCAGTTTCTAAATAATCTCTGGCTGAGTGGAAAAAAAAGGAGGAAATTAGAGATAAATGAGTTGGGGATTAATAGGTGAGGGTGAAACAGCAGCAGGAATGAGTGGAAATGTGGGAGTGCTCTTGTTTCTGTGGTTTTACTTTGTTGCATCAATTCCCATAAATCCAAAGGAGAAGAGAGTAAATGCATCCCACATCTTTTACAGACAATACCAGGACTTCCTGGAAGATCTGGAAGAGGATGAGACCATAAGGAAGAATGTCAACATTTACAGAAGTAAGGCCTTTTTAACTCCGTCATTGGGTGTAATTAAATCATGTTTGAGGCAAAATAATTTTACTAAAATTCTCTATTTGGTATTCTCCAAACTATTCATGCCTGGGGAAATGCTGCAAAGTGTTTCACAGATGTGTTTCACCTGGTGGGTTTTCTTTCCTTGCCTTTAACATAAAAAAGAACTTTCCTTCTGCACCCAAAATCTGGCTGGGTGAAGGATTTGATACAGAATTATTTTTTTTCCATGAGGGGCTGTTGAGTTTTTAGTTGATTTTTTGTTTGTTGGTTTTGTGGTTTGTTGTTTCGGTGTTGTTGGTTTGATTTTTTTCCCCCATTTTCCCTTGGGGTTGCTCTGATGTTTTGGGGTTTGTTTTCTTTGCTCAGCTGGTTTTTTAGGGGGTTTCTGTGTGTTTTTAGATGCAGATATTCCAGTGGAGAGTGACACAGATGATGATGGAGCTCCACGGATCAGCCTGGCTGAAATGCTGGAAGATCTCCACATTTCTGAGGATGCCACTGGAGGGGAGGGAGCAGAAATGCTGACAGAGTAAGGACAGAGCAATAAATACACCCTTGGGGAGGAAAAACTCCCCAGACCATAATAAACCACCACAAGGCCAGGAGAAGTGACAAAACTCTCACTGCACCCTGAAAGAATGGCCTGGAGCTCCTATTTTATGGATGATATTCCAGAGAATCAGCAGTTCAAGTTCAATCTCTGCTGGAATCATTGCAATATAAATCCCACAAGTTCCTCCCATCCCTGAGGGATCTTTCCATGCAATTTCTGCAGTGGAGAAAATAAGGAAGGATGTCCAGAGGGAAAGATTTTATTCCAGTTCCCTGGATTTTAGGTAGAGTCCCTGTTACAGCTTTAATTTCTCACATGGGGAAGGTTTTCCCCATTTTTTGGCACAATGGTTTGAAGCCTTTTATGATACTGGTAGATTATTCCATATATCCATATTTGGGGGGGCTCAAGAGTGTAATTTCTGTTCCCTTACACAAAAAAAAAACTTCCCTGGAAAGCCCTTGATCAGAAAGATTGAAAAATCCTTTGGAGTGTGATGAATATTAAACTATTAAAATATTAAACCCCATGCCTGGATCAGTGGATTAAAAGCAACATGCACAGCAATTAATTAATAAACCAGCTATAAAGGATTAAAAAACCTCTAGAGATATTTTGATTCATCTTTTTTTAGTTCATTTTTTTAAATCCAGCTGCACTCTGCAAGCCCAAAGAGGACAGAAAAATAAACTCCCTGAATAATAAACTCCCTGTTGGTGCAGGTGATGGAGAGGAATAAAAACTGGGTTTAAACTCTGCAGTTCCCATCAATCCTTTCTTCCTCTCTGTTTTCCATCCTGGAAATGTTGGATATTTCCTGTGTTGTCTCATCCTGTTTATCCCTGCAGTTCTCCCTCTTCCTTTCCCCCCTTCCTTGCTCTGCTGCCAGCCTGGAAAAGCTTTCCTGGATTTTTCAGCAGAGTTTTGTCTGGAAAAAATCTTGTTCTGCTGAAGCCATGAATCCAAGGATTGGATTTGTGGGATTTGTTTGGCTGGAGCAGCCCCCAGAACCAAAGCTGGGTCTCTTTGGAGGTTCTCAAGTTTCCAGTGCCCCTTTGGGAGCTCAGAGAGGTTTAGGGGAGTGCCCAACAAATGAAATATTTGCCAATATTTTCACTGCCACTGGAATTAAATAAGGTTTTAATTGTCATGGATGAAGCTGCCACTTGCCCTGCAGCTCTTCCTGCAAATCTCTGAGTTAACCACAAAAAAATAATTTATACACAGAAATCGTTCAGGGTTTCAAGTCAGAACTGCTCAGTGATGCATTTCCAGCCAGATGTTGATGAATTTTGAGTTGGAACTCATGGGAGAAGCTGTGCAGAACTTTGGGATTAAGTTTTGCTCAGGGAAAAAGGTGAAAAAAAATTGGGTTGTATAAGTCAGACCTTACAGCACAAAAGCTGAATAACTGAGGGGAAAAATGAACAGAAAAGGGATTGGGGTGTGCAAACACTCATTTTTGATTTTTTTTTCTAGATAAAAGTCTTGTGTGTTGATGATGAAAAGCTTAAGGTGATGATCTCACCTTTAACTGCTTTAAAATTCTGTTTGTGCATGGCCTGATGTAACTCCAGGGATCCCAAATATGGGTCAGGTGGAAATTGCTGAGGTGAAATATTTCTGGGAAAACACTTTTAACCTCTGGGCCCATTTGGGGAGCTTAGAAAGAATCAAGACACTGATCTGGTGGGGACTCCCAACAAAATCAGAGTTATTTCAGTCTCTTGGAAGCAGCTTAAAGTAGGGAATTCCAGAGGAATATTGCATCAGGAAGTTTTCCATAAAAGTTAGACAAGGGTACAGATTCCTTCTGTTGGATTTTTGGGATTTTTTTTGAATGATTTCACTGGATGCCACTGGGAAGAGTCAGAGATGGATCCAATCCCATCCCTTCCCCATTCTCCTGCAGGAGCATCCATGAAAAAATCAGGATGTGCCTGTGCTGAACATGAGAGTCCACCTGATGTCACTGTTCCTGCATGGCCCCGAGAGCTGGTCCCTACTCCTGGCTAAAAACTCAGGAAAAACTTTCTGTGCCCATGCAGTTCTTAATATTTAAACTCAAAATAACACCAGGCTAAAGAAAAATGGGACAAAAACTGCTTTGAGCTTGGTGTTGAAGGATTTAATGTCAGCCAACTGCTCCTTCTGCAGGTTTATCTCACTCAGGCCATTGATTGCAGCTGCACCTCCCAGAGCAGGTAAAAGGAGGGATGGGAATTGGAAATGCAGAGGGTTTGGGAATGATTCCTGTAGCTGACTGCAGGACATCATCATGGAACAAAAAATCCTGTTGCTGTCAGAATCTGTATTTCCTCCGAAATACAAGATGGGTTGAGCCAAGTCAGAAAGAGGAAATGAATTTTAAACCATCAGGGTTTCAGTTCCAGGACAAAACCAAAGCCTGATGGTCAAGGCAGAAACTGAAGGGATTTTGTGCAATTTAAATATTCAGCTTCCTAAAATGAAACCCTTTTGGACGACACAAATCCCCAACAAGGACTGGAAAGCCTGGAAAGCCAGTTTGAAACTCAGATTTGTGAGATGGAAGGAAGCTCCTGAAGCTGTGAAATATTTGCTGTTGTTTGCACACCCCGCTGAGACTTTGTGCTCTGAGGATGGTGATTCACACTTTGATCCCTGAAAAAAATACCTGGAAAAACATGCAAGTAAATCCTATTTCACAGAACATCTCTGCTCTATTCTGGAAATGCCAGCAGAGGAGGAAGGAGGAATTCCCTGTCTCGGGGAGACTGGAACTCAACTGTTGCATGAAGCAGTTTCAGCCAGGCAGGGAAGTGAAGCAGAACCTTCCAGCCAAGCAGGACGGAGGAATTGCAGGTCAGCTCTGGAAAAGCCAAACAGATCTGCTGGAAACTCCCCCCTGCTCTGAGCAAATCCCTGCACGGTGCAAACGTCCTGTGGGCTGCAGGGGCCAGGAAGCGCTGACAGGTTCATTCTCCAGGCAGGATTTTCAGGTCGGGTAATGAACAGCGAAGATAAGAACTGCAATTACACGTGGCTGTAAATAAATAAAGCCCAGCTGCTGTAGTGCAAAACAATGCAGCAACAACAAGGAGTGAGAAATTATCTTTTAAAAAGCCTTAAAAACCTAAAGCGATCAGCAGCAGAGGGGGGTAAAATTCCACATGAACAGAATCATCTCTGAGTGCCTTTAGAAGTGCAAACTCTTTGGATCAATAAAACACAGATTAAAGTTTTATGGG
Organism: Acrocephalus arundinaceus; assembly: GCA_021534815.1. Classification (NCBI taxonomy): domain Eukaryota; kingdom Metazoa; phylum Chordata; class Aves; order Passeriformes; family Sylviidae; genus Acrocephalus; species Acrocephalus arundinaceus. The sequence continues at coordinate 14,809,506 of JAJEOU010001709.1, forward strand.
AGATAAGGTGTGAAAATCCTACAATAAAAATCGCTCCTAGTGAGGATGCTGGGAATGTTCTGGCTGGAAACATCCAAGGCTTCCTGGGCAGCAGCTCCAGCAGTTTGATTTTAGCAGCTGGTTCCTCTTTTGTTCTTTCGTTTCCACTCTTGCTGAACCAGCGTGGGTTAAGTGGTGCGGTTTAAACCTTTCCTTTTCAGCTGGCAGGGATCTGAATGTTATCCTTCATTCCTTCCTAAGCACCCCGGGACAGAAACTCCCCCGGGCAGACAGAGCTGACCCTCAGGGAAGGGTGTGCAGGGAATATTCCATGTCCCATTCCTCTTGAAACACTTCCTGCTCCAACCATGCATTCATTCATCATTCAGGTTAGCATCAGCTGTGAAAACATGAATGTTGTGTCGCTCAGAGCACTTGTGGAGCTGGTTGGAAAAATCTGGAGAAATGTGGAAAATCCCACCCTGAGCATTCCTGGGAGTGCTGTCCAAAATCTCCTGGAGCTCCAACAGCCTCGGGGCTGTGCCCATTCCCTGGGGGGCCTGGGCAGTGCCCAGCACCCTCTGGGGGAAGAACCTTTCCTGATCTCCACCCTAAACCTCCCTGGCTCAGCTCCAGCCGTGCCTGATCCTGATCCCATTCCAGCTGAGCCTGACAAATCTGGAGCCCCTCAGGCTCCTGGTGCTTCCAGCAGGAACCTGCCCAGGCAGCGCTGGGAACTGAAATGGCAGCTGGAGTTGGGATGAAATATTTTAAATCCTGGAGTCTTGGCACAGGCAGGGAAGAGGGGGTGATGAGGAAAGTGAATCAGGAACTCTGGGGAGCTCCAGCTGCCACTTGGCTCCTCGTTTGCTGGATTTTGGGGCTTTCCTGGCTCTGTCCCTTTCCTCCAGCCCAGCTGGGATTTGGGGATGGGAGCAGAGCCCCATCCCAATCCTGCCCCCAATCCTACCCCCAATCCCATCCCCAATCCTATCCCAAATCCGTTCCAAATCCTTCCCCAATCCTATTCCCAGTCCTTCCCCAATACCATCCCCAATCCTATCCTGTCCTGCCCCAGTCCTTCCCCAATCCTATCCCCAATCCTTCCCCAAGCTGATCCCCAATCCTGCCCCAATCCTATCCCCAATCCTATCCCAATCCATCCCCAATCCTTCCCCAATCCTATCCCCAATCCTATCCCCAATCCTATCCCCAATCCTGCCCCAATCCTATCCTCCAATCCTTCCCCAATCTGCCCCCAATCCTATCCCCAAATCCTACCCAATCCTATCCCCAATCCTATCCCCAATCCTATCCCCAATCCTATCCCCAATCCTTCCCCAATCCTATCCCCAATCCTTCCCCAATCCTGCCCCAATCCTATCCCCAATTCCTATCCCCCAATCCCATCCCCCAATCCATCCCCAATCCTACCCCAGTCCTGCCCCAATCCTTTCCCAGTCCTGCCCCAGTTATTGCAAAAGAGGCCCCAGGCACTGGAGGCACCCACAGGCACCACGTGGAAAGGGCAGCAATAACAAACAGGGCAGAGTTCCTCTCCTCCCACCTGCTGTGGGATTCCCAAATGTCCAGAACTGTGTGGGGACTCCTCTGCTGGAGCTGAGGGTGACCTGCTCCTGCCCTGGCCTCACTCCCAGGCACATCTTGAGCAAGAATTATTTGCATGGTCTTGAGAAATACAGATTTTGCACCTGCAATGAAAGTCCTGCCTGTATTTGAGACTGACAGGCTGGGAAAAAAATCACTGTCTCCATAAATAATCTGATGCTTGATATAATTAAAATACTGAGTCTTCCCTCTTGTCCCTAAACATCAGTAAATACAAATTACATTGATAAATATCAGTAAATAGAATATACAGGCTAAGCATGAAAGCAAATCTACTCTAATTACTGCTTCAATTATATTACTTGAACAAAACATCCAATTGAATCCAAATTTGAAAGTATTGAATAGTTTGAGGGGTTTTTTTTACAAACTCAGAGATCTTGGGCATTGTTAAAAGACTTGGGAGTTTGAGCACAGCTGCCCTCATTTTTCCCAGAGGAATTATTTTCATCTCCTACCTTATTTCCCCATAATTATCAACCGGGAAAGCAGCTGAGGTGACAAGTGACATAATTAATGTTTTCACTTTGTTTTGTCGCCTCCTGTGACCAAGCCTCATTCCCTAAGTGCCGGGATTGCCACCTCCAGCACCAGCCCATCCTCTGGAAGGAGAGAACATTCCAGGAGCTTGGAAAAAATCCCCAAACTCACCTCAGTGTGGGTGGAAAATGCGGATTTGTGTCACCCGTGCGTCCTGCTTTGCTTCCTTCATCTCCTGAGGATTCCAAACCCCAATTTGCTCATCCCAGTGCAGCTCCTGCCCACTGCAGGAGTCTGGCAGCACAGGAATCTGGTGGTTTGAAGGCTAAAAACTCACAGAATTTGGAACAAAAGCAGCCCCAGTCAAATCCAGCGGGTTATTGACAGCTCAGGAGTTCGTGTTTCAAATTCTGCTCAACAGGGAAAGAGTAAAAGGTGAAAAGTGGGGAGAAAAGGGTTAGGAAAAAAGGAGACATTGTATTTTTTACATTTTGGGGTTTTATTTTCAACTGAAACCCTAGCACGAGTGAATCTGTACTGTTATATTCTCTATATGATGCGCATGGTTTACTCATCCTCTGAAGTAAACCAAAATTTTTCTGTTTTTATAAAGCCCAAGAATCTGAGAATTGCAACACAAATTTTCACAGCAGCACATCCTCACGTTTTTAATTAATCAGCGATTGTATAAAACAATCAAGGAGGGTGAAGAAACCCTGAAATCATTCCATAAAAACACAGCAAGCTCAGGGAAGCAGCTCCCACTCATCCAGGATTTTTGTGTGCACATCTCTTCTGGCAAACAAGAACAAATCCATCATTCCTGTCGGATTTCTCCAGATGAAAACTTTCCATGTCCAAGCAGCTTTCCCTGGAATAACAAAATCTTCAGGAGGGTTGTTCCTTTTCCTTGGAATGATAAAATCTTCAGGAGGGGTTGTTCCTTTCCCCTGGAATAACAAAATCTGCAGGAGGGGTTGTTCCTTTCCCCAGGAATGATAAAAATCTTCAGGGGGATTGTTCTTTTCCCCTGGAATGATAAAATCTTCAGGAGGGGTTGTTCCTTTCCTCTGGAATGATAAAAATCTTCAAGAGGGGTTGTTCCTTTTCCCTGGAATGATAAAATCTTCAGGGGGTTGTTCCAGTCCCCAGGAATGATAAAATCTTCAGGAGGGGTTGTTACTCTGCTCTGGAATGATAAAATCTTCAGGAGGGGTTGTTCCTTTCCCCTGGAATAACAAAATCTGCAGGAGGGGTTGTTCCTCTGCTCTGGAATGATAAAATTTTCAGGAGGGGTTGTTCCTTTCTCCTGGAATGATAAAATCTTCAGGAGGGTTGTTCCTTTTTCCTGGAATGATAAAATCTTCAGGGGGGTTATTCCTGTCCCAATCCCAACTCTGTAATTCCAGCGGGTCAATAAAATTGCAAGCTCTTGAGGAAGAAAATAGTAAAAACAGGGATTGATCAGAGCAAAAATAATTTTGCTGTCAGAGCAAAACACGAAGAGAGAATAAAGCAGAGTTCATTGCTCCTGGAGAAAAAGGGGATAAGGAACCACTCTGATCCCAAAGTCAGGCTGAGGTTTTACTTCACCACAGCAAGAGCATTTTCCCGTGGGTTTCCCAGGAAGCTGCAGAGGAGCTGGAAGGCCGAGCTGGCGTGGAAAGCCACGCAGACATAGGTGGTGTAGAGCAGCAGCCCCAGCATGGCCAGGTTGAAGGAGTAGAAGAGCACCTTCTCCCAGGGCTCCATCAGGTAACTGCAGGTGATCAGCTCAAACTGGCAGAAGAGCCAGTACAGGTACCTCGGGGTGCTCTTCACATCCATCCCCGCTGCCGGAGCCTCCTGTGGGGTGAAGGATGGGGAATGGTGGAAATGGGAACCTCACACTTCACCCTCCCCAGCGAGGAGGCTCCAGGAGAGCTCCTTTGATCCCAGACTTGTGGCAACTCCATTCCCCGCTATGAACTCTGCCAGAATTTCACCTTGCACTGGGTTACTCAAGACTGTTGCAGCAGCTTAATTAAAAATCCCTTTAAAGCCTCTCTCCTTCCTCCTTCCCCTTCCCACCTGTGGATTTCTACACAGAATTTGCTACAAGGCTGATTCCTACCACTGCAGCCTGGATTTTATCTCATGCTCAGTGGCTGCTGGAAGTCCCAGGTGCCAACTGAGAGCATGGAGAACTCCACACATAATTCCAATAAAGGAAACTGTATCCAAGTTTTCCAGCTCTTTCTGCAGCTGGGATTGAATTGATTTGTTGCCAGAATGAAATAATAATAATAATAATAATAATAATAATAATAATAATAATAATAATAATATAAAAGTACTTAATATGTAGTGTATAGTGTATAATATATGATATATTATATATAATAATATAATATTATATATTATATATATATATTATATATTATATATTATATAATATATAATATATAATATATATTATATTACATATTACATAGTACATTATTATATATAATATATAAAATATAATGTATTATGTATCATGTATAATATATAATATATAATATATAATATACTATCACTACTATATATTATATTTTATAATTTATATTTTATATAATATATAATATACCATACTATATATTATAATATGTTATCTGATATCTGTTATATAGTATATATAATGTAAAGTCATAATAAACACAGATTTATTTTCAAGAAGAAACAAATCAATGCTAATGGTCACTGAGTACTGCATTATTTCATCACAGAACCTGAGAGGAAAAGGGAAAATACGACTGAAAAGTCATTGACACTTTCTGTCCTTTGCTAAATAAGAGGAAACAAACAAAAAATTCCCACTTTTTAATTGGGAAGTAAGGAACTCCTGGTGGTGTCAAAATCTGTGGAAAGAAATGTATCCCTCAGAAATTACACACAATTAACTGCATAGATCCAAATGGAATGGGGATTTAGCCTAAAAAAGCCACTCCCCAGAGATTTAGAGACATTTTGCTCCCATATCTTCTCCTTCCCTTTTCTTCCTGCCAGGTGAGCTCAACAGATGCCTCTGTAGTTGGAATATTAACAATTCCTCATAGCAACATCCTCATGAACCATCCCATTCCTGCCCATTACAGCCAATTTTTCCTAAATCAGGGGACACCTGAGCCTCTTCCCATTAAATGCATCACTTTGAGGAAAGATTTGTGGAAAATACACAAGTTTAAAAAGCAGAACTCACCGTCCACAACCCGAGCGGCCGGGCCGGGGATGCCGCCGAGCTCTGCGGGGAGCAGCTCCAGTGTGGATGGAGAGGCAGCACCCAGGAGCTTTGATGCTCAATTACAGAGCGTGTCCTCCACTCCCCGCCCTCCTCCCGGCTCACTGAAATCTCCCGTGGCCACAGGACTGTGATTTGTGCAATAATTCCTGCTCTGCTGGCACCACGCTCGGGACACCGGCAGCCGGCACTTGGAGCCAGGCCCAAGCTCAAGGACAAACAACACCAGGCAAAAACAAAATATTTACAATCCATGCCTTCCCTAATTCCAAACCTCCCCAAACACCTCTGCCCCCGTGGGGCTTTGAGCTCCTGCAAGGTGCAATTTAATGTCGGCGCAAAATTATGGGGGAAGAGTGAAGCAGCCACAAAAATGTGGCCCAGGAAAGTCGGCAGTGAGGCCGCCACCTCCTTTTGCAACCTCTGATTAGAATCATTTTTAAACACTCCCAATCTCTGCATCTCCCAAATCTCAGCCCAGGCTGGAGGGAATTTGGGGACAAGGTTTGTGTAAGGAAAAGAGGGGGAGTTTTCCTCAGAAAAACTCCAAAACAAGAGCAGGCCGCGAATGCTGGAGGCATTTCAATGATCTAATTGGGCAAGTAAATGAGTAAATTCAAATGTTGTGAATCTGCATAATGGATGGTGTTCTAAACTATCTGCCTGCAGCCAGATCATTTCCAAACATGAATCAGCTTCGCACGGGGATAATGTGCCACGAGCAATGTCTGAGCCTCACCTTTCCTCCTCAGCAAACCCAGCCTGGGCTCACCTGCCAGCAAACCCTGCCCTACTCCCTCAACCTTTTGCTTTTCCCCTCATGTTCTCCAACAAAATCAAATTTTCTCTTTGAGAGCTGTCGCTTTTCCTGAGAAAATCCAGAGCTGGTGAAGGAGTGCCCCAGGCAGCAGCTGTCAAAATTCTCTGTTTTCAACCTCACAACCAAATGCTCCCCATCCAACCTTTGTCCCTAAGGAGTTCCTGCTTCCATCCAGACTTCCTCAGCCATGGAGTCTGGAGGGCTGGGGTGAGACGAGGTGTTTTGGGGTAAAAATTGGTGTTTTGGGATGAAAATATGAGTTTGATCCCCACACCGGGACAAAATCCCTGTTCCAGGTTCCTCAGCTTCCCTGCCAGGTGGAGCAGCCTCTTGAGAATCCTTCAGCACCAAAGCCAGGGCAGGGCTGGCACCTCCAGGCTCCCTGAACCCTCTCCAAAACCATCTGCAGAAAAGCCAGGAAAACTCAGGAGATTCTTCCATCGCTCCCAAGCACAAAACCAAGCCAAGATTTTTCAGCTTTCTCCATAATTCTCCACTTTTAATAACGAATTCCCTGAGCCGAGGCGACGCAAGCGAGGCGTGTGTGGGTTCGTTTCGCTCCGGCAGCGTTCCCAAAGTTTTACCTGCTCCATTGGGAAAGAGCTGCAGGTGGGATGAGCGGGATCCATTCCCAAGCAGGGCTTGGATGGAGGAGTGGAAAACCCGCAGGCATCCTCTGCTCCTGCTTCCTGAGCTGCTCCTGCTTCCCGAGCTGCTCCTGCTGCTTTTTCCAGCTGATATCCCACGGGAGATAAAGAATCATTAATAACTTTCACACTGCCTAATGAGGTGGGGACAGCTTCTCTCAGAACACAGGATTTGCCTGAAACCCCCACCTTTTAAAGAAGTTTTATCTTGTGTGCCTATTTTTTAGGTTATTTTTTCTGTTTCACACACAAAAAAAAAAATAACCTAAAAAATATTCCAAAATCTACAAGGCAACAAAAAAATCCCAGACAAAACCATGTTCTACCTTTATGGGTGACTGGAAATACATTAAAAATGAATTTTTTTGCAAAGATCCTATCCTGAAGAGCAGGAATGAGACTCTCCCAGTAGCATTTTGTCCCTCATTTTAGATCTTTTGATGGTGTTCCCCACACAATTGGATTTCAAAATCTCTTTTTGCTGCTTCTCCCTGTGCTTTCCTGCCAAACAAATTCAAACCCAACAATATAAAAGTCACACAGGGCACGGCAATTGTTCTTAGTGAGGGAAAATTACAAAACAAACAGAAATATTCAAATTACAAAGGAAATCACCAACCTCCCTTTTTAGGATCAAGTGTTTAATATGGAAAACTTGGGGTTTATACAGAGTTTAACAGATTAGCTCCACGTGTAGAAATAATGGGGTTTTTCCCTATTATTTCATGCCTTATAATGGGATTTTCTGATGTCTAATAAGAGTGGTTGTGTTTTGTGGGGTTTCTCTGCTGCCCAGTAAGGATTATGTAATAAAGATGCTTTTCTCCTCATCATCTCTTCTGACAAAATTTGCATCTTTGAGATCAGAAATTCTTTCCCAACTTCCCTGAAATTGGTCTAGGGGCTGAAAGTGTGGGATGTAAAGAGAGAGAGGTAATAAAGAAAATCACTTTTTTCCATAGAAAACCAAGCTAAAATGCCTGAAATATCCCGCCTCACACCTGTACACTGCAAGAAGTCAAAATTAAAATTAAAATTAAATCCTTCACCATTCCTGGTCCTGCTGAGGGCTGGGAGGACGAGGAACCCACAGAACATCCACTCCTGCCCTGGGAAAGGGGAAAAACTTCCCAATTCTTGGGTAGATTCTGTTTCAGGGGTTTGAAACACCTGGCCCCACACTGCAGGTGTGTCTGGGGGGATTCCCAGTGGGATGGGGCTGCAGGACACCCCACAGGAACTGGAGAAGGAATGGATGGGATGGGATAAAGGATTTCTCTGGCTCCAGACTGCTGGGGCTGTTTGGAATGTAAATCCCCGAGGTTAATTAGGGCATCGCTGCCTGCCAGAGCCGCCCCATTTCCCACAGCTCCCACAGCTCCCACAGCTGCCAGACCAGTCCAGGAGCTTCCTCAGCCCTGCATCAAGGCAGGTCATTACCCAAGGGAAGAGCAGCAGGAATGTGCATGGAATATGCAACATGGAATATGCAACATGGAATATGCAACATGGAATATGCAAGGAATTGGCCCAGAGGATGGGCCAGGGCCCATCTCAGCTCCAGGGAAGGTGAAGCACTGGAAGTGTCACTGGGTGTCCCATAAAAGCTGTGACACCCAGAGCTCCCCCATGCCCAGGGCAGAATTCCAGCTCCTCTCCTGAGCTCAGGATGGGCCTTTGGAACAGAAGGGCTCAGGGAAGTTGTGTGTTCCTGTGATGCCAGTTTGGGGTTTGCCTTTTTTCCTGTGTTCTCTGTATTCCTCACCCATATGTTCGTAGCTTTCTAGCCTGTTGTATTATTCCTGTTTTCCCAAGAGTTTTCCATGGCCTTTCCCTAGGCAGAGAGACAAAAATTCCAGAGCTCCAAGCCCCAGGGGTGCAAGGCCCCAGAGCTGCCTTGGTTCTTCCAGGTTACCAAGGTGGAGAACAGCTCTTCATAAAACATTCTCATGGACCAAGTCCAGCCAGTGCTGAGGAGAAGCTCCACCCTGATTCCATCCTAAAAATGCTCCATCCCTGCTCCAGGAATCCATTCCCAGAAATGCTCCATCCCTGCTCCAGGAAGATCCAGCTGCCCAATTCCATCCCTAAAAATGCTTCATCCCTTCTCCAGGAAGATCCAGCTGCCCAATTCCATCCCTAAAAATGCTCCATCCCTGCTCCAGGAAGATTCATCTCCCCAATTCCATCCCCAGAAATGTTCCATCCATTCTCCAGGAATCCATCCCCAGAAATACTCCATCCCTTCTCCAGGAAGATCCAACTGCCCAGTTCCATCCCCAGCACTGAGGGAACCCCAAAGCTGCCCCAAAACTCAGCCCAGCTGCAGCAAAGACTGCAAGGGCTCTTTGGAGAGCAGCAGGGAATTCCAAATCACTGCAGCACAAAACCTTCCCCCAGCTCCTGCTGGAAGCCCAGGGAATGGTGCACTGGGCCTGGAACATTCCAGCAGGGAATGGTGCACTGGGCCTGGAACATTCCAGCAGGGCATGGTGCACTGGGCCTGGAACATTCCAGCAGGGAATGGTGCACTGGGCCTGGAACATTCCAGCAGGGAATGGGGCACTGGGCCTGGAACATTCCAGCAGGGAATGGGGCACTGGGCCTGGAACATTCCAGCAGGGAATGGGGCACTGGGCCTGGAACATTCCAGCAGGGAATGGGGCACTGGGCCTGGAACATTCCAGCAGGGAATGGTGCTCTGGGCCTGGAACATTCCAGCAGGGAATGGTGCACTGGGCCTGGAACATTCCAGCAGGGAATGGTGCTCTGGGCCTGGAACATCCCAGCGGGGAATGGTGCTCTGGGCCTGGAACATCCCAGCAGGGAATGGTGCTCTGGGCCTGGAACATTCCAGCAGGGAATGGTGCACTGGGCCTGGAACATTCCAGCAGGGAATGGTGCTCTGGGCCTGGAACATTCCAGCAGGGAATGGGGCACTGGGCCTGGAACATCCAGAGGGAATGGGGCACTGGGCCTGGAACATTCCAGCAGGGAATTATCCAAAGGAGAAATGGGCTGTGCTCCCGTCCCTCTCCCAGCTGTGTCAACAACCACAGGCCAAGGGCTGAGAATCCACCTGGGCTGGGCAGGAGATGCCTCTGGAAGATAAATCTGGGTGGGGTGAGGTCCAGGGAGCTGCATTTTAGGAGGAAAGGCAGGGAATTAAAATTGGGGATTTTTAGGAGGATATTCAGGAGGAGAGGATGAGCTCAGTGGTTTTTTTGTGGCCACATCAGTCTGTCTGTATTTACCTCCAACCCGCTTCAAAATAGAATTTATCAACACCACCAGAGTGAAACTACTCCTAAGTTTATTTGAGCTGAATTATCTTGGATCTCCACGCTTTGAAAATCCTGTTTCAACCCTTTCTGTTCCGCTTTGTGACTCTGAGGAGGAAGAAAATTCCACAGAGCTCTAGGAGGAGAGTGGGGTGAAGATGATGGATAAAAATGGGAACCTTGCCAGAAATTTCTCTTGCACTGAGGAATCAGCTCATGGGGGAGGCTGAAATACACAGAAACTCATCTTTGGCTAAACTGGTTTATATTTCTTGCTCTCCAGGCCCCACAGATTTGGAACCTTCAGCTTTTTTCAGTCTGGCCATATTTGGTGGCAAAAAAGAAAAGTGGATCCACCTTCTGGTTTGGTTTTTTTTTTGGGATGACAAATTTGATTAATTGAGAATGAAATTTTGAGGCAGCTTTTTTCTTATTCTTGATGTATTTTCTCGTAGCAAGCAAATCTCCTGCATTTCTGCCCTGCCAACATAATCAGTGCTGCCTCTGCTTTATTCCTATTATTTTGACAGAGGTTCAGACCTTCCCCTGGATATGAATCCTCTTTATTTAGATATTTCTTTTGCACATGTCCTAATTTTTCTGGGCCTGTGGTCCAGAGAAAGGAACAGAATTTCTTTCTCCTTCCTTTAAACAACAGGAATTTCTTTTGGTGTAATAGTGGGTGTTTCTTCTGTGGGGAGATTATTTATTCCCATTAAATATTGTTTTGTGTGAAGTTTCCCAGGTTTTATTGCTTCTTCTGGAAGTTCTTTCACCCTTTGCAGAACAGAGGTTTTCTGTCGTGCAGATTTATTTTCAATGGCATTGAGCACTCCCAGGGGGGAGTTATTTGTCTCCACACCCCTAAAAAAGAGGATTTTTTGTTAAATATGATGCAGGTTTTGGTAAATTAATTAATAAGAATTGGAATTCTTGGAGTTTTAATCTTTGTTCTGCTTCGGCCCCATCAGAGCTGCCACAAGGCCTCACTTTTAAAATTTCTCTTTTCTTTCTCCCCCTTTATATCCTCCTCTTATTAGGAGCCATTTGTCACAGTGGAATTTTCAGAATTTTTGTGTAGATGTAAAAATATCTTCTTTTGTGCATATCCATCTTTATGATTAATGACAGCCTGGCCTAAAAAAGAGCGATTCCTTTCAGAATTATAAAAGGCTTTCATCCCATCTCCTCATCCCATCTCGAACGAGGACATTGTCACTCCTGGAGAAAAAAAAAAATTAAAAAATGAGGTGTTGCCACTCCTCTAAATCTAAATCTGAGCTCCCAGACTGATTAAATCACCCAGGAGAGGTGGAGATTTCCCAGTGATCCAGTGATGGATAACTTGAGCTCAGGGGTAAATCCCACCTTGGGACAGAGATTTGCAGGTGCCAAAATGTTTTATTTATTTCTTTTATTTATTTTTTAAATATTTTAAAGAATTTTTAAAATTTTTTTATGATTCATTTTTTAATTTATTTAATTTACTGCCAACCTCTGCATGGGAACTCTCCTAGGGAAAGCTTTCCCAGCAGGAATTCATACCCAGATTGGAGATTTTGGGGTCCTCAGGGATTTAAGAACCACGATCAATTCCATTTTTAATTCTTCCCTCTCACACACACAACACTTTTATGGCCTTGCCACCCATGGAAGCCCCATAAAAACGAGCTCTGCCTCTCCACAGGGACTGATTTTTCCAGACTTTACAGAGTTGCTGTTAATCTCATTTCTTGTCCCATAAATTTTTGTGTCCAACATTCCTCCCTGGCTTGCTTTCCTGTCAGAATGACCGACTGGATCTGATTTTCAAGATGAGTTCAGCCCTTCCAGCCACGTTTTCCTTGTGCCAGGTGTAACCTTGGAGAACCCAGTGAAATATCATTTGATGGGGGAGAAAACAAAGCTCATTTTGATTAAAAAAGGGCAAAATTATCCAAAATTTTCCATAATTTGTCTCACTGCTACTTAAATGTTGAAATCCAACTCTGCCTGTCTTCATATGCAGAGCCCTATTCAAAAAGAAGGATATTTATCAAAATAATCTTAATTTGCTGGAGAGCTCTGAGTACACAAAATCGTCCTTTGAGCCAAAATTCTGCCACAGATTCATGTATTGGGCCAAGATTTTGATGTGATTAAAAGATCTTGGTGTTCTTGCAAAGGATTTTTATTTCAAAGGTGGCCAAGAAACAGTTTTCCACCAAAAAAAACCCCAAACCCAAAACAAAATCAAAACAAGTTATCATTTTCAAATGTTTCAGTTCAATTCAGTTCAGTTTCAAAAATTCAGTTTTTATGAAAACCCTAAAACAAATGAAAGTGATTCCTGAAGCAGATATTTATAGCAACTTTGAATCTTCAACTCCCTCTTAAAATAGTCCTGAAGATCTAAATTAAAGAACAATCCCAGGCCTATTTTAAAACCAAATCCTGAGGCTGTCAGGAGGCAGAGTGGGGTTCAGGAGTTCTGTGGGAACACTGAGAAAGCAGAGAATTGCAGCCTCTGAAACTGGGAAACCCAAGATATTCACACCTCTGCACCATGGTCTTTTACAACTTTTAAAAATACAAAATACAGCTCAAGAGGAAATCACACTATTTATCCTTTAAACACACAGCTACTCATGTGATTAAATAATTGAGAAAAATTACTGTCAAAATATATTCTGTGAGGAGAGCTGGTGTTAAACAGTGTGCAGGAGCGTGGAAAGAATTTCAAAATGGGATTTTTCCCTTTTTTTTTTTTTTTTATTTATGCACTGGGCTGTACAAATTCCAACCCCACAGACTCCCTACATCCCCAAGAATTGTGTGGAGAAGGACACGGGCTGAAGGTTACTGGGACAATTTCTGGGCTGAAATATTTCCAGAGCAGGGTCCCAGTTAAAAACTTTTCCATTTCAGATTGCTCAGCAGAGCTTGGCTGTTTGGAGAAAATCATTGGAAGCCCCAGCACTTCATTAAAAGTCTCTTGGTACCAGAGAGGAATAAAGTGAACCTTAAGGAAGTCATGGAGCAGCTTGAGAAATGGCAACTTTTCCAAATCTGCATTAATTCACCCCAGTGCAACTCAGCCAAAGTTTGAAATCTCATTTAAACTCGGAAAGTTTAAATTTTCATTTCAAGTGAGGTTCTGTCTGCCTTTTTTTTTTTTTTTTAATTGCCCCTCCTGCCTTGATATTTATCCCTGTGAGACTTCTGAGATATTTAAGGACCCATTTTATTGGGGTCAGGGCCTCTCTTAGCTGCCATCAAATTCCCTGGACAAGGAACACTTGAACTTCTCACATCTGCCCAGCTTTGGCCTCCAAACCAGCTGGGAGGGAGCTCTTGTGCTGCCTCAGAGCTGAAGGTCACACCAGGCAACATCTCCTGCCACTGCTGCAGCTCCAGCTCCTCATTCCATCCTCTCCCTCCAGCTGCCACTCTTGAGAGGGAGAAAATTGGGAAGATAACAAAAAATACCCTGAATTCTTACCAATAACACATCATAACTACCAGAGGAACAGAATATTTGTCCCCACTGCCCACCCTGCTCATCCCAGCTGCTGGGAGGTGTTTGGGGGAGCAGGGATGGGATCCAAGGCAGGGCAGGATCCCCAAGCTGCAAACCCCTCCCTGCTCTGAGCTGAGCCCAGAGTTAGGCTGGGTTTGACCTCAGCACAGAGCAGATCCTGGTTCCTGCTCTCCCTGGCTTTTTAGCAAGCAATGACTAATTATGGCAGCCGGGAAAAGTGCAAATCCCTGCTCCTTATTTGTGGGGCATTACTAATGGATTGGGAATGGGCTGCTGGCAGCCAGAGCCCCGGCGTGAGGAGCTGCTGGTGTCAGCAGCTGATCAGGTTGCTGCTTCTGTGTCCTCACTTCCCTTTTTAAGTGAACTCGAGGTGATTTTTTCCCCACATCCCACCTCTCCTGGCTGTTCTGGAGAATCCCAGCTCTCCACAGCGATCAGAGTTGACACTGAGGCAAAAAAATCACGAGCCACAACATGAACAGTGGGCTGACATCACAACCAGAAGCTTTTCCCCCGTATTTTAAAGCTGTTTTATTTCCTTGGCAGAGCTGCTCTCCTGACTTCCAATTTGAGCGGGAAGGTCAGAGCAGAACAACGTTTTTGGAGAAGTCACGAGCTATAAATAAATCCCTTTATCCATCAGATAAACAGCAGAGGGATCTGTGGAATTACATCCCAACACTTCCACGTGCCTGCTCCTCCTCTTCTTGCTCCTTTTCTTGCTCCTTTTCCAGCAGCCGAAGGCAGCTGCCAGTCATTCCCCACTTCCCAAAGAGAACTGGGAATGTGGCACGTGTTGGGAGCTGGGAATGCTGAAAGCAGGCAGGAAAAGTGGATTTAGGATCATCACCAGCTTTTCCCACAGGCTGGAAGCAGCACTTAGGGAAGCCCACAGATGTTGGGAGCTCATTCCCACATCTGGTGGCAGCTTCTGGTGCCTCGGGAGGTTGGGGAGCGATGTGGGAATGGAAATTAAAACAAACCCGTAAAATTAAACCGCAGCCAGACGATTTTCCCCCAGCTCCAATGCGGCAAATCTGCATCCTGAGGGAGCAGATGGTGCCGTGGATGGAGATCTCACCAAGTGGGGAGGAGGAGAGACGCTCCTGACAGCTGAAGGCTCCAGCCCCGGCAGCTATTTTGGGCCAAACTGCGCCGTTCCCATCACACCCAACACATCGCCGGGAGAAACCGGGGAGCAAACAAAGGGAAAAGTGTTTGGCACTGCAGACACTCCAGAGGCACAGGCAGAACTTCAGCCAGCCGGGCTGGGAGCTGCAAGTGGGAATTATCCTCTCCCTGCTGCATGTGGGAAGGGAGATTGGACAGAGCCAGAGAATAAAGCAGGGATTTATTGAAAGGCCTTTAGGGTACACCTGGGCAGGACAGGGCCTGGCCAGGGCTACACCCAAAGTGGACCCAAAAGGGTCACAAAATGGACACAAAATGGTCACAAAATGGACAGAAAATGGGCACAAAATGGACACAAAATGGACCCCAAATGGTCACAAAATGGACCCAAAATGGACCCAAATGGTCACAAAATAGACCCAAAATGGTCACAAAATGGGCACAAAATGGACCCAAGTGGTCACAAAATGGACCCCAAATGGTCACAAAATGGACACAAAATGGCTGACTGGTCACAAGATCTCACACTTTGATCAGTTTTGGTCCGTTTGCATTTTGGGGTTTCATTGTCCAATTCCAGCTCCAGGCTGTGAGCTCCCATCCTTCTTGTTCCTCCCTCCAGCCACCCTTGTTTGTGCTGTTGGGCTGAAAGTTGTCCTTGGTGTGCAGCAGGGCCAGGATTTGTTTTGTGTCCCTGCTGTGTGCAGAGAGCTGAGTGACACTGACTGTGAGCTCAGAGCTGCACCCTGGGCACCACAGAACCTGAAATACAGCAAAGCTCAAACTTCAGGCATCACCCCTGCTGATGAACCCAAACCTTGGGTAGGATTCAGTGGAGCTCAAAGATCTCTGAGCAGCTCATCCCTGTCACCTGACACTGGCTGGGTTTAAATCTTCTCTGAGGGTCCCAAACTGTTGACTACTGATTTTTTTTTCTAATTTCCTTTTGTATTTCTATCTGTGCTTTTGCATTCTTTGTATTTTTGAAGAATTTTATGGCTCTGTGAGGCCCCTTCAGTCTTCTGTGCCAGCTCATTAAAGTCTCTTCCTTTTCCAATTACTTCCAAAAAAATCTCCCATTCCAGCCCTAGAGGTGGGAATGCTTCATCTTTATTTATTTATTACTTATTGACAGCCCCTATTGGAGCAAATTTCAATACAAACACCACCACTTTAAAAAAATGGGGCAATTCTTCATAAATCCTCCACGAGAAAAATCCTTTCAATAATTCAGATATTGAAATTCAATAATGTTTCTTTATCTCCATCACCAAAACCTGGTGATAAAGAAGGGAGCCTTTGGAACGAGGGATGGCAGCGTGTCCTGTGGAAATGGAGCAGTGGGAGAATCCATCCCATATTCCCAAAGAAAAAAGGCACCATGGGCTGTGCCACCCAGGGAGTGACAAAACCCAAGGAAATCTAAATTAGCCCAGAGCTGACCTATCTCAATCCTGCCTCAGAAAGCTTCACTTTTAAGGTTTTATTAAGGATTTGGCCAAGGGAAGACGTCAGGGCTGGAATGAACCTCTGGAACAGCCAAGGCAGTGAGTGAAATCTGGATTTTACACTCTGCAGTCAGCTGAGGGCACAGCTAATTTTAGTCTTAGAGAAGTCACCAAAAAAGGCACCTGTAACCTCAGCTCCCCTCTCACCTCAGCTTTGGGACAAGCCTGGCCTAAGGATCTAATCCTGAATTTAAGCCTGTCATGTTCTGCATCCAAAAGTGCCTCAGAGTGGAAATGTGAGGCATTCAAATGCATAAATCAATTTTGCAGCCTCTTGCTTAATGCAAATTAACCAGTCTGCACCACAGACATGAAACAGCTGCTAAACAGAGTAAAAATTAATGAAGAAGAAAATTAAGATTGCTTTGTTGCTGCTTTTTATCAGTTTGTGGCCAGACCTGAGGAAGGTTTCATGAGAACACTGCCAGTGTGCAAAGTGATCCCAGACTGCTGAGCTTCCATTTCTGTTTTCCTTGCATGTCCTGGAGTTCTCTGGAAAAGTGGGGATTTTGTGAGGCATTCACCCACCAGGAATACTTCTCAACATTCCCAAATGTCTGCACTCTGCAGTGATGCTGCTGCTTAAATCAAAGGTCAGAGAGCAGCTCAGTCAGGAGCATTTTTATTTTATCTGCTGGGTGTTCTGGTGGCATCTCAGTCATTTCCCAATTCCCAGTGAGTTCACTTCTGGAAAATGACAGGGAAAATCTGTCTGGAATAATCTCTGCATCCCAGAATATGTCATGGCTTGGAGAGGTGGACTCCAAATTAATATTTTGGGGCTCGTGCTGCCACCAAGCAAAGACTCCCCATGACTTCAGCAGCCAAATTTTTCTGGCAGTTCCAGAATTGTGATAATTCAAGGCTCTGTAAGCTGATAAATCCCAGAATTTTCTTCTGAAATACATCCCTGGTTAAACTTTTCCATGGAATTAACATTGGCATCTTTCCTCAATGTATCACCAGGTAGTTTGGCTCTGATATTCAAAGTGAGTAAGAAGATGTAAAGGTTAATAAACAACATCCCATCATTTACCTGGGAAATGAGACAGATTTTTGTTTTCTTAAAATAATGTTCATTTCAGGTATAGTTTATTATAATTATTATAATTTATTTTTCAGGTATAATTTGCAGCGAACTCTAGATTTATAAGCAGGAATTCTATTCCCTGAGTAAGGCAGGTGTGGGATTTCCACCCCAGGCACCTGCAGATATTTAATCAGGATGTTTTCACATTTATAATTTATACACAATAATTTCCCCACTGTGTTTTGGTGCACAGAATTTCATGTTTAAATAAAAGATGTCAAAACCTCAGTCAGAAATCTCCCAGTGCCTCTCCTTCCCACTGACACCGAGGTCACTTGATGGAGCCAGGAAATAAATGAAAATCAGATTTTACACATGAAGATGCCCCGGGATTGAGAATCCTGGAAAAAAAAAATAGAGAAAGGAGCAACTTGTGTGGAAAATTGCTGTTTGCATTTCACATCTGCAAATGTTCCTCTTCAGGGGAGATGCAAAACCAGAGCTGCTGTGATGAGATTTCTCAGGGGGTTAGCAGGGGGAGGCAGAATTTCCCTGCAATTCTTGGCATTTTATCTCTTGGCGAGATAAAACCCTGGCAATGCTATCAGGAAATGTCATTTATATCAACTGAGATGAAAACACTGTCAGGACAACTCAACCTTATTTACTGTTATCCAAACTCATGTACAAAGCAGGTTCTGATATTGGCACCGAGTTATTCCTCTGGAGAGCTGGCCTGTGTCACCCTGAATATCCTAAAATCAATTTTTAAAAAAATATCTGGAAAGAAAAACACAAGATTATTTTGCTGCATTGCAGTCCTGACATGAAAAACTCCACTTTTATAGTTGTTGTTATTGGTACTGATTTTGCTATTCTTATTTTATGGCTCAGCAGAGGAAAAGGGAGGTGAATCCACAGGTTTGGGGAATATTTTGCTTTAATATTTTCCAGGACTGATCTTCAATGGTCACATTATTGTGCAGGTCTGATTTATGCCAATAAAAGTTTTTGAAGCTGAAAATCTTGAGAAAACCTTTTAAACTGGGCAGCAGAATTCAGCCAACAGCAACAGAAACATCCTCCAAATTTTAGCATCCCAGAGAATTGTAGAGAACAGATATCTTACAGATTTGGGGAGTATTTTTAAGAGGGAATTTCCATCAAATTAAATGTTTCTTGTAATGATTTTGTCCAATAAAGCCAGTGACCCTTCAGTTCTGTATCCTCACTGCTCATCCCCAGGGTGAATAATGGTAAATTCAGTTTGCAACTACAGGAAATTCAAGAGTTTTTCACTGTTGTTATTTTTATTTAATTTACCCTTCTAAGTACATTCACACAATGAGGCTTTTCCCAGCCAAAACTATTGAATTTTATTTAATAAAAGCAAGAAATGACAATGGTAAAAATGCAGGTATTATTCAGACTAGCAAATAGTGAGAGTTTCTCCAATATCTCACTCTATTTTAATTCAAGGTGCCACAAAAATTGCCTAGAAAAGCTAAATACTTTTTCCTACTGGAGCCAAAACAATTCCCAAGTTTATTCTGTTTATAACGCACAATTCCTGTGGATCAGAGCGCTGAATAGACAACGAATTCACGTTTGCAGTATCGGATTATTTGTTTCTGAAGCCAAAATACAAAAACAAATGATGCCCCGCTGGTTTCATGCTACGGGCGAGCAGGAGGAGGAGCTGTTGAGCAAGGAATTCTTTTTTCCCAGTTTTCCAAGCGGAAAATTATCCACTTTACTCCCAAACCTGGCTCAGAAATCGCTTTTTATTCCTTTAACAAGTGACCAGAAGCCTGAGGTCGTCCGCCAGCAAAACCAAAACGAAACAGGTGCCGATATCCCGAATATTGGTGATGCTTTTATTGCTGATTTCCAGCGTTTAAAAGAATCCGAGGATGCTGAAGTTCTGCTTCTCCCATGGGAAGAGCTGCTGGAGTGCAGAACCAGCCCTGCAACTGGATTTTTTGGCTCAATAATCCCTGAATTTTGCACTAACCTGGTGCAGAATTGTTCTGGATTCACATTTAAATTCACGTTTAATGGAGCAGGCAGCTCGCTCCAAGGGCTGCGTGTTCCCAGAGCGGCCCCATCCCATTTTTTAGTGCCTTCCCATCCCAGTTCCCCGGCAGGACAAGGGTGTTCCAACCCCTCCTGAAGGGAAATTCCAGCCCCTCTGAAATTTCAGAGCCCAGGTGCTCCTGGGACCTCTCCTGCAGGATAAAATACCTGGAATTTCATAGAAAACTCATCCTGCACTCCATGTGGAGCATCCTCTGGAGCCTGAATTTTGGGGAAAACTGGGGGATAGCAGAGCCTGGCAGCTGCAGGAGGGGCTGGAAATGATTTTTGGGACTCTGTGGCCTGGGAAAACCTCATTTCCCATCACAATTCCAGGCTCTGGAGCCAAATTGCCAACAGTGAGACACAACTTCCACAGGGGTCACAGTTCCACATTTATACTGCAGTAAAATGACAAATAAATAACGGATTGGTTGGTGGGAGTGAGCAGCATCCTCCTTATTTAAATTTATTTTAATGTAAAATAAATAATAATAACATTAATAGAATTTTTAAATTCATAATAGAGATAGTCATGTTATTATTAGAATTATTACCTACACAGTTTGTAGCTAACAGACAGTGACATTTTATGTTGCAGTACAACGACAAATAATAGATTGGTTGGTGGGAGTGAGCAGCATCCTCCTTATTTTAAATTTATTTTAATGTTAAATAAATAAATAAATAATAAAATTAATAGAATTTCAAAAATCATAATAGCGGAAGTGATAGTAATAATATTATTAGAATTATTAGCTACACAGTTTGTAGCTAATAGACAGAGACACATTTAGATTGAAGTAAAATGACAAATAAATAACGGATTGGTTGGTGGGAGCGAGCAGCATTATCCTCTACAATACACATATTTTATCTTTCCTTAGGTATAAAATTAATAGAATTTCAAAAGCTATAATAGAGATAGTGATATTAATAATATTATTAGAATTTGTGTTGGAAGAGGACTTTAAGGGGCATCTCATCCTATGGGCAGGGACACTTTCCACTACCCCAGGTGCTCCAACCGGGCTTTGGACACTTCCAGGGATGGGGAAGGAAAGGGAAAGAAATTTTTTCCTTTCCTGGCTCCTTCCCCGGCCGCTCCTGGCCTACAACTCCCAGCATGCCCCACACTGCGCCCGCACCGCCGCGCTCCCGCGGGGGCTGCCGGGATTTGTAGTTCTGCGGCGGGGCGGGGGCGGCGGCCGGGACGCTCCGCCCGGGTGGCAGGAGGGCGGGCCGGCGCCGGGCGCGGGGGACACGGGACGCAGGTACCGCGGGCGGCCCTGCCAGAACCACCTCCCGGGCCGATCCGCGGCTCCCAGCGGCGTTCAGGAGGCATCCGGCGGCGGAGGGCTCGGCGCAGCTGCCATCGGCGGGCCCGCGCCCCCGCGGCACGGACGGGGCGCGGCGGAGGGGCCGCCCGGGAGCAGCGGGAGCGGAGCCGCGGGGAGCGGAGCGCGGAGCGGAGCGCGGGGCTCGGCGCTGCCCGGCCGGCCGAGCATGCACTGAGAGAGCGAGCGGCCCCGGGCTCGGAGCCGCCCCGCTGCATGGTGTGGGGAGACACGGTCGCGATAATAAATGATAGAGGATACAATGACTTTGCTGTCTCTGCTGGGTCGGATCATGCGTTACTTCTTGCTCAGACCGGAGACCCTGTTCTTGCTGTGCATCAGCCTGGCCCTGTGGAGTTATTTCTTCCACACGGATGAGGTGAAAACCATTGTTAAGTCCAGCAGGGATGCGGTGAAGATGGTGAAGGGCAAGGTGGCCGAGATCATGCAGAATGACAGGCTCGGGGGTTTAGACGTGCTGGACGCTGAGTTCTCCAAGACCTGGGAGTTCAAGAGCCACAACGTGGCTGTCTACTCCATCCAAGGCCGGAGGGATCACATGGAGGACAGGTTCGAAGTGATCACCGACCTGGTGAACAAGACTCACCCGTCCATCTTCGGGATATTTGATGGGCACGGAGGAGAGGCAAGTGCTCAGCTGGAAAAATATATATATAATATAACAACACCCCCCAAAAAGGGGGGTGCGGGAGGGAGGATGGTTCAGGGCAAGGCGTGGATGTGTTCTCACCCACCAGGTTTGTGTGGTTATGTTGTACATTGTGGGGAGGGGGATTTCCTTGCTTTTTGGAGGGGGGTGGATGTCTCTAAAAAAGGGCTGTGTAATCCTCCCTTCCCTTTCTCCCTCGTTACCCCTTCCGCGCTCAGCACAGCATAAATGTGCCCGTACCCCCTTTGCCCTTCGCGGTAGTAAAGGTTTAATTGAAGGCAAAGCTGTTGGAGGTGGCTCTGACGTGCGTGGAATAACGATGATGAGCACAAACTCCCCGGAGTCATCTTTTGTTACGGCCAAGTGTGCTTGTGATGTGATTTTGGCAGCGGGCTGGCTTCTCCTCCCCACAGATCATCGGCAGAGGTTAACCACCAGCGCTGCTGAAGGATCCTAAAGCGTGTTTGTGTGTGTGTGTATAAAATGTGCTTTCAGAAATTCCCTCTCCCAGTGAGCGAGCCGAGCCATGAGCATCGTGTTTGGGAATTGTGTGGAGTTTTTATGTCATTACAACGGCGCTGTCCCTTCCCTAGTGGAAAGGCAGCAGAACTGGCTTTGTGGCACTCGGTGGTGTTTCACCTCTCCGCTTTTTCGGGCAGGGCGATCTCCTCCACATCCGTGCTGGGTGATGATCCCAGCTCGCTGGGATATTCCCTGGGTTGCGGATGACAAAATTATTGGAGCTGCGGCTTCCTCTGCCTTTAGGATGTGGTGCTGCCACGCAGCTTTTGGCGTGGCACAAGGCACGCGTTTCGTAACTGGTGGGAGAGAGGACGAGGAATTTGTCCTTGTGTGGCAAATCGGCTCCAGCAGGATTCCTGCTGGCTGGGAGAAGAGAGAACCCGGTGGGATGATGGAGGGAAATGCTGGGAATTCGGTGTGACAGGGACAGCCTGGGTGTCCATCCAGCTGCTGCTCCCCCAGCTCCAAGAGTGAAAATCCTTCCTAGAAAAGCTCTGGCAGTGCCCAGACCTTGCCGGGGCACAGAGGTGGCGGCAGGTGCTGCCCTGCTAAACCTGGAAGGGCCGCCTGGAAAATCCAGGCCGTGAGCTCAGCACGGGGAACGCCGCCAGGCTGGGAAGGGACCCGGGCTCCCCTCACAGACTCAGCTGCTCTGCCCCCTTCAAATTAACGCGAACTCTTTGGATATTGAGAATTGTCGGCTTCATAAAAAGTGCTGCTGGTGTCTGAGCGCTGTTCTGGGGGGTTTTTATCTGTTTTCAGCTGTGCCAGCTCCTCCTGGCATTCTCGGGCCGCTTCGCCATCCCTTGGGCATTCGAGGAACGCGGGTGGCGATGTTGATGTGTCCCAAAGTGGTTCCACAGCTTCTCCTGGAGGAACAGGAGCCCTGAGCACTTCACTGGGGACATCTGGCTCTTTTGTGGCCAGGAGGGAAGGTGCTGGGGCTGTGCCTTTGTGTAAAGTGAGTTTCCTTTGGGAACGAGCAGCCCAAACAATTGGGGAAGTGTCTGAGCGGTGTTTTTAAACAGAGTATATTGCGAGGTTGTGGGATCCGGTGTGAAAAGGGTGGGGGGATCTGATTTCTTTCATTAATTTTGTAGCTTGCCCTGCACGAGACTGCAAGCTGAGGGTATTAAATAACCCCCAGCCAAGCCAGGGAATGTTGGTATTTCGCTGATGTGCCCCGCAGATATCGCCTGCTTTGTTGTGCATCTTGAAACTCCATCCGTGGGATGCATTAATGTTGGAGCCGTGCAAAACTCATTGGCCTTTTGTGTTCTGCTGCCTCAGAACTTGCTCTGATGGATTCAGTGGCAAAGTACAGGGAGGTTTTTTAGCTTTGAAAGGTTCAGCAGAACTCTCCACGAATCTGTCTAAATTTAGCGGTTTATAAATGTATCCGTCTCGCATCTGTTATTCATAATGGAATCCTAAGTGTTCTTCATGGCCTTTACTCCTACAAAAGTTGAGGACCTAATTAGTTTCAAGTTTTAAATTTTAAGTAGAACTGTTCCAGAAGAACATGAACTGTGTGCTGTGCGTACAGCAAAAAAAGAAATAATGAAGAACAGGTTGTATCCCAAGCAGGTTTTGTAATTTTGAGTAGCAAACGAGGGAGAAGAAATAAAAAATTATGTTCTTATTTAATCCCTAGTACATAATTCCGTATTTTAAGTCTCTATTTGAATGGGGGTTTTGTGTGTCTTAATTTAGTTTAATTTTTTAAACCCATAAAATACTCGGTGAAACACATTATCTACGCACGTAGCAAAGCCTTTGTGAAGGTTAAATTTTCCATATGGGTTCCCAGTATATTTATGTGTATTTAAAGAATAAAGAACAGCTGATCCCTGGGGTTATGTGTGAAACAAACTGTTTTATATGGGGAAAAATTTGTTTTTCCAAACAGCCAATACCAGAAATGAGATGCCAGATTAATTATTTCCAGCTATATGCAAGGGAGCCTGTCTCCATTAATTACTTCCTGCCATATCCCATTGAAGTGGAAGGATGGAGGAGCATGATTCAAGCAGCTTCAATTCCTGTGCACTGCTAATTTATGAAGATTTCTGAGTTCTGCTTTCATAGCGCCAACATTTTGCATAAACTCTACTTTTCTCTTATGTAATTTCCTCTTCCAGCTTCCAGTTTTAGCCTGGATAGGTTGGCAGCCATTGCTTTGGATTTTGTGGGTGGCTTGAGGAGAAAGGAATAAGCAAAAATAATTATTAATGCTCTGGTTTGTTGCAGTAACTTCTGAAAGGCAAGAATATTTCAGAGAGAAGATGGGATGTGGGGTGTGTAGTGCAATCTTTTAATAAAAGTTTTTCTTGGACATATAATAGTAATGATGATGATAATTATGATGATAATAATAATAATCAGAACAGGTAGAGGTCAAAGAAGTAGATTTAGAAAGAATAAAGAAAAGTTGCTGCCTGTTGTCTCACTGAATGACTTTGGCCAAAGGATCACCCTTCAAGGTGATTGAACTTAAAAAAGAAAATATTTTCTGTTCTCCATTAGCTTCTTTTTAAGGTTTAAAAATGGTTTGAATGGTTTGGGTTTTTTCCGTGCCCTTTTTCCTTTATTTAGGAATTTTGGGGCTGTCCAGGCTGGAAGATGGAGCATTGTCAAACTTCACAAATGACGAAATAACAAATGATGAGCTGGGAAGCTGAGCAGAGGAAAGGCTGGCTGCTTAATGAGAATGATTTCCCCATTTTAACTACCATTTACTCTCAAATATTTAAGGTTTAAGCACGCAGTTTAATGAGATCTCAGCATTAGACAAGGGCAAAGTAGCTCAGCTCCCATCTGCAGTTTTATAGTTATGGCTCTGCTGTAAATCACTGGTTTTTTCCTAACCCTGTGGGGTGAAGGTTTTAAAAATAATTATGGTAATAGATAGTACCTTCCCCTGCCTGGGCTTGTTTGCAGTCATAAACGGATGTGGGAAATTAAAGCTCAGTAACTGTCTCATAAAAAATATCTCTTTTTATTTCCCTCCACCTCCTGAACGCAAGACTTGTCCCTCATGATGTGTAGTTGTGGGTAAGAGCTTTTCTTGCATGGAATAATTGGGTTCTGGAGCTGCTGAGCCAGTGTTTTAGGATGCAAAATACACCTTTTTATTTTTATTTTTTAGTCCCAGCATAGGGAAAGGCTGGGGAGCTGGAATGGGGAAGGAAGGAATGCTGTGGAATGGCTGGTGCTCCATGGGGCTCAGGACCTTGATATCAGCAGCACCAAGTGCTGGCAGGAGTCTCTGGTTACTGATTAATTTAGAAAGACAAAAAAAAAAAAAAGGGAAAGGTCAGAAGATTATGGTAGAGAGTCCTGAGGAGCTTCCTGTGAGGCTGTGGAAAAGGGAATGCTGAGGTGAGGTCTGGAGGAGAGGGCACTGTGCCAGCTGTGTTTAAATAAACCTGCTGTGCATTCAAATGCAGCTCTCTGATCTAACAGCAGAAGGTGTTTGTGCTGTGCTGAAAGAAAAGAAAGCTGGCAATTTTACAATTTGAGTGCATTTTTGGGTTTTTTTTAATCTGCTATTCTAATTCCTGCCCCCATCCCTCTGATACTGAACTACTTAAGCAATCTCAGCAATAAAAATTTCTCTATCAGGCTTTTGAGTCAAGGCCATTCAGGATTGATGGCCTGGGATTTTATAAAAGATAGGAATAAATCAAACAACAGCTCTGGATGTTACAGCCCAGTTGTAAGGTGAAGTCTTTGAGGGTTTGCAGTTTTTAAACAGAAACTGCTGGCACGGTTTTCCTTTTTTAGTAATTTCCTTTGGTTTCTAACCTAGAATACCCTGCAATGTGCTCAAAAGTTTGAATAAATATTTACATAGGTGAGGTCATGTTGATAGGCAAGTCCTAAATCTGCTTTTGAATTCCCCTCCAGTGGCCTAAAATACAAGTCAGAAATGATCTATAGGAACATTCCTGTCATTTGGTTTCGTTTCTCTAAGTTTTATTCTTGCATGTCATGCTCCAGGATTACGATTTTTCACCCTACAACAGCATGCTGATTCGATTTAGGGTTAAACTCTACGCTCATTTGCTGTACAAAAATTGATTAAAATGCTGTAAAAAGCTGTAATTGGAAGGAGGAACTTTAATTGCTGCCATTCAGGGCTGCTTCATTGGGTGTAGGATTGAGCCTTTTTTCAATTTTGATAAAAATCAGGAAGTCAATTAATTTTTAATGTGTTTTGCCAGCTTTGTTTTAATCGGTGTTTCCCTGCCTGGGCTCTCAGGCTGCCGACAGATTGCCACTGGTTTAATAAAATCAATTTTGATGATGAGATGCTTTCAGATTATGAAAGTCATTGAAGTTTTCCCCGTGAACTTGAGGAGCTCAAGATTCCTCCACGGGACATGTTTGTGTTGGGAATTTCTGTGGATGGGGAGGGAACAATCTCAGAGCAGGGGGATTTTCATAATTTCTGTTCCATAGCTCAGGAGTCAGTGGGATTTTCATCATTTCTGTTCCATAGCTCAGGAGTTTGGATATTTTTGTGTTTAATAGTGTGAGAGAAAAAAAAAATATTCACGTCCTCTGTCGTGTGGGTTAATTAAACCAGCAGATTGCTCTGCCTCCAATGTCGTGTTTCCAGCAGCTCTTTTTGGAGCAGAGTAGGATTTCTCCTCCCTCCCTTTTTGCTAGAAACCCAAATATTTATGGTGTAAATTGTGCCTTAAAACTGCGATTTGGCTTCTGGCGGTTTCACTTTTGAAACAATCTCTTGGCACGTGGCTGCTGTGTTTTGCTGCTGTCTGGTTTTTGCTGGTGGCTGCAGTTTCCTGCAGCAGTTTTGGCACTGTGGGATGTCCCATGCTCATGGCAGGATTCCCATGAGCTGGATCTGGCACTTGTAAATTTTGTTTTCTTCTTCTTCTCAGGACTTTTCAGCTCTGCCCCTCTTCATCTGGGCTTTTGTGTCTTCCTCAGCACACAGGGATTGCCTGTGCTGAAGTGAAATTCCACCTTTCCTCAGCCCCAGGAGCCTTTGGACGTGTTGATCTGCTCAGAAATGAGTGGGATCGTGCTGTGAGATCAGGCAGGTTTGGGGATCCATCCCTGGAAGTGTCCAAAGCTGGGTTGGACAGGGTTTGGAGCATCCTGGTTTAGTGGGAGGTGTCCCTGCCCATGGGATGAGATGAGTTTAAGGTCCCTTCCACCCCAAACCATTCTAGGAAAGGCAATCCAGAGGTACCTGGCACTAAGTTTTCTTAGGTCTCAAGGTTCAGGTCTTGCTCTTCCCTCAGAGCACAGCATAGAAACACTGGCGAATCTGGGAAAAGGAACAAAATGCTCGTGTGCTCCTCCTGCTTTGAATCTCTGCCCTTGCAAGGAGACTTCCCAAACCTAATTTAAGGGCAGCAGCTGCTCTAATTATGCACAGAAAGTCACACGCCTCTTGCTCCAATTTTTCACTGCAATATTTGGTAAATTCTCGCAGTTTAAGTGAGCTCACCACCCTTTGGGCCCTACTGCACCCCTGCTCTGTGCCCCACACAGACTCTTCACCCCCATTCCTCATCCCTGCTGCTCCTGTGGCCACACTTTTGTCCCTCATCCCACAAACACTCAGGAAATGCGGTGTCCCAAGGAACTGTGCCCTCCTGGGATGGATTGTGTGCTTTAAAACAGGTTTAGAGCTCCAGGTTCCCTTTGGCTGCTCCTCTTAGTTCACCAGCAGTGCCTCTGTCACCAGATCCCAGCTGGCCAGACCAGTTCCTCTGGCTCAATCCTAGCCCAGGATTCTTCCGTGTAGGAGAAGGTCATCAACATTTAATGACCCTTCTTCTTTATGAGCTTGTAGAGTTTCACTTCACCCAGAAGGTCCTGGAACAGCAAAGGCTACAGATAAGGCAATTCCAAAAGGAAGTTTTCATCCTGACAAAAATGTCTGTGCTGGATCTCCAGGCTGTTGTAATTTGTGTGTAAAATCAGGAGTTGTAACAAGTTGCAGATTTTTTTCCCCCTTTTGAGCTGTTTTATGTGCTTTTACTCCTGTCTTTTAGCTGGTGTTTAACACTTCAGCTGGTGGTTTTATTAAAGCAGTTTAAAGCTCATGCCAAAAGTAGGTTTCATTTGAAAGCAGCATAGCTTTGAAAAAATGCAAATTTCATTACAGTTTACGAGAGAAAAAAGGTTTGCAGGCGCCAGAATACTGACAAATAGTCAGGGTAAGTAAGACTGGTGAGAATGGTAAATTTCAGTTTAAATAACTGCTCATTTATGCTGTGAAATTGATGTTTATATTGCAAATACAGCTTGGACCAGATCAGGCCTGATCCAGGAAGGATCAAGGGAAATATTTTGGTTCTACTAAAAACCAAAAAGAACAGAAAGTCATTGTTAAGAGCAGGCTCTCAGGGCTGGAGTGGTTTGCCATCAAATAATGCGGCTGGAGGAGAAATCCACCTTTGTTTATACTCCTGTGGAAAAGCCATCCCAGAAAAGCAGCTGGTGGTGGATACACTGAGCTGGGATCTCCGGATCTGGGTGTTGTGTGAGGAGCAGAGTGGACAAAGGGGAAGGAGGGATGAGCAGAGTGGACAGAGGGAATGAGGGATGAACAGAGTGGACAGAGGGAAGGAGGGATGAGCAGAGTGGACAAAGGGAAAGAGGGATGAGCAGAGTGGACAGAGGGATGAGCAGAGTGGACAGAGGGAAGGAGGGATTAACAAAAATGGACAAAGGAAAGAGGGATGAGCAGAGTGGACAAAGGGAAAGAGAGATGAGCAGAGTGGACAGAAGGAAGGAGGAATGAGGGATGAACAGAGTGGACAGTGGAAAGGAGGGATGAGCAGAGTGGACAAGGGCAGGGAGGAAGGAGCGTCATTCTTTGGGTCAGGGCTGTAACCAAGCCCCTGGAGCAGTGTGGCAGCACAAAGGACTGTCCTGCTGCTCCTACAAAGTGATTGTGATGCTGAAACATCGCCTGCTCTCATCATCTGTGACCTTGTCTGCTCCCCAGCTGTGGGAGCAGCTGACATCTCCAGCCACACAATCAAAGGATGTGTTTTCACTGCTAAGCCACATCGCAATTAGCCACGGCTCCTCATGTGGGCAAACCTCAAAGCTCCCCCGGAGAAATGAGCGCTTATTTGCATTTACTTTCAGCACCAAAATGTTATCCCTTGCAAATTTGCTCATTGTCATAAGTGTTGATAAAGCCTTTTTTATTTTTTTTCCCTCGAAATCCCCTTCAGGGGTAAACATTTGATTTTATTAAGTTCTGGTATAATAGCTGAAGCTGTCATACAGCACTGCTTTCAATCAATATGCTTTTTAATGTAATAAATCTCTTTACTTTTTCATTCTCTTCCCCAATAGAAAACTGCTGGAGGGTGTGAAACATTTCTTCTGAGGGAAAGTGTGTGGCCCATAATACAGCTCTGTGCTGTGCCACTTCTTTAAACTTGATTTTAAATGGAAATGTGATTTATTTCCAGGTAATGTGTGCATGCACTGCATTTTCCCTGGAATGTATGCTCCCTTCAAACAAACTCTGAGGTATTGAAATATCTGATTGTGGTTGGCATGAAATAAAATCTCTGTCCAAGGCTGTGTGCTTCAGGAATGAAGTGTGGGAGTAGGAGGAAGGGGAGAAGGAAACATGCTTGTCTCCTTAGTGTTTTTGATGTTTATACCCCTGAGCTTTTGTCTGCTTTCCTGTTTTGCAGTGTGAATGTTTTTTCTGATTTTTCTAGCTTTTTGTTGTTATTACTCAGGTGGTTTTGGAGATGTCTAGGACATTATGTAGGATGTAGAAGGTGCTTTTCATGTTGGTTTTTTTTTTTTTTTTTTAAACATATGGCATATTTGTGATGTGGTTCCCGTGGTTTTATTTCTGCTGGGAGGCAGGGAAGTTGGGCAACAGTCTGGATAATCTGACCAAACAAGACTAGTTTTTCATTGCATATTTATTCCTAATTATCTGAAGTTTGGTCTTTTTTGGTGTGGAAGGAAAGGAGAGTTAGACCAGGAGAAGTAGGGAAGGCCAATCTCCAGTTCCCAAGAAGAAAGAAGCAGCAACCCTGGGAAGGAGACAGTCCCATTTCCCCAAAGTGGATGTAAGTCAGGGATGTGCACTTCATGGGGAAATTCCAAAGTGATGGAATCCATCCAATGCCTGAGGGGCTGGATTTATGTGTGAGGTGATTCCTGTGGTCGGGATGATCCTGGTTTTCCCTCATTGCTGGATTTGTGCGTGAGGTGATTCCCATGGTCAGGATGGGTTCTCCTTCACCCTCAGTGCTGGATTTGTGTGTGAGGTGAGCTCTGTGTCAGGATGATCCTGATTTTCCCTCAGAGCTGGATTTATGTGTGAGGTGATTCCTGTGTCAGGACGGGTTCTTGTTCGCCCTCAGTGCTGGATTTGTGTGTGAGGTGATTCCAGTGCCCAGAATGATCCTGGTTCACCCTCAGTTCAGGATTTGTGTGTGAGGTGATTCCCATGCCCAGGCTGATCCTGGTTTTCGCTCAGTTCTGGATTTGTGTGTGAGGTGATTCCCATGCCCAGGATGATTCTGGTTTTCCCTCATTGCTGGATTTGTGTGTGAGGTGATTCCATGCCCAGAATGATCCTGGTTTCCCCTCAGAGCAAGCTGAGGGAAGCAGCAATCCCCAGGTTTTGCGGGTGCTCCTTTGTGCTCTCCAAAACCCCTTCCAGTGCTTTTATATTAATTATATTCCAGTGTTGTAACTCTGGGAGCTGGGGGCACTAAATTTTGCCCTCTTTTTCCTACCCACATCCCTGTTTTCCTGGCACAAATTCCAGCTGCTGTTGCTCAGGACAGAGGAAAGAAAGTGTGGGAGCAGCTGCCAGCTCCATGGTGCCACTTTGTTGTGACAGGTAAAAGAATTATTAAGAAAGGCCTCATAAAATCAGGCCTGCTCTGCTAAATTGCCAGAGTTAGCCTGTCACTTCTCCTAAGTAATTTGCAAATTTTCATGCAAAAACAATCTTAGTATGAAAACTCGTTAGCATAACAACCTACTCCTGAGTTAAAAACCAAATGTACCTGCAATAACAAGGGATTTGTCCCATGAGAATCAGTAAAGAAAATGTGTA
The DNA here is from genome assembly GCA_021534815.1 of Acrocephalus arundinaceus. NCBI lineage: Eukaryota > Metazoa > Chordata > Aves > Passeriformes > Sylviidae > Acrocephalus > Acrocephalus arundinaceus. Next base: position 14,840,489 of record JAJEOU010001709.1, read on the forward strand.
AACAATCCCAAGAATACAGAGATTTTGATAGACAGGTAGAGTAACTTTTACTAACCAACAGAGTAATTGGCAAGAAAGCTATTAACCAATTAAAGTTGCACACAAAGTCCGTAAAAACTGTATAAAATGAGGTGTGAAAATAAAGAATTGGCTTTTCCTGCATGAAGATCATGGAGTCTCAGCTAACTTATTGCAATACCAGTTGGCATCACCACAGCAAAGCAAAGCCCCAGGCAGCCCCACCATAAATTTTAATGTCAGGTGCTGCTTGATTTACAGAGAATTTGGGGTGACACTCCCTCATTTTCCCTAATGTTTGTGCTGTCATACAAAAAGCATCCCTGAAGTTTGACTTTTTAAAAAGCCTTAGGACTGCAATCCCAGGAGCAGTTTGGGAAGTGAAGTAATGACGGAATTCTCAGTGGATGACTGCTGCATGAAAGATTTGTAAGCCTTGGCAATTAGGAAATTGTTGCTGAGGTTAATGGGGATATTATTTTTAACTTTGAGGGCAGGAGCAATCTCCTGCCTCCGGGATAGAATTATTTCAATCAGTGCTTTAAATGAGCACTTTCTGTGATGGTTTAAATTGACAAACATTTAAATCATCAACCTGAATTCTTTTTTAGGTGTTATATACCCTGATATATTGCTTCATAATATTTTTATTTTGCATTGAGGCAGAATGGTATTTACTACCAATGTTTACTTGTGTGAGGTTGGGGTTTTTCCCTGTTTTTTTTTCTTTTTTGTGGATATTGCTGCTCTAAGTAAAAGCAGAATGAAAAGCTAAATAAGAAGCTCAATACTGTGATGAGATCAGGAACCTGCTCTCAGACTCTATTTATAACTGGAATTAGAGACAGACAAGAATTGGAAGTAATTCTGCTCAAGGTAACTACATCTTCAAAGAGAATGATGGCAAAATAGTCAATTATTTTTAAAAACACACATTTTTTCCTGCTTTTAGCAGAAACTCCTGGTAGGAGCTGGTTACCACTTCAATAACTCTATTTTTCTTCAACATTCACAGGCAAATACATGCTGTTTACATCTATTATTTTAATTAATTATCACATTAGGGTGATAAGTGCATATTCTCAGGCTTTGAGAAATAATTTTTTTCAAGAGTTTTATTTTTAAACATTTTTTCCTTTAAAAAAAAAGCAATTTCTTTGCCTTTTTATGTTGTATCACAGCTCCAGGCAGGAGCTGCTCACTGGGTCTGGCTGCAGCACTGCATGTGATGAGTACAAGAATACTCCAAGTAAATTTAGGGACTCTCTTGAGATATATTGGAGCACTCCAGGCTTTTAAGCTGCCCCAGTTGGAGTTTGTGTATTCTGAAGTGTCCATGTAAACATTCAGCTGAGAGAGCTGAACTCCAAACAGCCTCTGATGCCATGGCAGAAGAGCCAAAGAAAGAGTTTCCAGCTGCAGATTGGAGTGAGCTGTGTCAAAGGCAGGTTTTAAAAGCTTTTTTGGCATGCTGGTGTCCATCTTATTAAGGAAAAACCTGCCAGGGAGGGAAGATGGTGTGGATGAGTAATAGGAGAGGCTGTAACCTCAAACCTATTAGAGAAAAGAGGTATTTTTACTGGAATGTTTTGTTGCTGAGTTTCCCAGCACCTCCAATTGACAGGAAAGCTAAATACAATTCCAGTGGCAAACACCATTCAATTGGGATTCTTTTTTTAATACACAAATTGAAAACCTTGCCATTTTTCTGTCACAGTGGCTTTACTTGACTTCACTGGACCTCTGACTGAAAGTCACTCAAAAGTGGGTCACAAAAACATATTATACCTCTGTGAACAGGTGTTTCCAGCTCATTTTACAGGCTCAAATTTCTGCTTATGTCTCTTGGCTGCTCTCACACACTGAAAATAGAAATTTGTAGCCCCTCTCCTGTTTTCTCCCAGGTGCAACTGCTCTGGTTTTTTTTTTGTCAGACACCCCCTGTGTGCCTTCTGTTATTTAATGTGACACCAGCACCTTCCTGCTGGGCTTTGCAGGCCCCAGGTTCTTCGTTTAATGTGATTATTAAGAAATTAATGACCTGGCAGCACCAATTCCTATTCCAAATCGTGGATCTGGGTGGTTTTTTCACACCAAAATGAGTTCCTGAGAAACCTTGATTTGAACCTGGGCCAAACCCTGAGCTGTCAGTCGTGTTTTAGGTGCATTTTGGTTTGAAACAGAATTTTTGGTTCAAAAATCATCCAAATAGCCAGGCAGGGGTGCCAGGTGAGGTGTGGTAGTTTCAGGACACCCAAAAGTGAATTTACCCCAGAATTTCCAGCCCTTCTCTCTGAGAGCATCATCCCTGTGCTCACCTGTTCCTCGGGAAAAGGACTTGGTGTTCCCTCTCCTTGCCAGCAGGAGCCTTTCCATGCAGGCAGGATATGAAAATTTGGTATAATTCGCCCTCTCTGGAGCAGCACAAAGGAGAATCTGCAAGAAATGAAAGTGTTGCCTTCAGCTGAAGGGCTGCAGGTGCTGCAGTGTGGGTTCCTGGGGCTGCACTCTTTCTTCTCTCTCATTTTCTGCTGTTGGGAGTTAAAAACATGCCCTGGAAAAACGAGAAATCTCCTGCAAGCTTTTGATCCAAGAGCCCAGCTCCTCAGAGAATGGGGATGTGGGCATCAGTGTGCTCTGATTTAAATAAAGAAAAAAAAAAGTTAAATTAGGGAACATAGCAGGGTTTATTCTTCTCATAAAAACACCCCAGAAGATCAAGTTAAGTGGTTTTTTGGTTTTCACTTTCAAAGTTACCTTAATAAAACATATAAGGCCGCCTAATCTGTCTTGAATTAAAGTTGTGTATTGCAAGGAAACTGCTCTTAGCAGAGAGAGGCTTTTCAAGGTGACCAGGGACGAGCTGGGAACAATAAAAAGAAATTAAATTAATTACATTGTGAGTGAGGTTGCCTGGGTTTTACCCTGCCTCTGTACAGCCACATGAGGAGAGGAAATCAAATGAAAAAAGCTGAACAGGATTTTATTTTTGCCTAAAGCTCAGACAACTCCACGCCACAGGAAGGAACCCACAGGCATTATTTTTGTGCAGCAAGAATCGGTGACATGTTAGGGGGAAAAAAAAGATAATGAGTGGTCAAAAGCAGCAAACATGTAAATATTTTGTAGGGAGAAGTAATTAGTGGTAGGAATGAGCTCACACCCAGCCCCAGCTGCCAGAGGATCTTGATTCCCCAATAAACAGTTTGAAAACACATCAGTGGTGCCTTTTCTCCTGCACTCATTAAGCTGTTCTGCCCAGGAATGGCATTATTGAAATGTCAGGGTTCAAGAGCCTGCCAGGAAAGTATGTTTAGAGCAGGGAAATGCATCAAAACACTCCAGCAAAGCTTTTTTTTTTTTTCTTTGCTCTGGTGCCTCTGCAGGTGGCCACATCCTGGGAGCCCAGCTCCCATCCCTGCTCTTGGGGATTTGTGGGAGCAGCAATTGTGGAATTCTCACTGCTCCCTGCACTTCAGCATCAGGTACAAGGCCAGTGTTGACTTGACTCTTTCAGGTGTGATGGTTTTCAATATCTGAGGCCATCTGAACTCCTGGAGTTAGGAAACATTTGAATTAGATCTCATTTGCAGCAACTTGCTGAAGAGTAGAGCTGTTGTAAAGGACCAAAGTCAGGCTGGATTGAAGTGCCAGGGGCATTCCTTGAGTACCTGTAAGGTGGATGTACCTGGCAGTGGGACTTTCCTATCCCTGCAAGAGCTTGACTTCTTCGTTTTTTAAAAAATAAACTGAAAATCTCAGCAGTCTAAAGGGGGAGGTTTGAAGGGAAGTTTCAAAAACACCAGTGAAACAAGTGAAGTCCTTTCCTTTCTACAGAAAACCAAAAGCAATTCATTTGTTTAATTGAATTTTGGTAAAGAGAAGAATGTCTGGGTTAAATTCTGCTCCGTGCAAGAGATTTTAGTACTAATTACTCGTTCTGTGGGTATTAGGTTTTCTTGTTTTATATGCAGCTTTTTAAATCCTCGTGTCTCAAAAACTGAATTCTAAATGGAAGTTACCAGCCTGGATTTCGATGGGTTTGAAGCGTGGATGGGGAAGTTTGCAGAGCGTTATCTCTGGATTTCATCAGAGTTAGTAATGCATTTTTCTGGACAAGGAATTTACATAGAAATTCATGTCATGAATCAAGCGTGGGGAGAAGCATTTGTGGGTCACTGTGTGGATGTGAACAGCAGCAGCACAGGCTCCAAAATGCTCCGTTCTATTGTAAGAGCAGCTTGATTTTTTACCCTGAAAATCTATTTAATAGAGGTTTATTAACAGCTGAGAAGGCTCATCTTAAAGTAAAAACAGCTCTTCCATCTGGATGTTTAAGAAATAACCTGAACAACCTGGGCTAGTGGAAGGTGGGAATGTTAAAGATCCTTCCTAACCCAAACTGTTGTAGGATCAGTGATTTTTAATTTATTTATTGTTTATAAGTATTCAGATTGACTGTAAGGGATGCTTATCCTTGCTGTGCCAAGGCAGCTGGAGGTGGGAAGCTTGTTGGAGTAACTTCGTGCTCCCGTTTTGTAAAGGTTGCTTGAAACTTGCCCTAAAAAGTGAAATTCATCAATTTTTCAAATTGCCCATACAGGGGAAAAAAAGTGTAGCTTTATCTTGGCTGAATAATTCATGGCTCCCTGGATGTAATCCTGATGCACTGCAGCTTTTCCCACTGCAGCTCCCAGATCTCCAGGCTGCTTCCCTTGCAGGGCATTGATCTGGATGAAATGGAATCAGAACTTGGAGACCAAAAAAAAAAAAAAACCCAAGATTTAGCCAGGATAGGAGAGATGAGAAAGGGCAAAAAGAGGCTGTGGCTGCAGCTGGATCCAGTTCATTCCTGGGGTTTTTTTGGGATGTCCAACCCTGTTCCAGCCCTGTTGCCTGTCCTCTCCTGGTTCCCCAGCTGGTGTTTTCAGCCCCTGCTTGGCTGACAGAAGCTGAGTGGAATGACAACAATTTCTGATGTCAGGGAACACCCTGGAACCTGCTCAGAGGCTGCTGAACTCACAAGTGTCAATCCAGCAAAACAAAAACAGGGGGAAAATGTGAAGGAAAACCCAGCTAAAAAAGGCTGGTGCCCTAAGGAGAAAAGGTGGAGATTCCTGTAACAAAAATTAAAAATACTCGAAGGAAACATTGTGATGTTTCCCCAGCTGCAGGGGGAAGAAGAGAACAGGAGGTCCCACTGAAAATTTGCCATTTGGAGCTGCCCATGCACAGAATTTATCAGAGCCAAACATCAGGAGTTGAAGTCAAACCACGTAGGAGATGAAAAACCTGTGGGCATTATTGGTGTTTAGGTCTATCGGTCAAGAGGGTGTGGAAGATTTGTTATTTTAAGTTGTTCCAAGTGAAAAACGAGATTGGCTGAGCTTTTGCCCATGGGTGATGTTCCTGCCACTGAAATGGGGTGGCGATCCCAAAACCTCCCCTCACTGATCCTCCTGCTGGAAACCACAGCTGGCTTTGCAAATGTTTTGAGGAGCTGTTGTAAACACGAGCCTTTAAAATCATTTGTGTATCTTGGATTTAGTAGCCCTCATCTGGAATTAATCTCGTTTTAAGATACGAATTCTCCTCAGAGAAATGATGCAGTTTAATTTTTAAAACGTGGATGTGATCATTTTATACTCATACTCACTTTATTCTTATTTCATATTCACTTTATACTCATTTCATACTCATTTTATTCTCATACTCTGATTATTTGATCTTTCTCAACCCCAGTAAATAACTGGGTTTTCTTGTAATGCTTCAGTGTTGTTTTGGGTAATGACCATCCTGTGGCAAATATAATACAGAGCTCAGTGCACATTTCCTTTTTGAAAAGTTAATGTTTGAAAAACTTCCAATTATTTCCATACTGAAGGAAGGTAGAAAAGAAGAGAAAATTCTGCTGAAGTATAAAGGCTGTTAATCTCTAAGAACTGCAGGGTTTCAGTCTCAATTTGATTCTACTGTACCAAAACCAAGTTGTGATTACTATTTAAAGTTTCTGAACCACTCCAGAAACCATGCAGATGGAAATTTTTCTTTAATTTTTAATTTAATTTTTCTTTAATCAACTGAGCAGCTGTGTTGCAAACAAACATCTCATTCCAAGATCTGTGGCAATACACTTTTTGGGAATGACCATCACAGCTGTGATGCAAACTGGAGGAACTTCCTATCAGAGCAACTCTGCCTGCAAATTAATCTTACTTTTTTTTGGTATATAGAAATGAAAACAACTTGAAACAAAACCCCGCTGTAATTTGATAATATTTTGACTGCACAAGCAGCTTCCTTCAGCCCTCAGTATAATAAAATTCCAGAATTGCTGTTCCAGGAGGTGTCTGCAGCAGGATCTCTTTGGGTTGAGCTCTTGCTCCTTGTTTTTCCTGGCAGAATGAAGGGGATGTTATTCCCCATCTTCATTTTGCTTTCTCCTACATAAAAACCTTCGTGGCTGTGTGCAGCCCTCACCCTCTGATGGTAGTATTAGAAATAAGAGCTTGACTTGGCCAATATATCAAGCAGCAATCAATTTATTAATTAATACAAAATGGTAAAATGTGAACAAAGCAGTGCTGGGTACAGTGGGGGTTCCTCCTCCAACTGCACCCTGACTGCTGATTTCTGCTGGATTTATTGAGAATATTCATAAGCATTTCTCAGCAGGTTTTTTTCTCTAGTTTCCTACTAATTTCTGGTTTTGAAATCCAATTTCTGTACCCCATTGTGATCAATTCCTACTGGTGACGTTGAATTTCTGTACCTCAGAAGTGTAAATCAGTGAAGTAAATTTGCTTCCCTTGTTCAGAAACAAACATCCATGGTGATGAGGTTCTCAGGACCATAAATCCATGATGGTGAAGTCCAGATTTCCTTCTTCAGAATCTTCAATTTTTACCTTGAGATAAGCTCACTTTTTTCTTTTATTTAGGTGATTACCACTCTTTCTATATATATTCTAAAGCTATAGTTCAAAACTTTTTATTACAAAGCAGCTTAAAGCTTATAACAATTTTATTTTCAAAGCAAACAATAACACTTCTGCATTCTTTTATCTTACATGTTAAAGGTCTATAAAACTCATAGTAATTAAAAAAACCCTTAAAACTTATAATGTGAAAACTTTAAAGCTCACATTATTTACTAATAAGCAAGCAAAATATTTGTCCCAAAGCCTCTTCTGTGCTTTTTCTGTTTATTCATTAAAACTCATTTTTATAACTGCCCCATGGCCTCTTTGCACACATTTCACAACCACAACCACACAGGCCACCTTTTTCTACCTGACACCAAACACAGGCCCACATTTCACAGTGGTAGGGAGAAAATTTCCATATTCTGGGAACACCTCCAGTATCCCAGGGATGGTCACAAATAACCCCTCCCTTGGGCTGCTGTACCAGGGAGAAAATATTCTTTATGGTGCATAAAATCCACTTGGTATTCTTAAATATGCATGAAATGAAACAGATGTTTCTCCCAGGGCAGGGTAATAAAGATATTAATAAATGTATGGAAATAAATGCTTTCCAAGAAATGGGCCTTGCTTTCCCTGCCATGGAGAAAACCTGCAGCAGGAATGCTTGGATATTAGTGAAAAAAAAAGTTAATATTGTCTGAATTTTGGAGTTAAAACATTTGAAATAGTTAGGAAGGCTTCAGGAAGGTAAATACATGGATTTTGGATGCTCTTTTGGAGGAGTGTGTTGCACTTCCTTTAAAAAGATGAAAAATGATGGAGAAGCATTTCAGTCAAGTGTGAAATCCCTGAGTGCAGTGCGTGACACCAGCTCGGGTTCTTCCAGGTCTCACCAGGAAATTTGCCACATTTACAGCCTCCTGCTTTGGGTTTACAGCCAGGCAGTAATTTCTTCCCAAGCTCATCAAAAACAGCTCCAACCACTCTGTATTTCCAGTAGCCTGGATTGCAGAGGTTCTGCTAGATTGACATTTCATTCACCTGCACTAAATTACTTTGCATCAACACACAGCTCTTAAAAATCCTCTCGTGTAGGATTCACCCATTCCTTCACTTTTCCTGCCTGCCCTGCTCCTTCTCCTGTTTTTTCTGGCCACTCAGAACGCTTCAGCTAAACTTTTCTCTCTCTGTTAGGTTAATTCTCTGTGGATTTTTGCTTCCTCCGCTGTGCTAAAAAAAAAAGGGGGAGGGGGGTGTGGCATTCCTAATTCCACATTTCCCCTGGGCACTGTCCTAATAAAAACCCAGCAGGGCAGACGTGAAATGAGGTTGGCTTTGTGCAGGTGGGTTGGCACTGCCTCTCCCAAGTCAAAAATTCGGTGTTTTGGGGGAGTTTGCTCTTGTTTATGGACAGCTTTGTCAGGGAAACAAGCAGAGAAAACCCCTGGAGCTCTCCTCAAAATTCTCCACAAATTGTGTGAGATTTGCTGAAGTAAAGGGTAAAAAAATTATAAAAAAGTAAAGGGGGAAAAGAGGGAAAAAGTGAAGTATATCCAGTGAAATGAGCTAAATGCAGGGATTAATTCAGAGCTCTGTCCCAGTAAAACCCAGGTCCTTCAAGGAAGCCCCTTCCTGGGGCTTCTCCTGGGCCACAGCCCCAGCTGTGCTCCTGCGTGACTTTCAAATAAAAATACCTGAATTAATTCATTCCAGAGAGGTGACTGAACCTATAAAATGTTTTTTTTCCTTCTCCCTGAGGTGGCCGTGTCACAGCTCATTTGCTCAAGCTCAAGGAGTACCCAGGATGTGGTTTGGGGGTGCAAAGCTGATCTAAAAAACCAAAATTTCGCTTGCTGCTGCTCCAGCCTTGTTTTTCTCCTGCCCTGAAACTGCTCTGCCCATCAAGAGCAGCTCAGGGAAGCTGAATTGGCAGGAAATTGGGTTCTTGGGGGTTTTTTCCATTTTTTTTTACTCCTGGTATCCCCAGGCAGGAGCCAATCCTGGAGCCAGAGAGGAGAGGGACTTAGCAGGGATCACCTGCACAGACACAAGGGTTTCAGGCACTTCTTTTTCAGAACAACCATGACATAAAAACCTGATTTTCTCACAAATCCTCAAGTGAAGCTCAGTCTTGAGGCATTTCTGTGACTTTCAGTTGTTTCCATGTGGTTTTTACACCTGTGTCTTATCAGAAATATTCTTCCTTTTCCTTTCACTGCCTCCAAGGATTAGCTGAGCTCCTTAATCCTTGGGTTTCCAGGGTTTTTTCTGTATTCTAGATATTTTCCAGATTATTTTCTGTATCAAAGCTGACCTTCTTCTGTATTTATTTTGGTGGCTTTGGATGAGGTTTGGACATTGTGGTGGGTTTGAGTTCTGGGAAGCTGTGGGAGAACCAAGGATGCTTCAGCAACTCCAGAGGGGTGGGGAGGTTTTTAAACAGCAGAATTCTTCCATAATATTTTGGGAAAGGCTGAGTTTGATGGGAAGGAGGCAGGACAGGTGACTGAGGTGGTGTCTGAGCACAGGGATCTGTCTGTCTGTCTGTCTGTCTGTGCCTCTTTGGGCAGGGTCACACTGCCTGCCTTGTCTATGATAGGATAAACTGTTATTGCAGATTTCAAAGCACCCTGGAACAGGCAAGGCTTAGCAGATCTCCCCAAAGGCTGGATTAATATTCATCCCAGAGCAAACAGCATTCCAAGGCTCCCAAACACAACAGGGAGGGGGAATTTGGGGAGGGTTGAAGCTGAGGCCTCTCTGATCTAAAAGCAGCAGCCCAAGGAATTTTGGCAGCAGGAGGAGCAGCACTCCTCTCCTTGCAGCCATGACAAGCAAGTGAAATCCAGCATGGCAAAGCCTTTCTATTTGCAGCTCCATAAATTCCCTGGGAAGGCAGGAATGGGACCCTGGCACGGGCTCCAGGCTCTGTCACACATCCAGGGATGTGCCACAGCCTGGCACTCTGGCTCCCTCAAAAGCCACTTGGAGAAGGCTCCTTGATGAAACACCTCCCTCAGAGTGTGTGTGGCTGCTGTGTTCAAATAAATCTTCTGTACTGAAACCCCTGCTCAGCTTAAAACCAAACTCTCCTTGTGCAGCTTTGGATTTGGGCGGTGTTTGTAGGGATAAAGCGTTTTATTCTTGATTTTATTTGAGGTAACTTGTGAAGTGAGCAGCACCTCTTGGAGACGGGGTGGCTGAAATCATAGAAAAAGTGCCAGTGAAAAAGAAGAGTTGGAAAGGGAATTCCTGGGGATAAAGAGCTCCACGAGGGAGCTGGGATGGGGTTTCTGTGCTGGGTCCCTACACTTGGCTGGGCTCTAAAATGCCACAGCCTGGCACTTCTGCCACTTGGAGACATCTCCTTGATGGAACACCTCCCCCAGAGTGTGTGTGGCTGCTGTGTTCAAATAAATCTTCTGTACTGAAACCCCTGCTCAGCCTAAAACCAAAGTCTGTTTGTGCAGCTTTGGATTTGGGCGGTGTTTGTAGGGATAAAGCATTTTATTCTTGATTTTATTTGAGGGAACTTGTGAGGTGAGCAGCACCTCTTGGAGACGGGGTGGCTGAAATCACAGAAAAAATGTCAGTGAAAAAGAAGAGTTGGAAAGGGAATTCCTGGGGATAAAGAGCTCCACGAGGGAGCTGGGATGGGGTTTCTGTGCTGGGTCCCTACACTTGTGTGGGCTCTAAAATGCCACAGCCTGGCACTTCTGCCACTTGGAGACGTCTCCTTGATGAAACACCTCCTCAGAGTGTGTGTGGCTGCTGTGTTCAAATAAATCTTCTGTATTGGAACCCCTGCTCAGCTTAAAACCAAACTCCGTTGGTGCAGCTTTGGATTTGGGTGGTGTTTGTAAAGATAAAACATTTTATTCTTGATTTTATTTGTGGTGATTCGTGAAGTATGGAGACAGGGTGGCTGAAATAGAGCACTTTGTTCATAGAAAAAATGTCAGTGATAAAAAGGAGCTGGAATGGGAATTCCTGGGGATAAAGAGCTCCACAAGGGAGCTGGAATGCTGTTTCTGTGCTGGGTCACTACGCCTGCCAGGGCTCTCAAGTGCCATAACCCGGCACTTCTGGCTCCCTCAAAAGCCACCTGGAGAAGTCTCCTCGATGAAACACCTCCCTCAGAGTGTGTGTGGCTGCTGTGTTCAAATAAATCTTCTGTATTGGAACCCCTGCTCAGCTTAAAACCAAACTTTGTTGGTGCAGCTTTGGATTTGGGCGGTGTTTGTAGGGATAAAACGTTTTATTCTTGATTTTATTTGAGGTAACTTGTGAAGTGAGAGGCACCTCTTGGAGACAGGGTGGCTGAAATCACAGAAAAAGTGCCAGTGAAAAAGAAGAGTTGGAAAGGGAATTCCAGGGGATAAAGAGCTCCACGAGGGAGCTGGGATGGGGTTTCTGTGCTGGGTCCCTACACTTGGCTGGGCTCTAAAATGCCACAGCCTGGCACTTCTGGCTCCCTCAAAAGCCACCTGGAGAAGGCTCCTTGATGAAACACCTCCCTCAGAGTGTGTGTGGCTGCTGTGTTCAAATAAATCTTCTGTATTGGAACCTCTGCTCCGCTTAAAACCAAACTCCGTTGGTGCAGCTTTGGATTTGGGCGGTGTTTGTAGAGATAAAACGTTTTATTTTTGATTTTATTTGTGGTGATTCGTGAAGTCATGGAGACAGGGTGGCTGAAATAGAGCACTTTGGTCATAGAAAAAATGTCAGTGATAAAAAGGAGCTGGAATGGGAATTCCTGGGGATAAAGAGCTCCACGAGGGAGCTGGAATGCTGTTTCTGTGCTGGGTCACTACGCCTGCCAGGGCTCTCAAGTGCCATAACCTGGCACTTCTGGCTCCCTCAAAAGCCACCTGGAGAAGTCTCCTCGATGGAACGCCTCCCCCAGAGTGTGTGTGGCTGCTGTGTTCAAATAAATCTTCTGTACTGAAACCCCTGCTCAGCCTAAAACCAAAGTCTGTTTGTGCAGCTTTGGATCTGGGTGGTGTTTGTATGGATAAAGCGTTTTATTCTTGATTTTATTTGAGGGAACTTGTGAAGTGCACTTGGAGACAGGGTGGCTGAAATCACAAAAAAAGTGCCAGTGAAAAAGGAGTTGGAAGGGAATTCCTGGGGATAAAGAGCTCCACGAGGGAGCTGGGATGGGTTTCTGTGCTGGGTCATACGCCTGCCAGGGCTCTCAAGTGCCATAACCCGGCACTTCTGGCTCCCACTTGGAGAAGCTCCTCAATGAAGAACTTCCCTCAGAGTGTGTGTGGCTGCTGTGTTCAAATAAATCTTCTGTATTGGAACCCCTGCTCAGCTTAAAACCAAGCTCAGTTTGTGCAGCTTTGGATTTGGGCGGTGTTTGTAGGGATAAAATGTTTTATTCTTGATTTTATTTGAGGGAACTTGTGAAGTGAGCAGCACCTCTTGGAGACAGGGTGGCTGAAATCACAGAAAAAGTGCCAGTGAAAAAGAAGAGTTGGAAAGGGAATTCCTGGGGATAAAGAGCTCCACGAGGGAGCTGGGATGGGGTTTCTGTGCTGGGTCCCTACACTTGGCTGGGCTCTAAAATGCCACAGCCTGGCACTTCTGCCACTTGGAGACGTCTCCTTGATGAAACACCTCCTCAGAGTGTGTGTGGCTGCTGTGTTCAAATAAATCTTCTGTATTGGAACCCCTGCTCAGCTTAAAACCAAACTCTGTTGGTGCAGCTTTGGATTTGGGTGGTGTTTGTAAAGATAAAACATTTTATTCTTGATTTTATTTGTGGTGATTCGTGAAGTCATGGAGACAGGGTGGCTGAAATAGAGCACTTTGTTCATAGAAAAAATGTCAGTGATAAAAAGGAGCTGGAATGGGAATTCCTGGGGATAAAGAGCTCCACGAGGGAGCTGGAATGCTGTTTCTGTGCTGGGTCACTACGCCTGCCAGGGCTCTCAAGTGCCATAACCCGGCACTTCTGGCTCCCTCAAAAGCCACCTGGAGAAGGCTCCTCAATGAAGAACTTCCCTCAGAGTGTGTGTGGCTGCTGTGTTCAAATAAATCTTCTGTATTGGAACCCCTGCTCAGCTTAAAACCAAACTTTGTTGGTGCAGCTTTGGATTTGGGCGGTGTTTGTAGGGATAAAGCGTTTTATTCTTGATTTTATTTGAGGTAACTTGTGAAGTGAGAGCACCTCTTGGAGACAGGGTGGCTGAAATCACAGAAAAAGTGCCAGTGAAAAAGAAGAGTTGGAAAGGGAATTCCTGGGGATAAAGAGCTCCACGAGGGAGCTGGGATGGGGTTTCTGTGCTGGGTCCCTACACTTGGCTGGGCTCTAAAATGCCACAGCCTGGCACTTCTGGCTCCCTCAAAAGCCACCTGGAGAAGGCTCCTTGATGAAACACCTCCCTCAGAGTGTGTGTGGCTGCTGTGTTCAAATAAATCTTCTGTATTGGAACCCCTGCTCAGCTTAAAACCAAACTCCGTTGGTGCAGCTTTGGATTTGGGTGGTGTTTGTAAAGATAAAACATTTTATTCTTGATTTTATTTGAGGGAACTTGTGAAGTGAGCAGCACCTCTTGGAGACAGGGTGGCTGAAATCATAGAAAAAGTGCCAGTGAAAAAGAAGAGTTGGAAAGGGAATTCCTGGGGATAAAGAGCTCCACGAGGGAGCTGGGATGGGGTTTCTGTGCTGGGTCCCTACACTTGGCTGGGCTCTCAAGTGAGGGGATGGTGACAAACTCCCAAATAAGCAATAAATCAAATCTGTGCCGTGTTATTCCATCATTTTTAGGTGATCCAGTTGCAAAATACTCCTCTTTTTTGTTTATTTGACAGTGATACCCCTATAAATGAAGTTTGGGGAGGAGCTGGAGCTCTGGTTCTTTCATCGAGCCAATACTGAATATATCAATAATTTCCTGAATTTCCTTACTGAAATGTCACATTATTACATTTGTTTAGCAAACTTTGTTCTGTCTTGGCCTCCTGGCTTGCACTTCACATATTCTCAGTACCCCATTTATTTTCATTTTTCAGTGGAAAATGCGTGTGAGTCCAGACGGGCTTTTTGTTCTTCCTGGCATCATCTCAGCCAGATTTCTGGATTTATAATTGCTTTAATGTGACAGCAGCCATGCCATTTGATGTTTGCTCTGTGAAAAGTCAGAGATTATCTAATAATAGCTGGAAGTTGGCTAAATAAGGCCCTTACCAGCACATTTTCTAGTAGACATAAAGATGTGGTAATTAGTTTGCTCTCTCTGGTGAAGGGAAAAGGGTATAAGTAGAAATCAGCTCTGATCTGATGAGTTTGGGACCCAAGGGGCTAAAACTAATAAATTCTTGGATTGGGGTCTCTTAATTTTTAAAGTAATTGTCTAGGCTGGGTGTTTTAAGGTGAATTTTTGTCTATTTAAGTGTGTCTGTCTGCATGGAATCAGTCTGGGCAATGATGTTTATTTAATGATATTAAAGACTCCTGATAGATTAAACTTATGACTAAAATCAGGCAGAATGCAAAAAAAAGGGGAAATAATTAAAGTTTTGAAAAATATCAATTATTTAAAAGACAATTAAGTTAAATTTATTCCAATTGTAAATAAGTTCCATGGAGAAAATCTTAATTTGTGCTTTATTCAGGTGTATAAAAGGAAATTAAATAAAATTCAGGTCCTGAGGAGGAGCCAAGTTTTCCAAGTGAATTTAAACTGCTCTTTGGTGTGGTGTGAGGTTTTCATTCCCTGCATCCAGAACTCATCCCACAGGAGGGAATTCCTGGATTTGTGTTGTTGGAAACACTTCAGGCTCCCAGGGCAACCGTGTTCGGGTCAGGCTCAGATTTGTGTCTCTGTCAAAGTGCCAGGAGTCACCCAGGGGAAAGAAAAGCTTCACATCCCACAAGTTTCACTGAAAAAATCAGAATAAGTGACAGAAATGACATCATTTGATCTCTTTCCTGCACATATTCCAGAGAAATGTGCTGCTCATCCTGCCAGACGTGGCAAAAAGGGGAGGAGAATTTATCTGCCCCCACAAAAAATCTCTTTAGGTCAGTGCTGCCATTTGATTTTAAACCAGGGATGATGTTCATGCAGCAAATTTGGGAGGGGAAAGGTTTTTTTAATGCTGTTTTATCTGTATTGTGAATATTGAGCTCAGTGAGGGTGCTGGGCCCAGCACAAATTGCTGCCAGCCCATAAATAAGTGTTGCAATAACTTGGAAAAAAGGGGGAAAAAGTTGTTTATTATGTTTGTAAAATCAAAGTAACAGTCTCGTTTCCTTTAAAAAACCCAGCAGCACAGGAGGGTCATTTTGGCACCCTTTAATTTGGAGTATTTGCTGGAAATAGCAGTGAACACAATAAAAGTGACTTTTATGCTTCACTTTGGTGAGGACCAGCCTCAAAAGTGGTGATTTTGTGTTAAATCCATGTGTGGCACGAGGCAGAGAGGGAGAAATAGGAAAACAACGTCATAAGAATCCCTGTAGACCCCGAAATGGCTTTGGATGGCAAATTTGAGGGGTGAAAATTACAAATATTTTCCAGCTATAAAGACTCCAAGAGAGATTTTTAAATCAGAATTTCCATTCTTTAAGAATTCATTCAACCTGGTACGAGCCAAACATTTGGAGAGTCAAGATAACAAATCTCTAATTTTATAATTGATTCCCTGCAAAATCAATTAAACTTCACCAGAGTAGAAATAATAGTGTGGATTTATTAATGTAGCTTTAGAAATTTTCCTCTTCCAAAACCTAAAGGATTATTAATTTTAGCCCCAAATAAACCTTCTGGGAGTATATTAACAGTCTGATTGTCAATAAGGGTTATAATTATAATAGAAGGATTTTTAGGTAGTAGTTATATTGTTATTATTGTTATTAATAATAATAATAATAAATTTAATAATATAATAATCTAAATTTTATTATATTATAATTATAAAATAACTATAACTAAAAAATAAGGATTTTAGGTAGTAGTTATATATAATAATAATAAATATATAGTATTATATTATAATAATCTAAGTTTTATTATAACTATAATACAAGAATTTTAGGCAGTAGCTATATATAATAATAATTAAAAAATATATTATTATATTATAATAATCTAAGTTTTATTATAACTATAATACAAGAATTTTAGGCAGTAGTTATATATAATAATAACAAAAAAATATATTATCATATTATAATAATCTAAGTTTTATTATAATTTATAATTATAATATATAGATTTTAGGTGTAGTTTTTGGAGAGCAAGGGATGTTTTTAGAGGACCAGTTGATCTCTGTGTCTCAAAGACATTCAGCTACTCCTAAGGTTTTAAATCAACTTCCAGGGATCTCATTCCTGCCCAGAAGTGGCCCCAAAGTTGATATTTCTGGTGTTCTGGCTTGTGGTGTGTAGATTTGTCCCCACAAACTCGTACCTTTAATAGAGGAACACAGAGAAAAAATAAATCCGATTTTATTTTGGTTTTTTTCATCGCTGTGGCCTTGCCTTGCCCTGGTTTCAGCACTGTAGTTTTTTCAGAAAAATTTGGATTCATTTTTGATAGGCATGTTTTTATGTAAAATGAGCAAATTATCACATCCTTGCCAGCATCTTCCTTCCAAAAAACTTCACCCCCTGATCTTTGTGGTTTGATCCTGTGACCTGAATTGATTTGGAGTTCAAACCTCATCTCATCTTTCCTTGGGTTCTTTCCCTGCTCACTTCCAGACTTGTCCAGTGCTTTTGTTTTCCCTTCATCTTCCACATTCTGGGAGAGTCCCTGGCAGCTGCTCCTTGGTCCTGCTCGCTCTTCTCCATTCCGAGGTTCAGAAATTCGGGAATGTTCAGATTCCCCGTCTGCTCCCTGAGGGGGGTGGAAGGGACCTTAATCCCACCCCAGCCATGCGCATTGACCTCCCACTGTCCCAGGCTGCTCCAAACCCATCCAGCCTGGCCTTGGACACTTCCAGGGATCCAGGGGCAGCCACAGCTGCTCTGGGAATTCCATCCCAGCCCTCCCCACCCTCCCAGGGAACAATTCCTTCCCAAAATCCCATCCATCCCTGCCCTCTGGCAGTGGGAAGCCATTCCCCCTGTGCATTTTGAGTCCTGATTTATTCCTTTGCTGGAAAAGCTGTTTTCCTTTGCCTGGCTAGATTTATTATTTCAGCACTTTTAGTCCTAGGAATGTGGAACAGAGTTGAGGGAGCAGAGTACAAAGTTCAAATAATTTTTTTCTGTGTATTTTTGAATGAATAAATCCCTTCTTTTGTAGCTGTTTGTAGAAATTCCTGCACATCTGTGACCTCCTTGCATCCAGGGGAGCAGAGTGAGGATTGTCCTGCAGTGCTCTGGCTCTTGGGGGATCTCATGAGATTTCTCCTCAGCTGTGAGGAGCTCTCTGCTCCTTTGCTGGAATTCTGGACAAATCTGTGGTGGCACGATCCCTGTTGCTTTTTATCTTCTTTTTTCTTTCTTTTTCCTTTTCCCCAGGGATTTTTTCCAGGTTCCAGCTGCTTTATCTCTGTTTCCTCAGGGAGGTGCGGACTCTGACAGGTGTCCTCACACAGGAGCACCACTCTGTTACATTTTATCTTCTTTTTCTGCCAGAATTGTGATTAAATGCTCAAACTGTATTTCTTGTTCAGACTCAGATGTTTATTAATTCTTATCTCTATTACAGTCTCACAAGCTGTGAGTTCTACAGCACTTCTGGCTAATAAAGTAAAAAATGGCTCTATCCCTCTACAAGGCCTTTTAAGCACAAACTGTCCAATTATGAAATGACACCTAAATTATTTTTACTTTTAACCCAATAACCAACTACCCCTGGCTGGCAATGTGGATTTTTCTACCCAATTACAAAATCCCACCCAGAGCCATGGAGAAGAAGGTGAAAAAGCAGGACTGGCCTCTGCCCTAAATCCTCCACCTTGCTTTATACATATATATATATATATATATATATATATATATATATATATTACTGTATTCTAAACCCTTGAACTCTAAGTTTTCCCTTAAAACCTCCACCTTGCTTTATATATTATTTGTATATTTTTATATATAAATATATGTAAATATATATATTTATATTTATATATTATTTATATATTACTGTATTCTAAACCCTTAAACTCTCAGTTTTGCACCCTGTGCTATCACACACTTCTATTCAAACTGCACACCCACAATCCCAGCGCTGTCACTCAATTTTGGGAGCTTCTCCACAGCCTCAGGTCAGTGCAGTGTTTGCTTGGGGGTCAGTGCCTGGCAGCACAGAAAGCCTGGAATTCTCAGTGCCCAGGGCTCCAACACTTCCCCAGCACTTGGGAGGGGAGGAAAAGGAAAGAACAATGCCTCGTGTGTGTGGGACAGCAAAATACTGAAGAAAAAAACAACCCCAAATCTGCCTGCCTGGCATGGTGTGCTCATAGAAGGGAATTGTTCTCTCAGAGTTTTCCCTCTTTGCCTGCCGCTGGAATGTCATCCCAGTCATCCCCCTCCAGGCCTGGCTGTGCTGACAAAAGAGCTTTTGATTTGATTATTAGCGCTGAGAAATGGGCTGTGGTCCTTACATTCCTTCCTTAAAAATTGCTTTTCCCAGGTGTTCGGGGAGGACAGGAGGGAATTGTTCTTCGTGTCACTTGTTGTTTGCAGAGTGACTCGGTCCAGTGGTGGTTTAATTACACCCCAGGTGTCTGATGAGCTTGGAGGGGAGATGACTTCCAGTGGCAGAGCTGAATGAGGAGAAAAATCAATATTTAAATATTCAGCCAGGGCCGGATACCTGCAGTGAATCCCCCCCAACCTGAGCCAGGCCTGCTGCTCCTTCTTCCATCAGCTCCATTATTATGGAGATCAGCATCTCCAAAATAACATCCAGCATCTTCCAGGACTTTCTGCTCTTGGATCATTCTAATTCAGGAAGGGTTTAATAGCAGCCCAATGAATTCACTAGATTAGGCCCTAATCATTCCAAGACAGATGGGCACAAATTAGCTATCACAGGGCTGAGGGCTGGGTATGTATGGAGTGAAATGTTTAATGACACAAAAACCCAAAACCAGCTCTCCCATAGACAGGGAAACGGGAGGAATAAAAAAACCACCCAGTGCCATTGAACTGAAATGTGAGTGGCTTCAGGGTGTGGAGAGCAAACACTCCTGGGCTTCTGGGGGGGAAATAAAAGCTCCAGCACAAGTACAGGGCTTCATCCCCAGCCTGGGAATGAATCCGTGGCTTTCCACTTGGATGGGGCTCCTCTGTGCTTGGTGAGAGTAAAATCCTTTGCCTGGGACAGGATTCCCTGGGATCCTCCAGGAATTGGGAATAAATGGGAATAATGATCCCAGGACCTTGTGGTTTCAGTCCCAGCTTCCCTTTCCCCTTCTTTCCGCCTTCTTTCCCCCTTTTTTCCCCTTCATTTTCCTTTCTTTCCCCCTTCTTTTCCCTTCTTTTCCTTTCTTTTCCCTTCTTTCCCCCTTCTTTTCCACTTCTTTTTCCCTTCTTTCCCCTCCTTTCCCCTTCTTTCCCCTCCTTTCCCCTTCTTTCCCCTCCTTTCCCCTTCTTTCCCCTTCTTTCCCCCTTCTTTTCCCCTTCTCTTCCCCTTCTTTTCCCATTTCCTTTCCCTTTTCCTTTCCCGTTGTCCTGTGAGCACCAACGCTTCTGGGTAACTCAAGGAGTCACAGCTGGATGCTTCCAAAGGCATGTGAAATTCCAAATCCATGTGATTAGGGAGGTGGGATCAGGCTCTGCTGTGTCCTGTGATGAAGGAAAATCCACATTTCCCACTTAATTCTTGTTCTGTTGGGTTTGTATTTACAGATCAACTCATTCCCGCTCCAAAACTGAAGGAATTCACTGGCTGGGGATAAATACTCCCAGCTAACATTAATATGAAATAAATAAATGATGTGATTAATCCCATTTTATGTCTTACCAAAAGTTTGTTTGTCCTTTTTCTAATCTTACAAATGAATGACATCAACCCTTCTCCCTCCATGGCTTTGCTTTCTGTTGAACTCTGCAGGAGAATATGAAATAATTTACAAAAAGAAGCATTCTGGAAAAATCTTTTTCTTAAAAGCTCTCAGCTTTGCAGTCCCAGGAGGATAACTTTCAGTTGGTAACAACTTAAAAAAAATAAATCATGTCATATAAATGTGTAAAACCTTGTATTAAGCACGAAGTTTGCATGTCAGGAGTAAATCTTAAATCAGGCTCCAAAAGCTCTGCCTGAAGAGCTGCCTCTTGTCATTACTGCCTTGCCACTGATTTTAAAGGTTTAGTGTTTCACTCTCGGATCTGTTTAAAGTTTAAAAACGTTCCTGGGAGTGCCAGGAACCTGAAACCACCCGGAGTGGGGAGGCAGAGAAGCTTCCAGGTGAGCAAACAGAGCCTGCAGCTTCTCTTGGCCTTTTTTGTTCCACTTGTGTTTGCCTCGAGTTCAAACATTTCTGTGATCACCACCCAGCAACGTTTGTGTTTGTGCAGGACCATTTGGTCAGCACTGTGTTGTACTTAAGATAAATTTTAATTTTTTTCAGAATGAAGAATTTAAACACAATTTTTGTTTAAAAACCCCAGACCTCTAGTCTAAGGTCATATTATTTGGGGGTTTTCCCCCAAATTGGGGGATTACTGGGGGTTACAAGGAGGCTGGAGAGGAAATTTGAGGCTGTGGATAGGACAGGAGGGAATGGCTTTAGGATGAAGGGGGGAAGGTTTAGATGGGATCTTCGGGAAGAATTCCTGGCTGGGCTGGAATTCCCAGAGCAGCTGTGGCTGCCCCTGGATCCCTGGCAGTGCCCAAGGCCAGGCTGGGCAGGGTGGGAGGTGTCCCTGCCATGGCAGGGCTGCAGTGGGATGGCTTTGAGGTCCTTCCAACCCAAACCATTCCATTTTTTGGGAATCCTTCCATGAATTCCACAATCCTGTTCCTCGTGCCTCTCCTGGATCCCTGCTCCGTGACTGGATCAGCCCTGGCTGCAGAATTCCTGTGCCACCCTGGGCAGAGATTTCATTTCCCTGGGCTCCATTTCCCCATCCATGAATCCAGGAGAAAAACCCTCCCTGGTGTCCCAGGTGCTGAATTCTTTGTCCCTGCTCTCCTGCAGCAAATCCTGTGCCACTGTTGGCATCTCCTGCTCCATCCTGGCTCTTCTGGGATATTTTGGGAGCTGGGAATTGGCTATTTTATGGCACTTGGGGGGTGGCCCAGGTCAGTTCTCTGCCATTTCAAAAGAGGAAAATAGGCTGGGCTGCAGATCCCTGGAGCAGGGAGGCTGGGAAAGTGTCAGGGGAACCTCTGCAGGCTCAGAGTTGGGATCCTATGGGATCCTTTAGGATCAGGACCTTGTCTTGCACCAAATTTTTGAGGCTGGATGATCTTGATGTTCTCTTCCAACCTTAAATGATTAAAGATGATGTGGGGTTGCAGGCAGCAGATTTGCTCAGACACATTTTAGGACATATTTTATTTATTGCTGCTTTACTGTTTGTTCCTGAGTGATCTTCCTGTACAATAGTGAGAAGAAAAATCAGATTTATGGGGCAGGATTGAATGCAAGAGGTGTTTGTAATCTCCTCATCTTTCAGAAAAGCAGAACAGGCTTCCCAGGGATTGCAGAGAGGGGGAGTTGGTAATTGCTGCTTTTTTTGCAGAGACTTTGACCAAAGTAAAAAAGAATCCAGTTTCAGGTTAAGAGATGCTTCAATTTTCAACCTAAAGGAATTTCAGTCCACCTAAAATACAGTTTAGGGTACAATCTAGGGTGGATTGGGATAGGAGGAGACAAGCCCTGGTACTGCTTTAAATTTTTGTTTGTGGTTCAGTCCTGAACAGATTTAGATCAGCGAAAACTCAACCAGCAGATTTATTCAGTATCACAAAATCATTTTTTGAACACTGGGACAGAAATAATCTAGGCTGGATCCTCCAGTGTGAGGTTTCAGCCACTAAATAACTCCTCATTTTCCCCAGCCCTGAGTGGCTGCATACCCTGCAAACCCTCCTGTCTGACAGCAAACAAACCTTCGTGTAAAACAATCCCACAGCAAAACGTGCAAGATAAATTCTGATCCTGCATGTGCAGCGAGGAAAGGGGTCTGGATTAAGGTTTGATCTCTCTGTAATCCCCAGCTTTGAATTTGTCTGGTTTTATGAGCTGCTCCAAAGTGATGCTGAAGTGGGTGATTATAGGATGAGAGAAAAGAAAATGAAATTATTTCTCTTCCACCATCAGCACCAGGAATTAATTATCAGGTTTGAGGAGATGCAGCTCCTGTTTTGCTGAAGAATCCCAAATCCTGCTTGGCACCGTGGGCTTCCTCCTTTCCCTTGATTGATCCTAATTAGCTGTACCCTGCTTTAATTCTGGGGCCTGAAATGGAGAGAAATTTATTTCTCTATTTATGGCCACACTTCTAACTTAATGTGAAATTCCAGCACAATTTTTGGTAGGCAGTTTAAAGTTTATGGGGTTTGTTTTGTTTGGAGCATTTTTTTGATTTGGCTTTTTTTTGTTGTTGTTCATTTATTTGAGGTTTTTTGGTATTTTTGTTTGTTTGGGGTTTTGGTTTGTTTTGTAGTTTTTGTTGTTGTTTTGGTTTGGTTTTTTTGGCCCTTTGGGGGGTATTTTTGGTAGATTTTTTAATGGCTGTTGAGGAATTTAAAATTTTTTTAAAGGCTGAAAAGTTATTTGACAAGAGCTGTTGTGAATAACTTCAAGCAGCCAAAGTTACAACCCTGAGCCTGTTGCAGTGATGCTCAGGGAGCAAAACATGCAGTTTTCCTGATAAATCCAGTCACTTTTAATTAGGCAGCCTTAATGAACGGCATCTCTGCTTTTCATTTACAAATTACCAGGGCAGAGTGTGTGGAGTTGTTGGAATAATTGTGGCTTTCAGCAGAGAAAAGAACTGAGGAGAGAATGGTTTTGGAGCCTGTTCCTGGGAAGGGTTGTGGCAAGAGTCCAGAGACCTTTTTGGTGCATTTATTATAAAATTATATTAATATTATATTATTATAATATATAAATATACAACATATAATATATATTTATATATTATGTTAATTATATATAATTATATATCGTATAATATATAATATCAATGTATTAATATAATGTTATAACACAAAAATAATGGTTTATTAATATAATATATTAATATAATCTATAAACTATATAATGTATGATTAATATTAAATATTATACCAATTATATATAGCTATATATTTTTATTATATACTATATATAATGTAATATATTACTATGATATCATTGTATTAATATAGTAAAATTAATTAGTAATAATTGTAGTAAATTAAATATAATAATTATTATAATAATGTAGTAATTAAATAGTAATAATTGTATTAATATAGTAATATAGTATAAACTATATAATATATAATTAATATATACCTATATTAATTATATATTATATATATATAATATTATTATATTATAATATATATTTTAATAATATAAGCTACAGATATATATTAATTATATCTATAATGTATAGATATTATAAACTATATCTATTATATCTATATATCTATTATATCTATTATATCTATTTTTATTATATCTATAAACTATATAATATATAATTAATATTGAACATTATATTAATTATATATAGTTATATGTTTATATTATACACTTAATATAATATATTTAATATTTTAATATGATGTTATAACATTATATTGGAACATTACATAAACATTATTTTCAGTTCATATCAAGTTGAATAATCTGATTTATTAATGCTCACTGACTGCTTGAAGGCTCAGTAGTGCTGAGGAGATGCCACTTGGGCATTGCTCCCTTCAAGAAAATCCTCCCTGAATTTGGGGTTATTTTTTTGCCACCCCTCAAGACAAACATTCCCTGGGAGCTCCCAGGTTGGGTTTTTTGGCTGTTTGTCCCCAAATCAGGTGGCTTTGCCTGGAGCCTGTTGGGTGACGCAGCACTGCACAAAAATTTGCACTATTTATAGAGTGTTCTTTGAGCCAGAAAGTTCTGCTTTAAAAGTTAAAATTTTCATGATTTTTCTCTTTTCCCCCCATCCCTCCTGGATCTGGAATTATCCCCCCATCCCTTCTGGGTCCAGGATTATCCCCCCATCCCTCCTGGATGCAGGATTATCCCCCCATCCCTTCTGGGTCCAGAATTATCCCCCCATCCCTCCTGGATCCAGAATTATCCCCCCATCCCTCCTGGATCCAGAATTATCCCC
Source organism: Acrocephalus arundinaceus (assembly GCA_021534815.1). NCBI lineage: Eukaryota > Metazoa > Chordata > Aves > Passeriformes > Sylviidae > Acrocephalus > Acrocephalus arundinaceus. The sequence continues at coordinate 14,864,677 of JAJEOU010001709.1, forward strand.
CCATCCCTCCTGGATCTGGAATTATACCCCCATTCCTCCTGGATCCAGGATTATCCCCCCATCCCTCCTGGATCCAGAATTATCCCCCCATCCCTCCTGTATCCAGAATTATCCCCCCATCCCTCCTGGGTCCAGAATTATCCCCCCATCCCTCCTGGATCTGGAATTATCCCCCCATCCCTCCTGGATCCAGAATTATCCCCCATCCCTCCTGTATCCAGAATTATCCCCCCATCCCTCCTGGGTCCAGAATTATCCCCCATCCCTCCTGGATCTGGAATTATCCCCCCATCCCACCTGGATCCAGGATTATCCCCCCATCCCTCCTGGATGCAGGATTATCCCCCATCCCTCCTGGGTCCAGAATTATCCCCCCATCCCTCCTGGGTCCAGAATTATCCTCCCATCCCTCCTGGATCCGGAATTATCCCCCCATCCCTCCTGGATCCGGAATTATCCCCCCATCCCTCCTGGGTCCAGGATTATCCCCCCATCCCTCCTGGATCCAGAATTATCCCACTCTCCAGTTCATTTAGGGTCTAATAATGGGCAGATGTAAAGATCTCTGTGAGTTACCAATGGCAAACACCTCCTTGGGATCTCCAGGAATACAGATGTGTGAATTGTTGGATCAGTGGAAGAAAATTATCCTGAAAAACAAGTTTTGGCATCAAAACAATCCAAGAAAAATTATCCAGGCCTGGCTTTTTTTGGGCAGAAGTGCCCCCAGCTCTCTTTGTCTGTCCAAGGTGCAGACTCTGTGGTCTCAGCTTTAAAAGCTCCTCAGTCTCCCTAAACTGAGGAATTATTCATAGCAGAATGTACATGAGAGCTATTTTTAGAATGTGCAAGCTCGAGATTATTCATTTTATATTTACTTGGGGATTTCACCTCTTGTTTCATGCTGGGGAGCACGGAGGGAGCTCTGTGTGAAAACACCCCGAGCTCTCCGAGGGAGGGAGGAAAAACTGAGCCTGGAGGGGTGGATTGTACATTCTGGAAGGGCTTTGGTCTCCTTAATTAATTTTCTACTCATTACAGGAAAGAAAGAAAGGAAACACCAGCTCCACAGGAGGCATTGCCAGTGGATGTTCAAGTCAGGCTCAGACACATCCACTCTGCCTCTATCCCGTGTTAAAAGCAGAAATGTAAAATTTGCACGGAGATTTTTAACAAAATCAAGCCTGGGATGTGTGATTTGTGTTTCCTCTGCGTTTTCACACAGGATAAATGGCTACTGTCAGATATTTTGGGGCTATGAGCATCCTTTTCTCTTTAAACATTTGAAAAAATGTCTTTAATTCGTAGCAAGTTGAATAATCTGATTTATTAATGCTCACTGACTGCTTGAAGGCTCAGTAGTGCTGAGGAGATGCCACTTGGGCATTGCTGTCTTCAAGAAAATCCTCCCTGAATTTGGGGTTATTTTTTTGCCACCCCTCAAGACAAACATTCCCTGGGAGCTCCCAGGTTGGGTTTTTTGGCTGTTTGTCCCCAAATCAGGTGGCTTTGCCTGGAGCCTGTTGGGTGAGCTCAGAGATTAAATCCACCTTGCAAAATCACCCCTCAGAGGGTTTTTTTTTTCTTACCAGCGAAAAGATTTCAGGAAAAAAACTGCATTTTGCTGCCACAGAGCTGCTCTGTCCCAACCCCAAACCCAGCCCTAAAATCACCCCGAGGAGAAACCCAAGCAAAGCCTAGAAAATATTCAGAGGAGATCTGGTGAGGGGAAAAAAAAAACTTTAAAGGGCTTATTTAGTGTGAAATAGCTGCAGAGGAGTCACTGGAGTGTTTGGCCATTAATATTTATCTTGGAGGAGCTGAGAAGGCAGGAAGGAAATGCTTTGGTGTCGCTCCATTAGGCTGGAGGGGAGACAGGAGCTCACATGAAGTTGTTCACTGACCCTGCAGGATGGAGCTCTTGCATTTATAGAAATCTGCTCCTATTTTTGGGGGGGCTCCTGAGGGAAGCATTTGTGTTAATGGCTTTCCTGGGTTACAGCTGGGACCTGCTCAGCCAAGCCTGGGGAGGAAAAAAGGAGCTGGAAGATTCTTCCCAGCCCTAAATGCTGTGTCTGAGACCCACAAATCCAGCCCTGAGTTGAGTTCGTAGAAGAATTTGGCTCCTGAGATAGCTCAGAGTTGGTTTTTAGATTGTTCTTCACGGGGAATTTGCAGCTGGAGCTGTTTGTTTGAAGAGCATTGGTGTGGATCTGTGAAGAGCCAACTTTTCTCCTCTGCACTGACCAGAACTGGTCCTAGAATGAAGCAGAAATTCCTTTTCCCTGCTCCAACATCCTGACAAAACCATCAAATTTTGGTGTGATGACAACACATCAGTGATGCAACAACATCAAATAATGCCCAGTGATGACCTTGAAATAAAGGGGGTGCCCTGCTCTATGGGGTTTTTTTTTTGGGAATTTCTATTTCCAGTTCCTGTTTTCACTGGAATTCTGTCACAGGTCATAAATATAAAACACACCTTGCATTCACAACTGGGTTATAACTCCTTGGTGAAGCCCCAAATACCAAAATTTATTAAAGGTGCTTTGAGGAGTGCACCCAAAAGCAGAGTGAGGAATATCTGTCCCTTATCTTCCACATTTTCCAGGAAAATTTATCTTGTCAGCTGGTGCTGGATGAGATTATTGCACTAAACTGAATATATTGGTAGAAAGGAATCCTTGCAGTTGTGTTTCAACCACAGGCAGCAGAGCATTACTGAGAATTAAAAATCACAGAAGTGTTTAAAACTCTCCAGACTTCACTGCAGTTATTGTGGCCTGTGAATTATTTGAGTTTTCTTGTTCAATCTTTATGAGTGGCTGCAGAAATTGCTGTAGTACACCTGTGTACATATATATATTTTTTTAATATATATGTTTTATATATATATTACATATATAAATGTATTATCTATATACTTGATTATATAATATATTATTATATATTATATAATATTGTATATATATTATATATATAATATAATATATTGTATATATATTTATATATAAATAATATATACAATATACACAATATACAATAATATATTTAATATATTAATATATCATAACATATAATAAATATATTACATTTTATAATTACATATATTAGTATATTATATATTTATATATTATATATAATATTTATATATTATATATATTTGCATTTTATACATTTTAATATTTTCATATATTCAAATATTTTATATCTATATATTTATAGTATTTTTTATATATATATATATATATATATAATTTTATATATATATATATAATTATATGTTGGAATTTGGCCCTCTGTGGCAGAAATACCCAGTTTTAGATCATGGGCTGCCTGATAGGTGGAATTTGGATGCAACACATGAATTTTATGTTGGCAGAATTCCCCTTTCCATTAAACCATCTCATCCCTTCTTACACTCCCTTCCTGTGGTGTCCCTGTGAGGGAGGACACCTCTTTTCCTTTTCTCCTGGAATGGGATCTTTTATTTCTCCTGCTTCTCTCCTTTCCTCTTCCCCTCATCCCCTGCCTGCCTCAGTGTTTCTCCCTGGCAGTGGGAATAGAAAATCCCTTTCCTGATGGAGTTCCTGGCAGTTTGCAGGCTGGAATTCAGCAGAGCAGCTCTGACAGTTTATATTCAGCAGGAACCTGCCCTTGGGTAGTATTAATAGTGTCATTTTCTATTCCTATTAGTCAGCCTGACAGCTTCCTCCTGGAAGGACAGCTTCTGTTGGAATTCTGCAAAGAAAACCAACAAGCTTCCCCCTGGAATGGGAGCTGCTGCTCACATCAGAGCAGGAGGAAATGATGGAGCTTTCAAGTTTACAAAAAGTGCCTTTCAAGTGGTATTTTTTCCTCTTTGCTCTCAGCAAACCATCAGCTCTGTGGTGGGAATTGTCCCTGGGAGTGCAGTCCTGCTTTTCCAGGAGTGCCACAGTGGGATTAGGGTAGAACAGAGCTCTGTGCTGCTTTTTGGGGTTGTCTTGGGTTATGCAACCAAAAAAAGTGTTTATTCTATTTCATCTGCTGAAAGCAGCTGAGATGGTTTTTTTTTCTTTTATCTCTTGTAACTCCAAGGAAGAAGGGGGACGGAGGCCTGCTGATAATGGCCCAGCTGTTAAAGCCAGATGGGGCAGAGTTTCTTATCTCTTCCAGGACCTATTCCTCATAATTCTGGGGGAATATTTTCTGTTAAAACCAACTGGGCAGTGTTCTTTATCTCTTCCAGGACCATCCTCATAATTCTGGGGGAATATTTTCTGTTAAAGCCAGGTTGGCAGTGTTCTTTATCTCTTCCAGGACCCATTCCTCATAATTCTGGGGAATATTTTTTATTAAAGCCAGGTGGGGCAGTGTTTCTTATCTCCTTCACCACCTGTCCATTCTCCATGGGATATCTGCTGATAATGGGCCATGCAGGCTCACCAGTGACATCACACATGACATCATCAGGGATATCTGCTGATAATGGGGCATGAAGGCTCACCAGTGACATCACACATGACATCATCAGGGATATCTGCTGATAATGGGCCATGCAGGCTCACCAATGACATCACACATGACATCATCAGGGATATCTGCTGATAATTGGCCATGCAGGCTCACCAGTGACATCACACATGACATCATCAGGGATATCTGCTGATAATGGGCCATGAAGGCTCACCAGTGACATCACACATGACATCATCAGGGATATCTGCTGATAATGGGCCATGAAGGCTCACCAGTGACATCACACATGACATCATCAGGGATATCTGCTGATAATAGGCCACGCAGGCTCACCAATGACATCACACATGACATATCAGGGATATCTGCTGATAATGGGCCATGCAGGCTCACCAATGACATCACACATGACATCATCCCATTGGGAGATGCTCCACCCAGTGGGAGGAGCCAAGCATTCCCACCTGGATAAAAACTGGGACTCAGGAACAGCAGGGATCCAGGTTTTTTTTCCACTGGAGGCTCAGAACCACATCTGTCACTGCAGGAGGATTTATTGGGACAGCTCCCAACACCCTGACCAACAGGGGTCAGGTTGTACCCCTGACCCTGTCAGGGTTTTACCAGGACTTTTCTTTGTTTGCTTGCTTGTCTTTGTACTACTACATTTGCATTCCTTTTTTTATATTCCTAGTAAAGAACTGTTACTCCTATTCCCATATCTTTGCCTGAAAGCCTCTAATTCCAAAATTATCATAATTTGGAGGGAAGGGGATTTACATTCTCTGTTCCAAGGGAAGCTCCAGCTTTCCCTGGCAGACACCTGCCTTTGAAAACCAGGACAAGGGTGCCCACCTGCAGGGTAAAGCCTGGAGTTCAGCACTGTTCCTCACCTTTGGGAAAAGGCTCATTCCAGCTGGAGTTGCTGGAATTCACCTTGGCCCCAGCTCTTGTTTGGGCTGCTCAGGGAGCGGCCCCCAAGTTGTGTGCACACATTTTTCCTGCACAAGCACACCTGGATTGTTTCAGGTACATCCCAGAATTTCTCTTGCCGTGCTCTCCCCAGGTGAGGACTTGTTTGTGCAGGAATTGTTTGCTCTCGTGGCTGAATGGGCTTCAAGGTGTTCCTTTGTCCCTCTGAGAGGGTGAAGTGAAAGCAGCTCACCTTGGGGGCTGAGTTTTGAGTTTCCCATCAGTTTTGGGTGGTGAAAGCTGCTCAGGGATGATGGAAATCGTGGCTGTGAACAGTTTGCCTTTTATTGCAATTTATTGTTGCATTTTTCCTCAGTAATTGTACTTGTTTTCTTTTATATCCTGTCCCAACTCCAGCAACTGTGTTTAAGTCCATTATTTTGGTTTTGGGAAATCTAAATAACAATGGTATTATTATATAATTATATATATATAATTATATAATAATAACAATGGTATATATATATTATATATATACAATATATATAAAATATATATTATATTATATATTATATATTATATATATTATATTATATATATAATTATATAATATATAATATTTTATATATATATATATAATATATATATATATATATAATTAACAATGGTATTATATATATAATACTATATAATTAATATATAAAATACAAGTTAATATATAATAATGTGTGATTTATAATTAATATATAATACAAATTAATATATAATAACATAATAATATATAATTAATATATAATACAAATCAATATATATTAACATATAATTATAATATAATACAAATCAATATATAATAACATACAATAAATATATTAATCTATAAATATATACTATATAAATATATAAATCTAAATATTTAAATGTCCTTGTGTAGATGAAAGCCCATCACTGTTTCTCTGGGTCCCATCACAGACATAAATCCTGCCAGTTCCTGCATCACCTCCAAAAAAATGGGCAAAATGCTGTGAATTGTTCCTCTCCAAGTGATGCTGGCAGCATTAGGAATAAATGTTGTTCCTGGGATAACAAACCCTGGCTCCTCTGTGCCTCTTGCAGGCTTCAGATTGGCACCAAGGGCTACAGAACATCCAGTCCCCAAAATACTCCACAACTCCTACTCCCAAACCAAACCATCTCCTTTTTTTTTTTTTACTCCACTGCTGTGTCAGAAACAACAAAGCAGGCTGGGGCTGTCAAGCCCAAAGAAAAGAACGTTTTCCTGCATTTCCCTCCCAGCTTTTCTGGCAAGGGCTGTGCATCATTTATCTTTAAACAGTTTTGCTTTGCTCTGAGTTGCCTTTGGAGTTCAAAGAGACGGCAGCTTTGGGGAGAGGAATTTTGTTGCAGTGTGTGTAAAGCAAGAGGGTGTTTGTGTAGTACTTGCCTGGCACTAGAGAGGCTGAATTTATTATTTATACAGGTGGTATAATCTAGCTAGACAGGGAATGTGTTTATTAGAGCTGCTGGTGTTCAGGGGGGTGTGATTCCTGCAATATTCCAAGTGTGGCTGCCCACAGTGAGGTGTGAGTAGTAAAAGCAGCTTTAATGAAATTTTTTTTAATGGGATTTATGTGGTCAGGGATCCTGGGAGCATCATCAGCTTCCTGTGAGAATCTTTAACTGGTCACTCCTGAACCCACCATGTCCCCAAATGCTGCTGTGGGTGCTTGTGCATGGAGAGAGGGAGAAATCCCACTTTTTTTTGGCAGGAAAATCCCAAACCAACACTTCCACCTGTGCTGGTTTTGTCACTCCTGGAGCAGCAACAATTTCAGGGTGCAGAGGGGAGGGCCATGAACAGGAGTGGATTACAAGAGGGGTTCCTGGAACCACACCCAGGCTTCTCCTCCTGCTTTTCCTCCATCTCCAGAGTGATTTTAGAGAAGGAGAAATTCCACCTCTTGATTTTTAAACGTTGCATTGAGTTCTCTCTCACTGGAGAAGCAGCAGGTTCTGCCAGCAAAAGGTGCAAGTTGTTCTTGTTGTCCTGAAATGAATAAATGTGAGGTTATTCCTTAATCCAGGAAATCTAGGAGTTTATTCATTTATTATTAACATTTAGAAGTGTTGCTCATATATTTCCAAATGCTCCATTCTGGATTGATCTATGGCTTTGTGTTCACATCTGAAGCAAAAATTAATCTGAAATTCCAATGTTAACTCTATTACAGCGTCCTTAGTTTGTGCTAAGTTTTCATTTGGGTTCTGGAATCTGTTTCTGCGATGTTTGTGCCATTATAAATTCAGGGAGAAAATCCTGACGCCTGAGTCCCGTGTCAGCAGCAATTTGGGCACTTTTGTCAGGAATAAAACCCCCCGATTGATGATTTTTAAGCATTGCATGTGATGTGCTCAATAAATTCTGCAACTGCAGAGGTGAAGGCACTCACAATTAGAGCAAGAGCAGGAAAATGCCCTTTAATTTACTGTTTTGCTTTAAATGCTTGAAGATCTAGAAAAGCAGAGTTAACATTCTCAAGGCTGCAATTCCCTAAATTTAAAAATGGAGTTAAGTTTCTGCTCTTTGCAGTGTGTCCCACACTTCCCCCACACTCATTCTGTGCTCTTCACACTATTAGATTTAATTTGTAGGGTTTTTTCTTTTTAAAGATGCTAATTTTGCATTAACAGAAGGAAATAAAATAAAAACCCCTTCCAGCTGATGGAATTAAAATGCATGGTCGTGATTTCATCTTTGCTCCGTGCTCGGGATGAAGTTCGGTGGCTGAGGACAGGGATGGGACAGAGCTGAGCCCCTGAGAGGGAATTTCTCCTTAGACATTCCCAAATCACAATTTATTTCCCTGTTTTCCCCGGGATTCAGCCTTCAGGTGTGCCAGGAAAGTCAACAGCAGCACCAGGCTTTGTGTAGTCACAAATAACTTGAGGCAAGCAGTTTGTGTTTGGCTTTCCCTAATTCCAGTGATTTAATTCCAGGGATAATTCCTGTTCCCTCTGCTCCATAAAACTCCACTGGCCTCCCTGCAAACTCCAGTTCCTCTGCTGCTGTTCCCCTTTTGTCATCAAGCAGAAGTGATTTTGTAATCACCCATCCTTAATGAAGTGGAGGAGAAGTCATAAATTCCAACTGCTGGTGGGCTGCCTGCTGCAAGAGGAGCTGGGATGGCTCCTGAGTGCCTTGGTGCAGCATTCCTGGGATTGGCCAGGAGCTGGGATCTTGGGGAGCTGACCATCATCATCATCATCATCATCATCATCATCATCATCATCCACCACCAAACACCAGGAGCCTCCTTAGCCCCAACTTCATCTCCACCTCAAGGTTTTCATCTCCTTAGCAGAGCCCAGCACTCAGAATGAAGCAGCTGTGTGGTTTAAACTTCAATTTATCCATTTTCTGCGGCCTGATAAAATTTTAACTTCTGCAGTTTTTTCCAGCAGGGCTTGGAGCAGGATTTTCCCTTTTTCTGGGATAAATGGCTCCTCTCTGGAGATGTGGGGTGTTGAAGGGTGATGTTGCACAGGTTCTAAAGCTGGCAAACACCATGATATTTATTGAATTAACCTCTGGACCTGCTTGTGAATAGCTCAAAACACCCGACAGGGAGCAGACAGCTTTTTTTGGTTTATAGCCACAGTCTGGGTACAATTTACTTCATTTGTCATCTTCTGTAATTATTTTTCTAATGCTGCATCTAGTGCAGGGACAATATGTGAATTTGAATAAGCTGTGAAAAGCTGCTCATGAGGAGAATAACAATTCAGGAGTGTGGAGCTAGTTACTTACACTCATTCATTTATTTTTAAAAAGGAGTTTCTTTATCTCTTTGTTTGCAGCCTTTGAATATTAATAATGTTGTGGCTTGTCCCCAAACACTCCGGGGGGTGTGAGTTATTGGGAGGGCAATTTCTTTCCATTGACCTGAATTAGCTGAAGTGGTGTCAAATCAGCAGGCAGGAATTGGAGCTGCTCACCTGAGCAGCAGAACTGAAATGGGGAACAAACTTTTCCAGGGAGCTGTGGGAGAATGGAGACCTGGCAATAAAGTGCTTTAATTAATGGTGGTTTATTAAAAAGTGTTTAAAAGTGTTATAAAAACATGTGGATGTGACACTTGAGGATGTGGTTTAGTGGTGACCATGCTGGTGGTGAGTTGCACTCAAGGGCCTTAAAGATCTTGCCCAAATTTAAGGATTCTCTGATGAATTTGACCCATCCTGGTGCGTTTTTGGATCATTTCCTGCTCATCTTCCATCCCTTTAAACTCCCCCACTTGTCCTGGTGTGAAGGAGGCTCCACATCTGGCAGGATGAGGGGCAGGATGAGGTTTTAAAGTGGAAAAGGAAAGGTTTGGATTCGGAAAAAAATCCCTCCCTGTGAGGGTGGGGAGGCCTGGGTGCCACTCCTGGAGCAGCAGCAGTTTCAGGGTGCAGAGGGAATGAAGTACCAGAGGGGTTCCTGGATCCAAGGGCAGCTTGGCTGGGGCTTGGAGCACCCTGGGAGAATGGAAGGGTCCCTGCCCATGGAATGGGGTGGGATTTAAGGTCCTTACATCCCACAGCACTTTGTGATCCCACAATTCCACTCCCCGTCGTCTTCAGCAGATCTCCAGACCCACAGAAGCCCAAATTTTGGGCAAACCCTCTGGTTTCATCCTCCTTTTCCCCCGGCTGGGAAGTTGTGTGAGCCCAGCCAGGTTTGAGCTCCTTGCTGTCCTTCTCCTGCAGTTCCTGAGCAATTCCTGCCCCGCTGCTGAGCCAGGTTGTTCCTTGCTCTGCTCTCCCAGGTTCTGACCTTCACAACTGCACCAGATGCCTTTTCTTCTGCTACTCATAAATCACTTCCCAGTCTTTTATCAGCTTTTTTCTTTTCCCTCTTCTCTTTTTTGCCAAGTGCAGGGCTTTATTTTCCAGCTGTCAGCACTAACTTAAAGAGTGCCAATGTCACTCTCCTGAAATGCTGCCAGGTGGGGACAGAACTTCCTCATCACTTGCTGATCTCCTCCTGAAGTATCTCTCTACATTTATCTCCACTGTTTCAAGATCTCTCATCTCAGGTTCTTTATTTTGGAGAAACTCAACAATTCTCGTGGCGTCGGGAGTTTTGTTTTACATCTGGATTTTGCAATTCTTGTTCTTCATGAAGGAGAGGCCAGGCTGGTGAAGTGGGATAAAAAAGCATTTCTCCAGAGGGATGTTCCATGCAGGAATCTGCACTCTGAGCAGATCAGAGCTGGGCAACTCTCTCCTCAACTCTCCAATTTTCCCACTGAATTTCATGAAAGAATTCTGTGATTTGTTCTTTCCTCTTTCCTCAGTCTCACAGCACTCAGCTGCACTCATCCTCGGCCTGGTGTTTTGGGTGAATTCTCTGTTCTGTCTTTCTCCACATTCCCTTCCAAACCCTTGTGGCTGCACTGAAAGGAATATTAAGGAATTCTGTAAATTCACTGGATTTGATTTTCCTTCCTGTCCCTTTCACCTCGTGCTGTACACTGGAAATGCAGAATGTGCAATTAAGAAAGAGCAGAATTCATTAAAACCCACAGCAAAGCTCTGGATTTTGGGAATGAGTTCATTAAAACCCACAACAAAGCTCTGGATTTTGGGATTGACTCAAATGAACATCTTGAACCAGGACCAAGGAGCGATCCCGTGCTCCATCCCAGCCAACAACATCCTTTGGAAATGTTCTTGGACAGCAGCACCCGAGCAGTGGCAATGAAAAGCTTCAATGGCCCAAATTTGCTGCTGGCTAAACACAGAATTAGGAGGGTTTTTCCTAAAAGCTGGCAAGGCTCTGCCTAGAAAACTGAAGGATTATTTGGATTTAGAGGCAAAAGAAACAGAGCTGGAAAAAAAATTCTTCCTGGACTGCTCAGGGAGATGTTGGGTGAGGAGCAGCAGAGACACTGGGGGATTATTAACATGGAATTTCACCCATCCAAGGGCAATCCTTGGCCACTTTTTATTTTATTATTATACTTTTTTTATTTTATGTTTGGGTGCAATGTCAGTGCCATGGGAATGTGGTGGGAAGGAGCAGGACTGTCCTTGTTTATAATTATTTTATTTATAATTATTTATAATTAAAATTTTATTTATAAATTATTTATTCCCTGTTCAATAATTATTTTATTTATAATTATTTATAATTAAAATTTTATTTATAATTATTCATTCCTGTTCAATAATTATTTTATTTATAATTATTTAAAATTAAAATATTATCTATAATTATTTATTCCCCGTTCAATAATCTTATTTACAATTATTTATAATTATATTTATAATTATTTACCAATAAATAATTTATAATTATTTAATAATTATTTATAATGTAATAATTCCTTTGGGGTTTTATATTTTATTTAATATTTAATAAGTTTAATAATTGGTGTTAAATCAAGTTTACCTTGCATCTTTGTGGGACAACTGCCTGGCCAAGGAGCATTTTTAGGATCAAAATGAGCTTTCCTTGGGGTTTTATCAGGTCACATTCCTGTTTTTCCATGTCCCAAACCACCTGCACTTGACCAATTCTTGGTTTTTTAATCATTTGTCACCCATTCCTCCAATCTTCCATCAACATTCCTTTATTTGATGTGTCCAGGCTGTGTTTCCCAAGTGGATGTTGGTGTGAGTGGGATGTGAAATCGACCCCAGGCTGGATCCTGGAGCAGGAATTTCCGTGCCTTGAGTTTTATTCCAGTTTTTATCCTGGCAGCCTCCACACAAAGTCTGTGTTTTGCACATCAGGACGCAAAAATTCCGTTTCCAAACACACAATCCACAAACATCCTGTCCCCCCCGTGTGCTGACACCACTCCCAAAAATTCCTCCCAAAATAATCCTGAAAGGGACACATCAAAGAGGGACCTTGTCAAAATTGTCCCCCAAAATAAACCTGCAAACAAAGCCCTGGCTAGGATGTTGGAATTAATAACAATATTTTGTGTTGCTTCCTCCAGAAGGGATCTGTGGACTTCAAGGTTTGTTATTTATTTATAAAATAGATTTTTTTATATTTATAAAATCTCTCTCTGTGGTTTAATCAAATTTTAATTTGATTTATGAGTTAGGGTTAAGGTAGGCTGGGTTTTCCTTCAGTTCTACATCAATGTACAGGCAGTGGTGAAAATTAATTAAATTATGCTGCCCATAATGATTCCTGGTGCAGTGGGAACCAACAGGAATGGGATGCTCCAAGCACTTTATTTATAAATTATGGATAAATAAAATATATAAATTACATCCATAACACACCATGTTCTGTACAGAAAATGAGATTTTTTCCCTCTATTTATTGAGATTTAGGAATATGTCAGAAATCCTGTTCTGGTCACACCATTGCTCTGGAGCTTCCTTCAATTTTCCTTCTCTTCCAAGGAATTTTTTAACCATGGCCACTCCATTTTTTTCCATGCAAACTGATTTAAATGCTTCATATCCTTGGTTTTGTTCTGTGACCTGACTGAGCTCTTTAATCCTGCACAACGAGGCAAACCAGCAATAAAACTCCCAAGTTTTACCCTGCCACATCCATGGTGCCACCCAGGCTTGGGCAGGCCAAAATAATTCTATTTTTAAACCCAAACTAATGCTTTGAAGTATTTATTCCAGCCAGAAAAGGCACTGGGATCAGCACAAACTGAATTTTATTTATGCCAGAGGTACAAAATAGAAATTTTTGCTCAGAGACAGGCAAAGATTTAGGCCTGGAAATGGGAATATTTTGATTTTTTTTTTCCTGCTTAACCATTACTTGGCTAAAGGATTTTTTAGTTTCTTTGTTGCTTTTTTGCAAAGGAATAATTGGTGCCACAAAGCTCCCACTGTGTGAATTATTCTGGGTATTAATGCAGATTTCAGCTGGTCAGATTTCCAGCTGTCAGCACAGCTGGTGGATTTTTTATTTCTTTATTTTATATCTACAATATATATTATATATTATGTATATTACATATATACATTAGATTCACAGAATATAATATATATATATATATAATATTACATATATAATAGATTATATTATTAATATATTTAACATATATCTATAATGTATAATGCATAATATATTTATTATATATTTTATATATTAAATAAATATTTTGTATATATATAATTTTTTTTTATCCTGAATTCCCTGTGGAATTTATCCTGAATCCCTGTGGGATTTATCCCAAATTTCCTGTGGGATTTATCCCAAATTTTCTGTGAGATTTCTCCTGAATTCTCTGTGAGATTTCTCCCAAATTCCCTGTGGGATTTATCCCGAATTCTCTGTGGGATTTATCCTGAATTCTCTGTGAGATTTCTCCCGAATTCCCTGTTGGATTTCTGAATTCTCTGTGGGATTTATCTCAAAATCCCTGTGGGATTTATCCTGAATTCTCTGTGGGATTTATCCTGAATTTCTTGTGGGATTTCTCCCAAATTCTCTGTGGGATTTATCCTGAATTCCCTGTTGGATTTCTGAATTCCCTGTGGGATTTATCTCAAAATCCCTGTGGGATTTATCCTGAATTCTCTGTGGGATTTATCCTGAATTTCCTGTGGGATTTCTCCTGAATTCCCTGTGGGATTTATCCTGAATTCCCTGTGGGATTTCTCCCAAATTCTCTGTGGGATTTATCCTGAATTCCCTGTTGGATTTCTGAATTCCCTGTGGGATTTATCTCAAAATCCCTGTGGGATTTATCCTGAATTCTCTGTGGGATTTATCCTGAATTTCCTGTGGGATTTCTCCTGAATTCCCTGTGGGATTTATCCTGAATTCCCTGTGGGATTTCTCCCAAATTCTCTGTGGGATTTATCCTGAATTCCCTGTGGGATTTCTTCTGAATTCCCTGTGGGATTTATCCTGAATTCTCTGTGGGATTTCTCCTGAATTCCCTGTGGGTTTTCTCTCAGTTTCCCTGTAGGATTTATCCTGAATTCCCTGTGGGATTCTCCTGAATTCCCTGTGGGATTTATCCCGAATTTCCTGTGGGATTTATCTGGAATTCCTTTTGGGATTTCTCCTGAATTCCCTGCGGGATTTATCCTGAATTCCCTATGGGATTTATTCTGAATTCCCTGTGGGATTTTTCTTGAATTCCCTATGGGATTTCTCTTTAATTCCCTGTGGGATTTCCATCTCGTGCCATTTTCTCCATGAACACCCCGAGAAATTGCATGGAAATATTTTATCAGCTGCCTTTCAAAGCTAAATACGTGTTAGCCCTTGTAGAAAGGAACGAGCTGCAGGTTATTTTGGCAATATTTGGTCAGAAAAAACCAGATTTTTCTCATAATTGATTTCATTCTAAAAACCCACGACTCTAAATCACTGAGAGATGCTGTTTGAGTGGGTGTTTCTAAGAGAAAATCAGATTATTTCTTGGCCACCTACCTATGAAAACATTTTAACAGCTTTTTCGCTTGACCCTGTCGTTATATATTTTATTTTGCATAATTCCTGTGAGCACTGAGAAAGGGCAAAGAGAAAACCACAGGAATCAGCAGGAAAAAAGCATTTTCTCTCAAGCACGGCCTCCTGATGCATAAAAAGTACAATTTAAAGAGATTTTCAGGAGTTTTATCCCACCTCAGCCACACTCCCTAAATGTGGAGTGCTCAAAGTTTGGTTTTTAGGCCCAGCTGAGCTTCACTCTTTTATTTATTCCCTGATTATTTAAGATATTAAAGAACCACAGAATCATTTAGGTTGGAAAAGACATTTAAGAGCATCAAGCCCAATAATATTTAACAGCTCATAAAGGCCCAAAAATCTACAAAATGCACTTTAAATGTTCCAAATTTATTATGCAAAAATAGCACAAGTGAGAACAGGGAATCTTTATTTCTTTATTGTATATCTACAATATATATTATATATTATGTATATTACATAGATACGTTAGATTATACAGAATATATTATAAAATATATATAAAATATACTATATATATATAATATATTTAATATATATTTAATATATATATTGAGGGTGGGGTAGCAGTGTTTGGGCTCTGCTGGGAAGTTGAGGCTTTAAATTCAAAGTTTTTAAGGAGTTTTAAGGAAAATAAAAGGAGATTCTGTAGGAAAGGTTGCAAATAACTGGGAATGGGAATGGGAAAGCTGTGCAGAGAGGCCAAGGGCAAAAAGCACAGCAATGAGATGTAAAAATAGCCAGGATAAAGATCATTCTGCTCCCAAAAAATAGCCTGTGTGCTCCTCGTGTGCATGTGAAACTGCAACAGTGACCAAAATAACCTCCAGGGAAAAAAAAAAAATAATCCAGGATGTTTCCCCAGCAGCTCTGCAGAAAATCTGTGTATGGAGCAAACAGCTCCTTGTGAAGCAGCTTTTTATCCATAAAACCGATTTTATTGCTCAGTTTGATTGCCAGGGTTAAATATTTCGTTTTTCAGGTAGTTTAATCTGCAGGTCTTTAAAAATGTAATATCCCCCCTAATTGTATGCAATGAAAACATTCACTGCATAATTTTGTGTTTGGATTCATTCCCCCCTCCTGATTCCTGCCTGATTTCCAGGCAGCAGAGTTTATTGCAAAGCTTTAGAAAAACCAGATTAGAATATTACTTTAAGTGTCAGGAAGCATCAAGAGTTTTTATCATGATTTCCTGCAGCCGTTGCTCTTGCAAATTTGATTTCCCACTTCACTAAAATCCACTTTATGAAAACACTGCAGCCACGTGCTGAGGAAAGGGAGATGATGGGATCCAAAGTGGGAATCAGGAGTTCAGAAATAGCCCTGAGTCCATTTCCCTGGGCTTTTTTTACTTGTTATTTTGTTCTGGAGAGCCTCTTAGGTGGGAAATTAAATGAAACTTCTCCTTTAAAGAGAATTTTCACCTCCCAGAGCAGCACATTTATTTGGGATATTTTTGGGTTGATACAGGAGTATCAGCAGCTCCTTAAGGTGAGGCTCACTCCCAGTTTTATTTTGCAGGGGGATTTTTCTTCTCCCTGGAATAGGATGGAATAAAAATAGCCAAGATTCAAAGCCAAGGCCAAGCAAGGCAAATTAATCTGGGTTTGAGCCACTGAGCTGGCAGCAGCTCCTGGGCAGGGCTGGGCTTTTTCTGGGGCTTTTTCTGCAGCTGGAAAAGCACCTGGAACTCCCAGTCCCTTCCTGAGTCCAGCTCAGTGCTCTCAGCAGCACCCATCCCAACCCAAGAGTGTTTTTTCCCCAAAAAAACCATGTTATCATTTAAAATCCCAGCCAAACTACAAAACCATTACATTTTTAGTTGTGGTCAGTCACAGAAAAGAAAATAACCCCCATCTTCCTATCTTTAAAGAAGAATGTAAAAAGAATTAAAAAAAAAAAACAAAATTTCAAATTTGCAGAATTAAATGGAAACAAAACAATTTAGCTGGTTTAGCCCCAGTGGAGGGATTTAATTTCTGTCAGGGCACCCAGGGCCAGCAGAAACCTCCCAGCAGCAGCAGCAGGAACTTCTCAGCCATGATTTTCCTTCTCCTTGGGATGGTTTTTTCTGGATGGATTTGGACACTCCACAAGGCTCTGAAGGTTTTTCAAGTTTAGCACCTCCAGCACCTCTCCTTTCTTTTAGCTTATCCCTCATGGTGTCTCCCAAAATTCCTTTCTCGAGCTCCTTGGTGCTCAGCCTTCCCTTTTGTCCCTTTTCCTCCTCCCCCAGACTTTCTCCTTCAGAAATGCCATTATTTGGCTTTGCCATCCTGTTGGCTCCAAAATAAATTTCTCACTCTTCTCCACACCAGATTTTTTTTCCCCCTTCAACATTTCCTGCTGGTATTTTATTTGTCTCGGTTTAGATGAGTTTCTCTCACACCCACAAGATTCCCAAACTCTGTTTTTTACCCTTTTGGGGTTTTTTTTTTGGCAGCATTTCTTTGAACCTTACGATTCTTTCAGATGTTGTTTTCTCATTCCCTGTTTGTGTCCCGCCGTCGGTCGTCAGGAAACAAACCCACTTTTCTTGGGGTGGAAAGCTGCAATTCCATGATTTCCTGCCCAAAATTATTCTCTCACTTTTTTTTTGTCCTGATCTGTCACTTCAAGCTGTTGAGATTTTTTTTCCCCATTCTGCTCTTTGGTTTCACCACAGTTCATCCCTTCAGGATTCACTGCTCCAAGCGTTAAAGCTGGGAATAAATCTGGATTTATTATTTAAATTGATTTATTCCAGTGCCTGGAGGGGATGGGGTGTGCAGGTGGATTTAAAGCACCTGGAGGTGATGTACAGAAGGTTTAGACATGGTTTAGTGATCAGGTGTAGCAACCAAAGCTCAGGCAGAGAAAACACCTTGGGTACATCATTCTGTGAGTAATCCTGGAGTTTTGGGGGATGAGAGGAGGGCTTGGAGAGAGGATGGAGAGCGATGCTCCCACTGCTTCATCTGGGGATATTCCCAGAGCTGGATTGGAGTCAAGAGTCCCAAGATTGGGAAGTCATCATCAGCTGATTCCCAGGGATGGGATTCAGCCGTGATCCTTGGCTTGGGCAGCTGTAGGAAACTCTCTGGAAAATAATAAGGGAAAAGTCTCTGGAAAAGAATAGGGGAAAACTCTCTGGAAAAAATGAAAAATGTGGTGGAGTTCTGTGAAATGATCCAGGTGGAATGAGGAGCAGCAGGGGGAGAAATCCTCACCCATCCTGAGGGATGAGGGAGGGAACAGCACCGGGATGAGGGCAGAGCACAGCACCAAAGAGCCCGGAGATTTCGGGGAAAAATATTCATGATTTTGGGGAATAATGAATCAATGCCTGAGTGACAGCAAAACATGGATTTGTAGCAGCCCTGAGAAATCAACTCCATCTCCCCAGCTTCCAGCTCAGGCTGTCGGAGACATGGCTGAGGAAACCTGAGGGATTCCATCCCAAGAGGGAGAGTTTCAGTGGCATTTGGGAAGCAAAGGCTGCATGTGAGTGGTTTTCTCACCCTTTAAAGGGAAAAGGATCCCAGGGCTTGGAGCAGCATTCCAGCCCCCAGGACACTCGTTCACCACCATGGGATGAAACCCAACCAGCCCCTGGGATACCTTGGGTTTCCCTGAATTTCAAATCTGTTGTTCTTCCAAAACATTGGCTCAGGTTTGCTTAAATTCCTGTTTCAACTCCTGGAATTGAAAGGTTGGATATTTTTGGGCACGTTGCCAAAATATTAAGCTGTGCTGTGTGAGTTGCTTCTCTCCACGCTCCTGAGAAAATGGTATTTGCTTTTTGTTGTCTCAAGGCTTGCCATGAAATCTGAAAACGCCAGGCTGTGTCACTTTAATATACAAACACTCCAAGCAATACAAAAACCCTAAAATCAAAGCTGTGCTGTTATCTCTTCAGAGCAGGAGCTTTTTTCAAGGAGCTTCTAATGCAGAATCACTCACAGTTGCTGCTTTGAAGTTTTTATAGTGTGCTATCATAGACCTTTAATCCGTGCTGGGGCTGCTCTTAAAAATAGGAGGAAATTGCAAAGTGAAGCAGTAAAGGAAGAGAAACTGCTTGGACATTTAATCAGTCTCACTTGGGAGAGGAATCCTGGTCAGGGATGTCACTTGGAGTGTGGAATCCTGGTCAGGGGTGTGACTTGAGAGAGGAATCCTGGTCAGGGCTGCCACTTTGAGTGTGGAATCCTGGTCAGGGCTGTCACTTGAGAGAGGAATCCTGGTCAGGGCTGTCACCTGGAGTGTGGTGCTGCTGGGATGGCCCTGCTTGGGTGCAGTGCAGCCTGGTGATCAATGAAGGTGTAAAATCTGCTAAATTATGGCTATAACACTTTAATGTCACCCACAGTGACTCTCATGTCACCCACAGTGACTCTGATGTCACCCAAAGTTACTCTGATGTCACCCACAGTGACTCTGATGTCACCCACAGTGACTCTGATGTCACCCAGAGTGGCTCTGATGTCACCCACAGTGACTCTGATGTCACCCAGAGTGGCTCTGATGTCACCCAAAGTGACTCTAATGTCACCCACAGTGACTCTGATGTCACCCAGAGTGGCTCTGATGTCACCCAAAGTGACTCTAATGTCACCCACAGTGACTCTGATGTCACCCAGAGTGGCTCTGATGTCACCCAAAGTGACTCTAATGTCACCCACAGTGACTCTGATGTCACCCAGAGTGACTCTAATGTCACCCACAGTGACTCTCATATCACCCACAGTGACTCTGATGTCACCCAGAGTGACTCTGATGTCACCCACAGTGACTCTGATGTCACCCACAGTGTCTGTGCTTGAGGTCTCAGCCCGTGGCAGGCACTGTTGATTCCCCTCTGTAAATCAGCCTGTGCTGAAGTTG
This sequence comes from Acrocephalus arundinaceus, assembly GCA_021534815.1. NCBI lineage: Eukaryota > Metazoa > Chordata > Aves > Passeriformes > Sylviidae > Acrocephalus > Acrocephalus arundinaceus. The sequence goes on from JAJEOU010001709.1 coordinate 14,884,370, forward strand.
CTTTTCCCCCCTCAGGATAATTCCCTGTTCATCCTCCCCATTTTCCATCCATCCAGAGATAAAAATAGCTGGAGACTTCCTTGACCTTCTGCCTTGATCATGAGTGCAATTAACACCCTGTGTCCTAACGAGCTGGAGAAACAAAACACCCGTGTACCAGCTGATTGAATTAAATTGTGTTTCAGGAAAATTTCCTTTAAATGGCCACTTCCATTTCTTTGGCGTTGAATCCCTGAGGTTGGAAAAGATTCCCCAGCCCGTGGAGTCCAGGCTGTGCCCACCTTGTCACCAGCCCAGATCATGGAGTGCCACCTCCAGGTGTTCTTGGAGCACAGTTGGTGTCATCTTTCCTTTTCCTGCCTGTTCCACTTCACTCACTGTTCTCCCTTTCATGAGTTTCCATCTCCCTTCTTTCTTCCTCCTGCCTCCTTGTTTTCCCTTTTTTTTTGAATGAAACTTGAGGGAAATGAACAAAAACCACCTCCAAACCATTCCCTGCTCCCCCAGTGCCTTTGGGCTCAATAACCAGAGATGTTCTGATCCCCACAGGGTGGAAAAAAATCCTTTTTTTTATTCTTTCACATGTACATTTTTAGAGGGAGGAAGAAATAACATCCAGGCACTGGTGTTTGTCTGAACTGGGGCCTGATTTATGCCTGTGCTGCTCTCAGGGGTAGAACTCTCAGTGTTTGTGGAGTGAAATGCCTCCAGAAAATGAACAGGCTCTGGAAACTATTTATGGATTCGATTTGGCTGCTTTTCTATTTAATGAAGTCCCTGTCTTTGAGCCTCTGCCATTTAATTAAGTGGTTGATATAATTACTCTGTGCCATCAATTCTGGCCACCCTGGGAGGTTTGTCTTCTCTTCCTCAAGGAGGTGTTTTATTTCTTGGGAGTTTCTGGGTCCTTCAACCTGCACATGAGTTCCAGGGCAGTCACTCTGTAGCAGGGTGGGCTGAGATTCTGCTGTGCCATCCTTTTTTTTTTCCTCGGTCACTGAAGTCCCTAAAATTGCTCTGATTCCTCCAGTTTTTAGGAAAAGGAGTTGTGTCACTACAACCAGAGCATCTCTTCCATCAGAGCTTTCACATCCTCACCTCTCTGACCTGTTAACTCAGCAAAGTTTCCTTCTCTGGAAAAAAAAAACAAACCTTTTAAAAGTAATTTTAAAAGTAATTTTAAAAGTAATTTTTAGCTAAAAAATAGTTTTTTGCTATTTTTTTCTTAAACCCTCAGCTGCTCTCTCAATTCTCAGATTCCAGGTGCCACAAGCAGACAGGGTTTTCCATGAACAATTCCCTAATTACCCTCACCCCAATCAATGGTGATTACCCCACTATTTATACATCTTGGGATTCCAGGAGCCTTTTTAAGCACCAAGTTGTGCCACAATCTCATGTTTCAGCTGCTTATCGCCCACATGATCACAAAAATCTCTTTTCCTGGCAGCCTGGTGTTCCAGGGAGAGGACACAAAAGTTTGCTTTATTCCCAATTACTTTTCCAGGGACCGGGAATGTGGCATTTTCCAGCTCATTTTTGGGGTTATTACAGCCCAAAGGCAGGAGGGAAATCTCAGAAAATAACCATAATTACATTTAACCTGCAAGTTGTCCCTCTCAGAAATTTTAATTTCTGAAGGAAAGTGATGAATCAGGAGATTCCACCTTTTCCCTATTAACTCTTTGTGTGCAGGGTTTGTCCCAGTCCTGGAAGGGACAGAGGAAAATCCAGCTGGGCCAAGTCCCAGCTGTGTCTCCATCCCTGGAGCCCTCTGGAAGAGTGTTGGAACTCTGAAGGCTGAAAACTTTCAGCTTTCTGAATTTAAGGGTGCCAGCCCTCAAGTAAACACCTCATTTGACCTGAGAAATCCTTGGAAATCCTGAATCCTTGGAAAAGGCTTCAGAAATTGAGTGATGGCACAGAAATGGGGTGTGTAGTTTGGATGGTATTGTGTGATCTCACAGGGTAAAAAATTTAGATTTGGGATTTTAGTGTGTGGTGATAAATGGGAGCCAAGATGGAGAATTTAGGGGTGTGAGTTCGTTGTCTTTTTTGCACCTTCTTCTTTCTTCTTCACGAATCTGGGTGTTTTGATGTCGTCCCTGTTCTTCTAAAGTTCTTCTAAGCCTTCTGATGTTTACATCCTTGTAATGGAGTTTCTCACACCTTTTTCATGTAAATAATGATTGTTTACATTCCTTTCTGGAGGAGGAGAGAATTGATGCACTGTTGGTTTGACCAGTGTGGTTGAGAGGTGGAATTTCACCCTCCAATCCGTGGTCACTTTTAGAAGTCTATAAAAATCAAGATCTGTAAATAAACTGCTCTCTTTTTTGCCTTGGACATCTCAGCGTGAGCGCGTGTTCATTTCGTGTTGGATTGGGACAGTTTTCTGTAACCGGGTGAAAGAATTCCGCACTGCGGGTTTGGGGTGATCACAATTGGGTTAGAAACATCAATAATACAGATGTCAACAGTTCATTGGATAATTAGGAATTAAATAACCTTGGATGGACACCATTTCACCTCATTTTCCTGACTTGTTAGAGAGCTCATGTCTTGTGAGTCTGTGATAGATGAAGTGTCACCCTGTTTTTCAAAAGTTCTTCTGAGCCTTCTGATATTTCCAGTTTTGTATTGGAGTTTTCTCACGCACTTTCATGTAAATACTGGGTTGTTTACATTCCTTTCTGGAGGAGGAGAGAATTGATGGGATGTTGGTTTGACCAGTGTGGTTGAGAGGAGACAATTTCATCCTCCAATCCATGGTCACTGGTGGAATTCTATAAATTCAGGGTTTGTAAAATAAACTCTGCCTCTTTTACCTTGGTCATTTCGTGTCCTGTTTTGACAGATGATGATATTAAATTTCAGAGTGAGACTACAAAGAAACAAAATCTCTTGAGTTTCATTCGCCCTGACTCAAGAAAGAGCCAGGAATTCCCACAGAGGAGCTGCTGGGATGAACCCCAGCGCTCCCCAGCTCCTCTTCCTCACCCTGAAAGGTTTTCTCTCCATCTCATCTTCTCCTCACAGCCTGGGATGTAACACTGGGCTGATTATTAATGGGATTTCTTAATCGAGAAGTTTTTAAGGTCAGATTTCCATGGAATCTTAAGGATTGTTTCCAAATTTCTCCTTTGGGAAAAGCTTGATCAGGACAGGACTTGGCTCCAAGGGACAACATCTCCTGCTCCAGGAGCTCTCCTGCTTCCTCTGGGGATTTATGGCTGAGGAAGGCAGAAGGAAAATATTTTATCCATCAACACTCTGCTTTTATATGAAAATTCCTCTGTGTTTGCCACTTGCTGAGCTTTGGAGTTGTACTGGATGGAATTACAGAAATATTCCATAAGGAAGAGTGGGAGACAGGTTTGTGACCAGCTGGTTGAACATTGGTGAAATTCTGAGCAGGTGAAAATAGAGATTTGATTTTTTTTTTGTCTCCTAACTCACCCAGACTGAATCTTTCCAGTTCTTGATTTCTACTTGGCACAAAGTGAAGTCTCTAAATCAGGAGAGACCATTTAGGCTAAAATATTCCACTCCTCTCCCTCAGTGCTTGGAGGGAGAGAACAATGGCACAAAAAGATGAATGCTTCTTGCTCTTTAATTGAGTCTAATAGGCTATAAATACATTTTTTCCCTCAACTACAGGAGCAGAATGAAAGGCTTCTGGTAAAACTGGTTTTTCACTTAAAAAAAAAAATCTGCTCTTTGGAAAAGCTGCACAGAGACACCTGTGGAAATCCCCTGGAGTAGTTTTAAGGCATTTTAATTCCTAATAAAAGCCTGCAGTTCAGGGGCTGGGTTGATGCAAGGTTACAGGCACAGAGTTGGAAATGGCATTTAAAGTTGAGTCATTTTGCAAACCTCTTTTTTCTTTTTTTTTCCCTTTAATGTTGAACTTGATGAGCTCAGTAAAATCCAAAATGCAGCATTTTGCTGTATCAAAAAAAAAGCTTGGAAAATGAGCAGCTGAACACTGGTGTAAATTCAGAGGGTTTATGACACCCTGACCATTATTTTTAGGGTTATTGCTTTTTCTCTCACTTCTGCCTGTTTATGCCAATAGAAAAAATGATCCTTTTTGCTTAGGTTTGATTACAGGGATGAAGAATAAAATGTTTCAGTTCATCCTGGCTGGCCTTCAAATGCAATCCCTGCTCTGTGCACCGTCACATTGAGTAAATAATTTGTAATTTGGGTTTTTCTGCCTTGTTACCTGGTAATGGCCAAGTCTTTCCAGGCATTTTAAAACCCTTTTTTTACAGGATTTAATTTTGCATTCAGCTCATCTCTGTTAATAGTTCCACCCAATTAGCATCAAAATCAGGTGAAATCTTGACATCCCTATTTTTATATTTTTTTTTTAGCACTTCAATCACACCTATTTTGCTTTGTGCCATTAACTGAATCGTGCCCTTTGGCAAATTCAAATATTAGTCCAACATTAACATCCTTTTTATGGCCACGTGGGTGTTTATCACAATTATTGCTGCTCTTCTGTGCATCTTCCAGGATTTATGGAATCCATCACCCTTAAAGCAGCTCCAGCTCCCAGTTTGTCAGAACTGACAGGAATTTTATCAAACAGCTGCTTTGGGCCTCATTTTCACTTTAATTTCCCCACTAATCCTAATTTTTCTCCTCAAAGAGGCACAGATAATGACTGACTTTCTAATTAAGATTCAGGGTTTGTGTTTGTGCAATTTAAGCGCTGATGCTTTTTCTTTTTGCTTCAGGAATAATGTTTTTGCTCTCATTATTCCTAATATTCTTATTTTTGGGGGGTTGTATGTGTGGTTTTCAGAATAAATATTCAAGGTGGAATCACCCAGCCCGGTTGGGATTTGATATTTCCATGGATGGTGACTCCTGTTTGACCAGAACAAAAAAAAAATAAAGTTTTTATTTAATTTTCCATGGAATTCCCTGTGTTTCAGTCTGTGCCCATTCAGGAGAACAATGAACAGAAATTGTTGGCTTGGTGTGTTCACTTGGAAAATTGTCCTGTGACTTCTCCAATAATCACTTTATTATCTTTAAATAATTGATAAATCCAGAGGAATTGCATCCATTTGCTGCAATTAATAAATCCAAGCACAACTCTGGATATCTGATATTGCACAACGTGATCCTAAAGGAAAATTTAGGGACTCCCTGAGCTCCCAGGGCAGGGGTGAACCCATGATGGACATAATTAATAAAAGTTATAAATATTCAATATTAATATTAGAATAAAGTACCAAACTATTAAAATATTAAATAGTAATAATGTATTGAATAAAAGGTAATAAAAAGTAATAAATACTATCTAATAAAATTAATACATTTTATTTATATAAAATTTAATTTATATTAATTCTGTACAAAAAGTAGTTCTATAAAATATTTGTATAGATTGTTGATAATAATATATATTAATATATATTATATATTAATATATAAATATTAATAAAGTACCAAAAGTCCTAAAGTATTAAAATATTAAATAGTAGTAACATAATAAATAAAAAATAATAAATGACAAGTAAAATATTGTCTATTAATAAAATTAATGTCTATATTTATATATATAATATTAAAATAAATATTAATAAAGCATTAAAAGAAAGTATTAAAGTATTAAATAATGATAATGTAATAAATAAATGGTAATAAATATGAATAAATATTATTTATTGATAGGATTATGTCCTGATTTCAGGACATCTCTGCCAGAACGAGTGGATCAGGGAAAGGAGGATTCCAGGTCTTTTATTTCATCTTTTCTATTGAATTTTTTAACGTAGAAATCTTAATTTCTGTGTGTATGTCAATATAGAATATTTCTGGGCTGTCCTTTTTGGAAATGAGCAGGAAAGCCTTAGGGAATTGCTACAAAAATTCACTGATGGACTTCCTGGAATGCATTTCTTGTCCACAACCTCATTATTCCATGCTTTTTACTTTCCCACTGAGAGATGTTTAATAAGTTTAAGTGCACTTTTCTCAGAATAATGAATTGTGTGGGTGGATTTGGGGCTTTTTTTTTAAAAAGCTGCAAGTCCAAAATCTGTATTTAAAAGTATTTCTGCTAAGGAGTGCTGGTCTGAGGTGTGGGCTGTGAAAATACAAATGGGATCATCATGGGATTTCAAATCCGTGGATTTTCAATCCAGTTTTCCAGCAGCTCTGGCTGGAATCTTTTCCATGATTTTTCCATCTTTTTTGGGAAGGATTGGGATGGTGTGGGGTGGGACTGGGACAGTGACAGTCACCCCACCCTGGGAACACCCTTGGGTCCAGGGGGGCTCTGGAGATGGATCCCAATCCCTGAGGATTCCCTGAGATCTGTTGGGATTCACCATCCTGGTTCCCATGGAACTCAGGGGTTTAAGCACAGGAGCTTTATTGGGATCAGCACAGAATTTGCTCCTGAGGCTGCCCAGGACAGGAATGGGATCAGCAGCTCCCCCAGCCCCTGAGGAACCTTTTATTTACTTATCTTTACTTATATTTACTATCCTGTATTTTATTCCACCTGGATCCTGTATTTTATTCTCTCTGAATCCTGTATTTTATTCCACCTGGATCCTGTATTTTTTTCTCCCTGGATCCTGTATGTGTTTTATTCTCCATGGATCCTGTATTTATTCTCCCTGGATCCTGTGTTTTATTCCACCTGTATCCTGTATTTTATTCCACCTGGATCCTGTATTTTATTTTCCCTAGATCCTGTATTTTATTCCACCTGGATCCTGTGTTTTATTCCACCTGGATCCTGTGTTTTATTCTCCCTGAATCCTGTATTTTATTCTCCCTGTGCCTTCCCAATCCCAGTTTTTTCCTGGCTGTAGGACCCATCTGATCCCCTCTCATGGTTTTTAGGCATCCCAGTTAAACTGGCTGCTCTGTGATTCCACCTCTCTCCCTTTGGATTATTTTAAATAATAATCTCTTCCCGAGCTGCATCTCCCCATCCCCTGGCGATTTTCAATCACTTAAAGAGATTTTTTCAGCCCATTTTACCTGCGAATTCCTGGGTGCGTTTCAGCTGCCCCAGCCAGCTGGAAAATAGGAAGAAAATTCATCTTTCCAACCTGTTCGTGCCCTGTTGTGCCAAAGGTTTTGGTTCTCTGCCTGGGATTTATCTGCGGGGGGCAGTGGTGACTCCTGAGAAGGGAATGGGCAGTGCAGGGCAGAGCCAGGAAAGCCTGGAGCTCCCAGGCACTGGTGGGGCCACAGCTCGAGTGCTGTGTCCAGTGCAGTTTGGGGTGGACACTGAGTGCTGTGTCCAGTTTGGGATGGACACTGAGTGCTGTGTCCAGTTCAGTTTGGGATGGACGCTGAGTGCTGTGTCCAGTTTGGGATGGACACTGAGTGCTGTGTCCAGTTCAGGATGGACACTGAGTGCTGTGTCCAGTTTGGGATGGACATTGAGTGCTGTGTCCAGTGCAGTTTGGGATGGACGCTGAGTGCTGTGTCCAGTTCAGTTTGGGATGGACACTGAGTGCTGTGTCCAGTGCAGTTTGGGATGGACACTGAGTGCTGTGTCCAGTTTGGGATGGACACTGAGTGCTGTGTCCAGTTCAGTTTGGGATGGACATTGAGTGCTGTGTCCAGTTTGGGATGGACACTGAGTGCTGTGTCCAGTTCAGTTTGGGATGGACACTGAGTGCTGTGTCCAGTTTGGGATGGACACTCAGTGCTGTGTCCAGTTCAGTTTGGGATGGACACTGAGTGCTGTGTCCAGTTCAGGATGGACACTGAGTGCTGTGTCCAGCTGTGTCCCTCAGTTCAGGATGGACACTGAGTGCTGTTTCCAGTTCTGTCCCCTCAGTTTAGGATGGACACTGAGTGCTGTGTCCAGCTCTGTCCCTCAGTTCAGGATGGACACTCAGTGCTGTGTCCAGCTCTGTCCCTCAGTTTAGGATGGACACTCAGTGCTGTGTCCAGCTCTGTCCCTCAGTTTAGGATGGACACTCAGTGCTGTGTCCAGCTCTGTCCCTCAGTTTAGGATGGACACTCAGTGCTGTGTCCAGCTCTGTCCCTCAGTTTAGGATGGACACTCAGTGCTGTGTCCAGCTCTGTCCCTCAGTTCAGGGTGGACGTTCAGACCCTCGAGCTCACCCAGAGGAGGCAGCGAGGCTGGAGAGGGGCTGGGAACACAAACCCTGTGAGGAACGGCTGAGGGAGCTGGGCTTGTTCAGCCTGGAGAAAAGGAGACTCAGGGGTGCCCTCATCACTCTCCACAGCTCCCTGAAAGGTGCCTGTGCTCAGCTGGGCTTGGGCTCTTTCTCCAGACAGAACAAGAGGTCACAGCCTCAGGCTGCACCAAGGGAAATACAGGATGGATATCAGGGAAAAGTTTTTCATGGAAAGAGTGATAAAGTGTTGGAATGTTCTGCCCAGGGAGGTGGTGCAGTCACCATCCCTGGATGTGTTTAACAAAGCCTGGATGTGCACTGGTGCCAGGGTTTAGTTGAGGTTGGAGCTGGGTTGGACTCAATGATCCTGGAGGTCTCTTCCCACCTAGAAATTCTGTGTTTCTGTGATCTCCTGGCACTGCTCAGCAGGGCAGTGCCCTTTTCCCTGTGTTTTCCTCCTCCCACATGGATTTGTGGAACCTTTTCTCACTGCCTTTTCTCCAACTCCTGTCATTCCGCAGTTTCTGTGTTTACATCCTTTTTTTTTTGGGTATGTTGTGACTGGAGCTGTGTCAGGCTGAGGTCACTGAGCAGCTCAGGGTTTCTCCAGGTTAATCCTGGGATTTTTCTGCACCAGGAGACTTTGCACTGACATTTCCCTGAGGTTTGCTCCCAAAACCTTTTCCACTTGCAGCTTTGGACCTTTTACACTGTCAAGCCTCAGAAATCTTTGTGTCCTTCTGTGGACTTTAAAAATTATTTTGTTCCACCCCCTGCCCTGAGCAGGGACACCTCCCACCATCCCAGCTTGCTCCAAACCCTATCCAACCCCAATCCTTTTTATTTTTCCCTGGTAAATTTTATTTATTTCCATTAAATTAATTTATTAATTAATGTATTCACATTAAATTCATTAATATTTATATATATATTTATTATACCCTATATGAACCAATTATATTAATATATCATATATAATAGATATATAATTATTGTATATTAATGTATTAGATATAATTATAGATAATAGATAATAGATAGATAATAGATATCATTATATAATTTTGTAAATATATTTTATATTTATAATTTTATATAATATATTATAATATTAAATATATATTAAAATTCAATTTCTTATATATTAACATATTCTATTAGGTATAATACATATTAAATTATAAAATAAATTATATCTATTTATATAGAAATTATTAAGTGATATTAGATTTTATTTATTTAATTTATTTTAAAAAGGAAAATTTGATCTGGAATTTTTTTTCCCCGTCAATTAAAAAATGTGGGCAAATTTGCATTCAAGTTGCTGAAGAATGAAGGATTTCAACAATTCCTGATGGGATTTTTATGTCAGGGAGGGGTTTAGGGAACAGAGAAAAATGGGATTTTTGTGGTGAATAAACTCTGCGAGTCCATTTCATTGTAGATACTTTAAAATATCTTCTCTCTATATGAAACATTAATTTTCCATGGTAGGACGAAATACCCTGGAGTCAATTAAGGTATTAAAGTCAATCCTTGATTTAATTTGCTTCCAAATGGGAGCAGATTCCCAGGGGGTGCTGGAGTTTCAGTCTGGGAGAAGTGGAATTGCTCTCCCTAGGGATGAGGATGAGGAGGAGGAAGACTGAAAAATCAAAATTCCGGAGCTCAGGTGTTCTCCAGGAGCACAAAAATCCCCCCCAGAGATCAAAAAATAAATCTGCTCTTACATGAAACACAAATTCCTGTGCTTGGGCTAAAATAAGCTGTGTGCATTGTGCTTTTTTCCTGTGGAAAACACAACTTCCTGATTAATATTAATAATAATATTAATAATAATATTAATAATTTTGAATTAATTATTCTGTGCTCATGTGTGCAATCCCTTTGGTTTTCCAGGAGTAATTCCCGTGGTGCCACACAGGAGCAGAACTGGAGCAAAGCAGAGGTGATTCTGTCACTCCCAGGCCAACAAATAAATAAAAATAAAACAACATTATTTAAATTTATTTCTCTTTTTTTTGGCCTTGAGATTGGCAGGGAAAACTGGAGCTCGGAGCTCTTGCTGCTGTGGCAGAGAGGGAAAACTGAAAAAACTTCCAGCTGAAATTAAAGCAGAAATTTTAGTTTAAAATTGGCTTAAATTCAGCTTAAATTCAGCAGAAATTAAAGCAGAAAAACCTTTCACCTTAAATTAAAGCAGAAAAAAGTTCCAGATTAAATTAAAGCAGAAATTTCAGCTTAAAATCATCTTAAATTTAGCAGAAATTAAAGCAGAGAAAACTTCCAGCTTAAATTAAAGCAGAAAAAAGTTCCAGCTTAAATGAAAGCAGAAATTTTAGTTTAAAATCAGCTGAAATTCAGCTTAAATTCAGAAGAAATTAAAGCAGAAAAAACTTCCAGCTTAAATTAAAGCAGAAATTTCAGCTGAAAATTGGCTTAAATCCAGCTTGAATTTAGCAAAAATTAAAGCAGAAAAACCTTTCACCTTAAATTAAAGCAGAAAAAAGTTCCAACTTAAATGAAAGCAGAAATTTTAGCTTAAAATCAGCTGAAATTCAGCTTAAATTCAGAAGAAATTAAAGCAGAAAAAACTTCCAGCTTAAATTAAAGCAGAAAAATCTTTCACCTTGAAGCAGAAGTTTTAGCTTAAAATTAGCTTAAATTCAGCTTAAGTTTAGCAGAAATTTAAGCAGAAAATACTTTCAGCTTAAATGAAAGCAGAAATTAAAGCAGAAAAACCTTTCACCTTAAATTAAAGCAGAAAAAACTTCCACCTTAAATGAAAGCAGAAATTTTAGCTTAAAATCAGCTGAAATTCAGCTTAAATTCAGAAGAAATTAAAGCAGAAAAAACTCCCAGCTTAAATAAAAGCAGAAAAATCTTTCACCTTGAAGCAGAAATTGTAGCTTAAATTCAGCTTAAGTTTAGCAGAAATTTAAGCAGAAAAAACTTTCACCTTAAATTAAAGCAGAAATTTCGGCTGAAATTTAGCAGAAATTAAAGCAGAAAAAACTTTCAGCTTAAAATTAAAGCAGAAAAAACTTTCAGCTTAAATTAAAGCAGAAAAAACTTTCAGTTTAAATTAAAGCAGAAAATACTTTCAGCTTAAATTAAAGCAGAAATTTTAGCTTAAATTTAGCAGAAATTAAAGCAGAAAAAACTTTCAGCTTAAAATTAAAGCAGAAAAAACTTTCAGCTTAAAATTAGCTTAAATGTAGCAGAAATTAAAGCAGAAAAACCTTTCCACTTAAATGAAAGCAGAAATTTCAGTTTAAATGGAAGCAGAAAAAGGGAATTTCCATTCCCTGTCACAGTGGGAGGGTGGAAAATCCGGAATTTTGGTTACTCTGGTGTTACTCCAGCTTTACTCCAGCTTTACTCCCAGCTCCAGCATCAGCCCAACCCTGCCCCCTTGTGTTAATTCCTCTGCTCGGGGCCCTGAGCAAGGAATTCAGGGATTTTCTGTGTTTGTGTGTATAAATATTTCTGGTGTATCAGGAGCAGGTGAAGCGATTCCACTCTGTGCTTTCAAATGTAAAAAAAGAAAAACAAAAACACATTAAATTTGATTCTGCTCTGCCATTCTGTGCTTTAAAAGTTTGGAATAAAAATTTAGAATAATAATTTAGAATAAAGACATCAAATTTGATTTCACCTTGCCATGTGGTGCTTTAAAATTTAGAATAAAAATATTAAATTTGATTTCACCTTGCCACATGGTTGTTTAAAATTTAGAATGAAAATTTAGAATAAAGACATTCAATTTGATTTCACCTCACCACGTGATGCTTTAAAATTTAGAATAAAAATTTAGAATAAAAATGTAGAATAAAGACATTAAATTTGATTTCACTTTTACACTTTGTGCTTTAAAAATTGAAATAAAAATTCAGAATAAAGACATTCAATTTGATTTCGCTCTTCCACTTCAAAATTTAGAATAAAAATTTAGAATAAAGACATTCAATTTGATTTCACCTCTCCACGTGATGCTTTAAAATTTAGAATAAAAATTTAGAATAAAAATATAGAATAAAAATGTAGAATAAAGACATTAAATTTGATTTCACCTCTCCACTTGGTGCTTTAAAATTTAGAATAAAAATTTAGAATGAAAATTTAGAATAAAGACATTAAATTTGATTTCCCTCTGCCACATGATGCTCTAAAATTTAGAGTAAAAATTTAGAATAAAAATGTAGAATAAAAATGTAGAATAAAGACATTCAATTTGATTTCACTTTTACACTTTGTGCTTTAAAATTGGGAATAAAAGTTTAGAATAAAGACATTCAATTTGATTCTACTCTGCCACATGGTACTTTAAAATTTAGAATTAAAATTTAGAATTAAAATTTAGAATAAACACATTAAATTTGACTCCACTTTGCTATGGGGTGCTTTAAAATTTAGAATGAAAATTTAGAATAAAGGCATTCAATTTGATTTCACCTCACCACGTGGTGCTTTAAAATTTAGAATGAAAATTTAGAATAAAAATGTAGAATAAAGACATTAAATTTGATTCCACTCTGCCACGTGGTGCTTTAAAATTTAGAATAAACACATTAAATTTTATTTCACCTTGCCACATGGTTGTTTAAAATTTAGAATGAAAATTTAGAATAAAGACATTAAATTTGATTTCACCTCACCACGTGATGCTTTAAAATTTAGAATAAAAATTTAGAATAAACACATTGAACTTGATACTGCTCTGCTACTTTGCGCTTGAAAATTTAGAAAAAAAATAGAATAAAGATATTCAATTTGATTTCCCTTTGCCACGTGATGCTCTAAAATTTAGAATAAAAATTTAGAATAAAAATGTAGAATAAAGACATTAAATTTGATTTCACTTTTACACTTTGTGCTTTAAAAATTGAAATAAAAATTCAGAATAAAGACATTCAATTTGATTTCACCTCTCCACGTGATGCTTTAAAATTTAGAATAAAAATTTTGAATAAAAATATAGAATAAAAATGTAGAATAAAGACATTAAATTTGATTTCACCTCTCCACTTGGTGCTTTAAAATTTAGAATAAAAATTTAGAATGAAAATTTAGAATAAAGACATTAAATTTGATTTCCCTCTGCCACATGATGCTCTAAAATTTAGAGTAAAAATTTAGAATAAAAATGTAGAATAAAAATGTAGAATAAAGACATTCAATTTGATTTCACTTTTACACTTTGTGCTTTAAAATTGGGAATAAAAGTTTAGAATAAAGACATTCAATTTGATTCTACTCTGCCACATGGTACTTTAAAATTTAGAATTAAAATTTAGAATAAACACATTAAATTTGACTCCACTTTGCTATGGGGTGCTTTAAAATTTAGAATGAAAATTTAGAATAAAGGCATTCAATTTGATTTCCCCTCACCACGTGGTGCTTTAAAATTTAGAATAAAAATTTAGAATAAAAATGTAGAATAAAGACATTAAATTTGATTCCACTCTGCCACGTGGTGCTTTAAAATTTAGAATAAAAATATTAAATTTGATTTCACCTTGCCACATGGTTGTTTAAAATTTAGAATGAAAATTTAGAATAAAGACATTAAATTTGATTTCACCTCACCACGTGATGCTTTAAAATTTAGAATAAAAATTTAGAATAAACACATTGAATTTGATACTGCTCTGCTACTTTGCGCTTTAAAATTTAGAAAAAAAATAGAATAAAGACATTCAATTTGATTTCCCTTTGCCACGTGATGCTCTAAAATTTAGAATAAAAATTTAGAATAAAAATGTAGAATAAAGACATGAATTTGATTTCACTTTTACACTTTGTGCTTTAAAAATTGAAATAAAAATTTAGAATAAAGACATTCAATTTGATTTCGCCTTGCCACGTGATGCTTTAAAATTTAGAATAAAAGTTTAGAATAAAAATTTAGAATAAAGACATTCAATTTGATTTCCCTTTGCCACGTGATGCTCTAAAATTTAGAATAAAAATTTAGAATAAAAATGTAGAATAAAGACATTAAATTTGATTTCACTTTTACACTTTGTGCTTTAAAAATTGAAATAAAAATTCAGAATAAAGACATTCAATTTGATTTCACCTCTCCACGTGATGCTTTAAAATTTAGAATAAAAATTTTGAATAAAAATATAGAATAAAAATGTAGAATAAAGACATTAAATTTGATTTCACCTCTCCACTTGGTGCTTTAAAATTTAGAATAAAAATTTAGAATGAAAATTTAGAATAAAGACATTAAATTTGATTTCCCTCTGCCACATGATGCTCTAAAATTTAGAGTAAAAATTTAGAATAAAAATGTAGAATAAAAATGTAGAATAAAGACATTCAATTTGATTTCACTTTTACACTTTGTGCTTTAAAATTGGGAATAAAAGTTTAGAATAAAGACATTCAATTTGATTCTACTCTGCCACATGGTACTTTAAAATTTAGAATTAAAATTTAGAATAAACACATTAAATTTGACTCCACTTTGCTATGGGGTGCTTTAAAATTTAGAATGAAAATTTAGAATAAAGGCATTCAATTTGATTTCCCCTCACCACGTGGTGCTTTAAAATTTAGAATAAAAATTTAGAATAAAAATGTAGAATAAAGACATTAAATTTGATTCCACTCTGCCACGTGGTGCTTTAAAATTTAGAATAAAAATATTAAATTTGATTTCACCTTGCCACATGGTTGTTTAAAATTTAGAATGAAAATTTAGAATAAAGACATTCAATTTGATTTCACCTCACCACGTGATGCTTTAAAATTTAGAATAAAAATTTAGAATAAACACATTGAATTTGATACTGCTCTGCTACTTTGCGCTTTAAAATTTAGAAAAAAAATAGAATAAAGACATTCAATTTGATTTCCCTTTGCCACGTGATGCTCTAAAATTTAGAATAAAAATTTAGAATAAAAATGTAGAATAAAGACATGAATTTGATTTCACTTTTACACTTTGTGCTTTAAAAATTGAAATAAAAATTTAGAATAAAGACATTCAATTTGATTTCGCCTTGCCACGTGATGCTTTAAAATTTAGAATAAAAGTTTAGAATAAAAATTTAGAATAAAGACATTCAATTTGATTTCCCTTTGCCACGTGATGCTCTAAAATTTAGAATAAAAATTTAGAATAAAAATGTAGAATAAAGACATTCAATTTGATTTCACTTCACCACGTGGTGCTTTAAAATTTAGAATAAAAATTTAGAATAAAAATGTAGAGTAAAGACATTAAATTTGATGTCTCCTCGCCACGTGATGCTTTAAAATTTAGAATAAAAATTTAGAATAAAAATGTAGAATAAAGACATTTGATTTGATTTCCCCTCACCAAGTGGGGCTTTAAAATGTCCAAGACGAGAGCTGTGAGTGTTGCATTTTCAGCCCTGGTGAGGCTGTGCAGTTGTGGTGGAGCTCCCTGATGGGGCTGGGTCGTGCCTCAGCTCGGGGTGGGTTTGCCCCTCCAATTAAACTCCAATTAACACCATTGCACTAATTAATCTCCCGCTCTCACCCCGCAGTCCGCAGCGGAGTACGTGAAGTCGCGGCTGCCCGAAGTGCTGAAGCAGCACCTGCAGGACTACGAGAAGGACAAGGAGAACAGCGTGCTGTCCTACCAGAGCATCCTGGAGCAGCAGATCCTGTCCATCGACAGGGAGATGCTGGAGAAGCTGACCGTGTCCTACGACGAGGCAGGTACGCCTGGGACCCCTGGGGACACAGCTCGGTGACCCAAAAATGCCTCCTCCTCAGTCTGGCCCCAAACACCTCGGGCAGGATGGGGTTTTGTCCCAGTTCTTGGGAAATGTTTGTTCCTCCTGAGGTCAGGGTGGTGGGGGAATGTTCTTGTGAGTGGTGGGAGGAGCTGAGAGGACAATTCTGCTGCTGCTACTACTGCTACTACTGCTACCTACTTCTTCTTCTTCCTTCTTCCTTCTTCTTCTTCTTCTTCTCCTCCTTCTTCTTCTCCTCCTTCTTCCTTCTTTCTCCTTCTTTCTCCTTTTTCCTTCTTTTTCCTTCTTTCTTCTTCTTCTTCTTCTTCTTCTCCTTCTCCCTATTCTCCTTCTTCTTCCTTTCTTTTTCTTCTTCTTCCTTCTTCTTCCTTCTTCCTTCTTCTTCCTTCTTTCTCCTTCTTTCTCCTTTTTTCTTCTTCTTCTTCTTCTTCTTCTTCTCCTTCTTCTCCTTCTTCTCCTTCTTCTCCTTCTTCTCCTTCTTCTCCTTCTTCTCCTTCTTCTCCTTCTTCTCCTTCTTCTCCTTCTTCTCCTTCTTCTCCTTCTTCTCCTTCTTCTCCTTCTTCCTTTCTTTTTCTTCTTCTTCCTTCTTCTTCCTTCTTCCTTCTTCTTCCTCTCCTTCTTCTTCCTTCTTTCTCCTTCTTTCTCCTTTTTTCTTCTTCTTCTTCTTCTTCTTCTTCTCCTTCTTCTCCTTCTTCTCCTTCTTCTCCTTCTTCTCCTTCTTCTCCTTCTTCTCCTTCTTCTCCTTCTTCTCCTTCTTCCTTTCTTTTTCTTCTTCTTCTTCCTTCTTCTTCCTTCTTCCTTCTTCTTCCTCTCCTTCTTCTTCCTTCTTTCTCCTTCTTTCTCCTTTTTCCTTCTTTTTCCTTCTTTCTTCTTCTTCTTCTTCTTCTTCTTCTCCTTCTCCTTCTTCCTTCTTCTCCTTCTTCTCCTTCTTCTTCCTTTCTTTTTCTTCCTCTTCCTTCTTCCTTCCTCTTCCTTCTTCCTTCTTCCTTCTTCTTCCTTCTTCTTTCTTCTTCTTCCTTCTTCTTCTTCTTTTTCTTCTTCTCCTTCTTCTTCCTTTTTCTTTCTTCTTCTTCCTTCTTCTTCTTTCTTCTTCCTTTTCTTCTTCCTTTATTTTTCTTCTTCTCCTCCTCCCCCTCCTCCTCCCTGCCCTGTGCACTGTTGTTGTTCTCCCTGTCTCTGCATCAGCCCTGACACCACCTGGTTTTTGCACTTTTCTCCTTCACAAATTTTTGGGAATTTTTGGGGCAATTTTTGGGCCAGCTGAGAGTGGCCTGGGCAGGCACAAAACCTGATTTTAAAGGTGACCTCAGGCCATGGGCAGCCAAACCCAGGCAATTTTGGAGGTGAACTCTCAGTTCTCAGATCTGATACTTTTTCTAACATTTTGTTTTCAAGCAGTTAGAGATGCTTGCAGCTTTTAGATCCTTTTTTAAACCCACCTCACACAAGGAGCTTGGACTGTGGGTTCCCAAAGGCCAGCAGAGGTAAAATGAGGGTGCAGAATATTTCTCTCATCACACACAGCCTGCTTTTAATGATCCATAAAAACTCAGCTTCAAAAGTTGTTGCTTTCTGTCACCTCTGTTGATCTTTTCTCACACAGAATTTCGTAGTCTGAGGAATTTTGTAATTTTGTAATCTTGTAATTTTTTTCCCCTTTGGCCACTCCAGCTCCTCTCCACTTATTTTCATTTATAGGAGTTTTTTAGGGAGGTGAAAATGCAGAGAAATCACTGATTCCTGGCAGAAGGAAAAGCTTTCTCCTTTATGGAAATCTCCATGTTTGTACAGCAAAAATAAAGATTAAAAACTGCTTGAAACACATATTGGGGGATTTAGCTCATCCAGCAAAAATCGTGTGGAAATGAGACACTCCATAATAACTGGTTTAGAAAATTGCCAGCAGCACAGCTGTAAATGAAACCCTCAAATTCCAGCTTCCCAAGCAGGTGGAGGAGAGATGAAAACACAGCAGTGGAGCCCCCTCATCCTCCTAATTGTGTCCTTTATTTATGAGAAAAGCAGAAATGGCTCTACCTGCCCTTGAAGTGAAAGCTGATTGTGAGCAAAGCACAGAAAATGGGCAGTTAAATGTAATTACAGCAGCTGCTGGTGATCCTGCCTGCTCCAGCCCTTGGTGGTGGCATTTTCCTTTTTTTTTTTGGCTTTTATTTTTTTTTTCCACAGCAAAATCAACTCAATGAGGAACTCGAGCTGCTGGTGGGGCACAAAAAAAAAACAAAAGGGAACAATCCTTCAAAATTGGCAAAATAAAAGTGATGGCGATGAAAGGGGAGAAAACACGATTTTGAAAATAGCACAATTATTTACAATCTTTTTGCTTCTTTTACAGCGTGCTTGGCTAAAAATGTGTTCATTGGTCAGTAGGACTGACATTTTATTGGTTAAATAATAGAAAACAACAGCTGGGGAAGATTGTGATGAGAAAAAAAACCACTGCTCGCTTAGAAATGTTTTGGGAAAAGGAGAAAGATGTTTTGGGAAAGGAAAACTGTTGGAAGTTTTCCCTTGGGGAAGGAGCTGGAAAATTAGCAAGCTGAAATTCTCTCAGGCTCAGAAATATTGAGCCCACAGGTGGCAGCCAGGGAAAGGAAAAGGAAATTTTCCAGGGGCTCCAAGGGCTCAGTCCCTGCTCGTGGCAGGGTGTGGTGGATAGGGAAGCACTCCCAAAACTTTTCCAGCCAGGAAACCTTTCCCATCCCTCATGGAAGGACCATTTTGCACCCCCAGGTAACTCCTGCCTCCCCAGGGATGCTTCCCAAAGTGAATCGAGTTCAGGCTGCATTCATTTGCCAGAACAAAGCTCAAAATATTTGGCTCTGGGTGTTAATTTTTGTTAATTTTGTTAATTTTAATTAACACCACAATTTTGGGTGTTGATTTGGCCTCTCTGACAACATCCAGTATTAATAAAGTGCAGCCTTGATGGATTCCACATCCCAGTGTGAATCTTTTCCTCTTTTTGTGAACCTTTCCCTTTAGGAAATCCATCCCTCAGAGCTACAGATAAAATAAGTTTGTCTGGAAATAGTCAAACGCTGGCAAGACTTTTAGTGAGGTTTGAGCAAGGAAGCTTTAAAAAATGAAAGGAGGCCAAAAGTGACAGATGGGGACAAATCCTCTCCTAATCTCTAAATCCTTTCGTTTAAAAAGTGGCATTCTTGACTAGCTAAGGCTGAGGTAATTTTGTGCAAGAATATTTTCTCCCAACAAAGCTTTGCTGGCTCTTAATCCCATTCCTGTGATTTACATCTGAGGTGGTCAGTGCCTGATCCGTGGCAAATTCTGGTTATTTAAAGGCATTTTGGCATTTAATTCCTGTGTGCCAGGGAATTCCAGCCTGCTGGGAGGTTCTGGAGGGTTTTTTTCCTGTGGGAAATGGTTTTTTTTCCCTTAATGGATGGCTCTTCTTCCCCAGGAGTCCTGGAGAAATTGAGTTTCATTATTGTACAGCAAAAAAGAGATGGAATTCATTTTTCCCTGCTGTCAAGCAGTCCTGGGAGATATTTATTTATTGATATTTGGGGATTGCATCCAGGGCCAGGTGTCAGCCCCAGAATGGGAATTTTTTAGCTGATATTTACTGGGGTCCTGCTGGTTTGGGGTGAGGGGGGCAGGAAGGAAGGTGGGAACTGGAAAGGAGATGGGAAATGGGGAATGTTCCTCCCATTTCAGCCTCTGTGCCACTGTTAACATGGCCTGAGAGCTCAGAGGGTCACAGCCTGGACTTTGTTCTTCTTTCTTCTTCTTTCTTATTCTTCTTAATCTTTTTCTTCATCCTTCTTTTCTTCCTATTTCTTCTTTTTTCTTCTTTCTTCTTTCTTCTTCTTCTTCCTCCTTTTTCTTCTTCTTTCTTCTTTTTCTTCTTTCTTCTTCTTCTTCTTCCTCCTTTTTCTTTTTTCTTCTTTCTTCTTCCTTATTCTTCTTTTTCTTTTTTCTTTTTTTTCTCCTTTCTCCTTTCTCCTTTCTCCTTCTTTCTCCTTCTCCTTCTTCCTTCTCCTTCTTCCTTCTCCTTCTTCCTTCTCCTTCTTCCTTCTCCTTCTTCCTTCCCCTCCTTCTTTCTCCTTCTTACTCCTTCTTCTCATCCTCCTCCTTCTCCATTTTCTCCTTCTCCATTTTCTCCTCCTTCTCCTTCTTCTCCTTCTCCTCCTTCTCTTTCTCCTTCTTCTTCCTCCTTCTTTTCTTCTTTTTCTTCTTTTTCTTTCTTCTTCTTTTTCTTCTTTCTTCTCCTTCCTTCTCCTTCTTCTTTCTCCTCCTCCTTCTTCTTCCTTCTTCTTTCTCCTTTCTTCTTCTTCTTCTTCTTCTTCTTCTCCTCCTCCTTCTCCTTTTCTTCTCCTTCTTTTTCTTTTCCTCCTCCTCCTCCTCCTCCTCCTCCTCCTCCTCCTCCTCCTTCTTTCTTCTTCTCCCAGCACTTTCCCAGCTCAACAATCCTGTGATTCTGGGACAGCAAGAACCTTTCCCTGCAGATCAGGAACATCTCCTCACACCCCCTGTGGGTTGTTTTTGCCCTGCAGGCACCACGTGTCTGATCGCCCTGCTGTCGGACAAGGAGCTGACCGTGGCCAACGTGGGCGACTCGCGGGGCGTCCTGTGTGACAAGGACGGCAACGCCATCCCCCTGTCCCACGACCACAAACCCTACCAGCTGAAGGAGAGGAAGAGGATCAAGAGAGCTGGTGAGCTGTTGGAAGGTTCAGCTTCAATTTGTGACTGAAATTGACATTTCCCCCAGGAGAGGGTGGGAAGTGCCTGGCTGAGGTGGCAGCAGATTAAATCTCTCATTTTCCACCCAAAATTCCAGTGAGATGTCACAGGGCAGGGGTGGCAACACATTAAATCTCTCATTTTCCACCCAAAATTCCACTGGCATGTCACAGGGCTGAGGTGACAGCACATCAATTCTCCTGTTTTCCACACAAAATTCCAGTGGGATGTCACAGGCTGAGATGGAGCAGATCAGATCTTCCCTTTTCCACCCCAAAATTCCACTGGTATGTCATAGGGCTGGAGTGGCAGCAGATCAAATCTCTCAGAGCTATTCCTGAGGGAGAGCAGAGCCATTCCTGGGGAAGGCAGAGCCATTCCTGGGGGAGAGCAGAACCATTCCTGGGGGAGAGCAGAGCCATTCCTGGGGAGAGCAGGGTCTGGGGAAAGGCAGAGCCATTCCTGGAGAAGACAGAGCCATTCCTAGGGAAGGCAGAGCTACCCCTGGGGGAAGGAAGGCAGAGCCATTCCTGGGGCAAAGCAGAGCCACTCCTGACTCAGTTGTTGCAATCCAGCTCTTCCCCACAGCACTCTTAGATTTCCGAGGCACCTCCCTCATTCTGAGCTCTGTAACCCTCAGGATGAATCCTTGGGGGGTCTGGCAGGAAGCAGAGAGCTGCTTGGACCTTCCAAAGATGATAGCTGCAGATAACAGAAAGTTGAAGCGTTGCTGTCTCTCCCCAGGTGGATTCATCAGCTTCAATGGCTCGTGGCGCGTGCAGGGCATCCTGGCCATGTCGCGCTCGCTGGGCGATTACCCCCTGAAGAACCTGAACGTGGTGATCCCCGACCCCGACATCCTGAGCTTTGACCTGGACAAACTGCAGCCAGAGTTCATGATCCTGGCCTCGGACGGGCTGTGGGACGCCTTCAGCAACGAGGAGGCCGTGAGGTTCATCAAGGAGCGCCTGGACGAGCCGCACTTCGGCGCCAAGAGCATCGTGCTGCAGTCCTTCTACAGAGGCTGCCCCGACAACATCACAGTGATGGTGGTGAAGTTCAGGAATAGCAGCAAAGCGGAGGAGCAGCAGTGAGGGAGCCCCCCCGGGGGCTCAGGACTCAGAACATTCAGTAGGAAGCTCTAGGAACGCCGTGCGGGCTCTGCAGGGAGGAGCGGATCCCTCTGGGCTCTGTTCTTGGCTTGGCGGGAGGAGCAATACAACAAAATCCATGCTGAGCGCCAAGAACCCGGTTTGTCCCCGTGTCCCCGCCTCCTGTGCCCTCGCTGCTCCTTAGGAACCCACTGGGACCTCCCATTTCTCACTTTTCTTTACCAATGCCGTGCAGGTTTGGGGTTTGATCCCTCCCCTGAGTGTGCCGGTCCGAGGGTGGCTCAGGGGCAGGCAGGGTCGGGGCGGTGCTGCTGCTTTTCCCCCGTGGGTGTCACTGCTCAGAAGCTGCCCTCGTGTTCCTCATCTCTGCGAGAAGGGTGGATGGGAGGAGGGTTTGTGACTGAAGGAGGAAGAGGAGGCAACTCTCAGCCTGCTGCCACTGCTGGCTCTCGCTTTGTTCAAGCTCTCCCCGGAATAAACCCCTGCCAAGCATGTGAGTAGGTAGAGCTCCTGAACCACCACGTTTATTCAGGCTGTGCATTGCTCTAGAACAGTTCTTCTAGGCCATATTGTATCCAAACCAACTCATGGTGGACTTCAGCAGAATCCTGGGAGTTCTGAACCTCCTGGATGGGAGCAGAGCTCAGCTGTGATGGCAGAATGTCTGTCCTCCACCGAGCATCACCCCGACCTTATTTCTGTGGCGTGGACTTGGAAAGTGATGCGAGAGAAAATGGAATTTCCTGGGTGACTGTCGGGAACCTCGGCCGAGCAGGGCGTTCCTCAGAGCTACCTAGCTGGAAGTCAAGCCTGTGGGAGACTTCCTTGTACCACTGCAGGTGGATTTGTGGTGTTCATCCCGGGGCAGACCCCTCTGGAGCCGGTTTTTGGGATGACACGCAAATGCCAGGCAGCGTCAATGCACTGTAGAGATGAGAGGTTGTGTTAAATCTAGGTTTTAAAGAGTCTGTTTAGATCTAACTTTCAGTATTTAATTGTATTTTGGGATCTGTGACTGCTGTAGGTTGGAATGAGGACAGTTTTGAGTTTGCTGCACCTCTGGTGCCAGCTGTGTCATGGCAGAGGGACAGGGCGGGCAGGATTTGGGGTGGCTCCTTTCTCCTGATCCTGCCTTACAAAAGTCCTTGGAGTCTCCTCAGAACGTGGGCCTGGACAATCTGCTCGAGTCAGGTGCTGGAGGCTGCCTGTGTTTGGGTCTGGAGGTGTGTCAGGGGTGGGATGGATCACCTGGCATTGCCTGTTCCTTGGGGAGGTCCAATATTCCTCATTTCCCAGCTGCCTGGCACCCCCTGCTCCCCTGCAGGGGTTTGGGGCGAGGGAGGTGCTGAGGGGGTCGGGGTCTCTCAAGGCAAAAATCAAAGAGCACAAATTTCTGCTCCAGAAGGAATCCCCATCTTTGCGTTTCCAGTTTTGTCCCTAGGTCACCTCTCCCCCAACAAACTTCCCTCCTCTAATGGGTTTGGGGATGATCTCAGCCCTTAATTGGCCCTGGTGGTATTTCCAGTGCTGTGCAAAATGTGTCTGGACCCCTGTGCTCATCCTGAACTCAGGGCAGAGCCCCTGAGGAGTGTCCAGCAGGCTCTGGAGCAGCAGGCAGGCAGCCTGCACTGCTCCTTTCCCAGGGGATGGGAGGTTCAGAATCCCTGAATCCGTGGGTCTGAAGTGCAGCCTGGGCTGTTCAGCTAACAGGAATTAGTAATAATTGCAGAGCACTGAAGTTATTGCAGTGTGAAAAGGTAACTGAGGTCAGAAAGTTGGGAAATGCAGCCTTGGGAGGTTCCTGATGTTCTGAATCCCTGAATCAGTGGATCTGAAGTGATCCCTAACAGGATCACTTGGCTGTTCAGCTAACAGGAATTGGTAATAATTGCAGAGCACTTCAGTTATTGCAGTGTGAGAAGGTGGCTGAGCTCAGCTCAGAGAGCTGGTGCAGCCTTGGGTGATGATTCCACGGGAATGCTGGATCCTGGGAATGGCACAGCAGCAGTGCTGCAGCAGCTCCAGGCAGAGCTCAGTGTGTGCAGTTTGCCTTCCCTGTCTCCTTCACTGGAGATGTTGTGCCTTTCCTGTGGAGGGCACAGCTGCCCTGGGAAAAGGGAATTCCAGGCAGCAGCCCTAAAGGAGAGGGATGTTTGGGATGTTTGTGTCCAGAGGCATCCCCACTAACCCATCCCAGGCACTGCAGAAGCTGGAATGATGGGCACCCCAGAAAACCAGGATAGATGGGAGCTGCTGGCTGCATCCCAAGGTCAGTGAGCATTCCTGAGGGATCCATCACCTCTGGAGCACAGCTGGCTGCCCCTCCAGCACTGGGACAGACAGGAACACCAGCTGGCAGGAACTCCCAGCAGGAGGGAGCACTGGGAGAGCAGCTCACGCTGGAAGTGAGCCACGCTCGCAGGATTTAGGCAAACACAGCAGGGCTGGAGTGGTTTGCAGGTTTGCCTGGATCATTCCAGCATCATTCCCTGTCACTCCAGGCAGCTCCCAGCCAGCCCTGTGTCAGCCTCCAAGTGGCTGCAGCTGCAGCAAGAACTGGTTCAGCACCTCAGTTTGCTCTCCCCCCTCCCTGGCCAAAGCCATCCATGCCAATGATCTCTGCTTAGCCTGGGGATTTTTTTGCTTTGATTACTTTAAAAAAAGGAGCTTCAGCTGCTTCAGGTTTCAAGAGGAAGGACTGATGGAGGTGAGAGGCTTTGTGTGGCCTCCCACATCCACGTGCAGTGCCTACCTGTGCTCCCAGCTGGAAGGTTTGGAAGTTTTTCCTCCGGATCGAGGCAAATCCGACTTTTCCAGCCGTGCTGATTCGTGCCAAATTCCGCGGTGACACAGCTGGAGGGTGACAAGATGAACTCCTTGTACATATTGCTTATGCAAACCTGACCAATGCAGGGTTCTCCCACTGCCTTAACGCTCCATCCTCCATCCGGGAAGGGCTGCCAGGTGCTGTAGGCAGGAAAATCCCGCTGGCTGTGGCAGAAGGGCTCGGGCACTGCTGCTCTCCTCTCCAAAAACAAGGAGCTGGGAGCTCCTCCAGGGAAATTTGGTGGCTCGATCCCCCTTGGGGACAATCTGGAGCCTCAGGGCACAGCGCTGCCGGGTGGTGTCGCTGCCAAAGAGGAACTTCCCGATGGTCTGAGGTGACAAAAGGGACCTGGGAGCGCCAGCTGAGGCAGGGCTGGGGAATTCCCCGGGGATATCCCGCTCCCAGCTCACTCACTGGGATTTTCTGATGGTTCCCTCAGCCCTGGAGCTCGTCCATCCCTCAGACTGGGATCGATCCTAGAATTCCCGGCAGGGCTGGGACTGTCCCGGCTGTCCCTCTGTGGGGACAGCTCTTGGTGGCACCGTGGCTCCTTCTCCTGGCCTGGGCCTGCCCCACAAATCCCACAGCAGCCCCCTTTAAATAAAGGATTAAAACTCCCACTGCTGCTGTTGCAGGGTTAAATCATCTCCAGAGGTGAAATGAAACCATTTCCAGAAGTGAAATGAGAAATATTGTGAAGATTTTAAAATGCAGAAGTCAGAATTTAAGTGCTGCATCAGCTTGAGCAGTGTTGGCCACAGAAACGCACATGCCACAGCCTGAGGAAAAAAAAAGGGAATTTTGTGTCTCAGGATAATGGGACAGCCCTGCTTTAAATAATGTGGATTTATTGCTAATGTAGCTGAGAGTTGTTTTACACAGAGCAGCATTTGGTCAGTGATTATACTTCAGAAAAAAAACACCTCACCAGCCTTTCATCCCCCAAAGTAGGATTTTAGGCCTCTGTGCAAAATTCCAAGTGAGAATGTTCTGCTGGAATTTGGCCCAGAGCTGCTGCCCCTTGTGCCCAATAAATTCATAAATGGCCTTTCTAAAACTCACAGAGAGAAAGTTCTGTACAGGTAATCATGAGCTGAAGTTTTCTTACTTTTGTTTTTACAGTGCTGACTGGACAAGGCTTAGGGGGGCAGGTGGATAAATACGGATTTTCCTGAGGTAACTTAAAATTCCAGGGATCAGCTGTGTGTGCTCTGGAAAGCAAAACCTGCTGGGTGCAGCTGAAGCCTTTCCTGAACCACAAACAGAGGTTTGAGGGCAATTCTTGAGGGAAAAATTTACAGATTTCATGGATTTGGGCAGCTCCTGTGTCTGCTCTGCTCAGTGCTAAGGAAGTTGGAATGAGGTGGTTTTTAAGGTCCTTCCAACCCAAACCAGTCTGGGATAATTCTGGGAATTATCTGAGCAATAGGGAACTAAAGCACTTTTTTTCCAAGATTTTTAATGGCCAATCCTGCTTTTTTTTTTTTTTTAAGCCTGTGGAGTTTCATCCATGGATACAGACAGCGTCTCCATTTTCCAGCCTGCTCTGACACCAATCATCCATAAATGTGAGGTAAAATTTAGGGAAATATCCCAAACATCCAATTATACTCAGCACAGGGAATGCTGCCCCTGCATCTCCTGTGTGATTTATTGGGAATTTGTTTGTTCCAGGATGCACACAAAGTGTTGCAGCATTTTAACTCCTCTGAAATAACATCCAGAGTGGGAATTTCACCTTGGAACCCACTTTTGCTCCCCACCCAGCAGCAACTTCCAAACATCTTTTCCAAATGAATTATTGTTATTATTATTATTATTATTATTATTATTATTACTACTATTATTAGGCTTTTCAGGTCAGGAAACCCACATTTTCCTATCAAAATCACAAATATTTGGAATTCTGATTTAATACAGAGAAAAAACCCTTAGGATTTGGAAAACTTTTAGCCTGTGTTTTACACTTTGTTTTTAGTACAATATTCCAGGCAGATGCAATAAAATTTGGGCTCCCCCTACTTCAATGCCCAGATTCTTTCATACTTTTAAGGTTTTTCACCTTTTGCCAGGCTGCTCACACAAAGAATGGCTTTGAGCAGAAACAGGAGCTCAGTTAGGAATTTTACAGGCTTTTAAGCAATAATAAAGTCAGAATTAAATACAAGCCAGATTTAGAAATGAGATTTTTTTTAGGAAGACCAGGAGCAGGATGGATGTTTGTCCAATGCTGCTGGCACTGTAAATGACAGTTCATTTCAGGTGGCACAAAGAGATCACTGTGTATAAAACCTAAGCCTTGGGACCTGTGAGCAGTGTCAGCCTTTAGGGGCACAAAAACCCCAAATTCCTGCAGGTGACAGGAGAATTTCTGGCCATCCTCACCTTCCCAGGACTCTCATTCCTCCCTCAGCACGAGCACTCTCTGCTTTATCCATTTTCTGAAGGCAGCAGAGTCAGAATTACTTTTTTTTTTGAAAAAGCAATACGAGCTGTGCTGTAGTATCAGTGTTCTTGTGGTAAATTATTTCTAAGCATTTCACTTGGCAGGCTTAGAGAAAAATTGAGGGGTTTGGGGGGTTAAGATGTGTGAACAATCACAGAACAAGGCAGTTCTCCCAGGACCTGCTCAGAGAACAATCAAATCCCAGCTCCTAAACCCACGGCACAGCTGGAATTTCACCTGGATCTAGGAATACAAGACCATCATATGCCCTCAGTTATGCAATACCGTATTTTCCCAAAAAAAAAAAAAAAAACAACAAAAAACCAAAAAAAGCCTTTATTTTTTAAAAGCTTTGATCTCACCATTAGAACACTGACATCTGAGATCCTTGTCTGGAGAGTGTTGTCCCTGAGACCTTTTTATCCCTAAAAAAAACCACCAGCCCATCCTCAAAATCCCACCCCAGCTGTGGAGCAGAGCAAATCCCAGCGCTGCCCACCAAGCCCAGCGTGCTGGAGGCACTGCTGAGCCCTCAGCCCTGCTCCTGGAGGTGTGGGCAGCCCTGGGGCTTTGTCTCTAAGAGACAGCAGAGCTCTGGGGTGCTGCCAGCCCGAGGGGAAGCCCTGGGAGTGAGGCCAGGACGTCTCCGTAGTCCCTCCCCCGTGTCGTGGATGTGTCCAGGTTAATTCTGTCCATGCAGTTGCAAACTCTGTATCGTCGTCCATTAGAAGTGTAAACTACTGAAAACTGGGCCTTGCTGATATGAATAAAGTGATTAAAAACCGGTCTTTACACACAGGGAGGAGTTGGTCTTCTTTAAAGAAGGAATTTCTTCCTTTTTTGGGTTTTAAAATTGGAACAAAAAAAACCTCATTTAGAAACAAGAAGTGAGTACAACAGAAAGGATTTTTCATCTTCCCCACAGGGTTCTAGAACTCCTGGGATGTATCACACACACACACAGGGGTTGGGGGGTTGATGATCCCAATGTTTTTGGGATGCCCAAATTGTTCCTGAGCTCCACTTCATCTCCCTGGCCTGGGAACACTGAAAGCAGAGACATCAAAGTCGTTCCATTTAGTATGGACACACAAAGTGCACCACGTTTCCAGCATTTCCCACCAGCTCCTGCAGATCCCAGAGGGTTCCCAGGCTGGGAATGCTCCTGGAAGCATTGTGGAGGTGACACATACCAAGGTGTGACAGTCTCAGGAGTGTTCCACAGAAAAAAAATGAAATTTCGTGCTGGGCAGAGAGCAAACAATGGAGAGTGGCAATAAAACAATAAAAACAAAACAATAAAAACAATCCAGGCAAGAATTTGGGAAGCATCCGCCAAGCTGCTTCCTTGGCATAAACGCCTTTGCTCGGTGGCATTTTGTACATTCCAGAAGATTCCTAAGGAGAAATCCCAGGGTTGCTCCGAGCACATGGAAAGGCAGCAGAGGCAGACGGGACAGAGCAGTCCAAGGTATCCCCTGGGTGTGGAAAAGTGCTTTGTGAATCCCTGCTTTATTGAAGAGCCTTGGGATGCCCTGGGGAAACGCTGCCCCAGCAGGCAGAGTCATCTCTAGAGGCCACTCTTGCACCAAACAAAGTTTCTAAATAAATCCACAATCAAAGGCAAGTTTTGGAAGTGTTAGATGACAAATCCTGCCAAAACTGGACCAGTTCATTTGATGTAAGGCCATGAACTGCAATCAGATGTCTGTACTTACAGACATCAAAGTTGATTTTATAGAGAAAGAATTGTCCTGCATCTTCTGGCATAGTGATGTTGACTTTGAGTATATTTAAACAAATCCCCACATAAACATCCTCAAATTTCAGTGGTTTGACGTGGCCCATCACCTCGTAAGTCCTGAGAGCCAGTTTTCCATCCAGGATGTATCCCAGGCCGCTGCAGTAGGGAGGATAAATCTTGAAGGGATATTCCTCGTAGGAGATGAATCTTTTCCTGTCCAAGCCTCTGAAGGCGAGGTTACCAATGAGGGGGTACCCGGTGAAAACGTTCTCCGAGGAATTCAGCTGCAGCAGGAGCTTCACCAGGTTGGGGGTGTTGACAAAGACGTCGACGTCGGTTTTCATGAAGAACCTGGCATTGGAGCAGAACTCAGAGAGCCACTGGAACGCCATGATGGTCTTCAGGGTGAGGTTGTCGTAGGTGTCCATGAAATCCTGGCGGATGATGTCCCCGTAGAGGATGCTCTCGTCCTCCACTGACAGCGTCGCCGCCCCGTCCTCCCTCCGTGTGTCCTGCCCCAGCAGGAACAGCGTCAGGACACGCTGGCCCCACCAGGAATCCCGGGAGCCCCAGGTGATCCGGATGGCCTGCCTGGCTTTCACATCCCCGGGGCTGGAAGCCACCAGGATGACCAGGAAGGGGCGGGTGTCGGTGCAGTTGGGGCGTTGGCGCAGCGTGAACGGGCGCGGCTGCCGGTACACGGGCTCGTACTCATAGAAGTACAGCAGGTTCATGTTCTCCAGGCCAGCGTCGGAGGAGATGGTGATGTACAACATGGTCACCAGGGAAAACACCAGCAGCAAGAGGAAAATCCATCTCAAGGGTCTCAGGTACACGGAGCTGACTGGAACCGGTGTCATGGTCGGGATCTGCTGGTGCCCCTCAGAATCTGTCCCAGAAATCCTGGAGTATCATCCTTGCTGGAAAAGAAAGGGAAAGTGGCATTCAGAGTGCTGTTGGTCAGACATTACCTTCTTTGCTGGCTGCAGTGCCAGCTGGAATTGTGCTGTAACATCAGCCAATCCAAGCATTCCGGCTGTCCCACCCCTCGTGCCGTGGATCACAGCAGGACACGGAGCCACTGCCCAGCAGGGTGAGCAGGGTTTGCACTGACAGCTCGTGGCTTTCACCCTGCACAGACCTGATCCCCACCCGGATCCTGCTCCGAGGGCTGTGATCCCAGGGATCGCCACACCACATCTCTGACTCGACCCCACCCCAAGGACAGAACACCGTGCACGAAATCCCACAAACGCGCCAGGAAATGAATGCTCAGAGGCCTCAGTTTTGGTGTTTCTGATAAAGACAGGAAGTCTGATTTGCACGAGCTGCAGCACGTGGGACAAGAAACCAGAAGTACCAGCAAATGTTTCATCTCCATTCAACGCTCAAGAGCTGCGTGTTCTGAGGGGGAGGAGTGGAGGTAAGAATCAACTTCCTTAAATCAAGGAAGCTGAAGCTGTTTTCGACCAAAATCGTGATCGTTTTTACCATCAGCCAGGTAATTTTTGGATTTGAGGCACACAAATCCACAGCAGGTCCTTCCAAACCCCTACAGAATCCGTGTTCCAATGTCAGGATTAGAGATTCCAATGGATAAATCTCCACAAAACTCGGTTCAAAACCAGACCCCCAGGCCTGCACCCTCCAATGTTTGCTTTCACTGTATTTCCTTAAAGCCACACATGCTCTATCATCTATTTTTGACATCTTTAAGCCAAAATAATTCCAGTGCCTAACTGGGGGAATTCCAAATGGTTCCTGATGTTTGCAGTAATAATATTTATCCTGCACGAGCACACACAAAGACACAGTCAGGATGATTGAAGGTTTGATTTTACAGCACAATTAATTACTCTTTCTCTTCAAAAATATCACCACAGGGCTCATAAAGGTTTTATATTTGACAAATAAATCCAATCCCCAGAATAGCACTCTGGAATCCAGGGGAATTTGATTTTCCAGAGCCCACCTGCCTCACGTTTCTGTGTAAGGTTTGATTTTAAATTAATCATCCTCTACCAGAAGCATTTGGAGAACATTTCACCAACAATGGCCTTAAAACGGATTAAAGCAATTTTATATAAAGCATTTAAATAGAAGAATTTTTGAACTGATTCCTCTCAAAATCAGTAATTAACTCATAGGAATCTTCTCTTTTTATGCATCAACCTGACTTTCAGTGGACAGTAGGAAAATACTGGAAGAAAATAACCGAAGTTCTGTATCAGTGCTTATTATTTGATTTTAGATCAATAACATTTATCAAAGCATTTCAGTGAAAACTGATCCATTTGATCAGTTCTTGGTTGTCTAATGGAAAATATATTACAAATATTTTGATTCTTTAAAGGAGGAAAAGCCTGATTTCATCACACTGTGAACAATAAAACTGGAGACAAATCCTGATCTGCAACATAAAGAAAAATCTGGAAAAATAAACATCAATTCAGGTCCTTCAGGAATCTCCAGTCACACAGGGAAGTAAATCCCCACCTTCTCGTATTTCAAGTGCTTAAAGCAGAGTGAGGAAGTTGAGGGTGCAGGTGCTGCAGCCCTTCCAGCTCCTCCTCCACTTCCAGACTTTCTGCTGGCAGGTTTTCCCTTCCAGTTGTGGACGGCAGCTCCTTCCAGGGCATTGCTTTCATTTTCCTCCAAGCTGAGATTGTGCCAACAGATAAAACTGGTGAACTTTGAAATAAATGTGAGGCAGCACAAGGCTCAGGATGCTGCTCAGGGATTTATCCAGTTCCCACACAGGTAGGAATTGTGGATAAATGTGAGGCAACACCAGGTTCAGAATGCTCCTCAGGGATTTAGATCCAGTTCCCACACAGGTAGGGATTGTGGATAAATGTGAGGCAACACCAGGTTCAGAATGCTCCACAGGGATTTAGATCCAGTTCCCACACAGGTAGGGATTGTGGATAAATGTGAGGCAACACCAGGTTCAGAATGCTCCTCAGGGATTTAGATCCATCTCCCTCATAGGCAGGGGATTGTGGATAAATGTGAGGCAACACCAGGTTCAGAATCCTCCTCAGGGATTTAGATCCAGTTCCCTCACAGGCAGGGGATTGTGGACTGTGGATGTGCTTGGCAGGAAAAAGGTGGGAAATTCTCGTTTTCATTAAAGATTACTAATTATAATAACCAATAGTCCAAGATAATGATCTTAAAATACCATAGTAATAGGTGTATAGGAAAATAAATCCTTTTTAAAGCTACCAGCAGAAATAATTTGGGAATATGTTATTTAAGGCCGGCTTGGACAGCGTCCCTGCACACGAGATAATATTCAATGTCCTTCCAGCCCAAACCAGCCACCGATTCGACGCTTTAACCTTAAAACCAAACGAAACTAGAGGCAATTTTGCAAGATCCCGGGCTGCGATGCTCTAACACAGCAGAGCTTTAAGCTTTTTATTTACAGGACCTTTACCAGCGACTCGCTCTCACTCGAGCCTGCCCGAGCCATCCCTGCTCCCCGTGCCGGGCACCTTTTCCCGGCGCTGGGATGAACTGGGACGTGCCAGGAGCAGGAAGGGATGGTTGCGAGGGGATGTGCCGCCCTCTGCCGAAGCCAGGGACGCGCTCCGAGCCATTTCTCGTGTTTCTGTTCCAGTCCCGCAGCCCGCAGCGCCCGGGTCCGGCTCACACTGCGCGCTTCCCCCCGCAAGCATCGCCCTCAACCCTGGGCTGCCCGAGGGCACCACTGCCGTGCCCATCCCATTCCCCATCTCATTCCCCATCCCATTCCCCATCCCCGCTCCCATTACCGTGTGCCCGGGCCGGCCGCAGCGGGAAGGAGCCGCCTCCTCTTCCGCCTCGCCGAGCGCCCGCAGCCGGCGGCCCCCGCTCCTCCGCCCTCCCCGGCGGCCGCCGCAGCTCCTCGGCTTCCCCCCGGCAGCGACCCGGAGCAAAAGCTGGGCACGGACAGCGGAACCTCCTCCCCTTCCTGCCTCGGCCGCTGCAAGTGCCCGCAGTGAGGATTCGCTGCCTAATTAGTACATCCATCCTACCTCGGGATTAATGAGGCGCTGGAATTGCCTGCCTGCACCTTGGGGCGGGCTGGGTGCACGTCTGGCTCTTGGTTTACCAAAGGGTCACTGTGCAGAGCTGGAGCTGGGATTATCGGTGCTAAATCAGCTCTGCCGGGTTTGTGGCTCTGGTTGTGCAGGTGAGCTGGAAGGCAAACTGGGCACAGACGGGATTGTGGCAGCCTGGCACGGCCAGGACAAACACAGCCCTGGACAAGGAGAGGCGGAGGTTCCGTCCGTGCAACCCTCAGGGCAGTGCGGGGTCAGAACCGGAGCAGCTGCGGGTGTGCAGGGCTCTGTGCTGCGGCCTGAGCTCGGAGCAGCTCTGGGAATCCTCCCTGGGAGCAGCCTGGGAATCCGCACTGGGAGCAGCCTGGGAATCCTCACTGGGAGCAGCTCCGGGAACCCTTACCTGGAGCAGCTCTGGGAATCCTCACTGGGAGCAGCTCTGGGAATCCTCACTGGGAGCAGCTCTGGGAATCCTCACTGGGACCAGCTTGGGAATCCTCACTGGGAGCAGCTCTGGGAATCCTTACATGGAGCAGCTCTGGGAATCCTCACTGGGACCAGCTTGGGAATCCTCACTGGGAGCAGATCTGGGAATCCTTACCTGGAGCAGCTCAGGGAATCCTCACTGGGAGCAGCTCTGGGAATCCTCACTGGGAGCAGCTCAGGGAATCCTCACTGGGAGCAGCTCTGGGAATCCTCACTGGGACCAGCTTGGGAATCCTCACTGGGAGCAGATCTGGGAATCCTTACCTGGAGCAGCTCAGGGAATCCTCACTGGGAGCAGCTCTGGGAATCCTCACTGGGAGCAGCTCAGGGAATCCTCACTGGGAGCAGCTCTGGGAATCCTCACTGGGAGCAGCTCAGGGAATGCTCGCTGGGAGCAGCTCTGGGAATCCTTACCTGGACCAGCCTGGTAATCCTCACTGGAGCAGCTCTGGATCACAAGATCTGGCTCTGGACTCTGGCACAGCCAGGAAGCTGCAGGGGCCCACATGAATGACCTCGTAAATGTCAGGCTCTGCTCAATCCCTGCTTTGAAGTGACGGCTGATGGAGGAAATAAAAGTTGTGATCATAAACTCCCAGTACAGTTGGAGCACACACAGAGGTGAGAACTGTGAGTGATCTCCAATCACAGCTGGGGACACACCATCCATCCCTGCCTTGCCCAAGATATCCATATTTTACTGGAATTGCATGGGGGAGTTCTAATCCATTTGATCTGCTCACCCTGTGTTTTGTAGTTTGCTGCCTCCCCACTTGCAATTCAATCATGCCCACTTATTTATAAAGAAATGCAGACACTTTCTTCCCTGGTTTAATACATCCTGACCCGCTCCTGAAAAAACCCTGCACATAATGCATCCGTGTTATTAACTGTGAAAAACGTGCAGCAGTGAGTGCCTCACTGTCATCTCTTGTTGCTCCCAATTAGTCCCGGTCTGACCCTTTTAGCCTCAAGAGAAACCAGATTATAACTTGTCTGTCAGGGCTGAGGTGGATTTTACGCAACCAATGGCGTAATTATCGAAATGATTGCTCTATCAGTCAGCAGCTCGTCTGACCACAAGACCTTTGCATCTTTTTGCTGATTCTGGACTTTCTGAAGCAAAGAGAAATGGTTTCCTGGGTGTAAGGGCAACTCAGGATGTGTCAGAGCAGCCCAGTGTGCATCCACTATCAGAAAATGAACAGTCATTAATAGCTGACTTAATTTTCTATCTCCTCTTGTTTTATTCTACTACTTGGAATGGTGGCCAAAAAAAAAATGATCAAGACTCGGTTATTTCCTCTCTTCTTGACCCTTTCCTGAAGGGAATCTTCATTGGGCAACCACAGGGTAAAGTGAAATGAAGGTAATAGGAATTTTTAATTTGAGGCAGCAGGATCTCATTGATGACAAGACCATAAGGTCTGTGTTTAGTCTCCACCTTGCGGGGTGCAGTTAAACTCATTCACAAACAACCTAAACAAACTCCCTGAGTTTACAGCCCTGGCAGGAGGAGTCTCTGGAGCAGCTGGCTAGAGCAGAGCCCAGTTTTAGTGGAGTTCTCTTAGGGTTTGATTGAGTCCATGGGCTGGAAGTCACATTGAAGACCACTTAAGATCAGTTTGTGGGAGATGAGATGCACCAATAAATCAGCTACCTGGTCACTTTGTGGCTTGCTAAGTATGGACAAACCTTAAATCTTACATCTCTCCTCCTCACCTCTTGTGTTCATATCTCATCTTTGTCCCACATGGCTGCGGATGCTCAGGGGGATCCTCTTGGAGACAGAACCTGGCCATGATCAGGGAATCCATGGATCAGGCTGCAGGCGCTGGGTGTTCAAACATGCATGGGTGCATGGCTGGGTGCATGGCTGTTCAAACATGCTGGCAGCCTGTAACCTTTGTGCCTGTGCCACTGGGGCCGTTGTTACTCATCCCAGTCCCACCCACAGGCTTGGCACGGAGCTCTGCACCTTGGGAAGCCTCCTGGCCCCTTATCACACCGATAAAAGCTGCGTGTGTTTGCACAGAGGCTGGACTGCTCCAGAGCTCAGGCTGCCTCTTCTCCCTCACTGCTTGTGCTTCACCACAGCAAGAGGAAAGGCAGCGACACGAATTGGCCCCAGGGAAGAGGGGGAATATCCCTGGACTAGAGAATTCCCCGGGATAAATGGGCCTCCACAACGCCAAGCCCTCCTCAGTGAAGAGAGCCAACATCCTGATGCTAGGGCTGGATTCTGCAGGGAAATCCACGCTGCTCTACAAGTTCAGGTATAAAGATGCTTTCCTAACAATGCCAACGATTGGCTTTAATGTGGATATGATCGAAGCAGGGAAAAATTTTACACTGACGTTTTGGG